>JARQOD010000006.1:386925255-386972705 GCA_033576555.1 Oophaga sylvatica | reverse complement strand
TATCAAGGGCCCATCTCCTGAAATCCAAGGCATATTCAGCTACCGAGTGCTTACCTTGGCGCAAAGCTAACATGGCTGCTTCAGCTGTTGCACCTCGATTGGGGTCATCAAACACCTGCCCCATGGCTGAAATAAAATCATCAAGGTGATTCAAACAATCATCCTCAGTCTCAATCAGAGGGTTTGCCCACATCAAAGCCTTGTTGGTAAGCAACATAATTATAGTAAGCACCTTAGATCGTTCAGTGGGAAATTGTGAGAGTCAAATTGTGATAGCTAGTTGCAATGTGCAGGAGCTCCTGGAGCTGACTCCTCTTCTAGAACCTCAATCCTGGCTCGCAAATCCTGGGCAGTCTGTCCAAACACTTGCAAATTGTGATTAGTGAGGTCCTGTAGGCTTGAAAAACGGGTCTTTATATTCTGCAAATCTGCAAGGATATTATCAGTCACTCCGCAAAGTTCCTTTATGCGGGCCTCCATTTTCCAGATCTTTTAAGACAGGAGTACTGGAAGAAGAGGAGAGGAGAAAAAAAAAAAAACAATAGTGTTTACCTGTGGTAACACTGCAGATGTAAGGTTCTATGTATATATTCCTGAAACTCAGTTTGTTCGTCAGCCATTTTACTTTCTGTCTTGCTGCAGCTATCTTGCCCTCAGTCAAAATGGAGTTTCCAGCTTGCATGTTCCCGCCTGATTCTCTCCTTTGCTTCTTAAGCAGCCACAGCTGAGCAATCAGTGCTTCAGAATCTAGCCTGCAGTGAACCTGTGACTTGACTCCTGTAAGCCTTGGACCTTGTACTCCAGCTTTTCCTACTGAGGAACTCTGAAGCACTTGTGGACTCTGAACCCTGCTCTTTGAAAGACCCACGTTTGCATGGACTTACGGTAACAGAGAAGAAGATCCTGAATCTGTATTGGAGAGTGATT
Organism: Oophaga sylvatica; assembly: GCA_033576555.1. Lineage (NCBI taxonomy): Eukaryota > Metazoa > Chordata > Amphibia > Anura > Dendrobatidae > Oophaga > Oophaga sylvatica. The sequence continues at coordinate 386,971,778 of JARQOD010000006.1, read as the reverse complement.
GCTGAGCTTGGATTACTCTGGCCTGCTGTGTCTCCTGTTTCTGTGTCTGCAAACTGTGTGACTATTTCTGCCAACTTGTATGAAGTAATACAGGACTTTTCTATATCAAACCTGTGACTCCTGTGTTTTCATCGCACCCAAGCACAAGACGCTATATGAACTGTACTACATACATTACAAGATTCTGAAGCCAAAACGTTAGTGTCTGCTGGGTCTGGAAGGCTGTGTCTGCTGTACTGTGGATATCAGACGTCCGGTTGTACTTTCTGTGATGACAGTGGTTGTGACTTCTCACAACCATTCCAGGTGAGCAATTCCCTTAAGTTTTTTCTTTTTGCAGTGTTACCACAGGTAAACACTATTGGTTTTTTTTTTCTCCTTTCTTTTCTCTTTTTTGTCTGCTGTAACTCTGGATATCAGATGTCTGGTTGAAACTTTCTGTGATGATAGTGGTTGTGACTTCTCACAACCATTCCAGGTGAGCAGTTCCCTTAATTTTTTTTTCCTGCAGTGTTGCCACAGGTGAACACTATTGTTTTTTTTCTCTCCTCTTCTTCCAGTAATCCTGTCTTAAAAGATCTGGAAAATGGAGGCCCGCATAAAGGAACTTTGCGGAGTGACTGATAATATCCTTGCAGATTTGCAGAATATAAAGACCCGTTTTACAAATCTACAGGACCTCAATAATCACAATTTGCAAGTGGTTGGACAGACTACCCAGGATTTGCGAGCCAGGATTGAGGTTCTAGAGGGGCGAGTCCAGGCTCCTGCCGTAGCCCCGAGTGCTGGGATTCCAAGTTGCCCCCTTTTCGTTTTGGCGGTGAACGTGAGAAATTCAGGGGATTTATTAATCAATGCAATCTTTTTTTTTCTGCACATGCTTCACAATTTCCCACTGAACGATCTAAGGTGCTTACTATAATTATGTTGCTTACCAACAAGGCTTTAATGTGGGCAAACCCTCTGATTGAGACTGAGGATGATTGTTTGAATCACCTTGATGATTTTATTTCAGCCATGGGGCAGGTGTTTGATGACCCCAATCGAGGTGCAACAGCTGAAGCAGCCATGTTAGCTTTGCGCCAAGGTAAGCACTCGGTAGCTGAATATGCCTTGGATTTCAGGAGATGGGCCCTTGATACCACCTGGGACAGTTCCGCCAAAAAATCTATTTTTCGAAAGGGGTTATCTCCACTGATTAAGGATGAACTTGCTCGTGCCGACCCTCCCACTACGTTAGGTGACTTTATTAAATACTGCATCCGTATTGATACTCGTCTGACTGAACGCAGGCAAGAGAGATGGTTCGAAAGCAATCGTACTAACCTTTTCCTACCTTCCTCTCCAGCTAAGGAACCTTTGAGTAGGATTACACGGGAACCTGAACCTGAACCCATGCAGGTAGACTCTTTACAACGACGGGTTAGTGATGCACGCAAGGAACATCGTTTTAAGGAGAATCTATGTTTCTATTGTGGTAAGTCAGGGCACTTCATTATAAACTGCCCCAGCCGTTCTCGTAAGACTACTGCAGCACTCATTCATTGTGAGTGTTGCGAGAGGGGATCTGTCAGGTCCGAGCCTCAGGCTCCAGAGAGATCTGCAGCAACAGATCTTGATTTCTCGGACTTAAACTCCGTTACCTCTGAGGACGTTGACTGTGTAAACGCTGCCATTTTTCAAGTTTCCTCAGCGGTGTCCCAGCTGAGTTGTAAGAAAAACAATTCTCATTGCTTTCTTTCCATCAAACTCTGGGTTGACTCAGCTTGGGTGTCTAGCTCTGCTATGATCGACTCAGGGGCAAGTGGAAATTTTATGGATGTCTCCTTTGCTCTGAAACAGGGGATACGTTCAGTGAAGAAGGCTACTCCAGTACAGATGGAAACTGTGGATGGCTCCCTGCTGACCTCTGGACCAGTGGATCAGGAAACAGAGCCTTTGAGGGTTCTTATGGGTAAAGATCATCAAGAGAAACTGTCCTTTATGCTTATCTCTTCTCCCCACTTTCCCATTATTCTAGGGCTACCATGGCTGCAGGCTCAGAATCCTACCATTAACTGGGAGACCAAGGAATTACACTTTCCAGAGAAACAGATGAGTCCAAAAGTTTCAGCTTGCTCTGTTCCTATTGATGATATTCTAATTTTTTCTAACTCCACAGAGGAACATCATGGACATGTGAGAATGGTCTTGGAACGTCTAAGACAAAATCATCTTTACATCAAACTTGAAAAGTGTGAATTCCATAGGACCGAAATTCAATTTCTGGGGTATGTACTGTCCACACAAGGAATTAGTATGGATGGAAGCAAAACCCAAGCCATCAAGGATTGGCCAAGTCCTAGAAATGTGAAGGAGGTACAGCGCTTCATCGGGTTTGCCAACTTCTATAGACGTTTCATTAGAAATTTCTCTGAGGTAGTGTCACCTATCACTCAAATTACCCGGAAAGAGTCTAGGTTTTCCTGGACTCCCCAAGCCCAGGAAGCATTTTCCCGTCTAAAAGATAAATTTACCACTGCACCTATCCTAGTACATCCCAACCCCGAGCTTGCCTTCATAATAGAGGTGGATGCTTCAGACTGTGCCGTTGGAGCTATACTCTCTCAGAGAACAGGTGAGAAGAATGTCTTGCATCCCTGTGCCTTCTTTTCCCAGCAGTTGTCTTCGGCTGAGAGGAACTACGATGTGGGCAATAGAGAGTTGTTGGCCATTATTGCCGCCTTCAAAGAATGGAGACACCTTCTTCAGGGAGCTGCACAGCAAATAGTCGTCCTGACAGACCATCGTAACCTTGAGTTTATCAGGTCGGCTAAGTGCCTGACTCCTCGCCAGGCTCGCTGGAATCTTTTCTTAAACCAATTTAATTTTATCATCTCTTATAGACCAGGATCGCGCAATGGAAAGGCTGATGCACACTCTAGGATTTACTCAGCAGAGACACGTCCAATTACTGATAGTGGTTGTGACTTCTCACAACCATTCCAGGTGAGCAGTTCCCTTAATTTTTTTTTTCTCTCTGCTGTAATGTATGTAGTACAGTTCATATAGCGTCTTGTGCTTGGGTGCGATGAAAATACATGAGACACAGGTTTGATATAGAAAGTCTTGTATTACTTCATACAAGTTGGCAAAAATAGTCACACAGTTTGCAGACACAGAAGCAGGAGACACAGCAGGCCAGAGTAATCTAAGCTCAGCAATCACTCTCCACAACAGGTTCAGGATCTTCTTCTCTGTTACCGTAAGTCCATGCAAACGTGGGTCTTTCAAAGAGCAGGGTTCAGAGTCCACAAGTGCTTCAGAGTTCCTCAGTAGGAATAGCTGGAGTACAAGGTCCAAGGCTTTAGGAGTCAGGTCACAGGTTCACTGCAGGCTAGATTCTGAAGCACTGATTGCTCAGCTGTGGCTGCTTAAGCAAAAGGAGAGAATCAGGGCGGGAACATGCAAGCTGGAAACTCCATTTTGACTGAGGGCAAGATAGCTGCAGCAAGACAGAAAGTAAAATGGCTGACGAACAAACTGAGTTTCAGGAACATGTACACAGAACCTTACAAGCTCCTTTGACCGCATGTTTCCTTCACAGCTAAACCTTCCAAATGCAAACACCACACCTCAAATCAACACCAGCCCTTTTATCTGCTTAATTGAGAATGATATAATGAAGGGATTGCCCACACCTGTCCATGAAATAGCCTTGGAGTCAATTGTCCAATTACTTTTGGTCCCTTTAAAAACAGGGTGGCACATGTTAAGGAGCTGAAACTCCTAAACCCTTCATCCAATTTTAATGTGGATACCGTCAAATGAAAGCTGAAAGTCTGAACTTCAACTGCATCTGATTTGTTTTGTTTCAAATTCATTGTGGTAATGTCTAGAACTAAAATTAGATAAATGTTGTCTCTGTCCAAATATTTATGGACCTAACTGTATGTAGTGGACTATGTATACGGTGTATTATATAGGATTTCTATGTTGTGGACTATGTATACGGTGTATTATATAGGATTTCTATGTAGTGGACTATGTATACGGTGTATTACTTAGGATTTCTATGTAGTAGACTATGTATACGGTGTATTATATAGGATTTTTATGTAGTGGACTATGTATACGGTGTATTATATAGGATTTCTATGTAGTGGACTATGTATACCGTGTATTATATAGGATTTCTATGCAGTGGACTATGTATACTGTGTATTGTATAGGATTTATATGTAGTGGACTATGTATACGGTGTATTATATAGGATTTCTATGTAGTGGACTATGTAACGGTGTATTATATAGGATTTCTATGTAGTGAACTATGTATTCGGTGTATTATATAGGATTTCTATGTAGTGGACTATGTGTACGGTGTATTATATAGGATTTCTATGTAGTGGACTATGTATACGGTGTATTATATGGGATTTCTATGTAGTGGACTATGTATACGGTGTATTATATAGGATTTCTATGTAGTGGACTATGTGTACTGTGTATTATATAGGATTTCTATGTAGTGGACTATGTATGCGGTGTATTAAATAGGATTTCTATGTAGTGGACTATGTATGCTTTGTATTATATAGGATTTCTATGTAGTGGACTATGTATACGGTGTATTATATAGGATTTCTATGTAGTGGACTATGATTCAAGATTCAAAGAAGCTTTATTGGCAGGACTAAATACACATTAGTTTTGCCAAAGCAAGTGTACAAAAGGGAATAGGGATAGGGACTGTAGGGGTGTTGGGTAGGGGCAGATCTAGGGTGGGGGCTATAGAAGTCCATGGCATAGGGAGTGGTGATGGGGGCAGATACAGGGTGGGTGTTGTGAATGTGTTAGAAATGAATTCTGAGCAGAAGCTCCCTCTGGTGGTTACAAACAGTACTGAACCATTCAATGAGGATTGGCAATCAGGAGTTACAAACTGGTCTTATATAAGGGAGGTTCCCGCCATCATGGTTGCCGGTGATCGATTGTTCTTGTCTCAACTGTGGTTCCTGGTTCACTTGGAAGCTTGCTGAATCTTGCCTGCATCTTCTGCTATCAGATAAGATATTTTCTGCTTTTATTTTTTGTGCTTGCTTTTTGCATTGTTCCCTGCACTTCTGTGGAGGTCAGCCAGGTCCCCTCCGGGGGCTTGTGCTCCTCTCAGTTTATCTGAGCCACTGTTATTTGTTCATTTGCCTTTTCCAGTTTTTTCAGTGGCTGCGGCTTAGTTTTGTGACACCAGAGAACTAATTTAGGTGGTAGAGGTCGTGTGATCTCAGGTGTTTTTGCAATTAGTAGAGTTGGTATTTTTTAGGATTTTTTTGGATTGCAGTAAGTGTCCTTCCTATCCTTTTCTGTCCAGGTAGATTGGGCCCCAACGTTTGCTCATACTATTTTCTGTCTGTGTCTGTATTTCCTCTTGTCTAACCGCCATTACATGTTTGGGGGCTTGCTATGTTCTTTGGGGATCTGCTCCAGGGCAGATAGCTTTCCTCTTTCTATCTTTAGGTGTAGTTAACCTCTCAGGCTGTGACGAGGCGTCTAGGACCATCGTAGGAACGCTCCACGGCTGCCTTTAGTTGTGGTGGTTAGTCAGGGTACTGCAATCCAGTAGATTCCAACCTCTCTGGTGTATTGCCATTTTTGCCTGCTCTCCTCAGCTACCAAATCATAACAGTATCACCGGCCAAACTGAAAATTATATGGTACTCAACAGAAGGGAAAAATAGTAAAAGGAAAAAGAAAAAAGGAAGTTGTCAGAATTTTTTTTTTTTCTCTGTTTGTTGCATTTTTTTCCCTCTTTTTCTCTGGGTGCTAATGAGGATTTTTTTTTTCTCTCAATGGAGTTTGCACAGTTGTCTGGCCGTGTGGATCAGCTTGCCACTGAAGTTCGTAGTATTGCTACCTATCTTGCTAGGTTGCCGGTTGTGGAACCTAGGATCCCCATGCCAGATTTATTTTTGGGGGATCGAGCTAAATTTCTGAATTTCAAAAATAACTGTAAGTTGTTTTTTGCCTTAAAACCTAAGTCCTCAGGGAACGCAGCACAGCAGGTTCAAATTGTCATCTCTCTCCTGCGTGGCGATCCTCAGGATTGGGCTTTTTCTCTGACACCTGGGGACCCTGTTTTGAGTAAAGTATTGATGCATTTTTTCTGGCTCTGGGGTTATTGTACGATGAACCTAATGTCACTGATCAAGCTGAAAAAACCTTGTTGGCATTAAATCAGGGGCTTGAGGACGCTGAGTTGTACTGTCAGAAATTCTGAAAGTGGGCAGTCTTGACCAAATGGAATGATGATGCTTTGGCAGCCCTTTTTCGGAAGGGTCTGTCAGAGAATGTAAAAGATGTTATGGTGGGTTTCCCTGCTCCCTCTGGTCTCAATGATTCTATATCATTAGCGATTCAAATTGACAGATGTTTGCGTGAGCGTAGAGGTATGCGTGGAATAGTGTTGCCTTGTGAACCAGCTTCTGAGTCCATGCAGTGTGATAGAGTGGCTTCTGGGGCACAGCGTCATGAGTTTCGAAAACGCAATAGGTTATGTTTCTACTGTGGTGACGCCTCTCATGCTATTTCAGTCTGCGCTAAGCGGGGAAGACATTTTGCACACTCAGTTGTCTTGGGTAGTGTTCAGACTAAATTTCTGTTGACTGTTACCCTGATTTGCTCCCTGTCCACCTTTTCTGCTCAGGCTTTTGTTGATTCGGGAGCAGCTATTAACCTGATGGATTTTAATTTTGCTAAACGTTGTGGGTTTCCCTTGATACCCCTACGGAAGTCTATTCCCCTACTGGGGATTGATTCTACCCCTTTGGCTGAGAATAAACCCCAGTTCTCTACTCAGGTGATAATGAGGGTTGAACCTGATCATCAGGAGAGTTGCAAATTTTTGGTGCTGTATAATCTGCATGACATTATTGTACTGGGTTTCCCTTGGTTACAGTCTCATAATCCTGTTTTGGATTGAAAATCTGTGTCTGTGACCAGTTGGGGCTGCCAATGTGTTAATGCCAACACTCCTGTTTTTTCTGCCTCTCCCCAGGCTCAGGATGTTTCTGACTTTTTGACTGATTTTTCTGATGTGTTTAGCGAAAGTAAATCTGCATCCTTGCCCCCCATAGGAGCTATGACTGCGCTATTGAATTAGTGCCTGGTAGTAAATTCCGTAAAGGTCGCCTTTTTAACTTGTCTGTACCTGAACATGACGCTATGCGGTCTTATATCAAGGAGACATTGGAGAAAGGTCATATCAGACCATCCTCTTCACCCTTGGGTGCCGGTTTTTTCTTTGTGGCCAAAAAAGATGGTTCATTAAGGCCGTGTATTGATTATCGTCTCTTGAACAATATCACTGTGAAATATAAATATCCGTTACCCTTTATTTCTGACCTGTTTTCCAGGGCGAAAAGTGCTACTTGGTTTACCAAGCTTGACCTCAGGGGGGCGTATAACCTTATTCGCATTAAGCACGGGGATGAATGGAAGACGGCGTTTAATACCCCAGAGGGGCATTTTGAGTACCTAGTGATGCCCTTTGGGCTCACCTAATGCTCCTTCCATCTTCCAGTCCTTCATGAATGACATTTTCAGGGATTTTGTGGATAAATTTCTGATTGTTTATTTGGATGATATCTTGATTTTTTCCAATGACTGGGACTCTCATGTGAAACATGTTCGGACTGTGTTCCAGATTTTGAGAGAGAATGCTCTGTATGTGAAGGGATCAAAGTGTCTTTTTGGCGTACAGAGGATCTCATTTCTGGGATTCATTTTGTCTCCGTCTGTTATTGAAATGGACCCGGTCAAGGTTCAGGCCATCTGTGATTGGGTCCAACCTACTTCATTAAAGGCTCTTCAGAGATTCTTGGGTTTTGCCAATTTTTATCGTAAATTTATTGGTAATTTCTCTGTTATTGTTAAACCATTGACTGATTTGACCAAAAAGGGTTCTGATGTGGTGAATTGGCCTCCTGAGGCAGTCTCTGCGTTTCAGGAACTTAAGCAGAGATTCACTTCTGCTCCTGTTCTACGGCAGCCTGATGTTTCTCTGCCATTTCAGGTGGAAGTTGATGCCTCTGAAATTGGGGCAGGTGCCGTTTTGTCCCAAAGAGATCCAGAGACCTCTAAAAGTAACCCTTGTGCCTTTTTCTCTCGAAAATTTTCTCCTACTGAACGTAATTATGACGTGGGTAATCGGGAGTTATTGGCCATGAAGTGGGCTTTTGAAGAGTGGAGACATTGGCTGGAGGGAGCCAAACATCAGGTGGTGGTCCTCACGGACCATAAGAATCTGGTTTATCTGGAATCAGCCAAGCGACTTAATCCTAGACAGGCCAGGTGGGCCTTGTTTTTCACACGTTTTAATTTTGTGGTTTCCTTTCTTCCTGGCACTAAGAATGTTAAGGCGGATGCCCTCTCGAGGAGTTTCCTTGCGGACTCTCCTGAGTTATCTGATCCTGCTGTTATTTTGAAACAGGGTGTAGTTCTTTCCGCCATCTCGCCCAATTTGAGACTGGCTCTGGAAGGGTGTCAGGAGGATAAACCCGAGCGCTGCCCTATTGGGAAATTATTTGTCCCAGACCGGTGGAAAAAGAGTGTGATGTTTGAGATTCATTGTTCCGCGTTGGCCGGTCATCCCGGAATTTTTGGTACTAGAGACTTGGTTAGTCGGTCCTTTTGATGGCCTACTTTGTCTCGTGACGTCAGGGAATTTGTGCAGTCCTGCTGGACTTGCTCTCGCTCCAAGCCTTGCTCTCGCTCTAGTGGTTTGTTGATGCCATTGCCTGTGCCCAAGAGACCATGGACCCATATCTCTATGGATTTCATTTCAGACCTCCCTGTTTCTCAGAGAATGACCGTTATCTGGGTGATTTGTGATAGGTTTTCCAAAATGATACATCTTGTGCCATTAGCCTTCCTCCTCCGAATTGGTGCCTTTGTTCCTTCAGCACGTGGTTCGGTTACACGGCATTCCTGAGAACATTGTGTCTGACAGAGGAGTCCAGTTTGTTTCCAGATTTTGGAGGACTTTTTGTTCTAAACTTGGTGTTCAATTGTCTTTCTCCACGGCTTTTCATCCTCAGACCAATGGACAAACTGAGAGAACAAACCAGACATTGGAGACTTATCTGAGATGCTTTGTGTCTGCTGATCAAGATGACTGGGTCTCTTTTTTGCCTTTGGCTGAGTTTGCTCTTAATAATAGGGCTAGCTCTGCCACTTTGATGTCTCCATTTTTCTGCAATTTTGGGTTTCACCCTCGATTTTCTTCGGGACAGACGGAGGCTTCTGTCTGTCCAGGTGTTGACTCTGTTGTGGAGCGTATGCAGCAGATTTGGGACCAGGTAGTGAAGAGGTTGTCCCTCTCTCAGGAGAGGGCCCAGCGGTTTGCCAACCGGCATAGGACTGATGGTCCTCGGTTTGAAGTGGGGGACTTGGTCTGGTTGTCTCAAGAAATATCCCTATGAGAGTTGCATCTCCTAAGTTTAAGCCTAGGTTCATTGGACCTTATAAGATCTTGGAGATTCTTAATCCTGTTTCCTTTCGTTTACTTCTTTCAGGGACATTTAAGATCCATAACGTGTTCCACAAGTCCTTATTGAAGAGGTTTGTTGAGCCAGTGGTTCCTATGGCTGCGCCTCCTGACCCTGTTTTGGTTGAGGGCAATCTGGAGTATGTGGTTGAGAAAATATTGGATTCTCGTTTTTCTAGACGGAAACTCCAGTATTTGGTTAAGTGGAGAGGTTATGGTCAGGAGGACAATTCTTGGGTGTTTGCTTCGGACATCCATGCTAGGAGACTGATCCGTGCGTATCACAGAGCTCATCCTGACCAACCTGGTTGCCCAAATGAGGGTTCGGTGACCCCTCCTCAAGGGGGGGGGACTGTTGTGAATGTGTTAGAAATGAATTCTGAGCAGAAGCTCCCTCTGGTGGTTACAAACAGTACTGAACCATTCAATGAGGATTGGCAATCAGAGTTACAGACTGGTCTTATATAAGGGAGGTTTCCTCCCATCATGGTTGCCGGTGATCGATTGTTCTTGTCTCAACTGTGGTTCCTGGTTCACTTGGAAGCTTGCTGAATCTTGCCTGCATCTTCTGCTATCAGATAAGATATTTTCTGCTTTTATTTTTTGTGCTTGCTTTTTGCATTGTTCCCTGCACTTCTGTGGAGGTCAGCCAGGTCCCCTCCGGGGGCTTGTGCTCCTCTCAGTTTATCTGAGCCACTGTTATTTGTTCATTTGCCTTTTCCAGTTTTTTCAGTGGCTGCGGCTTAGTTTTGTGACACCAGAGAACTAATTTAGGTGGTAGAGGTCGTGTGATCTCAGGTGTTTTTGCAATTAGTAGAGTTGGTATTTTTTAGGGTTTTTTTGGATTGCAGTAAGTGTCCTTCCTATCCTTTTCTGTCCAGGTAGATTGGGCCCCAATGTTTGCTCATACCATTTTCTGTCTGTGTCTGTATTTCCTCTTGTCTAACCGCCATTACATGTTTGGGGGCTTCCTATGTTGTTTGGGGATCTGCTCCGGGGCAGATAGCTTTCCTCTTTCTATCTTTAGGTGTAGTCAACCTCTCAGGCTGTGACGAGGCGTCTAGGACCATTGTAGGAACGCTCCACGGCTGCCTTTAGTTGTGGTGGTTAGTCAGGGTACTGCAATCCAGTAGATTCCATCCTCTCTCGTGTATTGCCGTTTTTGCCTGCTCTCCTCAGCTACCAAATCATAACAGTGGGGGCTATAGAAGTCTATGTCATAGGGAGGGGGATGGGGGCAGATCCAGGGTGGGTGCTATAGAAGTCCATGGCATATCATAGTTCTCTTTCTCGCAGTCTATGACATTCGCTTACATACCACGCTGCTATCTCCGCTGCTCTTTCTTCTTCCCCCAGCAAGATATATGTTTTCTCTTCCTCCTTCATGGTGATGAAATCCGGGAAGAGATGTGAGAGTCTCCTGAAGTGAGTGTCCCTAAGTGGGTTTCGTTCTCTATGGCCTCCTGGTCACAGTGTTGGCATAGTCTTTCCTCCCTGGGCTTGTAGCTCTGCCTGTGTCGGCCGGATTCGATGGCCAGACTGTGGGCACTGAGTCTATACCGGCTCAGGATCTTGCGGTCTCTGGGGTCCGGGAGTTTCTCCAGGTATGGGGTCAGTCTGTAGTCTCTCTGTAGACTCCGGTACATGGTCAGTTTCTAGGAGTTGATGATGTCGTTCTTCCAGTCACTGACATACCTCTCCTGGCCTTCATCTACCATCTTCCTGATTTCGGCTTTTGTCAGGTTGTTGTGATTGGTGTTCTGGTCAGGTTTGGGTTTGGGTGGGCTGTTCCGAGGGTCCTGGTTTTTCTGTTTCACCTATGTGTGTCAGGGCTTTATGGTGATGGGAGCTTGGATTGCTCCTATGTAGGTGAGCCCGGAATGACAGTACCCTCTTTAGAACCGTTAGGTGTAGAGGGAATCTGCCCAGCTCGGCCCGGCAAGCACTGTTGGAGGTGCTCTGGTGGACTTGGAGAAGGTGCTTGCAGAATTCCAGGTGGAATATTTCTGTTGGGCTGGAATCCCACCTTGACCAGTCTGAGTAGGTGTGAGGACCCAGACTTCACTGCCATATAGGAGGATTGGGGCGATGACAGAGTCGAAGATTTTTAACCAGACCATCACTGGTGGCTTCAGATGGTAGATTTTCCTTCGGATGCCATAGAAGGTTTTACAGACCTTGTCTTTCAGGGTCTCTATGGCTTGTTTGAAGCTCCCTGACCGGTGAATCTCTAGGCCCAGGTAGGTATATTTGTCTGTTCCTGTAAGTGCGCAGTTGTTGAGGACAAATGAAGAGTGCTGGTCTGATTTTCTCTTTCTCCTCTGGAACACCATGATGTTGGTTTTCTTTAGGTTGACCGGTAGTGCCCAGGTGGAGCTGAATTTCTCTAAGATTTTCAGGTTGTCATGGAGGCCTTTCTCGGTTGGTGACAGAAGCAGCAGGTCATCTGCATACAGCAGGAATTTCACCTGGACTTCGTGGAGTGTGGGACCTGGTGCTGTGGAAGATTCCAGAGCGGTAGCCAGCTCGTTGATGTAAATGTTGAAGAGCGTTGGACTTAGGCTGCAGCCTTGTCTGACTCCACGGCTCTGCTGGAAATAAGCCGTTCTTTTACCATTCACACTCACACTGCAGAGGTTCTCGGTGTAGGAGCTTTTGATAACATCGTAGGTTTTTCCTCCTATTCCGCTCTCCAGCAGTTTCAGGAATAAGCCCGGGTGCCACACCGAATCAAAGGCCTTTTTAAAGTCCATGAAACAGGCGTATATCTTCCCTTTCTTTGTATTGTGGACGTGTCTCTGAATAAGGCTGTGCAGGGTATAGATGTGGTCAGTGGTGCGTTGGTTTGGCATGAACCCTGCTTGGCTCTTGCTGAGGACGTTATGTTCGGTGAGGAAACTGAGGATCCTCTTGTTCAGGATGCTGTTGAACAGTTTCCCCAGGTTGCTGCTGACACATATGCCTCTGTAGTTGGCTGGGTCATACCTGTCCCCATTCTTGTGGATGGGTGTGATGAGGCCTTGGTTCCAGGTACGAGGGAAGTAGCCGGCACTTAGCACAATATTAAAGAGTTTAACCATTGCAGCCTGTATTTCTGGTGGGCTGTACTTCAGCATTTCTGGTAGGATTCCATCCAGGCCACCGGCTTTTCTACATCTTATGGAAGAGATTCTCTCTGCTACTTCCTGTAATGTAATAGGTGTATCCATGGGGTTTTGGAAATTTTTTACTTTTTCCTCCATTGCTTTTAGTTTTGCCATTATGCTTTCCTGTTATTGGTTTAGTTCTTCCTTTGGGATGTCTTTATAGAGGTCTCTGAAGTACTGGAGCCAGATGTTGCCATTTTGGATATGGATGTTGTTTTTCTTGTCTTTTGTGCCCATGTGGTTCCATAGTTCCCAGAAGGAATTGTCTTGAAGAGCACCTTAGAGTTGGTTGAGCTTGGTAGAGATGTAACTCTGCTTCTTCCTCCTGAGGATGGTTTTGTACTGCCTTTGTATGGTTTCATAGGCTTCCCTCAGACCCGGGTGGTTGGGGTCTCTGTGTTTCTTGTTTGAGGCTGTTCTCAGGGTCTTCCGAACGGCTTTACATTCTCTGTCAAACCAATCATTGATCTGTTTTTCTTTTGGTCTCTTGTAGTTGACTTTTTTAAGGTCGGACAGTCTGGCCATTGCATAGAATATATTGTTGAGGTCTTTTGTAGCTTGACTCACTCCCTTTGGGTTAGGCTGGTACTCGTAGTTGTAGAAGTGGTGGAGCATCCGCTGTATTTCAGGTCTGCTGAGAGCCTCTTTATACTTTAATGCCGACGTTTTGGACCATTTATAGGATGGAGGCCGGTTGAAGAGGCCGCTATGCTGTGGCTTTTGAGTGGATGGTTTCTCTGTAGATTTCAAGTACAGAAGAAGTTGGCTGTGGTCTGACAGGTGCGTTTGTGGGGTGACTATGAAGGCACTGATATTTGCCAGGTTCATATCTGTAATGGCATAATCTACTATACTCCTCCCTACATGGGAGTTTAGTGTACACCTCCCCAAAGAGTCTCCTTTGGTACTTCCGTTAAGAATATGAAGTCCTAAACTTCTACATACGTTCAGGAGCTTTTACCACTTTTGTTGACTGTACTGTCATAGCTGTTTCTCTCTGTGTGTACTGAGTCTTGGCCGTCATTCTCTGCTCCAAATATGTAGATGTTCCCATCCATGGTCAGGAAGTCGTTTTCTCTCCCTGTTCTTGCATTGAGGTCCCCAAAGATGAGAACTTTGCCCAAGGCCTGATAGTGGGCGGCTTCTCTTTGTAAGATCTCAAAGCTCTCTGGAATGAAGTAGGGGGACTCTGGTGGTGGTATATAGGTGGCGCAGAGGTGGACATCAGACTGAGAGGTGAGGATGGAGCTGCTGATCCTGATCCATATGTGGCTGCCTCCTCTCTTCACCGGTTTGATGTATTGGTGGAGCTCATCTTTATACCAGATCAGTATTCCTCCTGAGCTCCAGCCCTGTTTGATGTTTTTATTTTTCAGGGCAGGGACAGAGATTTCCCTGTATCCGATGGGCACCAGGGATTCATTTTCAGCTCTGGTCCATGTTTCCAGGAGGATCTGGATGTCTATATTTTTCAGTCTTTGTATAAAGTCAGGGTCATTTGTTTTACATCCAAAGGTCCAGGTGTTGAGACCCTGAATATTCCAGCTGCTGATTGTAAGTGAAGTCATTTTTTTTTATATATATATCTTGTGTGTATATACCTTGTAATGAGTATGGCTGTGTAGGACAAACTGGATTTCTGACTTTATGTATACGGTGTATTATATAGGATTTCTATGTAGTGGACTATGTATACAGTGTATTATATAGTATTTCTATGTAGTGGACTATGTATACGGTGTATTATATAGGATTTCTCTGTAGTGGACTATGTATACGGTGTATTATATAGGATTTCTATGTAGTGGACTATGTATACGGTGTATTATATAGGATTTCTATGTAGTGGACTATGTGTACAGTGTATTATATACAGTAGGATTTCTATGTAGTTGACTATGTATACGGTGTATTATATAGGATTTCTATGCAGTGGACTATGTATACGGTGTATTATATAGGATTTATATGTAGTGGACTATGTATACGGTGTATTATATAGGATTTCTATGTAGTGGACTATGTATACGGTGTATTATATAGGATTTCTATGTAGTGGACTATGTGTACGGTGTATTATATAGGATTTCTACTTAGTAGACTATGTATACATTGTATTATATAGGATTTCTACGTAGTGGACTATGTATACGGTGTATTATATAGGATTTCTACGTAGTGGACTATGTATACGTGTATTATATAGGATTTCTATGTAGTGGACTATGTATGTGGTGTATTATATAGGATTTCTATGTAGTGGACTATGTATGCGGTGTATTATATAGGATTTCTATGTAGTGGACTATGGATGCGGTGTATTATATAGGATTTCTATGTAGTGGACTATGTATGCGGTGTATTATATAGGATTTCTATGTAGTGGACTATGTATGCGGTGTATTATATAGGATTTCTATGTAGTGGACTATGTATACGGTGTATTACCGTATATACTCATGTATAACCCGACCCATGTATAAGCCGACCCCCATAATTTTGCCACAAAAAACTGGGAAAACTTATTGACTCGCGTATAAGCCTAGGGTGGAAAATGAGACAGCTACTGGTAAATTACAAAAATAAAAATAGATACCAATAAAAGTAAAATTAATTGAGACATCAGTAGGGTAAAGGTTTTTGAATATCCATATTGAATCAGGAGCCCCATAAAATGCTCCATACAAAATACTCCCCATATGCTGCTCCATAATGGTTATGCCCCCAGAAGATGATCCATAGAATGGGCCCCATATGGTGCTCCACAGATTATGCCCCCATATGTTCCACAGGTTATGCCCCCATATGCTCCACAGATTATGCCCCCATGTGCTCCACAGATTATGCCCCCATATGCTCCACAGATCATGCCTCCATATGTTCCACAGATTATGCCCCATATGTTCCACAGATTATGCCCCCATATGCTCCACAGATTATGCCCCCATATGCTCCATGGATTATGCCCCATATGCTCCACAGATTTTGCCCCATATGTTCCACAGATTATGCCCCATATGCTCCACAGATTTTGCCCATAGTATACGTCCCTTATGCTGCCGCGCTGCTGCTGCTGAAAAAAAAAATTACATACTCACCTCTCGTCGCTGGGGGACAGGACTCCGGCACCTGCAATATTTACCAATCCCCGGTCCACTGCTGCGCGCTGGTCCTCCTTTTGGGTCCTCGGCAGTGAATGATCAGGCAGAGGGCGCTGCGCGCACTAATGACGTCATCGCGCCCTATGCCTGATCATAACAGCAAGAGGGCGCGAGGACACAGAGGGGAGCAGCAGTGGCACGGGGACAGGTAAATATCGGTATACTCACCCCTCCGCCGGCGCGGTCTCTGCAGCCTCTCCTCTTCCCTGCTATCTACGGCAGCTCTTCCTTCCTACAGCGGTCACGTGGTACTGTTAGGGGTCGAGTTCCCGCTTCTGCACAAGGGGAATCTCGAGCCATCCCGGCTGCGGTCTCCCATCCGTCTCCGGCCGCAGTGAACTCTGCTCAGCTTAGACGTCGGTCCCAGCGTCTCGCCCAGTCTAACAGCATGCAGAGGATTACTGCTGCCTCTCCAGGCTCTGCTATTGTGGCCAGTACTGGTTAGCGGTGGGCAGACGTCTTTAGGACAAAGCCCTTGTTTTCCCCTTCTGAGCATGCCCAGGGTGAGATCTCTCATTGGAGATTAGGGGTCACATGCTCAGGTACTGCAGCAGCTCCTATTGGTCCGCCAGGAAGGTCCTGTGACTACTGGTGTTCTGCAACAGTTTCATTGGTCCTTGTTTCTGGCAGGTCCTGTAGCTGTTACTATAAAAGGGTGGCATGGCTGGGCCGCCATGCGCTAGTATCAATTGCATTATGTGCTTTGCGCCAGTGTGATCATGCACGCATGTGGTTAGGGCTCGGCTGAAATAAGCCCCTAGAATACCGGGAACCTCCGGTGAGGAGATTTGAGTGCAAGTGGTTAGGGCTTGGCTGAAATAAGGCCCTAGAATACCTGCTTCTCCGGTGAGGAGATTGCTTGATTGCGTTGCTGTCTGCATGATCACGGATTGCTATCTGCACAGCAGTTATCTGTGTATCCCTGTGGTGTTAACAGGACACAGTCTTTTTCTCAGCGGCTCTGTGACGCAACAGGGTTCACTTTATAACGCTGGTTCAGCGCCCTAGCGTTTTACTTTGCGGCTCACTGAAGCTAAGTGAGTTCGCACCTATCGCAATATAGCGCTGTGGCATTACCGTTAGCGGCTCTGGGGATTAACAGAGTTCGCACTTACTGCCA
The DNA here is from genome assembly GCA_033576555.1 of Oophaga sylvatica. Classification (NCBI taxonomy): domain Eukaryota; kingdom Metazoa; phylum Chordata; class Amphibia; order Anura; family Dendrobatidae; genus Oophaga; species Oophaga sylvatica. The sequence goes on along the minus strand of JARQOD010000006.1, from coordinate 386,954,829 downwards.
CAGCGCGCTACGGCGTTTATTTTAGCGACTCTGCGGGATAACAGAGTTCGCTACTTTCGCCATCTTACTAGCAGCGGGCTTCGCCTGCATGGTGGACCCCGGGCTGCGAACGCACCTCTCTACTATATCTATTAGGTGCGTTCCGCAGACCCTAGCAGGTACCACTCATTAAAGTCATGAATATGTGCATATTCATGACTTTAATGAGCGGTACCACGTGACCGCTGCAGGAAGGAGCCGGAGATCGTCAGAGAAGCAGGGGGGCTACAGAGTCTCGCCGGCGGAGGGGTAAGTATGATCTGACACCCCCGCCATATATGACTCGCGTATAAGCTGAGAGGGGGACTTTCAGCCCTAAAAAATGGGCTGAAAATCTCGGCTTATACACGAGTATATACGGTAATTTAATAATTCTCTCCTTCACCCATACTGGACAGACGCTGAGGACATAAAGAACTAGAGGCGAGAGACCATAATCTTAATCAGGGCTTTCCTATACATTAAATAACGGCAGCTTCATCCATACCGAAATCTTCTGTCTTAATTTCCTAATTGCCAATATAATGTTAAGTGAAGCAAAACTCGCAACCTTCCCTGTGGTAATTATCCCTAAATATTGAAATCTATCTTTTTTTTTACTAAAATCTGTTATTCTCTTCACACTTGTCTGATTTTTTCATCAAGTGGTAATAAAAACCATTTAATACATTGCTATCCAAGCCAGAATGGCACCAAAAAGACCTGATTACCTCTGTGGTCCACTGGAGAGATTTCTCCATCTCTAACACATACAACAGAATATCATCTGAACAGATTCCTATTTTATCCCCCTCTCCACTGCTGCCAAAGCCCCTAATTTCATTATGTTTCCTGGTTTTAAATGTAAGCAGTACAATAAGCAAAGCAAAATACTGCGAGAAGAGTGGAGAGGACGTGTCAGCATCTTGTCCCTTTGGCTTGGGGCGAATTATATAAGGCTGTGTTTCCATGATCAGGATTCCTTCAGTAAATGCTGCATGTTTGATGCTGTGCGCTGACGCATCGTCAAACAAGCACCGTCCAGATGTTACAGCATAGTGGAGGGGATTTCAAGAAATCCCGTCTCCACTATGCGTAAAAACACACAGCGGCAGACCTGCGTTAACGGACATGCGGCGCATCTTTTTAGATCGCAGCATTTCGTCGCCGCAAGGTAAATAACACAGGCCTATGTAGCGCTGCGGTGATTCCGGATGTGTTCAATGAGCACATCCGGATTCACCGCGCGTTCACAAGGGGGCGGGACTTTCCGCTCCGCCAAAAGCGCCTGCCATCCTGACCGTGGAAACACACCCTAATTGTTTGATTACAGTTCTCCCTAACTAAAACTTCTCCAATACCCTCCTTAAGAACTCAAACTTCTCCCTGTTACAAGACTTTGTGGCATTTGATGCCAGGATGGAGCCGTGGCTCCTTCTCCTAGTTGCATATTTGCAAACACTTTCCTCAAATTAATCACATCCTCTCCCTGGTATAAAACCATTCTGGTAAGAAAGTAGTCAGGGCTTCAGAGTTGTATAAACATTTGTTGCATTTCACCAAGGATCCAGATACAAATGAACAACTTCTTCCATTAGTTCCATGATCAGAGCTGACAATTCACACCGGCTAATTCCAATATTAAAGGCGTTATTTACCATATTTGATTAAATAAATGAGCCTAGCATAGACTTGAAATTAAAAAATAAACACGTCTCTGACTATCGTCATTCCTTTTTACCTCTGACTCTGTTAGTTTTCTCTATTTCTTTTCTGGCAAGAGGTATCCGCCTCCAAAGTTCAAATAGACCGTCTCTAGTTCCCTGATTCTGCTTCAACATCACCTTTCCATGATCTTTTTTTAAATTCTACTTATTGAGAGATTGCGCAGAACAAAAAGAAAAAATGTTTACTGAATGAAACAGATATCATTGTAGCAAAACAATTATATAAAACACATAGACCAATACAATTTGCAAAATTACCTAAAGGGTCCCTGGTCTAACCCTAACTGATTACTGCATAGCTGTGGAGGTTGGCACACTGAAGAGAACGATTGATAGGCAGGTGGGAAACCATAGATTTTAAGATAAGAGATGAATTATAGATGAAAATAGTATAATCCAGTAGATATATTGTAAATCATACAAAAGATTTTTAAAATAGCATAATTAATTTTCTGCCCCTATGACAACTCCTATGGGCACAATGTCCCTGTAGAGTGAAAATTCCTTTCATAGGTGAATGACCAATCTTATCTTTGGGGTCCTATATCAATTGCAATAAGATTTGCCAATGTGGTGAACGGCACATGGACCGCCACACGGTAGCCCGGGGTATCACGGCTTATGATCCCACCGCTGCCACCAATGTGACGATAAAACACACACGGCTGCTGCCGCCCGACCCAATGTGTCAGGTATAATCTGCAGGGGCTTATTTTAGTTATCCCACTGCTGCTACAATATACCACGAATTGCAGGGATTTATATTTATCCCGCTTCCAGTTCCGCTTAGGAACTTGCAGCTCTCTGGCGCCCCCTTTTAGCCTCAGGTCAGTCAGGGAACTGCACCTGGGATAATTAGTCGACAGACGGGCCGCTTGGATGTGTGCTGGCTATTGGGCACGCTGCAGAGAGGGAATTATAATTACTCCTAGCCGCGACAAGGCAATACCCTTATAAGACCCGCAGTGCCCAAAAGCCCCAGCACACACACTATACACACCTTCTTTTTAGCTGCCACCAGCTACGATTTTATAATGAACAATTTATCAAGAGGGTCCGTAGCAACCCCGAATTAGTAGCGTAGTTACTTCAGGCACGTGTTAATTCATTTATAGAGAAGGAGAACCAAACTAATAATTTTCTATGTTTATTCCTAAAATGCAGGCAGTGTTTATACAGTATAAGAAGATGTGACAAGCTGAGACAATACAATTATGTACAATGCAATTAAAATAAAAACAGGGTTAAAGGTGAAAAACTCACATGGTACTTAGATCATGGCAGGCAAGTCAGGCTGTGGGAGGAGCCACAAGTCATAGTTCATTTGGAGATCTTTCAGTCAGGTCATCTCAGGCTAGGAATGCCCAGGGGGGGCTAGTTGCAGACTTATACCCTGGCTTGTGACCTCACAAAAGAGGATGGTTTTCTGGCCACCTCCCATAGCTCAAAGTTACGGTTTCAAGCTCTGGAAACTTATAATGACCATAACTTGGCGGGAGAACCTAGCAGAATAATGGCAGACCTATCAGTGATCTTATTCTGAAATTAGTGTTCTAACAAGTCCAAACTCGGATGAGATATTACCCTCTGCACCAGAGAATTCCATTTCTCTGGTTCTGTTGACGCTACGATTTCACCAGTACCGCGGTAGCGACGCCTGTTGTGAATGGGTTTGAGATGAGTTCTGAGCAGAGGCTTCCTCTGGTGGTTACAAGCGGTGCTGGTCTGTCCAGTGAAGATTGTGAGGACTGGGAATCAGATGTTACTGACTGGTCTTATATAAGGGAGTCACCTTCCCATCAGGGTTGCCGGTGATCAATTGTTCTGGTCTGAATCCTTCATTCCTGTTTCCCTTGTAGCCTGCTGTGTCGTGTCTGCATCTCCTGCTAACAGATAAGACATTTTCTTCTTTTTGTTTTTGTGCTATATTTTTGCATTTTGTCCTGCACTTCTGTGGGGCCTTCAGGGTCCCCTCCGGGGGCTTTTGCCCTCTCAGTTTAGTTCAGCCACTGATGTTTGTACTTTTGCTTTTTCCAGTTTTTTCAGTGGCTGCTGTTTTGATTTTGTTACACCAGAGAACTAATTTAGGTGGAAGAGGTCGTGTGATCTCAGGTGTTTTTGAAATTAGTAGAGTTGGTGCTTTTCAGGGTTTTCTGGGATTGCAGTAAGTACCCTTCCTATCCTTTTCTATTTAGTTAGTTTGGGCCCCAGCGTTTGCTCATACTATTTTCTTTCTGTGTCAGTATTTCATCTTGTCTAACCGCCATTACTTGTTTGGGGGCTTTCTATTATCTTTGGGGTTCTGCTCCGGGGCAGATAGCTTTCCTATTTCTATCTTTAGGTGTAGTTAGTTTCTTAGGCTGTGACGAGGCGTCTAGGACCAACGTAGGAACGCTCCACGGCTGCCTCTAGTTGTGGTGGTTAGTCAGGGTACTGCAATCTCATAGATTCCAACTGCTCTGGTGTATTGCCTTTTTTACCTGCACTCCTTAGCTACCGAAACATAACAGTATCACCGGCCTAAAAATTGAAAATTGTATGGTACTCACAGAAGGGAAAAAATATTGTGGAAGAAAAAAGGTTGTCAGAGTTGTCAGAGATATTTTTCTGTTTGTTGCATTTTTTTCCCTCTGTATCTCTGGGTGCTGGGGAGGATCTTTTCTCTCAATGGAGTTTGCACGGTTGTCTGGCCGTGTGGATCAGCTTGCCGCTGAGGTTCGGAGTATTGCTACCTATCTTGCTAGGTTGCCTGTTGTGGAACCTAGGATTCCCATGCCAGATTTGTTTTTAGGGGATCGAGCTAAGTTTCAGAATTTCAAAAATAATTGTAAATTGTTTTTTGCCTTAAAATCTAAGTCCTCAGGGAACGCAGCGCAGCAGGTTCAAATTATCATCTCCCTCCTGCGCGGCGATCCTCAGGATTGGGCTTTTTCCCTGACACCTGGGGATCCTGTTTTGAGTGATGTTGATGCATTTTTTCAGGCTTTGGGGTTATTGTACGATGAGCCTAATGTCACTGATCAAGCTGAAAAAGCCTTGTTGGCATTAAATCAGGGCTTTATGACGCTGAGTTATACTGTCAGAGATTCCGTAGGTGGGCAGTCCTGACCAAATGGAATGACGACGCTTTGGCAGCCCTTTTCCGGAAGGGTCTGTCAGATAATGTAAAGGATGTTATGGTGGGATTCCCTGTCCCCTCTGGTCTCAATGATTCTATGTCATTAGCGATTCAAATTGACAGACGTTTGCGTGAGCGGAGAAGTATGCGTGGAATGGTGTTGCCTTGTGAACCAGCTTCTGAACCCATGCAGTGTGATAGAGTGGTGTCTGGGGCACAGCGTCATGAGTTTCGAAAGCGCAATGGGTTATGTTTATACTGTGGTGATGCCTCTCATGCTATTTCAGTCTGCCCTAAGCGGGGAAGACGTTTTGCACGCTCAGTTGTCTTGGGTAGTGTTCAGACTAAGTTTTTATTAACTGTCACTCTGATATGCTCTCTGTCCTCATTTTCTGCTCAGGCTTTCGTTGATTCTGGAGCAGCTATTAACTTGATGGATTATGATTTTGCTAAACGTTGTGGGTTTCCCTTGATACCCCTACAGAAGTCTATTCCCCTACTGGGGATCGATTCTACCCCTTTGGCTGAGAATAAACCCCAGTTTTCTACTCAGGTGATAATGAGGGTTGAACCTGATCACCAGGAGTGCTGCAAATTTTTGGTTCTGTATAATCTGCATGACATTATCGTGCTGGGTTTCCCTTGGTTACAGTCTCATAATCCTGTTTTGGATTGGAAATCTGTGTCTGTAACCAGTTGGGGCTGCCAATGTGTTAATACCAACACTCCTGTTTTTTCTGCCTCCCCCAGGCTCAGGATGTTCCTGACTTTTTGATTGATTTTTCTGATGTGTTTAGCGAAAGTAAATCTGCATCCTTACCTCCCCATAGGAGCTATGACTGCGCTATAGAATTAGTGCCTGGTAGTAAATTCCCTAAAGGTCGCCTTTTTAACTTGTCTGTACCTGAACATGACGCTATGCGGTCTTATATCAAGGAATCATTGGAGAAGGGTCTTATCAGACCATCCTCTTCACCCTTAGATGCCGGTTTTTTCTTTGTGGCCAAAAAGGATGGTTCATTAACCCCTTCACCCCCAAGGGTGGTTTGCACGTTAATGACCGGGACAATTTTTACAATTCTGACCACTGTCTCTTTATGAGGTTATAACTCCGGAACGCTTCAACGGATCTTCGCGATTCTGAGATTGTTTTCTCGTGACATATTGTACTTCATGTTAGTGGTAAAATTTCTTCCATATAACTTGCGTTTATTTTTGAAAAAAACGCAAATATGGCGAAAATTTTGAAAATTTAGCAATTTTCAAACTTTGAATTTTTATTCCCTTAAAACAGAGAAATATGTCACACAAAATAGTTAAGAAATAACATTTCCCACATGTCTACTTTACATCAGCACAATTTTGGAATCAAAATTTTTTTTTGTTAGGAAGTTATAAGGGTTAAAAGTTGACCAGCGATTTCTCATTTTTACAACAAAATTTACAAAGCCATTTTTTTTAGGGACCACCTCTCATTTGAAGTCACTTTGAGGGGTCTACATGACAGAAAATACCCAAAAGTGACACCATTCTAAAAACTGCACCCCTCAAGGTACTCAAAACCACATTCAAGAAGTTTATTAACCCTTCAGGTGCTTCACAGGAACTAAAGCAACGTGGAAGGAAAAAATGAATATTTAACTTTTTAGCCACAAAAATGATCTTTTACAAACTTTTTTTTATTTTCACAAGGGTAAAAGGAGAAAATGGACAGATAAGGTTGTTATGCAATTTCTCCTGAGTACGCCAATACCCCATATGTGGGGGAAAACCACTGTTTGGGCACACGGCAGAGCTCGTAAGGGAAGGAGCACGTTTGACTTTTTCAAACTAAAATTGGCTGGAGTTGAGATTGGACGCCATGTCGCGCTTGGAGAACCTCTGATGCGCCTAAACAGTGGAAACCCCCCACAAGTGACACCATTTTGGAAACTAGACCCCCTAAGGTACTTATCTAGATCTGTTGTGAGCACTTTGAACCCCCAAGTGTTTCACAAAAGTTTATAATGCCTGGGTGTGAAAAAAAAAAAAAAAATTTCCACAAAAATGATTTTTTAGTCCTAAATTTTTGAATTTTCCCAAGGAAATTGGACCCCAAAAGTTGTTGTCCAATTTGTCCTGAGTACGCTGATACCCCATATGTGGGGGTGGAAAACTGTTTGGGCGCACGGCAGGGCTTGGAAAGGAAGTAGTAACGTTTTGGAATGCAGACGTTGATGGGGGTCATGTTCCGTTTGCAGTGCCCCAGATGAGCCTAAACAGTGGAAATCCCCCACAAGTGACCCCATTTTGGAAACTAGACCCCCTAAGGAACTTATCTAGATCTTTGGTGAGCACTTTGAACCCCCAAGTGGTTCACACAAGTTTATAATGCCCGGGCATGAAAATAAAAAATCCTATTTTTTTCCCACAAAAATTATCTTTTAGTCACTAATTTTTTATTTTCCCAAGGGTATCAGGAGAAATTGGACCACATAAGTTGTTGTCCAATTTGTCCTGAGTACGCTGATGCCCCATATGTGGGGGGGAACCACTGTTTGGGCGCACGGCAGAGCTCGGAAGGGAAGGAGCACCATTTGACTTTTTCCAACCAAATTGGCTGAATGAGTTGATCCATGTTGCATTTGGAGAGCCCTGATGTGCCTAAACAGTGGAAACCCCCCACAAATGACCCATTTGGGAAACTAGACCCCCTAAGGAACTTATCTAGATCTTGGTGAGCAATTTGAACCCCAAGTGCTTCACACAAGTTTATAACGTAAGCCGTAAAATTAAAAATCATATTTTTTTCACAAAAATGATTTTTTCCCCCAATTTTTATTTTTCCAAGGGTAACAAAAATGACCCAAAAGTTTTGTCAATTTGTCCTGAGTACGCTGATACCCATATGTGGGGGTAAAACTACTGTTATGGGTGCAGGGCAGAGTTGGAAGGGAAGGACGCGTTACTTTTTAGCAGATTTGGATGGACGCCATGTCGTGTTTGGAGAGCTCCTGATCTGCCTAAACAGTGGAAACCCCCCACAAATGACCCATTTGGAAACTAGACCCCTCAAGGAACTTATCTAGATGTGTGGTGAGAACTTTGAACCCCAGTGTTTCACTAAAGTTATAACGTACAGCCTTAAAATAAAAAATCTTTTTTTTTTTACAAAATGATTTTTTCGCCCCAATATTTATTTTCACAAGGGTAACAGAAGAAATTGGACCCAAAGTTTGTCCATTTTCTGAGTACGCTGATACCCAATATGTAGGAGAAAATACTGTATGGTGCAGTCAGGGCTCGAAGGGAAGTAGTGACGTTTGGATTGCAGACTTTGATGGAATGTCTGGGGGCGTCATGTCGCATTTGGAGAGCCCCTGATCGCCTAAACAGTGGAAACCCCCACAAGTGACCCATTTTGGAAAATAGACCTACAAGAACTTATCTAGATGTGTGGTGAGCACTTTGAACCCGAAGTGCTTCACAGAAGTTTATAACGCACAGCCGTAAAAATAAAAATCCTTTTTTTTTTTACAAAATGATTTTTTCGCCCCCAATATTTTATTTTCACAAGGGTAACAGGAGAAATTGGACCCCAAAAGTTGTTGTCCAATTTGTCCTGAGTACGCTGATACCCAATATGTGGGAGAAAACTACTGTATGGGCGCATGTCAGGGCTCGGAAAGGGAAGTAGTGACGTTTTGGATTGCAGACTTTGATGGAATGGTCTGGGGGCGTCATGTCGCATTTGGAGAGCCCCTGATGCGCCTAAACAGTGGAAATCCCCAACAAGTGACCCCATTTTGGAAAATAGACCCCACAAGGAACTTATTTAGATGTGTGGTGAGCGCTATGAAGCCCCAAGTGCTTCACAGAAGTTTATAATGTACAGCCGTAAAAACAAAAAAATCTTATTTTTTTTACAAAAATAATATTTTCGCCCCCAGTTTTTATTTTCCCAAGGGTAACAGAAGAAATAGGACAAATTTCACAATAACTCTTGGGGTCCAGAGTACGCTGATACCCCATATGTGGGGATAAACTACTGTTTGGACGCATGGCAGAGCTCAGAAGTGAAGGAACACCGTTTGACTTTTTCAAAGCAGAATTGGCTGGAATGGAGATCAGACGCCATGTCACATTTGGAGAGCCCCTGATGTGCCTAAACAGCGGAAACCCCCCAATTCTAACTCCAACCCTAACCCCAACACACCCCTAACCCTAGTCCCAACCCTAATCCCAACCCTAACCCTAATCCAAACTCTAACCCTAATCCTAACTTTAGCGCCAACCCTAACCCTAACTTTAGCCGAAACCCTAACCCTAACCCTAATGGGAAAATGGAAATAAATACATTTTTTTTATTTTATTATTTTTCCCTAACTAAGGGGGTGATAAAGGGGGGTTTGATTTACTATTTATAGCGGTTTTTATGATTGGCAGCTGTCACGCTAAAAGACGCTTTTTATTGCAAAAAGTAGTTTTTTGCATCGCCACATTTTGAGAGCTATAATTTTTGCATATTTTGGCCCACAGAGTCATGTGAGGTCTTAATTTTTGCGGGACGAGGTGACGCTTTTATTGGTACCATTTTTGAGCACGTGACATTTTTTGATCGCTTTTTATTTCGATTTTTGGGAGGTTAGAATGAACAAAAATCAGCAATTCATGAATTTCTTTTGGGTGAGGCGTTTTTATTGTTCCGCGTGTGGTAAAATTGATAAAGCAGTTTTATTCTTCGGGTCAGTACGATTATGGCGATACCTCATTTATATCATTTTTTTATGTTTTCGCGCTTTTATAGAATAAAAACAATTTTATATAAAAAATAATTATTTTTGCATCGCTTTATTCTGCGAGCTATAACTTTTTTATTTTTTTGCTGATGATGCTGTGTGACGGCTCGTTTTTTGCGGGACAAGATGACGTTTTCAGCAGTACAATGTTTATTTATATCCGTCTTTTTGATCGCGTGTTTTTCCACTTTTTGTTCAGCGGTATGATGATAAAGCACTGATTTTTTGCTTCGTTTTTATTTTTTATTTTTTAAGGGGTTCACAAAAGGGGTTAACTAGTGGGACATTTTTATAGGGGGGGTCGTTACGGACGCGGCGATACCATATATGTGTACTTTTATTGTTTTATTTTTTTTATTTACAATAAGTAATGAATTTATTGGGGAATATTTTTTTTTTTTTTTTTTTTTTTTTGGATTTTTTTTTACACATGTTTATTTTTACTTTTTTTACTTTTTTACTTTGTCCCAGGGTGGGACATCACTGTATTTCATCAGATCGCTGGTGTGACAGTGTGCACAGCACTCTGTCACACCAGCGATCGCTCAGGCAGTGCAGCAGGCTTCTCAGTGCCTGCTCTCGGCAGGCACTGAGGAAGCCGCCTCCCTCCAGGACCCCAGCGCCATCTTGGATCCGGGTCCTGGGAGGGAGGAAGCCCTCAGAGCAGCGCGATCACATCGCGCTGGTCTGAGGGTCTCAGGGGGGCGCCAGGGAGCCCCCACACTGCGCGATCCTCCCCTGTGCCCCCAGTACACCGCGATCATGTTTGATCGCGGTGTGCAAGGGGTTAATGTGCCGGGAGCGGTCCGTGACCGCTCCTGACACACAGTCACGGGTGTCAGCTGTGATAATCAGCTGACACCCGGCGGCGATTAGCTGCGCTCCCTCGGGGAGCGCAGCTAATCGCCTATGACGTACTATCCCGTCCATGGTCAGAATGGCACGGGTTTTATGGACGGGATAGTACGTCTAATGTCAGAGAGGGGTTAAGGCCATGTATTGATTATCGTCTCTTGAACAATATTACTGTGAAATATCAATACCCGTTACCCTTGATTTCTGACCTGTTTTCCAGGGTGAAAAACGCTACTTGGTTTACCAAGCTTGACCTCAGGGGAGCGTATAATCTTATTCGCATTAAGCACGGGGATGAATGGAAGACGGCATTCAATACCCCTGAAGGGCATTTTGAGTACCTAGTGATGCCCTTTGGGCTCACTAATGCTCCTTCCGTCTTCCAGTCCTTCATGAATGACATTTTCAGGGATTTTGTGGACAAATTTCTGATTGTTTATTTGGATGATATCTTGATTTTTTCTAATGACTGGGACTCTCATGTGAAACATGTTCGAACTGTATTCCAGATTTTGAGAGAGAATGCTCTGTATGTGAAGGGATCAAAGTGTCTTTTTGGCGTACAGAGGATCTCATTTCTGGGATTCACTTTGTCCCCATCTGTTATTGAAATGGACCCGGTCAAGGTTCAGGCCATCTGTGATTGGGTCCAACCTACTTCATTAAAGGCTCTTCAGAGATTTTTGGGTTTTGCCAATTTTTATCGTAAATTTATTGGTAATTTCTCGGTTATTGTTAAACCATTAACTGATTTGACCAGAAAGGGTTCTGATGTGGTGAATTGGCCTCCTGAGGCAGTCTCTGCATTTCAGGAACTTAAGCAGAGATTCACTTCTGCTCCTGTTCTACGGCAGCCTGATGTTTCTCTGCCATTTCAGGTGAAGGTTGATGCCTCTGAAATTGGGGCAGGTGCCGTTTTGTCCCAAAAAGATCCAGAGACCTCTAAAAGTAACCCTTGTGCCTTTTTCTCTCGAAAATTTTCTCCTACTGAACGTAATTATGACGTGGGTAATCGGGAGTTATTGGCCATGAAGTGGGCTTTTGAAGAGTGGAGACATTGGCTGGAGGGAGCCAAACATCAGGTGGTGGTCCTTACGGACCATAAGAATCTGGTCTATCTGGAATATGCCAAGCGACTCAATCCTAGACAGGCCAGGTGGGCCTTGTTTTTCACACGTTTTAATTTTGTGGTTTCCTTTCTTCCTGGCACTAAGAATGTTAAGGCGGATGCCCTCTCGAGGAGTTTCCTTGTGGACTCTCCTGAGTTATCTGATCCTTCTGTTATTTTGAAAGAGGGTGTAGTTCTTTCCGCCATCTCGCCCAATTTGAGACTTGCTCTGGAGGGGTGTCAGGAGGATAGGCCCGAGTGCTGCCCTGTTGGAAAATTGTTTGTCCCGGACCAGTGGAAAAAGAGTGTGATGTCTGAGATTCATTGTTCCGCATTTGCTGGGCATCCCGGAATTTTTGGTACCAGAGACTTGGTTAGTCGGTCCTTTTGGTGGCCTATCTTGTCTCGTGATGTCAGGGAATTTGTGCAGTCCTGCGGGACTTGCTCTCGCTCCAAGCCTTGCTCTCGCTCTAGTGGTTTGTTGATGCCATTGCCTGTGCCCAAGAGACCATGGACCCATATCTCTATGGATTTCATTTCCGACCTTCCTGTTTCTCAGAGAATGACCACCATCTGGGTAATTTGTGATAGGTTTTCCAAAATGATACATCTTGTGCCATTACCTAAGTTGCCTTCCTCCTCTGAATTGGTGCCGTTGTTCCTTCAGCACGTGGTTCGTTTACACGGTATTCCTGAGAACATTGTGTCTGACAGAGGAGTCCAGTTTGTTTCCAGATTTTGGAGGACTTTTTGTTCTAAACTGGGTGTTCAATTGTCTTTCTCCTCGGCATTTCATCCTCAGACCAATGGTCAAACTGAGAGAACAAACCAGACATTGGAGACTTATCTAAGATGCTTTGTGTCTGCTGATCAGGATGACTGGGTCTCTTTTTTGCCTTTGGCTGAGTTTGCTCTTAATAATAGGGCTAGCTCTGCCACGTTGATGTCTCCGTTTTTCTGTAATTTTGGGTTTCACCCTCGATTTTCTTCAGGACAGACGGAGGCTTCTGTCTGTCCAGGTGTTGACTCTGTTGTGGAGCGTATGCAACTGATTTGGGACCAGGTAGTGGAGAGGTTGTCCCTCTCTCAGGAGAAGGCCCAGCGGTTTGCTAACCGGCATAGGACTGATGGTCCTCGGTTTAAAGTGGGGGACTTGGTCTGGTTGTCCTCAAAGAATATTCCTATGAGAGTAGCATCTCCTAAATTTAAGCCTAGGTTCATTGGACCTTATAAGATCATGGAGATTATTAATCCTGTTTCTTTTCGTTTGCTTCTTCCAGGGACATTTAAGATCCATAACGTGTTCCACAAGTCCTTGTTGAAGAGGTTTGTTGAGCCAGTGGTTCATGCTGCTGTGCCTCCTGACCCTGTTTTGGTTGAGGGCAATCTGGAGTATGTGGTTGAGAAAATATTAGATTCTCGTTTTTCTAGACGGAAACTCCAGTATTTGGTTAAATGGAGAGGTTATGGTCAGGAAGACAATTCTTGGGTGTTTGCTTCGGACATCCATGCTAGGAGACTTATCCGTGCTTATCATAGAACTCATCCTGACCGACCTGGTTGCTCAAATGAGGGTTCGGTGACCCCTCCTCAAGGGGGGGGTACTGTTGTGAATGGGTTTGAGATGAGTTCTGAGCAGAGGCTTCCTCTGGTGGTTACAAGCGGTGCTGGTCTGTCCAGTGAAGATTGTGAGGACTGGGAATCAGGTGTTACTGACTGGTCTTATATAAGGGAGTCACCTTCCCATCAGGGTTGCCGGTGATCAATTGTTCTGGTCTGAATCCTTCATTCCTGTTTCCCTTGTAGCCTGCTGTGTCGTGTCTGCATCTCCTGCTAACAGATAAGACATTTTCTTTTTGTTTTTGTGCTATATTTTTGCATTTTGTCCTGCACTTCTGTGGGGGCCTTCAGGGTCTCCTCCGGGGGCTTTTGCCCTCTCAGTTTAGTTCAGCCACTGATGTTTGTACTTTTGCTTTTTCCAGTTTTTTCAGTGGCTGCTGTTTTGATTTTGTTACACCAGAGAACTAATTTAGGTGGAAGAGGTCGTGTGATCTCAGGTGTTTTTGAAATTAGTAGAGTTGGTGCTTTTCAGGGTTTTCTGGGATTGCAGTAAGTACCCTTCCTATCCTTTTCTATTTAGTTAGTTTGGGCCCCAGCGTTTGCTCATACTATTTTCTTTCTGTGTCAGTATTTCATCTTGTCCAACCGCCATTACTTGTTTGGGGGCTTTCTATTATCTTTGGGGTTCTGCTCCGGGGCAGATAGCTTTCCTATTTCTATCTTTAGGTGTAGTTAGTTTCTCAGGCTGTGACGAGGCGTCTAGGACCAACGTAGGAACGCTCCACGGCTGCCTCTAGTTGTGGTGGTTAGTCAGGGTACTGCAATCTCATAGATTCCAACTGCTCTGGTGTATTGCCTTTTTTACCTGCACTCCTCAGCTACCGAAACATAACAGACGCCTGATGGAAGCACGTTTCAGAACAGTTCAATCAGAGGGCAATAAAACTTTCACACTCCTTATCTATAAACTGTTCCAATATTTATGTTCATCCTTCTCCCATAATGACAGTTCTGCTTCACATCACTTGTCTTACCTATTGCATTATTTCTGTGCTGTGTTGTGTATAAATATGTGATTCTTCAGTTTTTGTTTTAGTCCTTGCCTGATGAAGAGACCTGAGTAGTCTCGAAAGCTTGCAATTTGTTATCATCTTTTCAGTAAGCCATTAAAAGGTATCAACCACTGAGAACTCTCAATTCTAAATATTTTTCACCTATGGAAGGAATTTTAGTTAACGCTAACTTTGTTCTATTATATATAGAATTCATCTCTTATCTTAAAATCTACATATTTTTCCCCCGCCTAGCATAGAAGCTACTAAGGAAAGACAAATCTAGCCGCCGTCGAGTGGGGGCGCCAAACAATCGTTGTCTTCAGGGTGCCAACCTCCACAGCTAGGCAGTTGTCAGTTAGGGTTAGACCAGGGACCCTTTAGGTAATTTTGCAAATTGTATTGGTCTATGTGTTTTAGAATTATTGTTTTGCTATATTGTTAAGCAGGATCATCCTAACATACTGTCAGTATTCCACACTGGGTGGTGTTTTTTAAAAGAAATTAATAAAAATATATATTTTAAGAGGCCGACTTCTCCCCTTGCTGCAGGCCCCACCGAACAGATGGATTCCTCCTGGCTCTGGAGTGTCTCCGGAGGGCTCCTGATATGGCGCTGGACCCGAGGAGGTAACATCCAGACTAAGGCACTGGAGGTCTAGTTCTCCGTGGCCGGCGTCCTTCCTGAATAGTTAGAGGAACTCCAGTCATTGGTCCTTTCAACAGGCTGTGGACAGATGACTGCATCCAGTTTGTCCAATGTGTGCCTGGCGTGCTCCTGAAGTAATGCCTTAACAGTCTCCAAAATGCATGTACCTGCACAGATTCCTAACACTGTTAAGGGGTTCCTAAAATGGCTACCCCAAATAAGAGGGCTGACCCTTTATATTGTTGCCCATAACCCATTTCCCCCTAACCCCAGCTCCACCCCTGTACAATCTGTTAACCCAATCTTCCAAATGTCCCTCCAGCTCACTATATTCCGCCTTAACCCCGTCATGTCGGCCTCCCTTCAAGGCCAGGGACCTCTCTAGATCAACTATCAAATGATAGAAGTAGACAACATTGTAATATGTTTTTCAAAAGCCATTGATTTGAAGAACAAAAATCCAAAACTAGGAAGAATCAATATATTTATTTTATAATGGTTTTAATGTTCAAATATTAAACACCATATCTACTGCTGGGCAGCTGCCGAAAAAACACATGTAGAGATGCTAAAGATCACGGAAACTGCATCTGCTCATGTCCTCAGCGCAGGTCGGTGCAGGTATTCACTTCTTTATTCCCAGATGTGTCATGCCTGTATAGAAGTGAAAAGCAACCTTTCTCATTAATCTGAAAACAATTAAAATACATAACAATATTTTCTACCTATCAAATGAAACAAACTAAAGCAAAGGCAACGTCAACATTATATTTCTGGTCATCAGCTGAAGTTGAAATAGACATGAAATATTACATTATATATAGTCTACAAAACAGGCCAATTTGGAAATTGAAAAAAGGAAGTTGCCAAAGTTAGTATTATGATAGAAAAATGCAAAATGAACCATACGACTATGGTGAGAGCACTCACAATAGATCTCTACGGCATGTAATGTCTGAGGGAATTTTCTCGACCGTCAGATTGTGTGTTGGCGATATTTCCGCAGCAGTAGGCTGATAACTTTCATCATTTCCTTCTTTTCTAACCAGAATTAAAAAATTGTGCAGCAAGAAAAAGTAATAATTAATAGAAATAAATACAGTAATAAAAACCATATTGCATTTCTTAGAGGAGATGACGATATTTAGATAAATATCAATGTTCAAATAATGAACCTGAAAATCTAAAGAAAAATAATTACATCCAACAAAGCTGAAAATTATAGAAGGTTTTCCAAAGTATTGTAGATAATTGCTGGGAATTGTCAATCATTCCATATCCAGCAAGTTATGGAAAATGTAACCAGGGTTTATCTGGTAACTTATGAGGACGGATTCTGAATATTTGCTGCTAATTGCTAGTGCTGTCGATGAACACAGATATTATCTCGCTACTCAGGAGAAAATATATAAAAGTGTCTGAACTTTAAATTATAAAGAAACAAAATTAGAAACTAAATATTCTGAAGAATAGTTACATGTTTAGCTGATGGATAGTAGATGCATTCGGCCTCCGCATCGGCGGCAGTAACATTTATTGTCAGCTATTTTCTGAAATCGCCCAATTCTGCAAAGATAAGAGGAATATTGGTTAGTGGACTGGAATGAGCGTTCATTAATACCAAAGATTATATTAAAAAGCCCCAGCACAGAAAATATAACATGTAACATCCTAAACCCTACAGCCCCGACGTCCGTCCACTCTGATATTAGTAAGGTATAAAGCATTATACCAACAAAACCGCACTGATGTCTCTCCGCAGTGATTGTGTTTAATGAGGAGATAAATCATAAAATCCACTTACATGTTATCACACAGGGAGCAGTGGTAGTTATAGTTATAGGTGATGATATAACTATGACACGTCGTCACTTCCGGCAGCTCGGGATGGATACAATTTACCCTTCTTGAAAGCCTGCCATAACGGGCCATGGTTGTCTCTGCCTTCACCACCGATTATCCAACAGGCGGCATGGCACAACTCGTGCGCAAGTGTGGATCGTACTTTCACTGTAATAAGAGTTTTTAGAGGCATGAGAAAATCTGAGTACACCCTGATTGAACTGTTTGGTTTTACATATGAAGACATAATATAAAATATCTCATACTTAAAACGTCTTCCCATTAGGTAAATACATGCTGAGATGAACAACACGTGACAAGTAAACAGTGCCATTATTTATTTACCAATAGTTACTTCAAAATGCAGAAGCAGAGAGTGAAAAATAAGTACACCCCATGAATCATCTTTATAAGCAATAACTTGAAGTAGCAACAAGGGTGTACTTAATTTATCACACACTGCTTTTGCAGTTTGGCCTACTTTTTGGTAAATAAATAATTATGCTGCTTTTTTATCATGTTTGGTATTTTCTTACTCTTAAGACCTTCTATGGACCTGATGCTTTTTTTATTGTGTCCTAATATGTAAAACATTAGAATTTAAATAGGGTGTACTTAGTTTTTCTTACGACAGCATGTACGATGAATTTATAAGATGTATTACATCACAAGCAGCATTTTTTGCCCTATATACAGGTTGTCTTATGAAGCCGCAGGATGGATGTGATGTGAAACCTACCGGCAGAATCACAGACTTTTTCAGAAAGCTCTATAACCGAGATGCGGCGGTTGTTCTCCAGCTTTTGGCAGCATTGGCCGATGCTGCTGTCAGCCTCTTGCTCCACGAAATGTCCATTTTCACAGGGAGCTAAAATAAAGGAAACAAATTCCACTAAATCTGTAAACTCTTTGACCCTAATCTTACAAAGTACCCAACTCTCATGTGTGATTTACAGCACTGGTCTCCTTGTATGGGGCATGGGGTCTACCAAGAAATCCAAGATGTGAGAACAAAAATAAAATAAACCTTTTTCAAAATTGTCCAGATGTCAACAAAATATTTTTACATATACATGTAAAAATCCTGTGAAGTGCAAGCCAAACTATGCTAATCTCTATATCTCTGCATGGTGGATCATGTAAGGTCTCCACTCAACACACAGATAAGAAGAGGGTGATGGCATTTACCAAACTAGATGAGTTTTGCCTGAGAAACTCAAAAACTACATTTCACAACCATGACTTTTGGGATAGGGTGCCCTTCAGAAAGTTAGAATGATAGAAATGATTGTTTGAAGGGGGAAAATAATGGATAAGCCATGTGTCATCCAGATACCGATGATAAGATACCTTATTATTGAAGACTGTCCTGTTGTATAGATTGTACAGTCGCTCCACCAGCTCCTCCTTTGTTTCCTGGAAGTTGGTAACGTAGATGGACGTAGGAGAAATAATGTCTTCCAGGAAACAGCCGGGGATGTTACATAGTGGTGTCCTGGGAAAGATAAGGAATCACATATAAATCCACTGGAAACATCTTACTTAGTTCATGGCTTTATATAGAGGTAGATGTGTCCGGCATAACTTACCTCTCCTCTGTAGCGGAGCTCTCCTCACTATCAGATGGGAAATTATCTGTACAGAAATATAGAAGAGTGAAAATTTGTAATCAGACATGTCAAAATGCAGATCCATGCTAGAGAAAAAAAGTAATAATTTTTTTCCCTCTAAAAGTCCTCAAAAAATTGCAATAAGAAATTATTTTGATGTCGCATCCACCCCATAATAGTATCAACAAAAGCATTGAGTTGCCCTATAAAAACAGCTATATAAAAATGTTACAGATCTCTGAAAATGTCGACAAAATCAAATATATTTACTAATAATTTCTGAAAAAAATGTTCTAAAGGGTAAGGTTTCTCCATGTGGAGAGTGACATACCTGCTCTGGCTTGTCAATGGAAGGAGGCAAAGGCAATGCTCCTCTGGGAAATTTTATATGCAAATTGCCCGTGTTTTGGGCTATTGGTCCTCGTCAGTGCAAAGTGTGAGAACTGATTTGGCTAGATGAGAGGCTCTAGACGGGGCTCTGAAGGGGCAATATGCATATAAAATTTCCCAGAGGAGCATTGCATGGCGAATGACAAGCCAGAGCAGGTATGTCACTCTCCACAAGGAGAAACCTTACCCCTTAGACCCCAGTCCACAGCCTCTCACCTAGCCCAATCAGGTGTCTGCAAAGTGAGATTCTGAATTGGCTTTTAACCCAAGTTATATTGCAAGACTCATTAAAGGGTCGATTGTGACTTGTAGGATCGCTACTCCCAACTGGTGGCGCTATAGAGTTCAAGTCCTCTTTCTCTCTGAAGAGGCAATTTACACATGAAAAAAATGTTGACACTTAAAAAGAAAAACTTTGAAAGTTTGATATGCACGTAATCAAATTGACCTGGAGAATCATATTCCCATGTTAATTTTACTGTGCAATGAAGTCCATAAAAATCATAACAAAAAAAAATCTGGAATTATGTTTTTGGGGTTTTTTCTTTGCAATTTCCCCTTAATTGGATTTTTTTTCTATTTTCCAATACAATATATGATATTGATTGTGTCATTGAAAAGAACATCTCATTGCATTAAAAAACAACAAGTCCTCATACAGCAATGCAGATGAAAATATGAAAAAAAATATGTCTCAAGGAAGAAGGAGAGGAAAAGACAAAAGTCCAAAAACTGAAAATTGACCAATCCCTAAGTGGTTAAAGACACAGACCCATCTGTAATTTGTGTTTCGCTGTTAGAGTTGGAAAATAACCTGTGACAGTAGAGAAAACTAATTGTTCTTTCTACCTTTCTACAATAACATAATCCTGGATTGTATCTAGAAACTCACCATCATATATGAAACATTCTCCAGTATTGGAATCATCATCGTCAGTAATAATAATGACGTCATCGGAGCTGTGAAATAAATGTAACAGAATATGAGCCACCATTAGTCATTAATCCCCATCAGGTATCTAGCACTGGAGGAGACGTGAGTCTTACCAGGTAATAATGTCCGGATCATCTGAAGATGGTAAGATCAGATCTGTAGGGTCAACACAACATAAATCTCATTAGAATATTGTAATAGTAACAACTGGGGAACAACAAAGAAATATATCCTAGTATAATATTCAGTGTGCCCCTATATGTAGATTGGGAAATAGACCACATTCAGCTACAGTAACCCGCACTGTGCACGGCCACCATGAGAACAGATCCCCTAATCCCATTTCTGCCTGACTTTACAGTGATTACATGAATAATGTTCCTGACCAAATTCTGAAAAGAAATATTGTTCCCCCAATAAGGAAGTGTCCCAGACATTGGGCCCACACCAATAAAGCTTGTCTAAAATAGGATTACTCCTTTAATGAATCTTTAATTTAAAAATGCACAGACCCTTCTGTAATTTACCTTTAATTGCTACATTTGGAAACTGATCTATAACAGTAGAGAAAATTCAGTGTTCTTCCTACACCAACATAACCCCGGATATTATCTAGAAATGATAACTTACCATTATACGTGGAAGTTCCGGCCCTATTGGAATCCTCATCATCATCAATAAGAATGATGTCATCGGAGCTGTGGAATAAATGTAACAGGTAATGAGCCACCATTAGTCATTACTGCCCATCATGTACTTAGTAATGGAGGAGACGTGTGTCTTACCAGGTGGTACTGTCCGGACCATGGTCTGAAGGTGGTAAAATCAGATCTGTGCAGGCAACACAACATAAATCAATTAATATTTTGTAATAGCCAAGACTGAGGCTCAATATCAAAAGAAATAATTCCTAATAAATTATCCAGTGTATCCCTGTTATATGTACATGGGGCAAAATATCACATTCAGCTACAGTAACCTGCCCTGTACATGGCCAACATGAGAAGAGATCCGCAAATTCCACTTTTGTCTGATTTTATAATGCCTGCATGAATATTCCTGACTAAATGCTGAAAAGAAATGGTTAATATGAATTATTACCGTAGACATACAATATACATAAATCCAAGCCCTGACCACAATGTGCACGTGATCTGCACCCAATCACTACAATGGCGCATTAATACAGCAGAGTCTTTACTGGATTCGGAGTACAGTACCTGGTAAACTCGGATTCGGGCCCGAATTGAAGCCACTGATGTTATCTCGGCCCGGAGACCTTGGAATTGGCTTCTTTCTGCGATGAGACTGAAAAAATGACAAACATGTCAGATAAAATCTTTATCCATGAACTTTTCCAATCTATAATCTTACTCCATATTCCACTGATTACAGGTAGACACCGATATGAATGTGGCTTCCGTTAGCCCGTGCTTATTTCATGTACAGAGTATGACGGGAGTACGGGACACTTATGGTTAGGATATGGATAGGGGCATTTATGTGCCTTCATACATTATTATTATTATGTATCCTGTACATGGACATATACAACCAAAAGAGGGGCGATCTCTATCTAAATCCAACCCAGCAAAGACAGATAATAGTGCTGCAAGGCATAAGTTATATAACCAGGGAAATAGAGAAGTCCCAAATTATAAGTGGCTAAATAGAAAAGTAGTACATTTTATTGAATAGAGCTATAATAAAATACAGAGAATTACAATAACATGGAGTAGATGGATCAGTATAACTTAGTATACGAAACCTACAAAAGATGTAGCAAGGTCAGTGGTTCCATACAATAATATAATAAATGTGTCCACTGGAGAAAGCCAAATGGAGTAGATATAATGGGTCACAAGTTAAAGATATAAGTGATGCTTAAATGAGTCCATGTCTAACCAACTGGAAAGTTAAATATGAACAGCGTTAACTGGTCATCATAGTAGCACAGAAAAACCCCTTGGATCAGATCAGTTGGTTTTATAGAAGTTACCTTGAGACATGATGTCAGGAATATAGGAACACAAGAGGGATTTGAGCAGAAGCCTACATGGACATATTGTCACAAATGCCGCAACTAAGGCAGTCTTTACTAAACATGATCCATCCTATCACCCCATATTCCCTCTTTCTGGAGCTGTATTTTTGGTCTCATCTTCTTTTTCTTGGATTTTCAGCTCAAATGTATTCTAATTATTTAAAATATAAAAAGTGATACTCACCTGATGGAAGTCGTCATCATCGCTGCTGTCCTCGATGTCAGAGAGAACTATAATACTCTTAAATCGCTTTTTTGGCATCATATTTGCACAAGTCACTCAAAACACTCCTCTCTCCACAAACGCCTACAAAAACCCTCAACGGAACCTGGGTGACTGCGCGTTCCATATCGTCCAGCCATTTGTGACATCATCGAATGCTGCTATTGGTTTTTTTTTCTAACTTTAATTAAATATACAAAACAAACTGTACAAATACAAAAAAGTAAATTAGAAAAAAACAACAATCCCAACTCCCACACCCTGCTCTTTTTAAAAATGTTCAGAAAAATAATAAAACAAAATATAAATCCTCATAAACAAACATTAAAAAATGAACAAAGAAAACCCCAATATTGCAAATTAAATTCTTCCATTCCATAATGTTCAATTTTCCCTTATTAATTTCCTAACCAAATTCACTCTTGCCGCCTACTTAAGACTCTTCTTCCTCTTTTGAGCTCTTCCATTCAGAGGAGCAGGTTAAAATAGTTCCCCCCTATATCTTTAAACCCTCTGATAAAGGTATCAAATCTTTTTATTTATTTATTTTGCTTTGCTTATATAGCGCTATCTTATTCTGCAGCACTTTACAGACATTGGCATCACTGTCCCCAATGGGGCTCACAATCTAAATTCCCTATAACCAAAGAACCTGGAGTAAACCTACGCAAACACAGGGAAAACATACAAACTTCTCGCAGATTTTGTCCTTGGTGGGATTTGAACCAGGACCCCAGCGCTGCAAAGCAACAGTGCTAACCACTGAGCCACTCTACTGCCTTTCTTAGATGCTTACAAATATTGTCAGCTTTTTTCTTCATGCTATATAACATTTGATGAATGTAATAAAAACTATGGCTGAATTAGATCCATTTTTTGGGTGTTGAAATATACAAATAATCTATATTTAATGGTGTATTAATATTATATGTATTATATAACATTGTATATTATAAATAAGATAATTTATATACATTTAGATTTAGATTTATTAATAGATACTTTTTTGAATGTGAAACAATCAACAATTAATCCATTTCTATATAAGAGAAGATGGAAATGTATTTGATTCCCTCATACTCTTCACCACGTTTAGAATCTGACAATATCTAAAATTGTGCAATTTACTTATGCTATACTGTATCTCCAACACAATAAATGGCAACAACTCATCTTCATGGATTAAATGTTTAACCAAATAAAACCAATTCTCCTAAAAAACCCTGTATCTCTTATCTTAACATCTTTAATTATGTATATGCGCAAGCGCGACACGCCTGCGCAGTCTGGCTTCAGACAGAGAGATGCATCCAGCGGTGAGTACTCTGCATGGCGCCGGAGATCGCGGTATGCGTACTGGAAGCATACCGCGATCTCCGGCGCCATACTCACATACTTACCTGACCGGGAGGAGCGTTGCCGCGGCGCTTCCCTTCTCCCGTGGAAGGAGACCAGGAGTGCGCGTTGGAAACACATTTACAGTGTGTCTTCAGCAATCATGGCGCCGGACCGCTCGGTATGGGCATGTGCGTACTCCAGTGCCGCTCTTCCCCCTGGCATCCAGCAGAATAGAACAGCGCTGGAGCACAGGGATGAAAAGGTGAGTATAAATGTTTTTTGGGGTATTGTGTTATGTGGTTTAGGGGTGATGGCATATCAGTATGGCGGTGAGGGACATGCATATCAGGATGGGGGTGAGGGCATGACATAGGATTGGGGGGTGAGGGGACCATGCATATCAGGATATGGGGGTGAGGGGACCATGCACATCAGGATTGGGGGTGAGGGACCATGCATATCAGGATGGGGGTGAGGGGACCATGCACATCAGGATGGGGTGGGACCATACATCAGGATTGGGGGTGAGGGACCATGCACATCAGGATTGGGGGTAGGGGACCATGCATATCAGGATTTGGGGGGTGAGGGGACCATGCATATCAGGATTGGGGGTGAGGGATCCATGCACATCAGGATTGGGGGGTTAGGGGACCATGCACATCAGGATTGGGGGTGAGGGGACCATGCACATCAGGATTGGGGGTGAGGGGACCATGCACATCAGGATTGGGGGTAGGGGACCATGCACATCAGGATTGGGGGGTGAGGGGACCATGCACATCAGGATTGAGGGTGAGAGAACCATGCATATCAGGATTGGAGGTGAGGGACCATGCACATAGGATTGGGGGTGAGGGGACCATGACATCAGGATTGGGTGTGAGGGACCATGCACATCAGGATTGGGGGTGAGGGGACAATGTCACATCAGGATTAGGTTGAGGGGACCATCACATCAGAATTGGGGGGTGAGGGGACCATGCACATCAGGATTGAGGGTGAGAGGTCCATGCATATCAGGATTG
Source organism: Oophaga sylvatica (assembly GCA_033576555.1). Taxonomy (NCBI): domain Eukaryota; kingdom Metazoa; phylum Chordata; class Amphibia; order Anura; family Dendrobatidae; genus Oophaga; species Oophaga sylvatica. The sequence goes on along the minus strand of JARQOD010000006.1, from coordinate 386,930,555 downwards.
GGGGTGAGGGGACCATGCACATCAGGATTGGGGGGTGAGTGGACCATGCATATAAGGATTGGGGGTGAGGGGACCATGCACATCCGGATTGGGGGGTGAGGGGACCATGCACATCAGGATTGGGGGGTGAGAGGACCATGCACATCAGGATTGGGGGGTGAGGGGACCATGCACATCAGGATTGGGGGGTGAGAGGACCATGCATATCAGGATTGGGGGTGAGGGGACCATGCATACCAGGATTGGGAGGTGATGGGACCATGCATACCAGGATTGGGGGTGAGGGACAATGCATAGCAGGATTTGGGGGTGTGGGGACCATGCATATCAGGATTGGGGGGTGAGGGACCATGCACATCAGGATTGGAGGGGTGAGGGGACCATGCACATCAGGATTGGGGGTGAGAGGACCATGCATTCCAAGATTGGGGGGTGAGGGGACCATGCATACCAGGATTGGGGGGGTGATGGACCATGCATACCAGGAATGGGAGGTGAGGGGACCATGCATATCAGGATTGGGGGGTGAGGGGACTGTCATGTGTGCATTGCCACGAAGATCGTCGCGGTTGCACATTTTGACTTCTCACAGCTGAGCTGCTGTTTCTTTGTGTTTGGCAGCTAGGGAGTTAATTCTGTCTGTGCTCGGTGCTGGGACTGGGTGCAGTTTCTCCCGGCTGCAATTGATTATTTGTTGATTGGTTTCCTTTAAATTCCTGGTTGTCTGCTTGGGGAGTTGCCAGTGAAACCTTCATGCAGACCACAGATAGGAATGAATCTGTATAGACTTTAGTTGTGAGCTCCTTAGTTGTTCTAAGCTCAACTTGGTTAGAGTTTATTTCCCAGACCATTTATGTTCCTTTGGTGTTTGAGTGTGTATGCAAGCGAGTGTTATCCTGTCTGTCTTATATGTCTAATCTGTGTATTTAGCTGAGATCAGCCCATATCCCTTTGGTGGTAGTCAGGATTCTTCTTAGGACTGATTACAGGGTTCAGGGTCTGATAGGAGACAGGGTTAGGTTGGAGACTTGGACCTCTGAACCATTATCAGTACCTCCAAGGTGAGGGATTAGTTAGGACCCCAGTTTAGGGTCAGGTTAGATCCCGGTCCACCTCTTTCCTGTTTCAGCTCATCAAGTCCTCAAGATTAACCCTGAGTTCAGCAGATATCGTGTCAGGTAAATCTATTCTATACTTACATGCTGATGTTGCTATACTAGTTGTTGTATAGAGTGTTGTTCCTGTATTAATAGTTTACTGACATTGTATACATATCATTAGACAGCGTGACATTTTCACTGGCCATAAAAATTATCTCCAGTTACCATGGATCCAGTAGCCCAGCTGGCTCTGCAGTTGCAGGGATTATCCATGGAGCTGACGGACATTAAGTCCAAAGTTTTGTCTCCCCTGGAGCAAACCAGAGTTGAACCTAAAGTAGCTCTCCCGGACAGGTTCACTGGTGGGCGAGACAAATTTTTCACCTTCCGGGAGGCATGTAAATTGTATTTTCGGCTTCGGCCTCGATCATCAGGGAGTGAGGAGCAGAGAGTGGGAATTGTTATCTCACTTCTGCAAGGGGACCCTCAATCCTGGGCATTTTCCCTTCCTCCGGGATCCCCGGCTCTACTGTCTGTAGATCAATTTTTTACTGCCCTGGGATTGGTATATGATGACCCAGATCGGGTCTCTCTTGCTGAGACAAAATTACGTAAGATACAGCAGGGAGATCGTCCGGCAGAGGAATTTGCTTCTGAGTTTCGTAGATGGGCCACAGATACTCAGTGGAATGACCCAGCTCTTAGGAGCCAGTTTTGTCATGGGCTTTCTGATAAATTAAAAGACGTTTTGGCTCAGTATGAGTCTCCTCCTTCTCTGGAGGCTGCTATGGCCTTAGCTATCCGTACTGATAGACGGCTTCGGGAGAGGGGTGAGGTAACCCACTCCCTGTTGTTTCTCCACCTACCACTAAAGTCCCTTATGTTGAGGTTCCCCTTGTCTGTTCGGATGAGCCTATGCAGTTGGGAGGGACATCATTTCGTAGGAGGGGATTGGCGGTACGCCGCAGGACTAGAAGATGTTTTTTCTGCGGGAAAGAGGGACATTTTGTTGGAGAATGTCCATCCCGTGCCTTGTTGAGCCAAAAGTCGCCGGAAAACTGTTAATCCCAGGTTGTGTGGTGGACGACAACTGGGAGTATGTATTTCATCCGCCAGTTCTTCTCAGTTCCTTGTACCAGTGGAGGTGGTAGTTGGTACGAGAGTGGAGAGATTGTCTGTTCTTCTTGATAGTGGTTCCGGGGCTAATCTGGTTGACGCTCAGTTTGCTCAGGCTCAAGGTATGCATCTGAGTGTATTGGTCAAACCGATCCCTATATTCTCCATTGACGCCAGGCTCTCGGCCAAGGTAGCTTTGTTCATGAGGTTCATAACATTGACCTTCGGGTAGGGGCAATACATAGGGAACAATTATCTTGTTATGTGTTGGAGGGTCTACCTACTCCCATTGTGTTGGGACTTCCTTGGTTGGTTAAACATAACCCTGTGATTAATTGGCAGTCCAGAGAAATAAGCCAATGGGGGAGTTTTGCAAAAGCAACTGCATGAACACAGTCATCAGTGCGGTCGTGCCTAGTACATTGCCTCCTTTTTTGGAGGATTTTGGGGATGTTTTCTCTGAGGAGGGGTGTCAGGAGTTGCCTCCTCATCGCGTGTATGACTGCTCTATTAATCTCCTTCCTGATGCTAAGTTGCCTAAAGCTAGGTTGTATAATCTTTCTGGTCCTGAGAGGCAGGCTATGAAAGATTATATTTCTGAAAGTCTGGCCAAAGGGCATATTAGACCTTCATCTTCCCCAGTAGCCGCGGGGTTCTTCTTTGTGAAGAAGAAAGATGGAGGCCTACGCCCTTGCTTGGATTTCCGCGAACTTAATCGGATTACTGTTCGAGATCCGTATCCACTCCCTCTTATTCCTGATCTCTTCAATCAAATTGTTGGCGCCAAATGGTTTTCTAAATTGGATCTCAGGGGGGCGTATAATCTGATTAGGATAAAAGAGGGGGATGAGTGGAAAACGGCGTTTAACACGCCGGAGGGACATTATGAGAACCTAGTCATGCCTTTTGGTCTGACTACTGCACCAGCAGTATTCCAACATTTTGTTAATGACATTTTTCGTCACCTTGTGGGGCTGTTTGTGGTTGTATATTTGGACGACATTTTAATTTACTCGCCAGATCTTGTGTCTCATCAGGAGCATGTGAGACAGGTGTTGCAGATCTTGCGAGACAATAAATTATACGCCAAACTGGAGAAGTGTGTATTTGCCGTACAGGAACTTCAGTTTTTGGGTTTTTTGGTGTCAGCCTCCGGTTTCCGTATGGACCCTGAAAAGGTGAGAGCAGTGCTTGAATGGGATCAGCCAGGGGATCTTAAGGCTCTGCAGCGTTTTTTGGGGTTTGCTAACTACTACCGGAAATTTATTTGTAATTTCTCATCTGTCGTCAAACCTCTCACTGACATGACAAGAAAAGGGACGGATTTTTCTAAATGGTCGGACAAAGCTTGCCAAGCCTTTTCCTCTTTGAAGAAATGTTTTGCTTCGGCACCCGTTCTCATCCAACCAGATGCATCTCAGCCGTTCATTGTGGAGGTGGATGCGTCTGACGTAGGGGTGGGTGCTATATTGTCCCAGGGTCCGTCCCCTGGTAAATGGCATCCGTGCGCTTTCTTTTCTAAGAAATTGTCGTCCGCCGAAAGGAATTATGATATCGGCAATAGGGAACTTTTGGCCATTAAGTTAGCTTTTGAAGAATGGCGTCACTTTTTGGAGGGGGCAGTCCACCCGGTTACCGTTATTACTGATCACAAGAACCTGTTGTATTTGGAATCCGCTAAGCGTCTGAATTCCAGACAAGCTCGATGGTCGTTGTTTTTTACCAGGTTTAATTTTGTCGTCACTTATCGCCCGGGGTCTAAGAATGTAAAGGCTGATGCCTTGTCTCGCAGTTTCCCAGGGGCCGGGAAAACGGATGACCCGAGTCCTATCCTTCAGGAGGGGGTGGTAGTGTCGGCTGTATTTTCTGAGCTTGAGGAGGAGGTGTTAGAGGCTCAGGGGGACGCCCCTGCAGGACCTCCAGGGAGACTGTTTGTCCCAAATCTGTTGAGACAAAAGGTTATTGAGGCACATCATAATTCTGCTCTAGCAGGACATCCAGGGAGTAAGGCTACTTTAGATCTCCTTTCTCGCCGGTTTTGGTGGCCTAATGCTAATAAAGATGTTATAACTTTTGTCGCGTCATGTGGGGTGTGTGCTCGCTCTAAAACCCTCATACCCGTCCGTCTGGGACCCTTTTACCCTTGAAACTTCCGGAGCGTCCATGGACTCATTTATCTATGGACTTCATTACGGACCTTCCTCCGTCGTCAGGGAATACTGTCATACTGGTGGTTGTTGACAGGTTCAGTAAGATGGCACATTTCGTTGCTCTTCCTGCACTCCCTAATGCTAAAACTCTGGCGCAGGTGTTCATTAGGGAGATCGTTAGACTTCATGGGTTGCCTTCTGATGTGGTGTCAGATAGGGGGTCTCAGTTTGTGTCCAAATTTTGGAGGGCATTTTGTTTACGTCGGGGGATGCAATTGTCATTTTCCTCGGCTTTTCATCCGCAGACCAATGGTCAGACAGAGCGTCTGAATCAGAGCTTAGAGACATATCTCCGGTGTTTTGTCTCAGAGAACCAAGAGGACTGGTCTTCTTTCTTGCCTCTGGCAGAGTTCGCTCTTAACAACAGGCGGAGCGAGTCCACTGGTAAGTCCCCGTTTTTTGGGGCATATGGTTTCCATCCCCAGTTTTGTACTTTCAATGGGGGGGGCCCTTCTGGGGTTCCTGAGGAGGAGCGTTTCTCGTCGTCACTTGCTTCTGTGTGGAGAGGTGTATTGAATAATCTGAGTGCGATGGGGAACCGTTACAAACGTATGGCTGATAGGAGGAGAGTTTCTGGTCCAGATCTGAATGTGAACGATCTGGTATGGTTGTCTACCAGGAATATAAAACTTAAAGTGCCCTCCTGGAAACTGGGTCCCAGATTCATCGGGCCGTACAGGATCAGTTCCATAATTAATCCTGTGGCATTTCGTCTGGACCTCCCTCCTACGTTTAAAATTCATAATGTGTTCCACAAGTCATTACTTAAAAGGTATGTGGCACCAGTCATACCGTCACCTCTACCTCCTCCTCCTGTGTTGGTCAATGGTAACTTGGAATTTCAAGTATCAAAGATCATTGACTCACGTCTGAA
>JARQOD010000006.1:386782474-386925155 GCA_033576555.1 Oophaga sylvatica | reverse complement strand
ACGCATACTTCTCCGCTCACGCAAACGTCTGTCAATTTGAATCGCTAATGACATAGAATCATTGAGACCAGAGGGGACAGGGAATCCCACCATAACATCCTTTACATTATCTGACAGACCCTTCCGGAAAAGGGCCGCCAAAGCGTCGTCATTCCACTTGGTCAGGACTGCCCACCTACGGAATCTCTGACAGTATAACTCAGCGTCATCAAGCCCCTGATTTAATGCCAACAAGGCTTTTTCAGCTTGATCAGTGACATTAGGCTCATCGTACAATAACCCCAAAGCCTGAAAAAATGCATCAACATCACTCAAAACAGGATCCCCAGGTATCAGGGAAAAAGCCCAATCCTGAGGATCGCCGCGCAGGAGAGAGATGATAATTTGAACCTGCTGCGCTGCGTTTCCTGAGGACTTAGATTTTAAGGCAAGAAACAATTTACAATTATTTTTGAAATTCTGAAACTTAGCTCGATCCCCTAAAAACAAATCTGGCATGGGGATCCTAGGTTCCACAACAGGCAACCTAGCAAGATATGCAGCAATACTCTGAACCTCAGTGGCAAGCTGATCCACACGGTCAGACAACTGTGCAAACTCCATTGGGAGAAAAGATCCTCCCCAGCACCCAGAGGTACAGAGGGAAAAAAAAAAAAATGCAACAAACAGAAAAATATCTCTGACAACTCTGACAACCTTTTTTCTATCACAATATTTTTCCCCTTCTGTGAGTACCATACAATTTTTTTGGCCGGTGATACTGTTATGTTACGGTAGCTGAGGAGTGCAGGTAAAAAAGGAAATACACCAGAGCAGTTGGAATCTATGAGATTGCAGTACCCTGACTAACCACCGCAACTAGAGGCAGCCGTGGAGCGTTCCTACGTTGGTCCTAGACGCCTCGTCACAGCCTGAGAAACTAACTACACCTAAAGATAGAAATAGGAAGGCTATCTGCCCCGGAGCAGAACCCCAAAGATAATAGAAAGCCCCCAAACATGTAATGGCGTTAGAAAGAGGAAATACTGACACAGAAAGAAAATAGTATGAGCAAACGCTGGGGCCCAAACTATCTAAATAGAAAAGGATAGGAAGGGTACTTACTGCAATCTCAGAAAACCCTGAAAAAACACCAACTCTACTAATTTCAAAATCACCTGAGATCACACGACCTCTACCACCTAAATTAGTTCTCTGGTGTAACAAAAACAAAACAGCAGCCACTGAAAAAAAACTGGAAAAAGCAAAAGTACAAAACACAGTGGCTGGACTAAACTGAGAGGGCAAAAGCCCCGGAGGGGACCCTGAAGGCCCCCACAGAAGTGCAGGACAAAATGCAAAAATATAGCAAAAACACAAAATAAGAAATTGTCTTATCTGATAGCAGGAGATGCAGACACGACACAGCAGGCTACAAGGGAAACTGGAAAGAAGGATTCAGACCAGAACAATTGATCACCGGCAACCCTGATGGGAAAATGACTCCCTTATATAAGACCAATCAGTAACACCTGATTCCCAGTCCTCACAATCCTCACTAGTACCGCTTGTAACCACCAGAGGGAGCCTCTGCTCAGAACTCATCTCAAACCCATTCACAACAGCCAACAGATGAAGAGAGTTGTTCAGAAAGTAGTTGTGCAGGAAGGATAGCTTGTTGCATGCAGACCGTGGATTCCAGAGGGCACAATTAAAAGGAGATGAGGGAGTGCAAGTAATATTAATAAGATTATTATGGTTTCGATATAAGGTAGGGTAGGGATTGAGGTTGGGGGATGGTGGACCAGGGTTGGGGGAGATGTCCCCTGAAATCAGTAGGAGAATGAATATAAAGAGCAGGTAGTTGTTGGAGTTGTAAGTAGGTTTTTTCTGTGATGTGTTTGGGCAAGATGGGCTGAGGTTTCTCAGGAAGGTGAGGAGTGCATGGGAACTGTACATGGGAGAGGGAAGTATGGAGGGGCTGATGTGTATGAGTCGTGATGGAGGGGGTTGGGGCGGTGAATGTGGATGGCAAGGGAACACAGGAGGATAGAGGTAAAGTACATAATTAAAAAGAAAGCAAAGTGTGGGGTACCTGATTCCAGCCCTGATTAACTGCCATGGATAACTGCCGTTTACACGATGCTTATCTTCTGTGATGCTTTGCTTCAGGGATGCTTGCGTGCTGCACTACCCACACTGCGTGCACCCCTTAGACTAGTCCTAAATATATAGCCCACACTACAGGGTTAGGAGAGTGGGATTGTGGGAGCTGGTTTGGGATAATTTGGCAGCTGGGGCCAACACACCAGGGGGTGGTTAGATCATCAAAGCACTAGACCTGGCAACATCTATATGCTTTAGCACCTTCCACCTGATAAGATCTAGAGAGGCCCAAGTCACAGGATATGAAGCAGTAAGTAATATGGCGCTGGACCCGGGGAGGTAACATCCGGACTAAGGCATCGGAGGCCTAGTTCTCCGCGGCCGGCGTCCTTCTTGAATAGTTAGAGGAATTCCGGTCACCGGCTCTTTCAACAGGCTGTGGACAGATGACTGCATCCAGTTTGTCCATGTGTTCCTGGCGTGCTCCTGAAGTAATGCCTCAACAGTTTCAAAAATTCATGTACCTGCACAGCTTCCTAGCACTGGTAAGGGTTCCTAAAATGGCTACCCCAAATAAGATGGCTGACCCTTTATATTGTTGCCCCATAACGCCATTTCCCCCCAAACCTAACCCCAGCTCCACCCTGTACAATCTGTTAACCCAATCTTCCAAATGTCGCTCCAGCTCAATATATTCCGGCCTTAACCCCGTCATGTCGGCCTCCCTTCAAGGCCAGGGACCTCTCTAGATCAACTATCAAATGATAGAAGTAGACAACATTGTAATATGTTTTGCAAAAGCCATTGATTTGAAGATCAAAAATCCAAAACTAGGAAGAATCAATATATTTATTTTATAATGGTTTTAATGTTCAAATATTAAAAACCATATCTACTGCTGGGCAGCTGCCGAAAAAACACATGTAGAGATGCTAAAGATCACGGAAACTGCATCTGCTCATGTCCTCAGCGCAGGTTGGTGCAGGTATTCACTTCTTTATTCCCAGATGTGTCATGCCTGTATAGAAGTGATAAGCAACCTTTCTCATTAATCTGAAAACAATTAAAATGCATAACAATATTTTCTACCTAGCAAATGAAACAAACTAAAGCAAAGGCAACGTCAACGTTATATTTCTGGTCATCAGCTGAAGTTGAAATAGACATGAAATATTACATTATATATTGTCTACAAAACAGGCCAATTTGGAAATTGAAAAAAGGGAGTTGCCAAAATTAGTATTATGATAGAAAAATGCAACATGAACCATACGACTATGGTGAGAGCACTCACAATAGATCTCTACGGCATGTAATGTCTGAGGGAATTTTCTCGACCGTCAGATTGTGTGTTGGCGATATTTCCGCAGCAGTAGGCTGATAACTTTCATCATTTCCTTCTTTTCTCATCAACCAGAATTAAAAAATTGTGCAGCAAGAAAAAGTAACAATTAATAGAAATAAATACAGTAATAAAAACCATATTGCATTTCTTAGAGGAGATGACGATATTTAGATAAGTCTCAATGTTCAAATAATGAACCTGAAAATATAAAGAAAAATAATTACATCCAACAAAGCTGAAAATTATAGAAGGTTTTCCAAAGCATTGTAGATAATTGCTGGGAATTGTCAATCATTCCATATCCAGCAAGTTATGGAAAATGTAACCAGGGTTTATCTGGTAACTTATGAGGATGGATTCTGAATATTTGCTGCTAATTGCTGGAGCTGTCGATGAACACAGATATTATCTCGCTACTCAGGAGAAAATATATAAAAGTGTCTGAACTTTAAATTATATAAAACAAAATTAGAAACTAAATATTCTGAAGAATAGTTACATGTTTAACTGATGGACAGTAGATGCATTCGGCCTCCGCATCGGCGGCAGTAACATTTATTGTCAGCTATTTTCTGAAATCTCCCAATTCTGCAAAGATAAGAGGAATATTGGTTAGTGGACTGGAATGAAAGTTCATTAATACCAAAGATTATATTAAAAAGATCAAATTGAAACCAATATATTAAGAGCTGGCCCCAGCACAGGAAATATAACATGTAGCATCCTAAACCCTACAGCCCCGACGTCCGTCCGCTCTGATAGTAGTAAAGTATAGAAGCATTATACCAACAGAACCGCACTGACGTCTCTCCGCAGTGATTGTGCTTAATGAGGAGATGAATCATAAAATCCACTTACATGTTATCACACAGGGAGCAGTGGTAGTTATAGTTATAGGTGATGATATAACTGTGACACGTCGTCACTTCCGGCAGCTCGGGATGGATACAATTTACTCTTCTTTTGAAAGCCTGCCATAATGGGCCATGGTTGTCTCTGCCTTCACCGCCGATCATCCAACAGGCGGCATGGCACAACTCGTGCGCAAGTGTGGATCGTACTCGCACTGTAATAAGAGTTTATAGAGGCATGAGAAAATCTGAGTCACCCTGATTGAACTGTTTGGTTTTACATATGAAGACATAATATAAAATATCTCATACTTAAAACGTCTTCACATTAGGTAAATACATCCTGAGATGAACAACACGTGACAAGTAAACAGTGTCATTATTTATTTACCAATAGTTACTTCAAAATGCAGAAGCAGAGAGTGAAAAATAAGTACACCCCATGAATCATCTTTATAAGCAACAACTTGAAGTAGCAACAAGGGTGTACTTAATTTATCACACACTGCTTTTGCAGTTTGGCCTACTTTTTGGTAAATAAATAATTATGCTGCTTTTTTATCATGTTTGGTATTTTCTTACTCTTAAGACCTTCTATGGACCTGATGCTTTTTTTTATTTTGTCCTAATATGTAAAACATTAGAATTTAAATAGGGTGTACTTAGTTTTTCTTACGACAGCATGTACGATGAATTTATAAGATGTATTACATCACAAGCAGCATTTTTTGCCCTGTATACAGGTTGTCTTATGAAGCCGCAGGATGGATGTGATGTGAAACCTACCGGCAGAATCACAGACTTTTTCAGAAATCTCAATAACTGAGATGCGGCGGTTGTTCTCCAGCTTTTGGCAGCATTGGCCGGATGCTGCTGTCAGCCTCTTGCTCCACGAAATGTCCATTTTCACAGGGAGCTAAAATAAAGGAAACAAATTCCACTAATTCTGTAAACTCTTTGACCCTAATCTTACAAAGTACCCAACTCTCATGTGTGATTTACAGCACTGGCCTCCTTGTATGGGGCATGGGGTCTACCGAGAAATCCAAGATGTGAGAACAAAAATAAAATAAACCTTTTTCATTTTTTCAAAATTGTCCAGATGTCAACAAAATGTTTTTACATATACATGTAAAAATCCTGTGAAGTGCAAGCCAAACAATGCTAATCTCTATATCTCTGCATGGTGGATCATGTAAGGTCTCCACTCAACACACAGATAAGAAGAGGGTGATGGCATTTACCAAACTAGGTGTGTTTTGCCTGAGAAACTCAAAAACTACATTTCACAACCATGACAAATGGGATAGGGTGCCCTTCAGAAAGTTAGAATGATAGAAATGATTGTTTGAAGGGTGAAAATAATGGATAAGTCATGTGTCATCCAGATACCGATGATGAGATACCTTATTCTCGAAGACTGTCCTGTTGTAGAGATTGTACAGTCGCTCCACCAGCTCCTCCTTTGTTTCCTGGAAGTTGGTAACATAGATGGACGTAGGAGAAATAATGTCTTCCAGGTAACAGCCGGGGATGTTACATAGTGGTGTCCTGAGAAAGATAAGGAATCATATATAAATCCACTGGAAACATCTTACTTTGTTCATGGCTTTATATAGCGGTAGATGTGTCCGGCATAACTTACCTCTCCTCTGTAGCGGAGCTCTCCTCACTATCAGATGGTGAATTATCTGTACAGAAATATGGAAGAGTGAAAATTTGTAATCAGACATGTCAAAATGCAGATCCATGCTAGAGAGAAAAAGTAATAATTTTTTTCCCTCTATAAGTCCTCAAAAAATTGGAATAAGAAATGATTTTGATGTCGCATCCACCCCATAATAGTATCAACAAAAGCATTGAGTTGCCCTATAAAAAACAGCTAAATAAAAATGTTACAGATCTCAGAAAATATTGACAAAATCAAATATATTTACTAATAATTTCTGAAAAAAATGTTCTAAAGGGTAAGGTTTCTCCATGTGGAGAGTGACATACCTGCTCTGGCTTGTCGAGGTAAGGAGGCTTATTTGTCGTGCAATGCTCCCCTGGGAAATTTTATATGCAAATTGCCCGTGTTTTGGGCTATTGGCCCTCGTCAGTGCAAAGTGTGAGAACTGATTTGGCTAGATGAGAGGCTCTGAAGGGGCAATATGCATATAAAATTTCCCAGAGGAGCATTGCATGGCGAATAAGCCTCCTTACATTGACAAGCCGGAGCAGGTATGTCACTCTCCACATGGAGAAACCTTACCCTTTAGAACATTTTTTTCAGAGAATTATTAGTAAATAGTTGATTTTGTCAATATTTTCTGAGGATATTGAGGAATTTTTGAGATATTTTCCACAAGGAGAAACCTTACCCCTTAGACCCAGTCCAGAGCCTCTCACTAGCCATCAGGTGTCTGCAAAGTGAGATTCTGATTTGGCTTTTATCCCAAGTTATATTGCAAGACTCGTTCAAGGTCGATTGTGACTGTAGGATCGCTACTCCCAACTGGTGGCGCTAAGTTCATCTCTTTCTCTGAAGAGGCAATTACATGAATAAAATGTTGACACTTAAAAAGAAAAACTTTGAAAGTTTGATATGCACGTAATCAAATTGACCTGGAGAATCATATTCCCATGATAATTTTACTGTGCAATGAAGTCCATAAAAATCAAAACAAAAAAAAATTTGGAATTATGTTTTTGGGGTTTTTTCTTAGCAATTTCCCCTTACTTAGATTTTTTTTCCATTTTCCAAAACAATATATGATATTGATTGTGTCATTGAAAAGAACATCTCATTGCATTAAAAAACAACAAGTCCTCATGCAGCAATGCAGATGAAATATGAAAAAAAATATGTCTCAAGGAAGAAGGACAGGAAAAGACAAAAGTCCAAAAACTGAAAATTGACCAATCCCTAAGGGGTTAAAGACACAGACCCATCTGTAATTTGTGTTTCGCTGTTAGAGTTGGAAAATAACCTGTGATAGTAGAGAAAACTGATTGTTCTTTCTACCTTTCTACAATAACATAACCCTGGATTGTATCTAGAAACTCACCATCATATATGAAACATTCTCCAGTATTGGAATCATCATCGTCAGTAATAATAATGACGTCATCGGAGCTGTGAAATAAATGTAACAGAATATGAGCCACCATTAGTCATTAATCCCCATCAGGTATTGTCATGTGTGCATTGCCACGAAGATCGTCGCGGTTGCACATTTTGACTTCTCACAGCTGATCTGCTGTTTCTTTGTGTTTGGCAGCTAGGGAGTTAATTCTGTCTGTGCTCGGTGCTGGGACTGGGTGCAGTTTCTCCCGGCTGCAATTGATTATTTGTTGATTGGTTTCCTTTAAATTCCTGGTTGTCTGCTTGGGGAGTTGCCAGTGAAACCTTCATGCAGACCACAGATAGGAATGAATCTGTATAGACTTTAGTTGTGAGCTCCTTAGTTGTTCTAAGCTCAACTTGGTTAGAGTTTATTTCCCAGACCATTTATGTTCCTTTGGTGTTTGAGTGTGTATGCAAGCGAGTGTTATCCTGTCTGTCTTATATGTCTAATCTGTGTATTTAGCTGAGATCAGCCCATATCCCTTTGGTGGTAGTCAGGATCCTTCTTAGGACTGATTACAGGGTTCAGGGTCTGATAGGAGACAGGGTTAGGTTGGAGACTTGGACCTCTGAACCATTATCAGTACCTCCAAGGTGAGGGATTAGTTAGGACCCCAGTTTAGGGTCAGGTTAGATCCCGGTCCACCTCTTTCCTGTTTCAGCTCATCAAGTCCTCAAGATTAACCCTGAGTTCAGCAGATATCGTGTCAGGTAAATCTATTCTATACTTACATGCTGATGTTGCTATACTAGTTGTTGTATAGAGTGTTGTTCCTGTATTAATAGTTTACTGACATTGTATACATATCATTAGACAGCGTGACATTTTCACTGGCCATAAAAATTATCTCCAGTTACCATGGATCCAGTAGCCCAGCTGGCTCTGCAGTTGCAGGGATTATCCATGGAGCTGACGGACATTAAGTCCAAAGTTTTGTCTCCCCTGGAGCAAACCAGAGTTGAACCTAAAGTAGCTCTCCCGGACAGGTTCACTGGTGGGCGAGACAAATTTTTCACCTTCCGGGAGGCATGTAAATTGTATTTTCGGCTTCGGCCTCGATCATCAGGGAGTGATGAGCAGAGAGTGGGAATTGTTATCTCACTTCTGCAAGGGGACCCTCAATCCTGGGCATTTTCCCTTCCTCCGGGATCCCCGGCTCTACTGTCTGTAGATCAATTTTTTACTGCCCTGGGATTGGTATATGATGACCCAGATCGGGTCTCTCTTGCTGAGACAAAATTACGTAAGATACAGCAGGGAGATCGTCCTGCAGAGGAATTTGCTTCTGAGTTTCGTAGATGGGCCACAGATACTCAGTGGAATGACCCAGCTCTTAGGAGCCAGTTTTGTCATGGGCTTTCTGATAAATTAAAAGACGTTTTGGCTCAGTATGAGTCTCCTCATTCACTGGAGGCTGCTATGGCCTTAGCTATCCGTACTGATAGACGGCTTCGGGAGAGGGGTGAGGTAACCCCACTCCCTGTTGTTTCTCCACCTACCACTAAAGTCCCTTATGTTGAGGTTCCCCTTGTCTGTTCGGATGAGCCTATGCAGTTGGGAGGGACATCATTTCGTAGGAGGGGATTGGCGGTACGCCGCAGGACTAGAAGATGTTTTTTCTGCGGGAAAGAGGGACATTTTGTTGGAGAATGTCCATCCCGTGCCTTGTTGAGCCAAAAGTCGCCGGAAAACTGTTAATCCCAGGTTGTGTGGTGGACGACAACCTGGGAGTATGTATTTCATCCGCCAGTTCTTCTCAGTTCCTTGTACCAGTGGAGGTGGTGGTTGGTACGAGAGTGGAGAGATTGTCTGTTCTTCTTGATAGTGGTTCCGGGGCTAATCTGGTTGACGCTCAGTTTGCTCAGGCTCAAGGTATGCATCTGAGTGTATTGGTCAAACCGATCCCTATATTCTCCATTGACGCCAGGCCTCTCGGCCAAGGTAGCTTTGTTCATGAGGTTCATAAGATTGACCTTCGGGTAGGGGCAATACATAGGGAACAATTATCTTGTTATGTGTTGGAGGGTCTACCTACTCCCATTGTGTTGGACTTCCTTGGTTGGTTAAACATAACCCTGTGATTAATTGGCAGTCCAGAGAAATAAGCCAATGGGGTGAGTTTTGCAAAAGCAACTGCATGAACACAGTCATCAGTGTGGTCGTGCCTAGTACATTGCCTCCTTTTTTGGAGGATTTTGGGGATGTTTTCTCTGAGGAGGGGTGTCAGGAGTTGCCTCCTCATCGCGTGTATGACTGCTCTATTAATCTCCTTCCTGATGCTAAGTTGCCTAAAGCTAGGTTGTATAATCTTTCTGGTCCTGAGAGGCAGGCTATGAAAGATTATATTTCTGAAAGTCTGGCCAAAGGGCATATTAGACCTTCATCTTCCCCAGTAGCCACGGGGTTCTTCTTTGTGAAGAAGAAAGATGGAGGCCTACGCCCTTGCTTGGATTTCCGCGAACTTAATCGGATTACTGTTCGAGATCCGTATCCACTCCCTCTTATTCCTGATCTCTTCAATCAAATTGTTGGCACCAAATGGTTCTCTAAATTGGATCTCAGGGGGGCGTATAATCTGATTAGGATAAAAGAGGGGGATGAGTGGAAAACGGCGTTTAACACGCCGGAGGGACATTATGAGAACCTTGTCATGCCTTTTGGTCTGACTACTGCACCAGCAGTATTCCAACATTTTGTTAATGACATTTTTCGTCACCTTGTGGGGCTGTTTGTGGTTGTATATTTGGACGACATTTTAATTTACTCGCCAGATCTTGTGTCTCATCAGGAGCATGTGAGACAGGTGTTGCAGATCTTGCGAGACAATAAACTATACGCCAAACTGGAGAAGTGTGTATTTGCCGTACAGGAACTTCAGGTTTTGGGTTTTTTGGTGTCAGCCTCCGGTTTCCGTATGGACCCTGAAAAGGTGAGAGCAGTGCTTGAATGGGATCAGCCAGGGGATCTTAAGGCTCTGCAGCGTTTTTTGGGGTTTGCTAACTACTACCGGAAATTTATTTGTAATTTCTCATCTGTCGTCAAACCTCTCACTGACATGACAAGAAAAGGGACGGATTTTTCTAAATGGTCGGACAAAGCTTGCCAAGCCTTTTCCTCTTTGAAGAAATGTTTTGCTTCGGCACCCGTTCTCATCCAACCAGATGCATCTCAGCCGTTCATTGTGGAGGTGGATGCGTCTGACGTAGGGGTGGGTGCTATATTGTCCCAGGGTCCGTCCCCTGGTAAATGGCATCCGTGCGCTTTCTTTTCTAAGAAATTGTCGTCCGCCGAAGGGAATTATGATATCGGCAATAGGGAACTTTTGGCCATTAAGTTAGCTTTTGAAGAATGGCGTCACTTTTTGGAGGGGGCAGTCCACCCGGTTACCGTTATTACTGATCACAAGAACCTGTTGTATTTGGAATCCGCTAAGCGTCTGAATTCCAGACAAGCTCGATGGTCGTTGTTTTTTACCAGGTTTAATTTTGTCGTCACTTATCGCCCGGGGTCTAAGAATGTAAAGGCTGATGCCTTGTCTCGCAGTTTCCCAGGGGCCGGGAAAACGGATGACCCGAGTCCTATCCTTCAGGAGGGGGTGGTAGTGTCGGCTGTATTTTCTGAGCTTGAGGAGGAGGTGTTAGAGGCTCAGGGGGACGCCCCTGCAGGACCTCCACGGAGACTGTTTGTCCCAAATATGTTGAGACAAAAGGTTATTGAGGCACATCATAATTCTGCTCTAGCAGGACATCCAGGGAGTAAGCTACTTTAGATCTCCTTTCTCGCCGGTTTTGGTGGCCTAATGCTAATAAAGATGTTATAACTTTTGTCGCGTCATGTGGGGTGTGTGCTCGCTCTAAAACCCCTCATACCCGTCCGTCTGGGACCCTTTTACCCTTGAAACTTCCGGAGCGTCCATGGACTCATTTATCTATGGACTTCATTACGGACCTTCCTCCGTCGTCAGGGAATACTGTCATACTGGTGGTTGTTGACAGGTTCAGTAAGATGGCACATTTCGTTGCTCTTCCTGCACTCCCTAATGCTAAAACTCTGGCGCAGGTGTTCATTAGGGAGATCGTTAGACTTCATGGGTTGCCTTCTGATGTGGTGTCAGATAGGGGGTCTCAGTTTGTGTCCAAATTTTGGAGGGCATTTTGTTTACGTCGGGGGATGCAATTGTCATTTTCCTCGGCTTTTCATCCGCAGACCAATGGTCAGACAGAGCGTCTGAATCAGAGCTTAGAGACATATCTCCGGTGTTTTGTTTCAGAGAACCAAGAGGACTGGTCTTCTTTCTTGCCTCTGGCAGAGTTCGCTCTTAACAACAGGCGGAGCGAGTCCACTGGTAAGTCCCCGTTTTTTGGGGCATATGGTTTCCATCCCCAGTTTTGTACTTTCAATGGGGGGGGCCCTTCTGGGGTTCCTGAGGAGGAGCGTTTCTCGTCGTCACTTGCTTCTGTGTGGAGAGGTGTATTGAATAATCTGAGTGAGATGGGGAACCGTTACAAACGTATGGCTGATAGGAGGAGAGTTTCTGGTCCAGATCTGAATGTGAACGATCTGGTATGGTTGTCTACCAGGAATATAAAACTTAAGGTGCCCTCCTGGAAACTGGGTCCCAGATTCATCGGGCCGTACAGGATCAGTTCCATAATTAATCCTGTGGCATTTCGTCTGGACCTCCCTTCTACGTTTAAAATTCATAATGTGTTCCACAAGTCATTACTTAAAAGGTATGTGGCACCAGTCATACCGTCACCTCTACCTCCTCCTCCTGTGTTGGTCAATGGTAACTTGGAATTTCAAGTATCAAAGATCATTGACTCACGTCTGAATCGCCGGTCCCTTCAGTACTTGGTGCATTGGAAGGGGTATGGTCCAGAGGAGAGGACGTGGGTCCCTGCGTCTGATGTTAATGCAGATCGTTTGGTTCGGACCTTCCACAGATCTCACCCGGGCAGGCCTGGCCCTGAGGGTCCGGAGGCCCCTCGTAGAAGGGGGGGTACTGTCATGTGTGCATTGCCACGAAGATCGTCGCGGTTGCACATTTTGACTTCTCACAGCTGATCTGCTGTTTCTTTGTGTTTGGCAGCTAGGGAGTTAATTCTGTCTGTGCTCGGTGCTGGGACTGGGTGCAGTTTCTCCCGGCTGCAATTGATTATTTGTTGATTGGTTTCCTTTAAATTCCTGGTTGTCTGCTTGGGGAGTTGCCAGTGAAACCTTCATGCAGACCACAGATAGGAATGAATCTGTATAGACTTTAGTTGTGAGCTCCTTAGTTGTTCTAAGCTCAACTTGGTTAGAGTTTATTTCCCAGACCATTTATGTTCCTTTGGTGTTTGAGTGTGTATGCAAGCGAGTGTTATCCTGTCTGTCTTATATGTCTAATCTGTGTATTTAGCTGAGATCAGCCCATATCCCTTTGGTGGTAGTCAGGATCCTTCTTAGGACTGATTACAGGGTTCAGGGTCTGATAGGAGACAGGGTTAGGTTGGAGACTTGGACCTCTGAACCATTATCAGTACCTCCAAGGTGAGGGATTAGTTAGGACCCCAGTTTAGGGTCAGGTTAGATCCCGGTCCACCTCTTTCCTGTTTCAGCTCATCAAGTCCTCAAGATTAACCCTGAGTTCAGCAGATATCGTGTCAGGTAAATCTATTCTATACTTACATGCTGATGTTGCTATACTAGTTGTTGTATAGAGTGTTGTTCCTGTATTAATAGTTTACTGACATTGTATACATATCATTAGACAGCGTGACAGGTATCTAGTACTGGAGGAGACGTGAGTCTTACCAGGTAATACTGTCCGGATCATCTGAAGATGGTAAGATCAGATCTGTAGGGTCAACACAACATAAATCTCATTAGAATATTGTAATAGTAACAACTGAGAAACAACAAAGAAATATATCCTAGTATAATATTCAGTGTATCCCTATTTGTAGATTGGGAAATAGACCACATTCAGCTACAGTAACCCGCACTGTGCACGACCACCATGAGAAGAAATTCCCTAATCCCATTTCTGCCTGAATTTACAGTGATTACATGGTTAATGTTCCTGACCAAATTCTGAAAAGAAATATTGTTCCCCCAATATGGAAGTGTCCCAGACATTGAACCCACACCAATAAAGCTTGTCTAAAATAGGATTACCCCTTTAATGAATCTTTAATTTAAAAATGCACAGACCCTTCTGTAATTTACCTTTAATTGCTACATTTGGAAACTGATCTATAACAGTAGAGAAAATTCAGTGTTCTTCCTACACCAACATAACCCCGGATATTATCTAGAAATGATAACTTACCATTATACGTGGAAGTTCCGGCCCTATTGGAATCCTCATCATCATCAATAAGAATGATGTCATCGGAGCTGTGGAATAAATGTAACAGGTAATGAGCCACCATTAGTCATTACTGCCCATCATGTACTTAGTAATGGAGGAGACGTGTGTCTTACCAGGTGGTACTGTCCGGACCATGGTCTGAAGGTGGTAAAATCAGATCTGTGCAGGCAACACAACATAAATCTCTTATTAATATTTTGTAATAGCAAAGACTGAGGTTCAATATCAAAAGAAATAATTCCTAATAAATTATCCAGTGTATCCCTGTTATATGTACATGGGGCAAAAAATAACATTCAGCTACAGTAACCTGCCCTGTACATGGCCATCATGAGAAGAGATCCCCAAATCCCACTTTTGTCTGATTTTATAATGCCTGCATGAATATTCCTGACTAAATGCTGAAAAGAAATGGTTAATATGAATTCATTACCGTAGACATACAATATACATAGATCCAAGCCCTGACCACAATGTGCACGCGATCTGCACCCAATTACTACAATGGCACATTAATACAGCAGAGCCTTTACTGGATTCGAAGTACAGTACCTGGTAAACTCGGATTCGGGCCCGAATTGAAGCCACTGATGTTATCTTGGCCCGGAGACCTCAGAATTGGCTTCTTTCTTCGATGAGACTGAAAAAATGACAAACATGTCAGATAAAATCTTTATCCATGAACTTCTCCAATCTATAATCGTACTCCATATTCCACTGATTACAGGTAGACACCGATATGAATGTGGCTTCCATTAGCCTGTGCTTATTTCATGTACAGAGTATGACGGGGGTACGGGACACTTATGGTTAGGATATGGATAGGGGCGGTGGTGACATTTATGTGTCTTCATACATTATTATTATTATGTATCCTGTACATGGAGATATACAACTAAAAGAGGGGCGATCTATCTAAATCCAACCAGCAAAGACAGATAATAGTGCTGCAAGGCATAAGTTATATAACCAGGGAAATAGAGAAGTCCCAAATTATAAGTGGTTAAATAGAAAAGTAGTACATTTTATTGAATAGAGTTATAATAAAATACAGAGAATTACAATAACATGGAGTAGATGGATCAGTATAACTTAGTATACGAAACCTACAAAAGATGTAGCAAGGTCAGTGGTTCCATACAATGATATAATAAATGTGCCCACTGGAGAAATCCAAATGGAGTAGATATAATGGGTCACAAGTTAAAGATATAATTGATGCTTAAATGAGTCCATGTCTAACCAATTGGAAAGTTACATATGAACAGCGTTAACTGGTCATCATAGTAGCACAGAAAAAACCCTTGGATCAAATCAGTTGGTTTTATAGAAGTTACCTTGAGACATGATGTCAGGAATATAGGAACACAAGAGGGATTTGAGCAGAAGCCTACATGGACATATTGTCACAAATGCCGCAACTAAGGCAGTCTTTACTAAACATGATCCATCCTATCACCCCATATTCCCTCTTTCTGGAGCTGTATTTTTGGTCTCACCTTCTTTTTCTTGGATTTTTAGCTCAAATGTATTTTAATTATTTAAAAATATAAAAAGTGATACTCACCTGATGGAAGTCGTCATCATCGCTGCTGTCCTCGATGTCAGAGAGAACTATAATACTCTTAAATCGCTTTTTTGGCATCATATTTGCACAAGTCACTCAAAACACTCCTCTCTCCACAAACGCCTACAAAAACCCTCAACGGAACTCTGGATGACTGCGCGTTCCATATCGTCCAGCCATTTGTGACATCATCGGAATGCTGCTATTGGTTTTTTTTCTAACTTTAATTAAATATACAAAACATACTGTACAAATGCGATAAAGTAAATTAGAAAAAAACAACAATCCTAACTCCCACACTCCTGCTCTTTTTAAAAATGTTCAGAAAAAATATTAAAACAAAATATAAATCCTCATAAACCAACATTAAAAATGAACAAAAAACCCCCAATATTGTAAATTAAATTCTTCCATTCCATGATATAAAAGTTTTCCCTTATTAATTTCCTAACCAAATTCACTCTTGCCGCCTACTTAAGACTCTTCTTCCTCTTTTGAGCTCTTCCATTCAAAGGAGCAGGTTAAAATAGTTTCCCCCCTATATCTTTAAACCCTCTGATAAAGGTATCAAATCTGCCCTTGTTTCTTTTTATTTATCATTTATTTTTCTTTGCTTATATAGTGCTATCTTATTCTGCAACACTTTTCAGACATTATCATCCCTGTCCCCAATGGGGCTCACAATCTAAATTCCCTATAACCAAAGAACCCAGAGTAAACCCACGCAAACACAGGGAAAACATACACACTTCTTGCAGATTTTGTCCTTGGTGGGATTTGAACCCAGGACCCCAGCGCTGCACAGCAACAGTGCTAACCACTGAGCCACTCTGCTGCCCTTCTTAGGATGTTTACAAATATTGCCAGCTTTTTTCTTCATTCTGTATAACATTTGATGAATGTAATAAAAACTATGGCTCAATTAGATCCATTTTTTGGGGTGTTGAAATATACAAATAATCTATATTTAATGGTGTATTAATATTATATGTATTATATTATATAATATTGTATATTATATATAAGATAGATTTATATACATTTAGATTTAGATTTATTAAATAGATACTTTTTTGAATGTGAAACAATCAACAATTAATCCATTTCTATATAAGAGAAGATGGGAAATTTATTTGATTCCCTCATACTCTTCACCACGTTTAGAATCTGACAATATCTAAAATTGTGCACTTTACTTAAGCTATATTGTATCTCCAACACAATAAATGGCAACAACTCATCTTCATGGATTAAATGTTTAACCAAATACAACCAATTCTCCTAAAAAACCCTGTATCTCTTATCTTAACATCTTTAATTATGTATATCTATAATATAACGCTGGGAGCGTCACTCTGTCTGAAGCCTTTATAGACTGCGCAAGCGCGACACGCCTGCGCAGTCTGGCTTCAGACAGAGTGAGGCATCCAGCGGTGAGTACTCTGCATGGCGCCTGAGATCGCGGTATGCGTACTGGAAGCATACTGCAATCTCCGGCGCCATACTCACATACTTACCTGACCGGGAGGAGCGTTGCCGCGGCGCTTCCCTTCTCCCGTGGAAGGAGACCAGGAGTGCGCGTCGGAACACATTTACAGTGTGTCTTCAGCAACATGGCACCGGACCGCTCGGTATGGGCATGCGCGTACTCTAGTACCGCTCTTCTCCCCTGGCGTCCAGCAGAACAGAACAGCGCTGGAGCACAGGGATGAAAGGTGAGTATAAATGTTTGCTTTTTTGGGTGTATGTGTGTAATAGTGGTGAGGGGACTATGCATATCAGGATTGGGGTTGAGGGGACCATGCATATCAGGATAGGGGGGTGAGGGGACCATGCATATGAGGATTGGGGTTTGAGGGGACCATGCATATCAGGATATGGGGTGAGGGGACAATTCACATCAGGATAGGGGGATGAGGGGACCATGCAAATCAGGATTGGGGAGTGAGAGGACCATGCATTCCAAGATTGGAGGGTGAGGGGACCATGCATACCAGGATTGGGGGGTGATGGGACCGTGAACATCAGGATTGGGGGGTGGAGGGGACCATGCACATCAGGATTGGGGGGTGAGAGGACCATGCATTCCAAGATTGGAGGTGAGGGGACCATGCATACCAGGATTGGGGGGTGATGGGACCATGCATACCAGGATTAGGGGGTGAGGGGACCATTAATATCAGGATTGGGGGTGAGGGGACCATGCATATCAGGATTGGGGGGTGAGGGGACCATGTACATCAGGATTGGGGGGTGAGGGGACCATGCACATCAGGATTGGGGGGTGAGGGGACCATGCACATCAGGATTGGGGGGTGGGGGGACCATACACATCAGGATTGGGGGTGAGGGGACCATGCACATCAGGATTGGGGGGTAGGGGACCATGCATACCAGGATTGGGGGTGAGGGGACCATGCATATCAGGATTGGGGGGTGAGTGGACCATGCATATCAGGATTCGGGAGTGAGGGGACCATGCATAATCAGGATTGGAGGGTGAGGGGACCATACATATCAGGATTGGGGGCTGAGGGGGTACCATACATCCTATGATAGGGATGAGGGGGGATCATGCATACCAGGATTGGCTGTTGAGGGGTAACATGCATTCCAGGATTGGGGGATGAGGTGTAACATGCATACCATGATAGAGGGGTACCATGCATACCAGGATTGGGAGGTAAGGGGTGCCATGTATACCAGGATTGGGGATGAGGGGACCATGCATACCAGGATTGGGGGTGAAGGGTGCCATACATCCTATGATAGGGATGAGGGGGACCATGCATACCAGAATTGGGGGTGAGGGGACCATTCATACCAGAATTGGGGGGTGAGGGGACCATGCATTCCAGGATTGGGTGGCAGGGGACCATGCATACCAGGATTTGGGGGTGAGGGAACCATGCATACTGTTATTGGAGGGTGAGGGTACCATGCATACCAGGATTGTGGGGTGAGGGAACCATGAATACCAGGATAGAGATGAGGGGGTACCATGCATACCAGGATTGGGGGATGAGGGGACCATGCATAACAGGATGAGGAATGGGGTGCCATGCATACCAGATTTGGGTGGGGGTTAGGGGACATACACACCAGGATAGGGATGAGGGGTACCATGCATACCAGGTTAGTGATGAGGGGTGCCATGCATACCAGGATAGGAGGGGGGCAGCACATACCAGGATGGGAGACCATATACCTATAAAAATGCTTGCCACCTGGGCATAGAACGGGTTCATAGCTAGTACTGTATAAATTATCCCATGATGAGGTGCATCCAATTACCGTGTTAATATTTAATATCCTCTCTATAGATTTCCAAGTATGGTTCCAAGATAAAACATTGGCCATCTCCTAAAAAATGTTCTTGTGTTGCAAAAACTTTTTTCTTATTTTGTAAACATCTTTTAAAATCAGAAATCCTGAAATGTGAGTAATTGGGCGGCTCAGAAATACCTTTGGAAATAGCAAATGACCAAGCCTCTTTCTTTCTGAAACTTAAGAAGATATTTATTTTTATTCTCACCCTTCCTCGCAACCAAATCAGGTTGTTTCTATTACCTTATATACTCATGTATAAGCCGACCCATGTATAAGCTGACCCCCCTAATTTTGCCACAAAAAACTGGGAAAACTTATTGACTCGCGTATAAGCCTAGGATGGAAAATGAGACAGCTACTGGTAAATTACAAAAATAAAAATAGATACTAATAAAAGTAAAATTAATTGAGACATCAGTAGGGTAAAGGTTTTTAAATATCCATATTGAATCAGGAGCCCCATAAAATGCTCCATACAAAATACTCCCCATATGCTGCTCCATAAAGGTTATGAACCCAGAAGATGATCCATAGAATGGGCCCCATATGGTGCTCCACAGATTATGCCCCCATATGCTGCACAGATTATGCCCCCATATGCTCCACAGATTATGCCCCATATGCTGCACAGATTATGCCCCCATATGCTCCACAGATTATGCCCCCGTATGTTCCACAGATTATGCCCCATATGCTCCACAGATTATGTCCCCATATGCTCCACAGATTATGCCCCATATGTTCCATAGATTATGCCCCATATGCTCCACAGATTATGCCTCCATATGTTCCATAAATTATGCCCCATATGTTCCATAGATTATGCCCCATGTGCTCCACAGATTATGCCCCCATATGCTCCACAGATTATGCCCCATATGCTCCACAGATTATGCCCCCATATGCTCCAAAGATTATGCCCCCAAATGCTCCACAGATTATGCCCCATAGTATACGTCCCTTATGCTGCCGCGCTGCTGCAAAAAAAATTACATACTCACCTCTCGTTGCTGGGGGCCAGGTGCCGGTGTCCTGAGCAGGCGGTGTCACCGTTTGCTCAGGACCCCGGCACCTGCAATATTTAGCGATCCCTGGTCCACCGCTGTGCGCTGGTCCTCCTTCTGGGTCCTCAGCAGTGAATGATCAGGCAGAGGGCGCTGCACGCACTAACGACATCATCGCGCCCTCTGCCTGATCATAACAGCAAGAGGACGCGAGGACACAGAGGGGAGCAGCAGTGGCACAGGGACAGGTAAATATCGGTATACTCACCCCTCCGCCGGCGCGGTCTCTGCAGCCTCTCCTCTTCCCTGCTATCTCCGGCAGCTCTTCCTTCCTACAGCGGTCACGTGGTACCGCTCATTAAAGTCATGAATATGTGCATATTCATGACTTTAATGAGCGGTACCACGTGACCGCTGCAGGAAGGAGCCGGAGATCGTCAGAGAAGCAGGGGGGCTACAGAGACTCGCCGGCGGAGGGGTAAGTATGATCTGACACCCCGCCGTATATGACTCGCGTATAAGCCGAGAGGGGGACTTTCAGCCCTAAAAAATGGGCTGAAAATCTCGGCTTATACACGAGTATATACGGTAATTTAATAATTCTCTCCTTCACCCATACTGGACAGACACTGAGGACATAAAGAACTAAAGGCGAGAGACCATCATCTTAATCAGGGCTTTTCTACACATTAAATAACGGCAGCTTCATCCATACCGAAATCTTCTGTCTTAATTTCCTAATTACCAATATAACGTTAAGTGAAGCAAAACTCGCAACCTTCCCTGTGGCAATTATCCCTAAATATTCAAATCTATCTTTTTTTTAATAAAATCTGTTATTCTCTTCACACTTGTCTGATTTTTTCATCAAGTGGTAATATAAAACCATTTAATACATTGCTATGCAAGCCAGAATGGCACCAAAAAGACCCGATCACCTCTGTGGTCCACTGGAGAGATTTCTCCATCTCTAATTTCATTATGTTTCCTGGTTTTAAATGTAAGCAGTACAATAAGCAAAGCAAAATACTGCGAGAAGAGTGGAGAGGACGTGTCAGCATCTTGTCCCTTTGGCTTGGGGCAAATTATATAAGGCTGTGTTTCCACTGTCAGGATTCCTTCAGTAAATGCTGCGTGTTTGACAAAAACGCAGCGTCCAGATGTTACAGCTAGAGTTGAGCGAAACAGGTCGGACACCTCTAGAAATCCCGACTTTTGCTAAAGTCGGGTTTCGCAGACCGAAACCCGACCATAGCGTGAGGTCAGCCACGTGTTCGGCGACTTTATCTCGCCAGTCGGTTTCCCTGAATGCTAAAAGTGCCATACTTCAGTCAATAATGAAGGGCGCACACTGTGGGCAACGTGATGACGCGCGCAGCTGTAGAGCCCACCTGTGCCTGGAATCTTATTTCTTGGAGGGATGCACTGAAGGTAACCACCACAAAAGACCTGATATTCATTCACACATCTTCACCAATCCCTAGAGCCACCAGAGGGAGCCTTTTCGTATATAAAATAAGGATGGTTAAGACACTCAGAGAGGAGATTAGTCTGAGTCTACAGAGAGAGTAGATCAGTCTGGGAACAGCAGTTATTGAAAGAACCTGAAGACTGCATCTTTAAGCTTAGTTCAACGTGTGGAGGCTAGTACAAGTGGAAAATAGCCACTCCAGCCTAGTCAGAACTGGGTCAACTGAGTGCAGTTCAGTGAGCAAGCGTGCCAACGCTTTGAGAGCGGTGAAGAAAGGACAAGAAGCAGTCCACCATCTGCTAGTGTGCTTATGTGAGGGTCGAGTAGGATGAAAGGCGAGTGGAGTAAGAAGAGAGTGACAGAGGTGGAAACAGCATTGATAGATTACCTCTACTCTGATTAACCGGACGCCGGTCCGAGCTTGCTGGATCCTTCACGCCTAGCAGGAGATACCGGAGACCCTGCGGGACTACAAGTCGCAGAAGCCCATAGGTGTTGATACGTGATTGGGTTAGGAAGACAGGAGTCTGGCAGGTACCGCCATTAGAGACTGTGTCCTTCCAATAGAAATGGGCAGCACGGTGGCTCAGTGGATAGCACTGCAGCCTTGCAGCACTGGAGTCCTAGGTTCGAATCCCACCAAGGACAACATCTGCAAGGAGTTTGTATGTTCTCCCCGTGTTTGCGTGGGTTTCCTCCGGGTTCTCCGGTTTCCTCCCACATTCTAAAAACATACAGATAGGGAATCTAGATTGTGAGCCCCTTCGGGGACAGTGACGATAATGTGTGCAAACTGTAAAGCGCTGCAGAATCTGTTAGCGCTATATAAAAATAAAGATTATTTATTATTATTATTATTATTTATAGAAAGCCCTATACAAAGTCAGCCGGGTGCAAAGTTGAAGACAGAGTTAGGCCTCGTTTCAACAGGTCAGAGACTCACATTATAAAAGTAAGGAGGCCCCACACCTACTCAGTGGGAAGAACTGGACGTGCATCCTTCAACCTGCCAGCACCCCGGGACGTGCCTGAAACACCATCAGTAAAGGTACAGAAAGAGACTTTCGTGTGTGTGTCTGCCTTATTACCCCCGCTGCTGAACTCCCCTCCACCGTCTTGCGCCCCACATTCCGCTACCCTGAGGGACCCAGTCTTGCCTGTGGAAGACTTAACACCTTGCTGCCCAGTAACAACCCCTCAGCGGATCTACACAGCAGCGCTGGTCACCCTGACCAGGTACCACAGGTGGCATCACGAATTTCTACAAACACTTTAATCCCCTGTAAATATCCCCCTTTTCAGTGAGCGCCCAAGGCCACAGACCGAGCTGTGTCGCCGTGACATCCCCCATAGAAGTGAATGGGCTCGGTGCCGTGTACCCCACCGGCCCTGGCGGGCGACTCACAGCCGCCACCACCATCTTATTGAAGGGCATTGCAGTGATTGGCTGGCTTTCTGTGGCGTCTCAGGGCATATAAAACGCCCTCACCGCCGACCGCCATTTTACTTCAGCCGATCTTAGCATAGGGAGAGGTTGTTGCCGCTTGTTCTCATGAGGAAGAGCGTTAGGAATGCTGAAAAAGACAAATCTGTGCCTGTGCTGATAGCGATTGTGCTGCACAGTTAGTGTGCAGTTACAGTGGTGCTTTTTTTGTGTGTGCAGCAGCGCTGGTTCTTAGGCTGCCTGCCACTGACAGGGGAGGAATTGGTAGTATGGAGCAGCAGTGCTCTGTACTGTGCACTCTGCTCTTTGCCATTGAGAGATTAGACATTTTTTCAGTGCAGCAGCATATCCAATTTGTAGGCTGCCTGCTAGCTGTATAGCTGTGTGGACACTGCTGTGCAGACTGCTTTTTTCAAAGCAGCTACACAGCACAGCAGTAATACTGAAATAATAATTTTCTGCACAGTTACTGATCCTTCATTTTGGCCCACACCGTATAGAGCTGTACGCTCCTCACACAGTACCGTGTACGGCTGGTATCACGTAGAAAAGCCTGCTGTCTGTGTGTGAGTCTGTAAAACCATACGTGTTTTTTGTTTTTTTTTAACAAAACTGTATACAACTGGTATCTTTTCATACAGTTGTGTTTTTCTGCCGTCTGTATTACGGTGCAAAATCAATACTGAGCGAGCGTCTTTGTGTGACTACGGAAATCTATACAGAGATTACCAAATACCCCAGCTTTGTATACAGCTGTGCTCTACTGCTATAGTACACTTATCCTGATTCCTGATCTTACTATTGTGGTGTACTCCATACTGCGGCTGTGAGCGTGTGTGTTATCCCAGAAACATTTAGGGAGATTTAAAATTACACCCACACTGATTCCAGCTGTACGCTACTTATATAGTACAGTTTTGCAAATTTTAAAATTATGGTCTCCTCCATAGTGAGACTCTGTACCAAATATCTACGGATATTTCTAATTACACCAACACTGTTCTCAAGTGTACGCTAGTGATATACCACAGTTTTCATCATTTTAAAATTGTGGCCTACTCCATCCTGAGACTCTGAGCACCTTTGTCTCTGTACTAAATATCTACGGATATTTCTAACTACACCAACACTGTTCTCAAGTGTACGCTAGTGATATACCAGTTTTCATCATTTTAAAATTGTGGCCTACTCCATCCTGAGACTCTGAGCACCTTTGTCTCTGTACTAAATATCTACGGATATTTCTAACTACACCAACACTGTTCTCAAGTGTACAACACTAGTGATATACCACAGTTTTCCTCATTTTAAAATTGTGGCCTACTCCATTCTGAGACTCTGAGCACCTTTGACTCTTTACCAAATATCTACAGATATTTCTAATTACACCAACACTGTTCTCAGCTGTACGCTAGTGATATAGCACAGTTTTCCTCATTTTAAAATTGTGGCCTACTCCATCCTGAGACTCTGAGCACCTTTGACTCTGTACCAAATATCTACGGATATTTCTAATTACACCAACACTGTTCTCAGCTGTAATTTGTCTTTTCTGTTTTTCTCTAATCCTTCCCCTCTATATCGTTTTGTTTTCTTGTTACAACAGTTTTGATATATACAGTTAAAGCATAACTCTACAAAAACCATAAGTTATGTTATAGTACCTGTGCCCATGATATTCATTTCCAAAGGAGACCTTCCAGCAGCTTCACTTCTGTGTGAAAAGTCTCATCCAAGTTAAAGCTCCATGTGCTGCAGGATTTCAGTGGGTGCTAAGGAGGTTGTTTCTCCTTAGTAGCAGTACTTGTGGATGGATTCTAGAGGCCGTGGCTGCACAGGAGCATGCAACTACCGTAACAAGATATTCCCTATGATGTATAAAGGGCTGCTGGTTTACAGCTTTCTGCAAAGCCCCCCCCTTTGTGTTCCGTCCTGTAACGGCTTTACACAGGCGGGGGGCGCCCTCCTCTTGTCCAGGACAGAGCACATGAGCGGAAGGTGAAGGGGAGCTTTGCAGAGGGCTGTGAACAAGCAGCCCTGAATGTATCACAGGGAGCCAGGATCCGTTCTGCTACCCAGGGGGCACGACCTCCTTAGTAACCAATAAAATCCTAATTTTTTTTCTGTCTGTTTGTAAAATGACTTATCTAGAAAACAATGTTTTAGAATTAAAAAAAACTAATTTGATCAGAATTGTATATCTTAGACTCATTTGGTGTATTATTAGTGATAAGCGAACATTCAGTTCAGGCAGGTCTTTAATTGCTAGAGGCAAAACATCCTGGGGGCGAAATGCTGGGGGCGAAATATTCGGGGGCGAACTGCCGGGCTGAAATGTTCGGGGGTGAACTTCCAGGGGCGAAATGTTCGGGGGGCGAAATGTTCGGGGGCGAACTGCCGGGGGCGAAATGTTCGGAGGCGAAACATCCTGGGGCGAAATGCTGGGGGCGAAATGTTCGGGGGAGAACTGCCGGGGGCGAAATGTTCGGGGTTGAACTGCCGTGGGCGAAATATTCAGGGTGAACTGTCGGGGCGAAATGTTCGGGGGCGAACTGCCGGGGGCGAAATGTTCCAGGGTGAAACATCCTGGGGGCGAAATGTGCGGGGGCGAAACATCCTGGGGGCGAAATGCTGGGGGCGAAATGTTCGGGGGCGACGTGTACCTGGGGGCGAACTGCTAGGGGCGAGATGCTGGGGCGAAATGCTGGGGGCGAACTGCTGGGGGCGAAACTTCCTAGAACCCTGTCTATCATCTATCTGTGTGTTTTGACAAATATTTCCTTTAAAAACGATGTGTAAATGACTTAGAGAATTTCTTTATGTAAAAGCTCATGTTAAAATCGCATTGAAATTGGACAATTGGATAGCAATCACACTGCATTCGGATGTAAATAGGGTGCTAGGTGTGAAAAATCGATTTGTACTCTCATGGAAAATGCATGACACTTGCATTACACTTGTCTGACTTTGCAGGAGCAAAATCGGACTGATTTTAAAATCTCTAGTGTGACTCCAGCCTAATGCTGGAAATTGGTTGTTTCTTTTATGCAACTAGTTTGTAAATCAGGGATTAGTGCCATATTATCAATGGTGATCTGGAGATTAAAGCATCAAAATATAATAATTCTTTTCTTGTACGTATCAATCTTGAGGAAGCAATATGTCATGCAGATCATTCTATGGTCTTGTGCCTACAGGACCTCATGACGACATGAGGTTTAGGCCGGCGTCACACTAAGGAGGAATACGGACGAGTGAGAGGCGTGAAAACCACGCATTACACACGGACAAATATTTCTCTATGGGGCAGCTCTGATCATGCATATTTTTCTCGCCCGTATGTTACAGTGCGAGACACCCATAGCATGCTGCGATTGTACGCGTATTACGCCCGTTGTACGCCAATGAAAGTCTATAGGTGCGAGAAAACAACGGATTACACACGGACCAGATGTCTGAAATGCGAGAAATACGCACCGGTGTCCTTTAGAAAAGCCGGCAATTCATCCCCGGCTATACTGTAAAATCACACTGACAGCTTTAATAAAGAATAGAAAGAATAGATATACACACATAAAATACATATATATATATATATATATACATGTCATTGTGACATATACAGTACAGACAAAAGTTTGGACACACCTTCTCATTCAAAGATTTTTCTGTATTTTCATGACTATGAAGATTGTAGAATCACACTGACGGCATCAAAACTATGAATTAACACATGTGGAATTATACATTACACTTTGCAAAAAAGTGTGAAACAACTGAAAATATGTCTTATATTCTATGTTCTTCAAAGTAGCCACATTTTGCTTTGATTACTGCTTTGCACGCAGAAAAGGTGAACGGATGGACTCTACATGCCTGGTTCCCACCGTGAAGCATGGAGGAGGTGTGTGATGGTGTGGGGGTTCTTTGCTGGTGACACTGTTGGGGATTTATTCAAAATTGAAGCGGTGAGCGGTCCAGCTCACCCCAAACCATCTCGATTGGGTTCAGGTCTGGTGACTGTGGAGGCCAGGTCATCTGGCGTAGCACCCCAACACTCTCCTTCTTGGTCAAATAGCCCTTACACAGCCTGGAGGTGTGTTTGGGGTCATTGTCCTGTTGAAAAATAAATGATGGTCCAACTAAACGCAAATCGAATGGAATAGCATGCCGCTGCAAGATGCTGTGGTAGCCATGCTGGTTCAGTATGCCTTCAATTTTGAATAAATCCCCAACAGTGTCACCAGCTAAGCACTCCCACGCCATCACACCACCTCCTCCATGCTTCACGGTGGGAACCAAGCATGTAGAGTCCATCCGTTCACCTTTTCTGCGTGCAAAGCAGTAATCAAAGCAAAAGGTGGCTACTTTGAAGAACCTAGAATATAAGACATATTTTCAGTTGTTTCACACTTTTTTGTAAAGTGTAATGTATAATTCCACATGTGTTAATTCATAGTTTTGATGCCTTCAGTGTGATTCTACAATTTTCATAGTCATGAAAATACAGAAAAATCATTGAATGAGAAGGTGTGTCCAAACTTTTGGTCTGTACTGTATATATATATATACATATATTTATAGTTCATACACTTCTACATAGTATAATAGCCGCTAATTCAATTGCCGGCTTTTGTGAAATTACAGAACCCGACATGAAATGACACATGGTTTACATACAGTTAACCATGTCATTTCATGTAGTTTGATATATGGTTTTCACTAACAATTACATGAGTGTATGTGTGAAAAATTTCATACATGTAGGGGTTAATTAAATGTGTAAATTCGTTGAAAAAAATGAGTGGGCTCCCGCTGTATTTTCTCCACCAGACAGGGAAAGCCAGCTAGTGGGGGCAGATAATAATAGCCTAGAGAGGTGCATTTATTTTGTGCCCCCCCTGGCTACTAACATCTGCCCCCAGCCACCCCAGAAAAGGCAAATCTATAATAAGATGCGCCCTTTCTGGCACTTAGCCTGTCTATTCCCATTGCCCTGTGGCAATGTGCCCTGTGGCAATGGGAATAGACAGGCTAAGTGCCCGAAAGGGTGCATCTAATTATAGATTTGCCTTTTCTGGGGTGGCTGGGGGCAGATGTTAGTAGCCAGGGGGGGCACAAAAATAATGGTACCTGTTGTGAATATGGTAGAGATGGTTTCTGAGCAGAGGCTCCCTCTGGTGGTTATAGACAGTACTGAACCTTCCAGCGAGGAATGGCAATCTGGATCACTGACTGGACTGAAATAAGGGAGGTTCCCTCCCATGATGGTGGCCGGTGATCAATTGTTCTTGTCTCAATTGTGGTTCCTTGTTCATTTGAAAGTTTGCTGGAGTCTTGCCTGCGTCTGCTGCTTTCAGATAAGATATTTTTGCTTTTCTTTTTGTGCTTGCTTTTTGCATAGTTTTCTGCACTTTTGGAGTTCAGCCGGGTCCCCTCCTGGGGCCTGTGCTCCTCTCAGTTTATCTGTAGCCACTGTTATTTGTTAATTTGCTTTTTCCTGTTTTTTCAGTGGCTGCGGCTTTGTTTTATTACACCAGAGATCTGATTTAGGTGGGTGAGATCATGTGATCTCAGTTTTTGGCAATCAGAAGTGTTGGTATTTTTTAGAGTTTTTTTTGGATTGCAGTCAGAATTCTTTCCTGTACTTTTCTGTCTAGACAGATTGGGCCCCAGCGTTTGCTCATTCTATTTTCTGTCTGTGTCCGTGCTTTCTTCTTGTCTAACCGTCATTACATGTTTGGGGGCTTCCTATTTTCTTTGGGGATCTGCTCCGGGCAGATAGCTTTCATCTTTCTGTCTTTAGGTGTAGTTATCTCTCAGGCTGTGACGAGGCGTCTAGGATCAACGTAGGAACGCTCCACGGCTACCTCTAGTTGTGTGGTTAGTTCAGGTTACTGCAATCCAATAGGTTCCAGCCTCTCTGGTGTATTACCGTTTTTTGATATTTCTCCTCAGCTACCTAAACATAACAGGTCCCTCTCTGGGCTACTAATATCTGTCTTCAGTCGCTGGCTTTCCCTGTCTGCTGGAGAAAATAGCGCGGGAGCCAACACATTTTTTTTCAACGAATTTACACATTTAATTAACCCCAACATGTATGAAATTTTTGCACACATACACTCATGTAATTGTTAGTGAAAACCATATATCAAACTACATGAAATGGCATGGTTAACTGTATGTAAACAATGTGTCATTTCATGTCGGGTTCTGTAATTTCACAAAAGTCGGCAATTGAATTAGCGGCTATTATATTATGTAGAAGTGTTTGAACTATAAATATATATATATATATATATATATATATTTTCTTTCAATGGTAAAATCCACCTCCAATTACAAGGTACGGCTATGGGGGCGGCTTGTGCCCCCTCATATGCTAACCTGTTTATGGGGGCATGGGAATGGGATATCTTCCAAGCAAATGAAATCCAAGGGGTTGAACATGTCCATAATTGGATCAGGTTCATTGACGACATTATGTTCATCTGGGAAGGATCAGTGGAGGAATTGCAGGCATTCATGGAAAGGCTTAACAGCAATGATTTAAACATCCGATTGACGCACAAATTTGGAAGAAATATTGAGTTTCTTGATTTGTTGATTTCAGAGTCCCCAGAGGGTACTATTAGTACTACCTTATACAGGAAACCGACTGCAACGAACTCACTCCTTTATGCCTCTTCATCTCATCCACAAGCTACAATCAATGGTATACCCATTGGCCAGTTTTTGAGAATAAAAAGAATCTGTTCTGAGGACTCGCAATATGAACAACAATCAAAAATTTTGAAGAAAAGATTCCAGGAACGTGGATATAGCTGTAGAGTAATAGATAAGGGATACACTAGAGCCAAAAATACTCCTAGAAATCAATTGTTACAGAGCAAAGCCACCAACCAGAGATCTGGAACCTCTGACAACCAGGTAAGATTTATTACCAATTTTTCGAATAACTGGTACGATCTCAGGAGAATTATGCAAAAACATTGGCAGGTCTTGTTCACTGATCACACCTTGAAAAATATTCAAGAACCCCTGATGACCGCAAAACGTTCACCCAATTTGAAGGACATACTTACCCATAGTACATACGATCCAAAAAGAGGAAGAGATCATCAAAGATGTAAAGGGAAGGAAGGTTTTTTCCCCTGTGGGTTATGCAAGGGGTGTGCTAATATGAGGAAAGGCCTGACGTTTAATAACTTTGACAATACTAGGACATTTGAAATTAGAGCGCATATTACATGTTCTAGTAAAGGGGTAATCTATTATGCTCAATGCCCTTGCCCAAAAATCTATATCGGCTTGACTAGCCACGAGCTAAAAATAAGGGTACGCGAACATTGCATCGACATTACCAAAGCGAAAAATGTTCAGGATCTCTCTTCATTGAAGACACTTCCTAGACATTTTAGAAAACTACATGCATGTAACCCTAATTTGCTATTTATCAAGGGTATCAATATAGTAGATTTGGGTATAAGGGGTGGCGACATTCAAAAGAGACTGGCCAAGAAAGAATGTCAGTGGATTTATCGGTTGGGGATGATGGCCCCTCAAGGGCTAAATGAAAGCTTTGGGTTTGGAGCTTTTCTCTGAAATTATTTTGGTTTTTGTTCTATATGATAGCATCTGTATAAATGGTAGTGGTTGGGGTAGGGTGTTTTAGTATATTTTAGGTTGGTTTTTATTTCAGTGTGTTTATGTTCATTGTATATTAATTATTATCTTCTTTAGTTTCTTTAGAAAAAAGGCATTTTTTTGACGTGACTTCATGTAGTGTTGGCTCCCTTCCCAGTGGAGGATTTAAGAACAAAGAAAGGATGTCATATCCTGAAGGATTCGTCCATTCAACACTATGAAGGAGATTTCATGAAAAAGTTTTTTCTGTATTATAATGTTGTGTGTCTTGAAGTGATTTTTATGGTGTCACCGTTCGATTCTTATTATATGTATTGTTACTGACACATTGTTTGAACTATATATTTACCCTTTGGAATAGAGTGTCTAATATTATGTCACTATACAAAAATTGTGGAGATTGTACAATGTCCGACATATGCACTATGCCTTGATAAGGATTATGTTACATCAGGCCCCTTGTTTAATACAGACTGTACGATATATTTTCCCCATGTATACCTTTTTTGTTTTTTATACCGAATCTTGAGAAAGAGGGGGATTTGAACTCGAGATTTAAGTAGACTAGAGCATCCTCCGTCGGCTGTGCGCATCCGTGAGCTACAGATCTGTCTGGAGTGGGATGTGCGGTCATATGGTGTAGCTGGCAGTGGTGCGTCATTGGTGACGCTGCACGCCTCCTCCCTGGACCGCGCCTCCGACTCTCCATTGGCTATATAGATCTGAATGGCTTACGCATGCGCCGAAAGACCGATGAAATGTACCTCCCTCTCTCACTATGTCCTATTAAGAAACAGCTCCTTTTAACCAATGAGAATTGGTGATATGATGACGTTTATTAGGGGAGTGACCAAATCAAGGCGGGAGTATTATGACCAATAGGACAACACAGACCTTTAACTACTCCACCAATTGAAATATCTCTTTAGAGTATTTAAACCTGGCGTTTCCCTACCCTGACACGCCTCCCGAAGAAGGTTACGAAACGCGCGTCGGGGCAGCAGAAACGCCAGGACACACACGGAATAACATATAGGTATGGACTCCTGCTGACCTTAGTAGCCATATGGGCATTTGCCTGCTTTGCTATGCCATACTTATTTATGTCTTTGCGCTACCAGCATATTATACCATAGGCACTAAATGTCTGCATATCTTTATTAGTGCTAAGCTATTGCTTAAGCTATGCTATATGTGTGGCCCAGCTGCGCTTGGTACACATGTTTCCTGGAGAGTGCACAGGAAGGTAATTGTGAAAACCTGATATTCATTCACATCTCACACATTTCCCAACATCACCACTAGAGGGAACCTTGGACTACTTAAGGTCAGTGGGATTGGTAGCAGTAGCTAGTACAAGTCAGTCAGTCAAGACAGCCAGTTCAGTCAGAGTTCAAGTGCTGGTCTTGGAGGGAGAGGAGAGAAGACTGATTCCTGACAGAGCTCAGGTAGTTCATCTTGAGCCGAAGTGGAGGCTAGTACGAGTGGAGGAAATCACTCTAGCCTAGTCAGAGCTACATCTGAAGCCGTTATCTCAGAACAAGCTGCCTGTGTTCCCTAAGAACGTGGAAAGTGACTCTCGGAGCTACAGCGTGTATACAGTCTGACGGAACGTCCTGTGAGCTGCTCTGGACAGAGTTTAGAAAGGAAAGAAGGAAGGGGACTACAGCAGTTATAACATCGAGTCAACTGAGAGCAGATCAGTGAGCATTGGAAGGAAAGCTGACAACTACACCTACTGCTACCCGTGCTTATGTTAAGGGTAAGAGCAGGGCGACAGGCGAGTGGTGAAAGAAGGACAAGTGACTTAGGTGACAGATCACCTTCACTAAATTGACCGGACACCGGGTCCGAAGCATTGCTAGTACTTCACGACTAGTGAGAGAAAATCCGGAGGCCTTGCTGGACTTCAAGTAACAGAAGGTAGCCCTAAGTGTTGATACGTAACTGGAGTCAGGGAGAACGGGACGGAGTCGGTCTGATCAGCACAACGGCTTAGTTCTTTCCAACATCTGATTATCAGAGACAGAGAGGGCTCTACCACAATGTCAGCCGGGCGTAGCTGCTATAGTAAGAGTTAAACTTGACTTCATGCAAGTTAGGACTCACAGATATTCAAAGGTAAAGGAGGCCTTAAACCTGCTCAGCAATTCCCTGAATGTGCATTCTCCAGCCTGACCAGCTTCCCGGGACATACCTGCCAACAACATCAGTAAAGGTATGGAAAGAGACTGAATTGTGTGTGACTGACTTCTTATCTGCACCCTGCAACACCATTGACTTTGAGGGAACAGTCCCACCTGTGGGGGACTTAACATCTAGCTGCTAGTAACATCCCCTCAGAAGATTCACCTTGCAGCGCTGGTCAAAGTGATCAAAAACCACAGGTGGCGTCACAAACTATTACTAAAATCCCCTGTAAATATTCCCCCCCATTGTATGAGCGCCCAGGCCACGGACCGAGCTCTGCTGCCAGTGACATCCCCCATAGACTTCCATGGGCTCGGTGCCGAGTATCCCATAACCCTGGTACCATGTGCGACTCACTATACTTATTCATGTTGTTGCACAACCCGTGTTTTATACCATAGGCACTAGATGTCTGTATCTCTTTATTAGTGCTATGCTATTGCTTTCCTATGCCATACTTATTTATGTTGTTGCACAACTAGTGTATTATACCATAGGCACTAGAGGCTTGCATATCTTTATTAGTACTACGTCCTTGCGGGGTATTTATTAGTAGGTAGGCATCTAAGAGCTGTGGGTCCATTTGAGTCATTATTATTGTTTTTTTCGTGTGATGTCTATGGCTTTTTGTTTCTGTTTTTGTGTTGATTTGAGATTCTATGTCATTTTTTAATATATACTTTTTCAATAAAATTTGTACTTTTGTATATCAGCATCCTTTATCATTTTTTTGATAAAAAGGCTCTTTGTGAATTGTATTATATTTAAAGGATGTTTTTCCCCAACAGGATAGGGGAATAAATTATTCTTGGACCCTATTGTGATTAATATATATATATATATATATGTCACAATGACATGTATATATATATATATATATATATATATATATATATACAGTGCCTACAAGTAGTATTCAACCCCCTGCAGATTTAGCTGGTTGACACATGCGGAATTAACTTGGCATTGTGACATTTGTACTGTAGATCAGCCTGGAAGTGGGAAATGCACTGCAGCAAAAAAAAAATTTAATTTTTTTTTTTTTTTTTTTAAAACGTTAAAAGTTAATTCAGAGTGTCATTTATTATTCAACCCCTCAAACCACAAGAATTCTGTTTGGTCCCCCTAAAGTATTAAGAAGTAGTTCAGGCACCAAGAATAATGAGCTTCACATGTGTGGATTAATGATCTCTTTTGCCAGCCTTTTCTGACTATTTAAGACCCTCCCCAAACTTGTGAACAGCACTCATACATGGTCAACATGGGAAAGACAAAGGAGCATTCCAAGGCCATCAGAGACAAGATCGTGGAGGGTCACAAGGCTGGCAAGGGGTACAAAACCCTTTCCAAGGAGTTGGCCCTACCTGTCTCCACTGTTGGGAGCATCATCCGTAAGTGGAAGGCTTATGGAACTACTGTTAGCCTTCCACGGCCTGGACAGCCTTTGAAAGTTTCCTCCCGTGCCGAGGCCAGGCTTGTCCGAAGAGTCAAGGCTAACCCAAGGACAACAAGGAAGGAGCTCTGGGAAGATCTCATGGCAGTGGGGACATTGGTTTCAGTCAATACCATAAGTAACGTACTCCACCGCAATGGTCTCCGTTCCAGACGAGCCCGTAAGGTACCTTTACTTTCAAAGCGTCATGTCAAGGCTCGTCTACAGTTTG
Source organism: Oophaga sylvatica (assembly GCA_033576555.1). Classification (NCBI taxonomy): domain Eukaryota; kingdom Metazoa; phylum Chordata; class Amphibia; order Anura; family Dendrobatidae; genus Oophaga; species Oophaga sylvatica. Next base: position 386,891,092 of record JARQOD010000006.1, on the reverse strand, counting down.
CTCATGATCACTTGGAGGACTCTGAGACAGACTGGTTCAAGGTTCTATGGTCTGATGAGACCAAGATCGAGATCTTTTGTGCCAACCACACACGTGACGTTTGGAGACTGGATGGCACTGCATACGACCCCAAGAATACCATCCCTACAGTCAAGCATGGTGGTGGCAGCATCATGCTGTGGGGCTGTTTCTCAGCCAAGGGGCCTGGCCATCTGGTCCGCATCCAAGGGAGGATGGATAGCACGGCCTACCTGGAGATTTTGACCAAGAACCTCCGCTCCTCCATCAAGGATCTTAAGATGGTTCGTAATTTCATCTTCCAACAAGACAACGACCCAAAGCACACAGCCAAGAAAACCAAGGCCTGGTTCAAGAGGGAAAAAGTCAAGGTGTTGGAGTGGCCTAGTCAGTCTCCTGACCTTAACCCAATTGAAAACTTGTGGAAGGAGCTCAAGATTAAAGTCCACATGAGACACCCAAAGAACCTAGATAACTTGGAGAAGATCTGCATGGAGGAGTGGGCCAAGATAACTCCACAGACCTGTGCCGGCCTGATCAGGTCTTATAAAAGACGATTATTAGCTGTAATTGCAAACAAGGGTTATTCCACGAAATATTAAACATAGGGGTTGTATAATAATTGACCCACACTTTTATGTTTAAAATTTATTAAAATTCAACTGAGCAACATAACTTTTTGTTTTGTAAGATTTATGCTTCTGTTAATAAATCCTACTCTCGTTTGCAGTTTGAAGGCTCTAACTTATTTGCATCTTATCAAACCAGCTAAATCTGCAGGGGGTTGAATACTACTTGTAGGCACTGTATATTATATAATATATATATATATATATATATTATATAATATATAAGTTTTGAGAATGACACAAATATTAATTTTTACAAAGTCTACTGCTTCACTTTTTCTAATGGCAATTTGCATATACTCCAGAATGTTATAAAGAGTGATCAGCTTAACAGCAATTACTTGCTAAGTCAATATTTGGCTAGAAAATGAACTTTATCTCCCAAAACACATTTCAACATCATTGCAGCCCTGCCTTAAAAGGACCAGCTAACCTCTTTTCAGTGATTGCTCCATTAACACAGGTGTGGGTGTTGATGAGGACATGGCTGGAGATCAATCTGTCATAATTAAGTAAGAATGACACCACTGGACACTTTAAAAGGAGGCTGGTGCTTGGCATCATTGTTTATCTTCTGTTAACCATGGTTATCTCTAAAGAAACACGTGCAGTCATCATTGCAATGCACAAAAATGGCCTAACAAGGAAGAGTATCGCAGCTAGAAAGATTTGCACCTCAGTCAACAATCTATCGCATCATCAAGAACTTCAAGGAGAGAGGTTCCATTGTTGCCAAAAAGGCTTCAGGGCGCCCAAGAAAGACCAGCAAGCGCCAGGACCGTCTCTTAAAAGTGTTTCAGCTGTGGGATCAGGCTACCAGCAGTGCAGAGCTTGCTTAGGAATGGCAGCAGGCAGGTGTGAGTGCATCTGCACGCACTGTGAGGCGGAGACTCTTGGAGCAAGGCCTGGTCTCAAGGAGGGCAGCAAAGAAGCCACTTCTCTCCAGAAAAAACATCATGGACAGACTGATATTCTGCAAAAGGTACAGGCAGTGGACTGCTGAGGACTGGGGTAAAGTTATTTTCTCTGATGAATCCCCTTTTCGATTGTTTGGACATCAGGAAAACGCCTCATTCGGAGAAGACAAGATGAGCGCTACCACCAGTCTTGTCTCATGCCAACTGTTAAGCATCCTGAAACCATTCATGTGTGGGGTTGCTTCTCAGCCAAGGGAATCGGCTCTCTCACAGTCTTGCCTAAAAACACAGCCATGAATAAAGAATGGTACCAGAATGTCCTCCAAGAGCAACTTCTCCCAACCCTCCAAGAGCAGTTTGGTGATCAACAATGCCTTTTCCAGCATGATGGAGCACCTTGCCATAAAGCAAAGGTGATAACTAAATGGCTCAGGGAACAAAACATAGAGATTTTGGGTCCATGGCCTGGAAACTCCCCAGATCTTAATCCCATTGAGAACTTGTGGTCAATCATCAAGAGACGGGTGGACAAACAAAAACCTAAAAATTCTGACAAAATGAAAGCATTGATTGTGCAAGAATGGACTGCTATCAGTCAGGATTTGGTCCAGAAGTTGATTGAGAGCATGCCAGGGAGAATTGCAGAGGTCCTGAAGAAGAAGGGTCAACACTGCAAATATTGACTTGCTGCATTAACTCATTCTAACTGTCAATATAAGCTTTTATTACTCATATGTTTGCAATTATTATATTTCTGTCTGTGATAAAAACATCTGTCAAACACACATAAAAACCAGAGGGCAGCAGATCATGTGAAAATATAATATTTGTGTCATTCTCAAAACTTTTGGCCATGACTGTATTCTTTCTTTTGTGATGTAAAAACTGTCATTGGGATCCATTATATGTCGGTTTTGCAAGCCGGCGAGAAATTCTCACCGTACGGATGCCATACGGATGCCATACGGATGACATACGGATGCTTACATGCTCAAAATACGCAGCCACACCTTGACAACAGATGACATACGGAAAAATGTGCCGGCAACATTTCTGCGTAATATGGCCGTACAATACAGTCCGTTTTTTTCTTTGGTGAGTGTGACACTGGCCTTAGTGTCAGAAACATTTAGGGTGCCGAATCAAGGATTTAAATATAGGCGGCCATGGAGAAAACAGACTGGACCCCAGAACAGTGCAGCAGAGTTTAAATTGCTCATCTCTGGACATTAGCAGATTACAGGCAAATAGAGTGATGAATTGGCCAAGACCAATGAATGGAGATAAAAATTAGCAATATTAAACCATGTTTCTCAGTAAAAACTTGACAGATACATTAGAGCTAATTAGGACAAACTTGACAATTTTACCAGGAGCGAACAACTATAATTTGGATATGACCTCCCATCTTTATTCTGACAGGTGATGTTAGTGTACTGTTGGGAAACCACTTGGTGAATTTTTTTTTCAAGTGAAAAATGAACATCTGGTCGTGGTTTATAAGACTGAAGATGAGTTTGGAGCTGTATTAAGCAATGGGATGTGTATGATAGGAAGACAGTAGCTAGGAATGGGCTAAAGAAATTTGCCACTGCACAGATAGAATAAAAAGAATAGTTCAAGTATATTATAGGAGGAAAGGATTATGGGGACAGGATGAGGTAAAAATTGGATGATAGACTTTAGTGGAGAGTAAAATTGTACTTTAAAATCTTAGGGGTTGTCCACTACTCAGACAAGCACATCTCAATTACTATATTCCCTAAGGTGAAATAAAACACCTGTATTCAACTCTGGAAATGGTGATTTCCATTCTAGCGATATCGTCATCGTATCTCTTGATGCTCATATGACACTGTTATGTCATGTGAACCTTGCAGCCAATCAGTGCTTCACTCTCACTCCCCTTAGACGTTGATGTCAGAGTGCAGCCGCATCCCTCACTTTTTATTGACGTCAGTTTCATCTGAAGGAAGTGACAGTGAAGAGGTTCATTAGCAGCCACTAATTGGCTTCAGGGTACACGTGACATAACGTCATACAAGCCCAAGGAGACATGGTACCAATGTCGCTGGAACAGTGCCTTCACAGAAGGTGAGAGCTGGTTGATTTAATTTTGCATGGGGCAATATAGTGTTGAGAAGGTGTTGTCTGAGTCATGGACAACCCTTTAAGACAATTTTTCTAGATTTTTTTTAATATAAAGTTTTAATGAATGCATTTCAATAGTGATTTGCAAATAGCTAATTAACGGGGAATTTCACAACACAGTTGATGGCCTTTTCAGTTTTATATGACAAACACAAAAATAATACTAAGCAATGGAGCAAAAACAAGGACACAGTATTTATTATTTTAGGTTCTTCTTTTCCTATGCTTAGGGGTATTCCGATTGTAAAGATATTTTACCAATTTTCATTTATCCACTGGAGAATTGGTACTTAGAAAATCATGAGGAACCAGGAATAACCTTTGGCCATGATCGGAGGTCCTGAAGCCTCAGAGTAAGCCTGCTATCTTTCCATTTACTGTATAAGGAACTGCTGAAAGTAATGAATTATAGACCTTGGCAATTTCAGTTCACAGCAGCAGTAAGCTGTCCAGTGGACAGGTGAACATTGGTAGCAACTTTTCACAACTAGAATATCCCTTTTTGGGAATTGAGAAAAGAGTCTGATTTTTTACTTATACCGCACCACCAGTTTGTTTCAGGTCTCATTCCCTAACACCATTTACAAAGAACCTGTCATATTAAAAACAAAAGTTATGAACCTGCAAATATATGATTAATCTTCATGGTTACAGCATTCTGAACCTTTGCAGCCATGGCACGGAAAGCTCCACTGCCAGAAGAAAATTAACTTTATTCCTCCTGACAGCTTTGGGCTTTCAGTCATTAAGGTGCAGCTGCTGTGGCTTCAGTCACCGCTTAGTACATAGTGATTGTCAGCTGTAACCACTCCCCTGGCACTGACTGACAGCTAACTTAGCACTGATGCCTTGCTGAGCCGGCTGTCAGTCAGTGCGGAGGTGCGGTTACAGCCGCCGCTCACTATGTACTGAGAGTTGACTGAAGTTGCACCTCGATGACTGAAAGCCTGAGGCTGCCGGGTGGCATAAACTCGCCAGTGTGACGCCGGCCTTAAACACAAAGTTCCCAACTGCAATCCAAAAACATTTCATGTAACCTATCTAAAATAGTGCTTAAATTATATATGATTCCCCTGTTGCCAAACTAAAATTATACGACAGAGAAGAAATTAGGATAACTGAAATAAGAAGAAAGAACTGCTATGTTTAATTTAAGCGACTTTGATGATTTTCAAACACAAGATTATGAACTTCATCTTTTACTTATACTTTTCTTTACATTTCATCATCCTCGCACATAATATGATTACTTTCAGCTCTCGTCTTTTCTGACAGTTTGAAAGTTTTTATCATATATATTATTTGAATAATACGCTGACAAAAGGAACTATAGACTTGTATTATGTCTCTGTCCTTGATAATTTCATATATAATGTGTCGTAGCGGAGCTGGAGTAATATAGTCATGCATCATTTCTGTTCCCTTTCAAAAGATGAAAGCCTTAGAAATTGTTGAAATATTTTTTATTCCATTTCATTATTCTGCTAAGATGTTCAATGGGAAAGATCCACATTATTTATTATATTCATGTACTATAGTGGATTGTACAGATCGCACAAAGTGCAATTTGCTTGTAATAAGATTTCTCAGCGAGATATTATCATATATTTTCAGTAATGCAAAATTATGTTTGTAATACTTCAGCCCTGTATATTTAATAAGAATTGAAAGTGCAAAGGCATTATAAAAGAGATGTCAACTGCGTAGAACAATATGTGTTATATCTCGGCAGGTGTCTTTTCAAACCGTCTTTTCACGCAGGAATATTTCTCATAATAATATCATTGAGGATGGAGAATTTTATAAAGCTAGGCCATGATACAATGTGCTAATTACATAGAGGAAAAAGTACAAACATAAGTGTATAAAACAAAATAATAAACTACCATTAAATACAAATATATATGAAAAAAATGTAAAATACCATTCAATATAATATACAGTATATACATGGTCTGCCTTAAAAAAAAAAAACAGTTTCTTGAAATAGTAAGCGGTACATTTGCTATCAAGCAAAGGGTTAGTCATATCCATTTTTTTTAGCAGTGTGCCACTCTCCTGCCAGCTGTTTTTCCTTATTGTTGGGAGGGCTGGTATTCCTGCTTGAATGATTTTTAGATTAGGAGCATTGTTACACTCTTTGCTTGAACTGCACTCTCTGATGCTGCAATATGAAGCAGCCTCACCTCCGCTTAATCGAAAGAGCTCAGTAGCATTAAAGCTGGCCAGGATCTTCAGTTATCTGTTTGATTCAGTGATCCCAGCCAACTTCAGTATAGTGCTTGCAAGTGTAAGAAGTTGAAAATATTGCCCTGTTCCCCCTTGAACACTTGTTATAATATAAAGTGTAATGTCATGCGCTATTGTGATATAGATGTAAAATGTGAAATGGTGATGTACTGTTATGTTTTGCACTGTACTGTAAGGAAACTGAGTTCTGCTCATCAGTAGACAGTGGGTAGGGACAGTTAGAGTTAATGTCTTGGACTAGCCCATAGTGGGAGGGGATAGTGCAAGACACAGTGACTGTTTTCATGTAGAAGCTCAGACAGGGCGTAGCCTGCAGCTGCAGCATATATTTGGTTTGAGTGCTCAGAAGGGTTGCATGCAGTGGCTGTTCTGTTGCAAGAGAGAAAGAAGACTGTGAAAGAGATAGCATGATCCCAAAGAACAGATAGAGAGAGTGTTAAGGGCCTGCGGACCGCACCTAATAAATATTAAGGAGAGGTGCGTTCGCAGCCCGGGGTCCACTGTGCAGGCAGAGCCTGCTGCTAGTAAGATGGCACAAATAGGCAGTATGAGCAAACTCTGTTATCCCACAGAGTCGCAGATGTAAATGCCGTAGCACTATATGGCGGTATGGGCGAACTCTGTTATTCCACAGAGTCGCTAACTAAAATGCTGTAGCGCTATATGGTGATATAAGCGGACTCTGTTAATTCACAGAGCCACTGTGACAAAGACTGTGTCCTGTCAGACTCACAGGGGACACAGATGACTGCTAAGCGGATTGCAGTCTGTGGTCATGCAATCAAAACACAAGCAGCAATCTCCTCACCGGAGTAGCCGATATTCTAATGGCGTTTTCAGCCGAGCCCTGAACACGTGCATACAAAACTCCTGACCGGAGGTGCCAGTATGCTAGGGGTTATTTCAGTCGGACCTAACCACAAGCATACATGACCACACTGGAGCATGCACGTAACAGATTTGATACTAGCGCATGGCCGTGCGGTCATGCACACCTTTTATAGTAGCAGCTACAGGACGTTCCAGAAAAGGACGAATGGGAAAGCTGCTCCAGAACTAAAGCAGCTTCAGGACCTTCCTGAGGACCAATGGGAGTCGCTGCAGAACCCGACCATGTGACCCCTGATCTCCTATGGGAGATCTTACCCTGAGCATGCTCAGAAGGGAACACACAGGACTTAGTTCCAACTACGTCTGCTTGCCGCTGACCTACACTGGTTACAATGGCAGGACCTGGGGAGGCAGCAGTCATCCTCTGCACAGTATTAGACTGGGCGAGACACTTGGACCGATGTCTCTGCTGAGCAGGCTCCACTGCGGCCGGAGATGGATGGGGGACCGCAGCGGGGATGGCTCGAGATTACCCTTGTGCAGCAGTGGGAACTCGATCCCTAATAGAGTTACAAAGACACAGAGAAAAAGACAGCAAGGTACGACTAGCAGCATGGCAATGAGTAGCTCACAGCTTGTAAAGGTAACCGGGCAGGGGCAGGACAGAATAGAACGTGAGACAAAGTGAGTGCACCGGACCGGAGTTCCCTAAGCATCAGACAATTGAAGCTGAGTCCGGACATATTGGCAAACCCTCTCCTCTATGAGGAAAATCAGACACAGAACCATGGGGAGAGGGAATTACTTTTACGACCTGTATTGTGGTGCTAAGCTGGGTGTTGGTAAAGGAAATTAAATCAGTGGAGTCAGGAATTTGTGAGGCCTAGGAAATGACTAGGCTGTGTATTGAGATGCTCTGCATTAGTGAAGAAGCATGCGAGACGTTTTGAGCTTGCTATCCTGTGTACATAGTTGCTCTGCAATGACTGTTTTGTAAAGCATCTTTTGTTATGAACTTATAGTCTCCTTTCATGAATTGAGTAACATTTGGTCCTGGCAAACCAGCTTCATAGGTTTTATGCGGCCTGCACACGCGTAGTGCCCTCACAGCATAGGTCCATACACCTAGCTAGGATCTCCACCTTCATGTAAAATGCCAGGGTGAAAGAGACAAGTACCTCACAAAAGACTTCCACTCACCATGACATTACACAAACTCAATAGAAAAGAAAGAGCTTGTAAGCACTGCACATGCTTGACAACTGCTCTTATGGTATTTGCACATGTTAAGTGTTTGCTGCAGACATTTCTGCATAAAAAGAAGTCCCTTGCCAGAAACACACTGTGAAAAATGTGCATTCTTCCATGCATTTTTAATGCTTATTTTATGCTTTTTTTCAATAAATTAGAATGGGTGAAAATGCTGAAAAAAAGATGAAAATTCACATGCTGCAAATTTGAAACTGTTTCAAATCTATATATTGTATGTATTTGTGAGGACCATGATACTGTGTGGGGTATCATACTAATGGAGATGGTCATACTGAGTGGCATCATACATGATAATGAGGGGCTGTTGAAGCATTGTAGGCCCTTAAGGCAATGATACTGTGTAGGTGGGATGTGGGGGTATCATACTGAGCGATGGTTGTGATGGCATCATACTTACTGATGTGGTGATATTATACTCTGAGAGGGTCATTTTTGAGAGCATCAAACTCTATAATGGCCATGAAATGGGTTTTGTGGCTAAGAAGATTAAAGGGCTTAGGGACCTTTAATAGGGGCATACTTACTGTGTTTGTGCAGCAATATATGTCCCTCTCCTGATTGTAAAATTTTGGAGATATGACTCCACAAAAATTTTTTTTGTAGGGTGGCAATTAAAACCTTGGCTATGAGTCCCCAAGAATTGTTTGCATGTCCCAAGCTGTGACAGCCTCTAACTTTCCCATTTCATCCCAAAACAGCTTCTGTATTTCCTGCTTCCACTTTCATACAGGCTCCCTCCTGATTGTCTTTGCTATTCCTCATGATATCATAGCTGCAAGATTATGCGAAAGCTGGCTGTAGCAGCTCACTCGATGAGGTGAATCCTCTAAGCCTCGAATCTGGGTGGGACATCAACGCTAGGCGTTGATTCAGCAAGCAGGGAGGCAAATGGCCAGTGAGGACTGTAAATTATGTCCAGGAATCCAGGATCATCAGTACAGTTCCAGATGAACCCAGCAGGAATTAATCCTAGAATGTTCATAAGACAGGCACAGTACAAATGGTGTAGAGACCTGTTATATTGACTAAGAGTCTTAGAAACTCAATCCCAAGACACAGGTGTGTGTGTGTGTTAATGGGCTTTAAATAAGTCTAGGGAGATGATATTATTGATCCATGCCGGGCAACTTGCAAAACACACATAAACCACAACAGAGGGCATGTGAAGGAAGCATGGACCAGGATACAATCCACGTATGTAACACCTGCCCAGCTGCACCCAAAGTCATGTGAACTTTCTCTGAATGATGTAGTCTTTTACCATGTGTAAAATGGCTGTGAACATTTTAGGCAATTTGCGTTTAGCCAATAACAAATTGCTCGAATTCGCCGGTTTCAACAAATTTCGAAAAATTCTGCAAAAATTTGATTTGCATCAAGTCAATCCTCTTATCTGTGGTATACATTAGGTTAGAGCCCAAACATGCTGTGTCAGAGAAATTGTCAATGCCAAGTGGGCAGGACCAGACAGTATAAATTAGAAACCAGGCCTGATTTCTTCCCAAAACACTTTCCCTCTAGCAGATACTTCTCACACTGTGAATACGTAGAGAACACTCTGAAAGATAATATTAAGATATAAGAATTTTCCAGCATAGGAGGCAATATTGGTTAACAGTGAATAAGTGGCTGCAAAACTGTCTGAAAAAAAAAGAATAAAAATGTCATTTTCTACTAAATGTACTTCATTGACTGATTAATGCAGGAAATAAATTTGATATTTTCTGTGTTTCATTTGAGTGCTCTAATCTCTTCTAAATCATTTTCACCAGGTGACACCACCAAGGCACTGATTAATGACATACTAATAAAGCTCCCTTTGGCAGCCTGAAACTAAAATGTCATCTGAATTGGGCATGAATAATTTCCTGTTAAACAGAGTCTTCTATCAGCACCATAATGTTCTTGTTCCCTAATGTTCAAGGACTTTATTTTGAAGCATTTTCAAAATAACTCTAAGCCGAAGAATGGTGCATTTAAATCTAATATTTAACATTTTATTTATATCACATTACCCGTTGTGCTGTATTCAACATCTTTGAAAAACACAAAGAATACATTGTACTTTTCTATTAGAACGTTGAAAATAGTAAAATGTTTTCTACCTCTGATTCAAACATTGAATGTTGTTTTGCTTCTACTCTAAGGACAACGATTGGCCTTGAAAAACCATGATAGCATTAAAGAAAAATCCGAGTTTAAATATTTCAAATAGGTTTTTAAAAAAAAAATTGGCAAACATTGTCTCAATTTTCGACAACAGATAATTATTCATTTCCAGATTAAGCACATGTTTAATGATTTCCAAATTATATTCTTGATCATTCCATATTCAAAATCTCGACTTGCTGTTATCAAAGCCAGCAAAACACATCCAACATTCACTAAACTGCTTCATATACAGTATGTTTGTTACAGCCATCCTCGATTAAGCTGCCTTGACGTTTGGATGTGACCATGGTATTACCGAGAGCTAAAATGCTCAGATGCTCGTTACTCGAACCAAGCAATTCCTAATCCTCGGATGCTCGTTTCGAGTAACGAGTATAATGGAAGTCAATGGGAAATCTGAGTATTTTTCTGTCTGCCCTACAATAAGGTTTGGGGGCAGTGAAAATGTTGAAATGGATGGAAAAAGTGCTGAATGGAAGGAGAGCAGCATGGGGAAGATTCATGAAAGAATCTCGGACTCCCAAAATGCTGCTGAGAACAATAGTGTTATGTTTTTACTCCACTTTAAGGACTGACAAAAAAACATTCAAAATCGAGGAGAAATTAGGGTTTACAAGAAAAAAATGTTAAGAAACATTTTTTCATGTATAATGACATATATAAGGCAACATTTAAAAAGGATATAAAAATAATAATTTAAGAAAAAACATTTTTTTAATATGAATTTTTAATACATTTTTGTTAATTTTTTATAAAAAAAAATTGGAAATTTCAGTTTAATTTATGACGGAAGCAAGAACTGACAAAAATTAAATGGAATGGGACTCAGATCCGTCCTGTATTAGACATAATAGAGGGCCTCATAATGGAGGGCCTCATACATATTCTGTTCAAAAGGTCATGTAGTAGTACTCCTAGACTCTGCACATTAAGTGCAAAGCCTGCCAAAAATTACAAGCAGGGTCATCCATGCACCCTTGAAGGCACCATCTGCAGTTCCTCATCCAAATATTTTAAACAAAGCATAGTTGTGGTAGTCCCACACTCATAATAGCTCTGCACATAGTGCAAAGATTGCAAAGAATTACAAGCATGGTCATCCACACATCCTTGAAGGCACCAAGTTGAGAGCCTCATAAAAAAATTTAACTAAGTGTAGTTGAAAAAATAATAAGGAGGGTCATCCATAGACCTTTGAAGGCAACAACTGGTAGGCTTCATACAAATATTGAAATGTAAAACCACTTCATGTGCTGCTGTCATCTGGTTGTGTGGAAAAGTTGGGGCTAATCCAGGGTTTGTTCATTTCTAATTCTAATTCTGAGCACAGAAGAAAGGCACAATACATTGCTTGTTTTGAATTATGTCCTATATTTTTAGCGCACTATTATTTTTAAAAACACCGAGTAGGGAATTAATCAGGACTGACGTTTCCTTTGCTAGGCTTGATGAAAAGCTCAATGAAGTAAGATGAACAAATACATATAGAAGTGCAAGTGATGGGGCTAGCATAGAATTACCAACAATACCAACAATAAAAATATTTTAATTAAATTTAATATTTATGTGCTGCAAAAATGTACAACTTTTGTACATCATTTTTCTAGCATAAAAAAACAAACAAACAAACAAGTGAAGTCACTTCCCCTTTGTGTGTGACTCTTTTTTTGAGGCTCAAATCAGAAAAAAATTTCCCAAAGTATATTTTGCACAAGACATTTTTGTAATCCCATCTCCTTCCTCATTTAAATATGTGTGCCTTCCTCCATCATATCTTTTACAAGTTCTAATGATTAATTTTTGTGCTAACAAATAAAGTTGGCTAATTTATCAGTAGGGATGAGCGATATTGCCCGATATCGTATCGGAATTCCAATTTCCGATATTGGAAAAATGTGTCAATATGCCCTTTGACTGACATTTGTCCGCGTTCAGCTCACCTTGCTTTGCAGGGAGTTTCCAGGAGCACCACGTGGAGGAACGGACGCACTCCCTTTAAACCATGCTTAGTCTTCTGCTGATTATATTCCTGTTATTCAGTAATTCAGCATATTTATATTCTGCTTTTGGTTCATGCACATCTGCTCCTACCACTTCCTAAACCTCCGTCTACCGTTATTCTGCTATTGGTTGGTCGCAGAATGTCCCCAACCAGGGGAAATACGCAGAAGTAACAGTAGGCACAGGAAAATGAGAGAACCAGCTGGTGAGTCTGGAACCCGTATAGGCAGCAGAAATCAGCATAAGAGCCAATGGAACTAACGGGCACCAGCTGACGTTACCTGAGCCCGTTAACTAAGCAGGAGGTACCTGTGCCAGAATGCACTACCAAGGACCAGCAGACATTACTGGAACTCGGATACCACAAGGGAGGGGCCTAAGCCATTGACTCTACTGGAACCCAGATAAGCAGCAGAAGGTAAAAGTGCCAGTGGCTGTACTGGGCAACAGCTGACATTACTGTAGCTCGGATACCACAATGTAGTAGTGACATAAGCTAAAAGCACTGCCGAGAAGCCCAAAAAAATCCCACAAAGACGCAAGTTCAATAGCAAAAAGACAGGAGTCCGGGGACATCTCCTTCTGTCTTCTTGTCTTGGGTCTTCTGCATCTGTCTTCCTGTCTTGGGTCTTCTGCATCTGTCTTCCTGTCTTGGGTCTTCTGCATCTGTCTTCCTGTCTTGGGTCTTCTGCATCTGTCTTCCTGTCTTGGGTCTTCTGCATCTGTCTTCTTGTCTTGGGTCTTCTAACTGATTAATGTCTTCTCGGCAGAAGGTGCAAGAGCCGCATTTGCCCCTGCAACCCGGACACAGTCTTCTTTACTCTGCAGTCGCAGCAGGGGGAGCCGGGCCTACTGGCACTGTCGAGACCAGCCTTGAGCGCCAGGTCCCGGAGTCCACGTAGGGGGCTCCTACACTGCCAACACCACGAATAACAGCAAACTGAGCAGGAATGATGTACGTCGGGGGCGTGGAGCAGTGCGGCGGACACAACCATGTAACGGCGAGCGTTGTCGAAACACGATTTGGAGCAGGAGGTACCCGTGCCCTTGGCCACTCCCGAGAACCAGCTGGCGATGCTGGAACTCAGTTTACCCCTCAGGGGAGGCACCTGTGTCCACACTTCACTGCCACGAAACTGCCGTGTTTGGCATCTGTCGTCTTTTTTCTACTTTGGTCCTAACGAGGTACAGCTGGCGGTACTTTTGCCCAGAAACACAGCATGCTGTGAAAGTGGCAGTCACGGAAATGGGCACTAGCTGGCAGTACTAGAGCCCATGAAAAACAGTATGAGGTGAAAGAGTCAGTCACAGAACCAGGTGCTAGATGTTGGTAGTAGAGGCCAGAGCACAGGCATAACAGATGACGCTGTGTGCAATATAGGCACATGACAGAGCATGCATACTGCTACCAACCTTGCATGTAACCTGTGTACTCTGGCCCAGGGCAGCAAAAGTAATCAGAAATCCAGGCCTGGTTAATTTTTAGGAATGTAAGCCGGTCCACATTTGCAGCGGATAGTCTGGTACGTTGGTCAATTAGTACATTGCCAGCTGCACTAAAGACGTGTTCAGAAATCACACTGGCACCAGGACAAGTCAAGATCTCCAAGGCATACTGGCTAAGCTCAGGCCATGTATCCAACTTGGAGACCCAAAACTTGAAGGGGGCAGATCCATCCTGAAGCACACTGACAGGGGTGAAGAGGTATTGTGCCACCTTGTCATGGTAACGTTGCCTACTAATGCGTTGCACTGTCGTGCTGATGGTGCCCGAACTGTTTGCGGGTTCAGAAACCGTTGGAACAGGTTGGGTATACTGAACCTGTCAGTAGCAGATGTACTGCTTCTGCTACCGGCTTCTGAACGGATTCCGCTGGGCCCAGCACGCACTGAGGTGCCTGCTTGTGCACACGCATCACTGCTATGTGGTGAAAAAGAGTACATGAGTGAATTAACCAGTGCATCTTGGTACTCCTGCATTTTACGCGCCCGGTTCAACGGTGTAATTAGGCTTTCAAGGCTGTCCCGGTAACTTGGATCTAAGAGGGTGGCCACCCAGTAGTCATTTGTGTGGAGAATGCGAGCCACACGTAGGTCTTTTCTCAGACACTGCAGCATGAAGTCTCTCATGTGCTGAAGGCTGCCAACTGGCCATGCATCGCTGTCACCAGCTGGAGGAATGTGCTCTGGCTGCTCTGCATCACCCCATCCACGCTGTATCTGGTGACTACTAGTAGAGCGCTGTGTACTTTCCTCCTCTGGCTCATCCTCATAGTCCTCCTCATCCTCCTCACTTGCTGTGTCCAGCCTGGACCTTTGTGAGGCACCCACAGAGCTTTGTACCAACCGGGCCGATGAAGATTGCCTGGTTGGTGCAAGTGTCTAATCATACTCCTCCTCCTTAGAAACCTCATCCCTTAGTCCTTTAAGTGATGATTCTATAAGGCATATAAAGGGAATAGTCAGGCTGAGTAGGGCAGCATCCGCGCTCACCATCAGAGTGGAGTCCTCGAAGCACTTCAAAATGGTGCATATATCCTTCATGGATGCCCACTCTGTGGTTGTAAAGTGGGAGGGCTGAGATGTGTGTCGCCTACTTTGCGCCTGCTGTAGCTGCAACTCCATAATTGCAGGTTGCTGCTCACACAACCTCCGCAGCATATGCAAAGTCAAATTCCACCTGGTGGGGAGGTCAACAATGATGCGGTGCTCGGGCAGTCCTAATCTGCGCTGCATGGCTGAAAGGCGCGATGCAGCCATGCATGAACGCCGCAAATGAGAGCACTCGTATCTGACTTTGTGCAGCAGCTCCTCAAGGTGAGGAGAGTTCCTAAGAAAACTCTGCACCACCAAGCTTAGGACATGGGCAAGGCATGGAATGTGAGTCAGACCACCTAGCCACAGAGCCGAGACCAGGTTTCGGCCATTGTCACACACCACCATACCTGGCTGGAGGTTGAGCGGCGCAAACCACATGTCGCTCTGCTCCTTGAGCGTGTTCCACAGCTCGGTTGCAGTGTGGCTAACATTACCCAGATGAACCAATTTCAACACGGCCTGTTGATGTTTGGCCGATGCAGTGCTGAAATCGGTTGTTGTGGTACGTCTGTATGCAGGCGAGTCTGACGAAGAGTATGAGGAGGAGTCAATTTGTACGGAGGAGAGGCCTGCAATCTTTAGAGTTGGCAGGACCCACGCACCTGCACTGTCTACTTCAGTTCCAGGCTCAACTACATTTACCCAATGGGCGGTGATGGAAATGTAGCGTCCCTGGCCATGCTGACTGGTCCACGCGTCGGTGGTCAGGTGGACCTTGCTACTAACTGCATGTTGGAGCACATGCTTAATTTTATGCTCCACATGCTGTTGCAGGACGGGCACGGCTTGCCTGCTGAAGTAGAAGTGGCTGGGAATGCTGTATTGTGGGATTGCAAACCCCAACATGTCAATAAAGGCTGGCTTGCTCACCAGCCAGAATGGTAGCATTTCCACTGCAAGCAGTTTGGCAATGCGAGAATTCATGCCCTGTACTCGTGGGTGGTTTGCCGAGTACGGGCGCCTTTTCTCCCACACCTGTGTGACAGATGGCTGCACACTGGATTGGGAGTATGAGGATGCCAGCGATTGGGATGCTGATGCTGACGAAGTACAGACAGTGTGCCGCCTTACAACTCTGCCTGCAGATGCACCCTGGCATTCTGGCGAGGAAGCGGGAGCAGTTGTTTGCGAGCTGGAGGAAGAGGTGGCCGCTGTGGCTGAAGAGATGGAAGGTGGGGGACCAGCAGCAGGTGGCGAATCATCTTGGGTGTGATGCTGCCACTCCACAGGGTGCCTCTTCCTGACATGCGTCAACATATTGGTGGTATTAAGGTTGCTGATGTTCTTCCCTCTCCGCACAGTTTGTCGACAAAGCTTGCATCTGACTACTGTAACGTCATCTGCAACTTGGTCGAAAAAGGCCCATGCACCACAACTCTTGGGCGCACCCCTTGTGCTCTTTAAAAGAGCCCTGCTCCTAACTGGTGCTGAAGTTGAGGGAGCCAACAACCAATTTTTCCCTCTTCCTCTCCCACGTGGACGGCCATGCTGCTCCACACCTGCAAGCTCTTCCTCTGAGCTATCCCTACTTGCTTGCTGCCCCTCAGCATGCCATGATGGGTCAAGGACCTCGTCATCCAATACACTTTCATGAGCAGAAACTGGCAGCTGAGTTTCATCATCATCTGCTGACTGAGGTCAGGTCACTGTAGGCACTGGCCCACCCTCCACTTCTTCCTCAGACGCACACAGTGGTTGCGCATCTGTGCACACTACCTCTTCTTCAGCTGCAGGAATGCTGTCTGGCTGGCACACAGATTCCAAGCCAACAGATTCTGAGAAGAGGATTAAGGTTGGCTCCTGGCCCTCTTAATGTCTGGGCAATTTAGTGGGCGGTGAAGAAGCAGATGGGTGCTGCTCTTCAGTGGCCTGACCCGTTGCGGTGGAGAGGCCCTGGGAGGGTGCTGCGCTCATTGAGGTGGATGCCTCAGCTGCCATCCAACCAACAACTGTTTCTACTTGATCCTCTCTTATCAGCCTATGGCCCTGCGCTCCTAACAAGCTGCGCATAAATGACTGCTGCTGGGTGAAAGTAGGTGCTGAGTGACTTGGGCCTGCTGCTTGCTCTGGAAGTGCACCATGTCTAGCTGCTGATGCACCTCTTCCGCGGCCTCCGCGGGGACGTCCCTTACTCCCTGCCTTCATCTCTATTGATGGATTCAGAACGGCAAGAAAGTAATTATTAGGGATTAGTGTGCTTATTCCTGTAGGACTACAAACAGGTATAAGAAACACTAATGGCACTGTATGATGGTTTGTCTGCTACACTTTATTTGAATCTAGTGTGGCCTACACAAAGAGTAACGTGTGTTTGTGGTGTTCGTGTACACGTTACTGTCGGATGTCACAGCGCAGTAAATAACACAGTAGTGGGTAAATTGGTGCGCACACAGTCACTATGGACGAGGTGCTGGTGTAGAGGACAAAAGTCCTAAGTACAATAGAGAAATAGTACACTGCACTCTCTCAGGAATATATGCAAATAAGAAAATATTTATTATGTACAAGGGAGCCAATAATAAGGTAAGATAAATGGTGACTAGAAACAAGTGAACGTTTTGACCCTCTTGGGTCTTTTTCAACAGAGTCGCTGGGAAAAACATAACAGACATAGAAATTAATATTGACAAGTAAACATAATAGTAAATAAAACCATAACATCCTGAAATAGATGAAAAAGAAGAAATAAAAGGGAAGGAAACTAGATTAAAAAACAACTTGTAAGAATAAAAGAAAAATGGAGATCCATAGAGTTGAGAGGCACCAACCGTGTTTGAAATTCAAATTTAGTGAATACTAAACGACAGATCCAAGAATAATGTAACCATTGAGGAATACCTTAATAACGGTGCAAAGGTATGTAGAAAAGCTTTTCATAACAATATAGATATGCTGTGGAAAATAATGAGGCAAATTAAATAACTGCAATATAGAAACAAAGTAAACACTCTGGAGGTTAGAAATACCTGAAGGTGTATAGAATAGGTAACTTGAAAGGTAGACCATACAGGCATAATAGGACCTGAATAGGCAAAAAGAGGAACGTAAGAAGTTGTAGCCTGATGATGATAAAGAGCATAATAAATGTCAGGTATAGGGCATTATAGCAAAATATTGAGACAATAAGGGGATGTGCCACACTTAAATGGTAATGCGGTTGTTATCTAACGATTGAATATGGTGAAAATGCCACACATGTATAATCCTAGAGCAGTACTCATAGCGATTAAAATGGTAAAAGTGCCCCACATATTAGTAGTACTAGGGCAGTGATCTAGCAATGGTAAAAAATGACTAAGGAATGTTACCTTGTTTCAGTAGTGGGAATAGCGGCGCTCCCGCGCCCTGCTTGGCATGGCTAACAGCTGTAGTAATGTGGCTGTCATTTTATACAGCGCTATGGTACCGCCAGACAGGAAGTGGTCATAAGGACCAGAAGTGATGTCACATAGCTAGAAACTTATCATTAACCTGGGAAGGTGTATATTTGTATAGAAACAGCTAGTGGAGCAGCGCCCCAGTGTCCACAAGTTTAAAAACATCACCTGTGTATGGTGGCTGATTGTTAAAAGAGATGTTAGTTATCGCTGGACCGGAAGTCATGTTCCTGACCGGAAGTGACGCAGCGCTATGTTTGGTATGTGTCAGAGGCATGTAACCAAGGAAACCTGGCACATGCGCTGTTGAGCAAATCAGGCTGTTCAAGTGCTATCTGTCAGAAAAGGGAATTTGGAATAAACTTAATAATAACAGGCTAACATAATGATAGAATAATAATAATAATAATAATAATTGAAGGAGGGGAGGGGAAAAATATGGAATATTGGAAAAAATAAAATATGGAACAAAATAAGTGGGGAATAATGTTGCAAAAAATGAGCGCAGAAACTCACCAGAGTTGTACCAAATTACCGAGTCTGCAATTGGAGATAAATAGAGAAATTAATAAGACATAAAAGGACCAGTTATACTAACCAATCAAACTCTCGGTTAAGGCCCTTGGGGGAGAGGGTATCCAGGGTATGGATCCAGTAGGACTCCCTGGATTTCAGTAATTTGATATCGTTACCACCTCTCCTGGGGCGGGGACCTGTTCTATGATTTGGAACCTGAGTTGGACCACAGAGTGTCTGCATTTGGAGAAATGATCTGGGAGTGGAAGCCACGTCTTGCCACATCGTATCGTAGATTTGTGGCTGGCTATGCGATCCTTAACATGTTGGGTGGTCTCCCCCACATAGAGGAGACCACAGGGGCACTTAATGACATATACAGCAAAATTGGTGTCACAAGTATAAAAACCACGTATGGGATAGGACTTCCCCGTTTCGGATGGGTGACACAGTCAGCCTTGGTGACATTGGAACATGCTGCACTATTCAGGCATGGAAAGGTGCCGTTACGGCGCGTACTAAGTATTTTCTGTGTGGAAATAGGACGTGCGCTACCGATGTCTGCTCGTATGAATTGGTCTCTGATATTAGGTGGTCTCCGGGTGCTCATGAGAACCGGTGTTTGAAATGATTTAATGTCAGGATAAGCTCTGCTTAAAAGAGGCCAATGTTTTCTGATGGTCGAGTGGATCCTGGGCATGAAAGGGTGGTGTGTGTGGACAAACGGAACCCTGTCCATTTGTTGCCTTGGAAGAGGGGATTCTTGGTTTAAAGAACGTGTAAGTTCTTGGTTTAGTAATTTAGAGGGATAGTGTCTATCCTGGAATTTTTTAGACATTGTTTCGAGGCTCATGTGGCGTTTCTCGGGATCAGTTACAATACGTGTGATCCTCCTAAATTGTGAATAAGGCAAACTGTTTTTAGTGGATTTTGGGTGACAACTAGAAAAGTACAGCAAGCTGTTGCAATCTGTGGGTTTTGAGAATAAATCAGTAGTAAGGCAGCCTTCAGTGTCTTTTTGGACTAAGGTATCCAGAAATGGTACTTGTTGGGGATCAAAATGTATAGTGAATTGTAGTTCTGGATATATAGAATTGAGATAGGAAAAAAATCCATTGAGAGACTCTGTGGTTCCTGTCGAAATCGTAAAAATATCGTCGAAGTAACGATAATAAGTAGTGGCGTGAGATCGAAAAAGCTCATGGGTGTAAATATGATTAATCTCAAATGTGTTCATAAATGCATTAGCATAGGCAGGTGCCACATTTGAACCCATGGCGGTCCCGCGTGTTTGCCATAATAGGTATCCTCATGTAGGAAAAAGTACTCATGAAGGACTAAATGTAATAAGTCAAGACACAAATTGATGGAGTTAGATGATAGAGAGGAATTTTCCAAAAGAGATTTAGTTGCAGAAATACCTTTATCGTGGGTTATAGAGGTATAAAGGCTGTTCACGTCAATGGTTACAAGAAGGCTATGGGCAGGGACTCTGTGGAGTTGATGGATGATGCGTAGAAAATGACCAGTGTCAAGTAAAAATGATTGTGTATTTTTGACCAATGGAGTGAGAATTTTCTCCAGGAAGACTGAGAGAGGTGCAAGTATGGAATCGGTTGAGGCAACGATCGGCCTACCAGGTGGATTTCATAAAAATCTGCAAAATCCACCTGGTAGGCCGATCGTTGCCTCAACCGATTCCATACTTGCACCTCTCTCAGTCTTCTTGGAGAAAATTCTCACTCCATTGGTCAAAAATACACAATCATTTTTACTTGACACTGGTCATTTTCTATGCATCATCCATC
Organism: Oophaga sylvatica; assembly: GCA_033576555.1. NCBI lineage: Eukaryota > Metazoa > Chordata > Amphibia > Anura > Dendrobatidae > Oophaga > Oophaga sylvatica. The sequence goes on along the minus strand of JARQOD010000006.1, from coordinate 386,870,552 downwards.
AACTCCACAGAGTCCCTGCCCATAGCCTTCTTGTAACCATTGACGTGAACAGCTTTTATAACTCTATAACCCACGATAAAGGTATTTCTGCAACTAAATCTCTTTTGGAAAATTCCTCTCTGTTATCTAACTCCATCAATTTGTGTCTTGACTTATTACATTTAGTCCTTCATGAGAACTTTTTCCTACATGAGGATACCTATTATGAGCAAACACGCGGGACCGCCATGGGTTCAAATGTGGCACCTGCCTATGCTAATGTATTTATGAACACATTTGAGATTAATCATATTTACACCCATGAGCTTTTTCGATCTCATGCCACTACTTATTATCGTTACATCGACGATATTTTTATGATTTGGACAGGAACCATAGAGTCTCTCAATGGATTTTTTTCCTATCTCAATTCTATATATCCAGAACTACAATTCACTATACGTTTTGATCCTCAACAAGTACCATTTCTGGATACCTTAGTCCAAAAAGACACTGAAGGTTGCCTTACTACTGATTTATTCTCAAAACCCACAGATTGCAACAGTTTGCTGCACTTTTCTAGTTGTCATCCAAAATCCACTAAAAACAGTTTGCCTTATTCACAATTTAGGAGGATCACACGTATTGTAACTGATCCCGAGAAACGCCACACGAGCCTCGAAACAATGTCTAAAAAATTCCAGGATAGACACTATCCCTCTAAATTACTAAACCAAGAACTTACACGTTCTTTAAACCAAGAATCCCCTCTTCCAAGGCAACAAATGGACAGGGTTCCGTTTGTCCACACACACCACCCTTTCATGCCCAGGATCCACTCGACCATCAGAAAACATTGGCCTCTTTTAAGCAGAGCATATCCTGACATTAAATCATTTCAAACACCGGTTCTCATGAGCATTCGGAGACCACCTAATATCAGAGACCAACTCATACGAGCAGACATCGGTAGCGCACGTCCTATTTCCACGCAGTAAATACTTAGTACGCGCCGTAACGGCACCTTTCCATGCCTGAATTGTGCGGCATGTTCCAATGTCACCAAGGCTGACTGTGTCACCCATCCGAGAACGGGGAAGTCCTATCCCGTTCGTGGTTTTTATACTTGTGACACCAATTTTGCTGTATATGTCATTAAGTGCCCTGTGGTCTCCACTATGTGGGGGAGACCATCCAACATGTTAAGGATCACATAGCCTGCCACAAATCTACGATACGATGTGGCAAGACGTGGCTTCCACTCCCCGATCATTTCTCCAAATGCAGACACTCTGTGGCCCAACTCAGGTTCAAAATCATAGAACAGGTCCCCGCCCCAGGAGAGGTGGTAACCATATCAAACTACTGAAATCCAGGGAGTCCTACTGGATCCATACCTTGGATACCCTCTCCCCAAGGGCCTTAACCGAGAGTTTGATTGGTTAGTATAACTGGTCCTTTTATGTCTTATTAATTTCTCTATTTATCTCCAATTGCAGACTCGGTAATTTGGTACAACTCTGGTGAGTTTCTGCGCACAATATTTCTTTAGCTCATTTTTTGCAACATTATTCCCCACTTATTTTGTTCCATATTTTATTTTTTCCAATATTCCATATTTTTCCCCTCCCCTCCTTCAATTATTATTATTATTATTCTATCATTATGTTAGCCTGTTATTATTAAGTTTATTCCAAATTCCCTTTTCTGACAGATAGCATTTAAACAGCCTGATTTGCTCAACAGCGCATGTGCCAGGTTTCCTTGGTTACATGCCTCTGACACATACCAAACATAGCGCTGCGTCACTTCCGGTCCGGAACATGACTTCCGGTCCAGCGATAACTAACATCTCTTTTAACAATCAGCCACCATACACAGGTGATGTTTTTAAACTTGTGGACACTGGGGCGCTGCTCCACTAGCTGTTTCTATACAAATATACACCTTCCCAGGTTAATGATAAGTTTCTAGCTATGTGACATCACTTCCGGTCCTTATGACCACTTCCTGTCTGGTGGTTCCATAGCGCTGTATAAAATGACAGCCACATTACTACAGCTGTTAGCCATGCCAAGCAGGGCGCGGGAGCGCCGCTATTCCCACTACTGAAACAAGGTAACATTCCTTAGTCATTTTTTACCATTGCTAGATCACTGCCCTAGTACTACTAATATGTGGGGCACTTTTACCATTTTAATCGCTATGAGTACTGCTCTAGGATTATACATGTGTGGCATTTTCACCATATTCAATCGTTAGATAACAACCGCATTACCATTTAAGTGTGGCACATCCCCTTACTGTCTCAATATTTTGCTATAATGCCCTATACCTGACATTTATTATGCTCTTTATCATCATCAGGCTACAACTTCTTACGTTCCTCTTTTTGCCTATTCAGGTCCTATTATGCCTGTATGGTCTACCTTTCAAGTTACCTATTCTATACACCTTCAGGTATTTCTAACCTCCAGAGTGTTTACTTTGTTTCTATATTGCAGTTATTTAATTTGCCTCATTATTTTCCACAGCATATCTATATTGTTATGAAAAGCTTTTCTACATACCTTTGCACCGTTATTAAGGTATTCCTCAATGGTTACATTATTCTTGGATCTGTCGTTTAGTATTCACTAAATTTGAATTTCAAACACGGTTGGTGCCTCTCAACTCTATGGATCTCCATTTTTCTTTTATTCTTACAAGTTGTTTTCTAATCTAGTTTCCTTCCCTTTTATTTCTTCTGTTTCATCTATTTCAGGATGTTATGGTTTTATTTACTATTATGTTTACTTGTCAATATTAATTTCTATGTCTGTTATGTTTTTCCCAGCGACTCTGTTGAAAAAGACCAGGAGGGCCAAAACGTTCACTTGTTTCTAGTCGCCATTTATCTTACCTTATTATTGGCTCCCTTGTACATAATAAATATTTTCTTATTTGCATATATTCCTGAGAGAGTGCGGTATACTATTTCTCTACAGCGCAGTAAATGACACTGCTGTGATACAAAAAAAAAAAAGGATTCTCCGGGTCTGGGCCAGGTGCTGTGTGGCACCAGCCACAGAAGTTGTTTGGACCCTCACAGTACAATCCCTATAGTGTTTAACTTTAACCTCAATAGATGCTGTGAAGTAAAGTAACACTTATAGGGGCACTGAGAGTGAATTTACTGGTGGAAAATTTAGGGGTGCTCGATAGAACAGGCCGCACTAGGGGTCCTGCAGTCTGATGTGACTACAAAGACTGACCTAGTGGGTGCTGCACTCCCCCAAAAAAAGCACACAGGCGGTCTGCGCAGCGGAGGTGACTAAACTGTGCAAAGCGCACCCGAGCACCAGGAAAATTGAGGGATAAATGGAGGTAAGGGATTGGGAGTGGTTCGGGGGGGTAACCCCTCACTTAAAAATCCCTATATAGCGTTCACCAAAATGTACTGGATGGTGAAGCTACACTTTTAGGAAAAAATAGAGGAAGGGGATTTAAGGGATAAAAAGAAAAGTCTGTGAAAAGGCAGTAAGACACACACCACACAGTGCTGCAGCAAGAGGAGCTGCAGCAGCTGCAGTGAATGTGCGCTGCACTTGAGTCGCTCAGCCAGGGCCTGTGGGGTACTCGGCACCGAGCCCGTTCACTTCAATGGAGTATGTCACGGGTAGCACAGCTCGGTCCGTGGCCCTGGGCGCTCACTAAAAGGGGGGTATTTACAGGGGAATAAAGTATATACAGTTTGTTCGTGACGCCACCTGTGGTACCTGGTCAGGGTGACCAGCGCTGCAGGATAGATCCTCTGAGGGGTTGTTACTGGGCAGCAAGGTGTTAAGTCTTCCACAGGCAAGACTGGATCCCTCAGGGTAAATGGCGGTGTAGGGGTGCAGGAGCAATAAAGCAGACACACACACGAAAGTCTCTTTCTGTTCCTTTAATGATGGTAGTTGTAGGCACGTCCCAGGAAGCTGGCAGGGTGGAGGATGCACGTCCAGTAATCCCACTGAGTAGGTGTAGGGCCTCCGTACTCCTGTATGTGTGAGTTTCTGACCTGTGTGAAACGAAGTCTAACTCTGTCTTCTCGTATACGCCCGGCTGACTTTGTGGTGGAGCCTTCTCTTGGATAGAACTTAGTCTCTAATGGTTGCGCCGACCAGACTCCTGTTCTTCCTGACCCCGATTATGTATCGGCACTTGTGGGCACCTGCGACTTGAAGTCCCACAGGGTCTCCGGTATCTCCTACTAGTCGTGTAGATGCTAGCAAGCTCGGACCCGGTGTCCGGTTGTTCAGAGTAGAGGTAAGCGATCAATGCTGTTTCAACCTCTGTCACTCTCTTTTTCCTTCCACTCGCCTTTCGTCCTACTCCGACCCTTAACATAAGCATACTAGCAGTAGATAGCTGATTCTCCTTTCTCTTCACCGCTCTGAAAGCGTCGGCACGCTTGCTCACTGAAACTACACTCAGTTGACTCAGTTCTGACCAGGCTGAAGTGGCTATCTTCCTCCACTATTACTGGCCTCCACACAGTGAACTAAGCTCAAGCTGTAGTCTTCAGGTTCTCTCAGCTCTCAGCTAGACTAGACTGAACACTCTGTCTCTCTGAGGTAATCTGCTCTCCTCTCATCTGAGGTGTTCTCTGGTGTTCTGAGGAGATCTGATCTCGTCTCTCAGGCTAATCTGCCTTGTCTGAGGTCAGTGCTGTGCCTCCACTACCCTATATATACTGAAAAAGGGCTCCCTCTGGTGGATCTAGGAAATAGTGCAGGTGTCTTGTGTGCATATCAGGTCTCCGTGGGTGTTACCTTTGGTGCATCCTCCTGGGAACATGTGGCTCCAAGCGCAGCTGGGCTACACATCCCCCCTAGTTATCATCAGCACTCCCGGACTGAAAAGAAATAATTTTATATTAACATCAACATTAACTCGTCCCTTGCGGGAGGTGAGGACTCTTTAAACGTTACAATAAATACAAGTACACTTTTAATACAAGTAGCAAAGTAGAAAATACTTCAAAGACACTGTCTCACGCACATTCACTGCACTGTCTCACTAAGCACCTCACTGAGAGCCTGCAAACCACAAAAATGAAACTGAGCGGGGTAAGTGAGGAAAAAGACTGCTTCGTAACACACAGGGGCTGCTACAGTCGCTGAAAAACAATTTCTATCACTATTAGATCCGAGATCTCTCCCTATCTCCAACAGCAACCTATCCCTATCTGCTTTCACAGTAGAGGGAGGCTAAAATGGCAGGCGCAGCCTTTTATACTGCCTGATCACACCATCCAGCCAGCCAATCGCAGTGCAGCCCCTAGCTAGCATGTTTGGAAGCCTCCTACCAAGCTCAGGGGAGTTACACAATATTGTCAGCAATTCTTCAGCTCCTTAATGGCTCCACGGAGCGCTCAGAGGCTGAAGGATTATAGGATTTCCGATGTGAAAAAAATATCGGAATCGGAAATTGGATTTCCGATATCAAAAATATCGGGCCGATTTCCGATATTTCAATATCGGAAAGCTCATCCCTACTGGTGATACAGTACCCCTTATTTTGTCCTCCTCTTCCTCGGACTTCTCCAATTAATCCATTTCCAGCAGCTTTACGTCCATTATACAACTCAACATATGGCATTTGTTCAACCTCCCAATCTGGGCTGCACCCCCCCTTCTCCGCCTATCAAATTGTTATATTCTTGTGTAATACATGCTGACCCTTTCCGCGTGATTGTCTGACTCCTGAATTATATGAGATTTATTATATTTAAACAATACTACATATACATTGTATCTTGCAAAATACTATGAGATTTTAATTATAATATGCTGAGTGAACAATACAAGCCTGAAACAACCTAAAAAAAGGAAAAAATATCTTTACAAATGTTGAATTGGTCTGATAAGAATCAAATTTCTATTTGTTAAACTTTTGTCATAAAGGTTCTTGAAAACATGAACACATTTTTCTCTATACATAGTCTAAAACCTTAACCCCTTTATTCCATCAGACGTACTATTCCGTCCATGTGACCCTGGACCTAATTCCCATGGACGGAATAGTACGTCATGGGCGATCAGTTGCGCTCCCGGGGGGAGCGCAGCTGATCGCGGCCGGGTGTCAGCTGTTTATCACGGACCGCTCCCGGCACATTAACCCCTGGCACACCGCGATCAAACATGATCGCGGTGTACCGGGGGCACAGGAGAGGATCGCACAGGGAGGGGGCTCCCTGCGCGCTCCCTGAGACCCTCAGAGCAGCGTCATGTGTCGCGCTGTTCAGAGGGTCCGTCCTCCCTCCAGGTCCCCGGATCCAAGATGGCGCCGGGGTTCTGCAGGGAGGCGGCTTCCTCAGTGCCTGCTGAGAGCAGGCACTGAGAAGCCTGCAGCGATGCCAGAGCGATCGCTGGTGTGACAGAGTGCTGTGCACACTGTCACACCAGCGATCTGCTAAAATACAGTGATATCCCACCCTGGGACAAAGTAAAAAAGTAAAAAAAATAAAAATAAAAAGTGGTAAAAAAAATCTTAAAAAAAAAAAAATATTCCCCAATAAATTCATTTCTTACTGTAAATAAAAAAAACAAAACAATAAAAGCACACATATTTGGTATCGCCACGTCCGTAATGACCCCCGCTATAAAACTGTCCCACTAGTTAACCCCTTTAGTGAACCCCTTAAAAAAAAAAAAAAAAGCTAAGCAAAAAATCAATGCTTTATCATCATACCGCCGAACAAAAAGTGGAATAACACGCGATCAAAAAGACCGATATAAATAGTCATGGTACCGCTGAAAATGTCATCTTGTCTCGCAAAAAACGAGCCATCATACAGCATCATCAGCGAAAAAATAAAAAAGTTATAGCTCGCAGATTAAAGTGATGCAAAAATAATAATTTTTTATATAAAATTGTTTTTATTGTATAAAAGCGCCAAAACATAAAAAAATGATATAAATGAGGTATCGCTGTAATCGTACTAACCCGAAGAATAAAACTACTTTATCAATTTTACCACACGCGGAACGGTATAAACGCCTCCCTCAAAAGAAATTCATGAATTGCTGATTTTTGTTCATTCTAACCTCCCAAAAATCTAAAAAAAAAAGCTATCAAAAAATGTCACATGGTCATAAATGGTACCAATAAAAACGTCACCTCGTCCCGCAAAAAATAAGACCTCAAAGGACTCTGTGGGCCAAAATATGCAAAAATTATAGCTCTCAAAATGTGGTGATACAAAAAACTACTTTTTGCAATAAAAAGCATCTTTTAGCGTGACAGCTGCCAATCATAAAACCCACTATAAATAGTAAATCAAACACCCCTTTATCAACCCCTTAGTTAGGGAAAAATAATAAAATTAAAAAAATGTATTTATTTCCATTTTCCCATTAGGGTTAGGGTTGCGGCTAAAGTTAGGGTTAGGGTTGGCGCTAACGTTAGGATTAGGGTTAGGGTTGGGATTAGGGTTAGGGATGTGTTAGGGTTAGGTTTGTGGTTAGGGTTGGGACTAGGGTTAGGGGTGTGTTGGGGTTAGGGTTGGAGTTATAATTGGGGGGTTTCTGCTGTTTAGGCACATCAGGGGCTCTCCAAATGTGACATAGCGTCTGATCTCAATTCCAGCCAATTCTGAGTTGAAAAAGTCAAACAGTGCTCCTTCACTTCTGAGCTCTGCCATGCGCTCAAACAGTAGATTACCCCCGCATATGGGGTATCAGCGTACTCTGGACCACAAGAGTTATTGTGCAATTTGTCCTATTTCTTCTGTTACCCTTGGGAAAATAAAAAACTGGGGGCGACAAAATCATTTTTGTAAAAAAAAAATGATTTTTTTTGTTTTTACGGCTGTATGTTATAAATTTTCTGTGAAGCACTAGGGGCTTCATAGCGCTCACCACACTTCTAGATAAGTTCCTTGTGGGGTCTATTTTCCAAAATGGGGTCACTTTTGGGGGTTTCCACTGTTTAGGCGCATCAGGGGCTCTCCAAATGCGACATGACGCCCCCAGACCATTCCATCAAAGTCTGCAATCCAAAACGTCACTACTTCCTTCGAGCCCAGATGTGCACCCATACAGTCGTTTTCTCACACATGTTGGGTATCAGCATACTCAGGACAAATTGGTCAACAACTTTGGGTCCAATTTCTCCTGTTACCCTTGGAAAATAAAATATTGGGGCGAAAAAATCATTTTTGTAAAAAAAAAAAAAGGATTTTTTATTTTTACAGCTGTACGTTATAAACTTCTGTGAAGCACTTCGGAGTTCAAAGTGCTCAACACACTTCTAGATAAGTTCCTTGTGGGGTCTATTTCCAAAATGTGGTCACTTGTGGGGGTTTCCACTGTTTAGGCGCATCAGGGCTCTCCAAATGCGACATGACGCCCCAGACCATTCCATCAAAGTCTGCAATCCAAAACGTCACTACTTCCCTTCCGAGCCCCGACGTGCGCCAATATAGTAGTTTACTCCCACATATTGGGTATCAGCGTACTCAGGACAAATTGGACAACAACTTTTGGGGTCCAATTTTTCCTGTTACCCTTGTGAAAATAAAATATTGGGGGCAAAAAAATCATTTTTGTAAAAAAAAAAGATTTTTTATTTTACGGCTGTACGTTATAAACTTCTGTGAAGCACTTTGGTGTTCAAAGTTCTCACCACACATCTAGATAAGTTCCTTGAGGGGTCTAGTTTCCAAAATGGTGTCATTTGTGGGGGTTTCCACTGTTTAGGCAGATCAGGAGCTCTCCAAACACGACATGGCATCCAGCCAATTCTGCGTTGAAAAAGTCAAACGGCGCTCCTCCCCTTCCAAACTCTGCCATGCACCCAAACAGTGGTTTACCCCCACATATGGGGTATCAGCGTGCTCAGGACAAATTGCACAATAACTTTTGGAGTCTTTTTACCCTTGGGAAAATAAAAATTGGGGTGAAAAGATCAATTTTGTTGAAAAAATATGATTTTTTAATTTTACGGCTCTACGTTATAAACTTGTGTGAAGCACTTGAAGGTTCAAATTGCTCACCAAAGATCTAGATAAGTTCCTTAGGGGGTCTAGTTTCCAAAATGGGGTCACTTGTGGGGGGTTTCCACTGTTTAGGCACATCAGGGACTCTCCAAATGCAACATGGCGTCCAATCTCAATTCCAGTCAATTTTGGTTGGAAAAAGTCAAATGGTGCTCCTTCCATTCCGAGCTCTGCCATGTGCCCAAACAGTGGTTCCCCCCCACATATGGGGTATCAGCGTACTCAGGACAAATTGGACAACAACTTTTGAGGTCCAATTTCTCCTGTTACCTATGGGAAAATAAAAATTAGTGACTAAGAGATAATTTTTGTGGGAAAAAAATAGGATTTTTTATTTTCATGCCCGGGCATTATAAACTTGTGTGAAGCACTTGGGGTTCAAAGTGCTCACCAAAGATCTAGATAAGTTCCTTAGGGGGTCTAGCTTCCAAAATGGGGTCACTTTTGGGGGGTTTCCACAGTTTAGGCTCATCTGGGGCACTACAAACGGAACATGACCCCCATCAATGTTTGCATTCCAAAACATTACTGCTTCCTTTCCAAGCCCTGCCGTGCACCCAAACAATTTACCCCCCCACATATGGGGTATCAGCGTACTCAGGACAAATTGGACAACAACTTTTGGGGTCCAATTTCCTTGGGAAAAATCAAAAATTTGGGACTAAAAAATCATTTTTGTGGAAAATTGTTTTTTTTTATTTTCACACCCAGGCATTATAAACTTTTGTGAAACACTTTTGGGGTTCAAAGTGCTCACAACAGATCTAGATAAGTTCCTTATGGGGTCTAGTTTCCAAAATGGTGTCACTTGTGGGGGGTTTCCACTGTTTAGGCGCATCAGGGGCTCTCCAAACACGACATGGTGTCCAATCTCAACTCCAGCCAATTTTAGTTTGAAAAAGTCAAACGGCGCTCCTTCCCTTACAAGCTCTGCCGTGTGCCAAAACAGTGGTTTTCCCCCACATATAGGGTATTGGCATACTCAGGAGAAATTGCACAACAACTTTATCTGCCCATTTTCTCCTTTTACCCTTGTGAAAATAAAAAAAAGTTTGTAAAAGATCATTTTTGTGGCTAAAAATTAAATATTCATTTTTTCCTTCCACGTTGGTTCAGCTCCTGTGAGGCACCTGAAGGGTTATTAAACTTCTTGAATGTGGTTTTGAGTACCTTGAGGGGTGCAGTTTTTAGAATGGTGTCACTTTTGGGTATTTTCTGCTATATAGACCCCTCAAAATGACTTCAAATGTGAGGTGGTCCCTAAAAAAATGGCTTTGTAAATTTTGTTGTAAAAATGAGAAATCACTGGTCAACTTTTAACCCTTATAATTTCCTAACAAAAAAAAATTTTGGTTCCAAAATTGTGCTGATGTAAAGTAGACATGTGGGAAATGTCATTTCTTAACTATTTTGTGTGACATATTTCTCTGTTTTAAGGGAAAAAAAATTCAAAGTTTGAAAATTGCAAAATTTTCAAAATTTTTGCCATATTTGCGTTTTTTTCAAAATAAATGCAAGGTATATCGAAGAAATTTTAACACTAACGTGAAGTACAATATGTCTCGAGAAACCAATCTCAGAATCGCGAAGATCCGTTGAAGCGTTCCAGAGTTATAACCTCATAAAGAGACAGTGGTCAGAATTGTAAAAATTGGCCCGGTCATTAACGTGCAAACCACCCTTGGGGGTGAAGGGGTTAAGAATAGTCTTAGAAACCTATTGACACGTAGCGTTTTGAAACTATAAGGGTTACTGACAATGGACCATACAAGGTCGAAGGATCAACATGGCAGCTGGATCACTGACAAAAATAACAGGAGTCTGAAAACTGTGTGCCATTGGACATGATGGGCTAACAGGGGCTGCTGCTGGAATGGGGTTTTGATAGTTATTTTGAGGCGTACATGGATCGGCCGCTAGGGCAGTGTAATACTCGTTGGCAGGCCTTGTTTTAAGGGGATGTGTCACAGCGGCAGCGACTCGGTTGGTGACCCTGTGCATCCAATAAAAGGTGAAATATTTACAGGGGATGATGACAGTTTGCAGTGTAGGTATTCGTAATGCCACCTCTGGTATCTAGTCAGAGGTGACCACTGACCAGCGATGCAGTGCAGATCCTCTGGGACAGATGGTGAGATGTAGCACAGTTTGTAAAGTCTCCCACAGGCGAGACTATCTTATCCCAGGGCAGGAAGACATTGTAGATGAAGTTATGGTGCTGGGAGATGTAGCAAAGTGTAGTGCGCATTGAGGGAAGAACTTGAGGAGACAGTCAATTGCAGTTTCCACAGCTTTACTCGCACTTCTGGTACCGGCAGTACAGATGCCCGCTTGGTGCCACGCTCTCCAGGTGAGGAGTCCAGCCAACTCCAAGGTGGATGTAGAACAGTATTACAAAGCTCCCTGTCAGTATATGCCTTCCCTGGCTGCTGCACTGTGCTGATTTCCAACGTCTTTCTTCCTTCCAGCACATCGCTAAGCACTGTCAGAGTCTAGAGGCTGCGGATCCTCCAGGACAATGTTATCTTTATGCGTTTCCTTGATCCTATATAGCTTTTCTTCCCGGAGAAGGTACTTGCGTTTCTGGCTGTCATCCCTAAAGTTATCACAGCTATCGGGTTGATAGCTGAGTCATGAAGTTCTGCCACAACTCTAGGTGCCGAGTTTCCTCTGAAACCTGGATTATCCAAGGTGGCGTACGCCAGTCCTGCAATGTGCCCACCTGTAGCTTACAGCGCATCTGTGGCTCTCTCTGAGAATCCCTTTTCCCTTCCAGTTATCCCCTCTTGTTTCTATCTGTCAATAAGCAACTTCTCAGGATGGGAGGCTGCTGCACAATTATATCTTCTTAACCTCGCCCTTATGGGAGAGATGTGTAAAACACGTCTGTCCTCTTCCTCCCCCAAGGTTGAAGTCTATATCTTCCCTCTAACTTCCTACTCTGACCCACAAGCTCAAACCACCATGTACACTCTTTGCTGGCTGGGTCGTGCTATATGAACTAAACTAGTGTGTGTGATGGATACAGTGTTGCCAGAGCCAGGTGTAATGTCACTTACCTGAAAGTTGAAAATACCACATCTCTGGCCGAGATGCAGTACCTCTGGGCGACTGAACCCTCAGGGTCGCTACCTACACTTAAAATTATTGGTCTTTTGGTCAACAACTTTATGCAGGTTATTTGATAAATAAGTCCTCCTAATATTTATCAGGTCTGCAATGGCCACTTCTCCCATTACAGGTATCTCCTGCCCTAAAAGTGGGTGTCCTTGTTGCACCATGTAATTCTCCTCCCTTTCAACATCTTCAAATATAGATGTGAATATTTCATCAGGAATCTACAGTTGTACTGTACTTATACAGTTCACTTTCCTGCTTTGCAGAATTGGGTGTTAGCCAGACTGGGCCTCTGGCTAACAGTGTTTCTCCCTAAATAGATACGGAGAAGAACAATTCCACCAACAATGTATACAGCTGTATTGTTCTGATAGAGTAAAATTTACTGATTTTCAATTTGGGTGTTAGCAATACCGGGCCTCTGATTATGGGTTTTCCTACAGAAATAGATACAGAGCTGAACAATTCACAAAGCAATATGTACAGCTGTACTGCACTTATACAGTTCACTTTCCTGCTTTGCAGAATTGGGTGTTAGCCAGACTGGTACTCTGGCTAACAGTTTTTCTCCGTAGATAGATACGGAGCTGAACAATTCACACAGCAATATCTACAGCTGTACTGTACTTATACAGTTCACTTTCCTGCTTAGCAGAATTGGGAGTTAGCCAGACTGGGACTCTGGCTAACAGTTTTTCTCTGTAAATAGATACGGAGCTGAACAATTCACACAGCAATATCTACAGCTGTACTGTACAGTTCACTTTCCTGCTTTGCAGAATTGGGTGTTAGCCAGACTGGGCCTCTGTGTTAAAAATGCTTATTTTAAGTATATTTTTCAAGGACTTGTTACCAGATGCGATACTTTAAAGAAAACGTCACGTTTCTTATAAAAAAAAATGTAGTGGTTTATTGGACTGTCCATCAAAAAAACATCATTACAGGAAAACATAAAATGAGTGAAATAGTTACGAAAAGATTGTCCATTTGTCCATAGCAAAGCTTGTACACATCTTTCCTTGGTGTCCTGAATGGTAAAATGACATTCTGGCCTTGTCAGCAGCGTCTTAGAGAAACAACACGTGGTTGCAGCTATTCATTCATCATAGTCCTTGTCCCATCATCATAGTGTCAGAGTAAAGTGTCTGTGGAGAGAGTGAGCGAGCAAGAGCCCCCCCTTCGTGTAGCCATTATATAAAAGTCCCTTAGATCACGTGGTCTCTGTATATGGAGATGACACTTTACCATACAGAAATAGCATCTGTAATGTCAGCGATCGTTAACGTGCTTGGTACAGAATTGAGTGTATAAAGAATAAATCCATAACCAATAATTAATATTTAACAATTCCCCTTTTGAGGGTGACAGACACTAATTGGAACCCTCAAAGTAGAGAAGTTCATCTTTAGGATAATCAGATCTTCTTTCTTCTTTTTTTTAATTTCAATAATAATAATAATATCAGATTATTGTTATATGCACTCAATAACATAATTATGTGAATTCATGTTATGGTAAGCCGTGACCAATATTCATATAAAATATATGTGTCTTATACTTTCCTAAACCTAAATCGAAGCGTCTCGGGTCCAGTCATCATCATCTGATGTCATCTGGTCTTCATCTTGACGTCTTGTTCTTGATTCTTTTAAAACACAGTCTTTATACGATAATTCCTTTGAAATAACATGTAGATATTGTAGAGACCGTGTGTCATGTGTCAATCAAAGTCCATAAATTCAAATGTTGATAAGAAAACAAAGTCCATTGATGAAATGAAGCTTTAATATCTGAGCAGTGTCACCTTTAAAGACCTGGACTTACATTGGCTCGCCTTGGATATTTCTGGAATCCTCCATGCCATCCGCACTGGTCTTGGAACAGGTGTGACGTCTTGGTCAGCAAAGCAAGGGTTAAAATGACTCTTCCTTGCTAAAGATAGCACCATAACCAGTCCTTAGTTCTAATGCACAGGACTCATGTCAGGGTTGTAGTTTCCTGACAACTTATTGTTCACCAGCTTTCATTGAAGCTTCATAGGTGATAGGAAACCACTGGAACGTTATAAAAACGTGATAACACAGTTCATATCAGCATCATAGGATCATCGTCCTCTGCCATTGTGTCTGTCAGTGGTGAATATTGCAGTTGCTGTCAGTGGTGGATACAGCAGTTGTGGCTGTCAATGATGAAATGAATTGTATTTGACACAGTCTATTATTACTCAGACATCATATAGCCTTTTTACCTTCTGGAACTTCGGCTTTTTCTTCTTGGAACTTTTTTTTTAAATTTACTTGAATTTAGAAATATGAAAAGTCTTTATTAACGTAATTCCAATATCTTGCTTGAAGTCTTCATTCCCTATTCTATACCAAATCTGGTAATTTTCCTAACCTATAATATCACAGCGTACCATAGCAATCAGTAATATCCATAGAATTATTATCAGAGTAGTAATATGGAATTCATGTTTGTGTAATAAAACAATCATAAATGATAATGCATTATTAACCATATTCTTCATGAGACAGAACATTTTTATGTCATAGGTGTAAATACCTTTTCAACCCATAGATGTCAGTGTGTTTTTCATGTAACAAGTGTTTCCATCTTTATTACTAAAACTTTATTAATGAAATATATTTATTAGACCAATAATAGGTAAGAATGTATAGCCATGAACCAAAATGTGAATATGAGTGAAGGAATGAATGAAATAATTATTGTATTTACTCAGAATTAGAACATTTTCCTCTAATGAACCGATATCTTCACTATATTTAATGAAGCAATATTCTCATACTTGACATTACTTTATTAAATATTGATGTTTCTTTCTTGATTGAGATAAAAAATAAAAATTAAGAATCAAAAATAGAGATAAAAGAAGAATAAAAATTAAAAAATGAAAAATAAGAATAAAAACAAAAATAAGAATAAAAATAAAAATAAGGCCTTTATATGTTTATGACAAATGCTGAGTAGTTATGTTCTCAGTAACCAATAATTAATATTTAACACTCTGACTAACAGTTTTTTTATTATTATTATTATTTATTTATATAGCGCCATTAATTCCATGGTGCTGTACATGAGAAGGAGTTATATACAAAGTTATAGATATCGTTTACCGTAAACAAATTTACAACTACAGACTGGTACAGAGGGGAGAGGACCCTGTCCTTGCGGACTTACATTCTACGGGATAATGGGGAAGAAACAGAAGGTTGGGGGTGCAGCAGCTCTGGTGGTGGTGGCGGCGAGGTGGCAGCTCTGGTGGTGGCGGCAAGGTGGCAGCTAGAGTGGTGGCGGCGAGGCGGCAGCTCGGGTGATGGCGACGAGGCGGCATCTCGGGTGATGGCGGCGAGGTGGCAGCTCGGGTGGTGGCGGCGAGGCAGAATGGTTATTGCAGGCTGTAGGCTTTCCTGAAGAGATGGGTTTTCAGGTTCTGTCTGAAGGATCCAAGGTGGTGGATAATCGTACATGTTGAGGCATGGAATTCCAGAGGATGGGGGATATTAGGGAGAAATCTTGGAGGCCGTTGTGTGAGGAACGAATAAGTGTGGCGGATAGTAGGAGGTCTTGGGAGGATCGAAGATTACGTAAAGGAAGATATTGGGAGATTAGTTCAGAGATATAGGGAGGGGACTCATTGGGGAATTGGGAGCCAGTGGAGGCATTTGCAGAGGGGAGAAGCAGGGGAGTAGCGAGGGGAGAGGTGGATTAGTTAGGCAGCAGAGTTGAGGACAGACTGGAGTGGTGCAAGAGAGTTGACGGGGAGGCCAAAGAGGAGGGTGTTGCAGTAATCAAGGCGGGAGATGATGAGGGCATGCACAAGAGTTTTAGTAGATTGAGGGCTGAGGAAGGGACGGAGTCTAGAAACGTTTTTAAGTTGGAGGCAACAGGAGGTGGCAAGAGTTTGGATGTGTGGTTTGAAGGACAGGGCAGAGTCAAGAGTAACGCCGAGGCAGCGGATTTCAGGTGCGGGAGAGATCGTGATGCCATTTACCATAATAGATAGATCGGGTAGGGAAGATACGTGTGATGGAGGAAAGATGATGAGTTCGGTTTTGTCTACATTGAGTTTTAGGAAGCGAGAGGTGAAGAAGGAGGATATGGAGTTTTTCTCCGTAAATAGATACGGAGCTGAACAATTCACACAGCAATATCTACAGCTGTACTATACTTATACAGTTCACTTTCCTGCTTAGCAGAATTGGGTTTTAGCCAGACTGGGCGTCTGGCTAACTGTGTTTCTCCCAAAATAGATACGGAGAAGAACAATTCCACCAACAATGTATACAGCTGTATTGTACTGATAGAGTAAACTTTCCTGCTTTTCAATTTGGGTATTAGCCAAACTGGGACTCTGAGTATGGGTGTTACTGCAGAAATCTATATGGATATTTTGAATATTTTCAGTATACTATATATACCTTTTATCTGTTGATCCAGTACCCCTTTTTTGGGCCTACTCTTTGCCGGACTTCTCCAATTAATCCATTTGCAGCATCTTTACATCCATTATACACCTAAACATATGACATTTTGGCTACCGCCCTATCTGGGCTGCCCCACCACCCCTCCTCCACCAACAAAATTGTTCTATTATTGTGTAATCCATACTGACCCTTTGAGCGTCAGTCTGCCTATAGGCTCCTGCAAGTGGATCACCTGCCAGGGCACTGGGGTACTCTGTACCCTGCCGGTGTGTTAAAGGGATGTGTCACGGCAGCAGTGACCCTGTCTGTGGCCCTGGCCGTCCAATGAAAAGGGGAATTATTTACAGGGGATGATTAGATTTTGTATTCCACTGTTGGTTACGCCACCTGTGGTTTCTGGTCAAAGCTGAACGACGCTGCAGTGCAGATCCTCAGAGACTGGTGGTGATGCAGCAGAGTTTGACTAGCTCTCCACAGGCACAGCTTCTTGCCTCAGGGCTGAAGTATGTATTGTTGGATGAATGGTGCTGTTTAGTGTTGAGCATTCCGATACCGCAAGTATCGGGTATCGGCCGATATTCGTGGTATCGGAATTCCGATACTGAGTTCCGATACTTTTGCTATATCGTATATCGGAATCGGAAGTTCCCATAATGCTATGAGAGGCAGTGTGATTTTATTCAGCCAATGAGGAATCCTAAGAAGTGTGGGCACATCCTGTAATGCTGCGGTCATGTTAACTAATGGCATGGCTGTGATTGGCTGCTGGAATGATGTCAGAATGCACTATAAAAGGCGCCGCCGCCATTTTGGTTTCACTCTGCTGTGAATTCAGTTAGGGACAGAACGCTGCTCTTCTGACTCTGAGGGACAGTTAGAGATTGCGATTTTGTGAATTGTTCTGTAGGCAGGCTATTTTACAAACCGCTGTGTAAAGCTTCCTTTTGCCTTGCAGTGCTGTTTTCACAGCTCTCTGCAAGGTCTGTGTTTGAGTGCAGGTAACGCTGCAGTTTGGTCTGCATCCACCACTGTTTGTAGTCAGCTGCACATGTCACTCACTGCCTCATCCTTTTTGTTTTTGTTTTTGTAATTGGTGCTGCTCCATTCAATTTCAATTAACTCTCATCTATTAGTGTGACGCGCTTCCATCCGTATGCAATACATTGGTTGCAAACACAATAGAAGTACATAGCGGAGCCTTTCAGAGCTAGTGAACAGTTGTGTGCAGTGTTCACAGCTGTCTGGGAGGTCTCTTTGTGAGTGCAGATCACGCTGAAGTTAGTTCTTTATCCACTGCTGGTTGGAGTCTGCTAAGCGTATGTCACTGCCTCATCCTTTTATTGTTTTTGTAATTGGTGCTGCTCCATTCAATTTCAATTAACTCTCATCTATTAGTGTGACGCGCTTCCATCCGTATCCAATACATTGGTTGCAAACACTAGAAGTACATAGCGGAGCCTTTCAGAGCTAGTGAACAGTTGTCTGCAGTGTTCACGGCTGTCTGGGAGGTCTCTTTGTGAGTGCAGATCACGCTGAAGTTAGTTCTTCATCCACTGCTGGTTGGAGTCTGCTAAGCGTGTGTCACTGCCTCATCCTTTTATTTTTTTTGTAATTGGTGCTGCTCCATTCAATTTCAATTAACTCTCATCTATTAGTGTGACGCGCTTCCATCCGTATCCAATACATTGGTTGCAAACACTATAGAAGTACATAGCGGAGCCTTTCACAGCTAGTGAACAGTTGTCTGCAGTGTTCACGGCTGTCTGGGAGGTCTATTTGTGAGTGCAGCTCACGCTGAAGTTAGTTCTGCATCCATTGCTGGTTGCAGTCTGCTAAGCGTGTGTCACTGCCTCATTCTTTGTTTTTTTTTTGTAATTGGTGCTGCTCCATTCAATTTCAATTAACTCTCATCTATTAGTGTGACTAGCTTCCATCCGTATCCAATACATTGGTTGCAAACACTATAGAAGTACATAGCGGAGCCTTTCGGCTGGTTTGCGGCCTGCAGGACCAGACAGATTAGTATTACCCTATTTTTTGTAGCCTTATCTATTGCATTCTAGTTTCCTGCATTGTAATAGCTACAAAAATTTCTTGAGTGATACTATCGATTGTACATCTTTTGTCTCAATCCTAACCTTAGTTTTTTTGGTGAAAAACACAAAAAAGTTAATAAAGTTCACCAAACACTACACTTGACACTTGCTAGGCCACATTAGGTGATATTAAAGTGTAGTCCACACTTAATAAATTAGTGTTTCTTATACCTGTTAGCAGCTGTTCAGGAATAAGCACACTAAGGCCTTAGTACTTTTCTGCCTATCTTTATCAATCTACCAAGATGAAGAAGGCAGGGAGTAAGACACATGGTCGTGGGCGTGGAGTTTCAGCAGGGAGAGGACGTGGGGATTCTGTGCCTGCTACGGCCACCAGTGACACAGCATCCACCAATTTTCCCCGTGAGCGGTCCTTTATGCGCAGTTTTGTAGGAGCTTGGCGTACTCCCCTGCTGCGGGAAGAACAAATTGAAGCCGTTGTCGGATGGATGGCAGCTAACGCACCGACTTCAATTACTTCCACCTTCTCTCAGGACCAGAGCACTGAAGAGCAACCATCTGTCTCTTCACCACCTGCCAAATTGCCCAGGCAGTCAGAGAGCTCTGTACAGGAGCCAGCTCAGTCTCTACTTCTGTTCTCTGAATCTGTTGGCTTGGAAAGAGGGGGACAGCCAAGCAGCATTCTAGAATGTGAAGAAGAGGGAGTATGCAGTGATGCGCAACTGCTTTGTCTCTGAATCTGAAGAGGCCGATGGTCAGCACACTGCAGAATGCATCTGATGATGATGAGACTCAGGTGCCAGTTTCTGTTGTGCATGGTGCTGGCCAGACGACCCAACAGCAGCAGGTGTTTGAAGAGGGTAGTGGAGATGATGAGGTCCTTGACCCATCATGGCGTGAGGAACAGGAAGGTGGTGGGAGCAGCTCTGAGGAAGAGATTCCCCTAATGATCCAAACAGGAGGGAGAGGTAGGCTGCAGACTCAGTTGCCTGTAGCCTCCACTTCGGCACCCGTTCGGAGCAGTTCTCTTCCAAAAGCGAAAACGGGCGCTCCCAGGACTTGCAGTGCATGGTCCTTTTTTGACATAGTTGCAGATGACATTTGCTATGTCAAATGCAAGCTGTGTAATCAAAAAGTCAAAAGAGGTAAAAGTGCCAGCAACCTCAATACCACTAATATGTGGAAACATGTGCGGACCAAGCACGTGGTGGAGTTACAAAGACACACTGGAGACGTAGGCCAACCTACAGCACCACCTACATCTTCAGCTCGTGTTGGAACCTCTTCCTCCAGCTCACACACAGCTGTTTCGGCTTCCTCACAGGATCGCCATGGAAGAACCTCTGTCACTGGTGTACAGAGACCCAGTGTAATTCCACCCACAGCACCAAGTTCCCTGTGATCCTCACACTCCCAGGCCACTGTACAGCCATCGGTAGCACAGGCATGGGAGAAAAGGCGGCCCTACTCGGCAAACCATCCCCGAGCACAGGCTCTGAATGCTGGCATTGCAAAACTCCTGTCCCTTGAAATGCTGTCATTCAGGCTGGTGGAGACTGACACATTCCGTAACTTAATGGCATTGGCAGTCTCACAATACAACGTGCCCAGCCACTATTATTTCAGCAGGCAAGCCGTCCCTGCCCTGCAAAGCATGTGGAGGGAAAAATTAAACATGCGCTACTAAACGCCGTCAGTAGCAAGGTCCACCTGATCACCGATGCGTGGACCAGTACCCATGGACAGGGACAATACCTTTCCCTCACTGCCCATTGGGTCAATGTTGTGGAGCCGGGTACAGATCTTGCGAGTGGCGCTGTACGTGATCTGCCAACTCCAAGGATTGCAGGAATCCAGTCTGTACAGATTGACTCCTCCTCCTACTCCAGTTCCTCAGAATCATCGCTGCAGGAGCCGTCACGGTCTACCTCAACATGGACCCATGAACGCTTACCTGTTACGACCGATATGAGCACAGCCGTGGCAAAACGTCAACAGGCCGTCCTGAAATTAATTTCAATGGTGAATCGAAGCCACACAGCGCAGGAGCCCTGGAATACCATAAAGCAGGAGAGCGACGTGTGGTTTGTGCCAGCGAATCTCCAGCCAGGCTTGGTAGTGTGTGACAATGGCCGAAATCTGGTGGCAGCTCCGGGCCTAGGCAACCTCACTCACATACCATGTCTGGCACATGTGCTCAACTTGGTCGTGCAGAGTTTTTTGAGGGACTATCCGGATCTTGATGCACTGTGTAAGGTTCTATGTATATATTCCTGAAACTCAGTTTGTTCGTCAGCCATTTTACTTTCTGTCTTGCTGCAGCTATCTTGCCCTCAGTCAAAATGGAGTTTCCAGCTTGCATGTTCCCGCCCTGATTCTCTCCTTTGCTTCTTAAGCAGCCACAGCTGAGCAATCAGTGCTTCAGAATCTAGCCTGCAGTGAACCTGTGACTTGACTCCTGTAAGCCTTGGACCTTGTACTCCAGCTATTCCTACTGAGGAACTCTGAAGCACTTGTGGACTCTGAACCCTGCTCTTTGAAAGACCCACGTTTGCATGGACTTACGGTAACAGAGAAGAAGATCCTGAATCTGTATTGGAGAGTGATTGCTGAGCTTGGATTACTCTGGCCTGCTGTGTCTCCTGTTTCTGTGTCTGCAAACTGTGTGACTATTTCTGCCAACTTGTATGAAGTAATACAGGACTTTTCTATATCAAACCTGTGACTCCTGTGTTTTCATCGCACCCAAGCACAAGACGCTATATGAACTGTACTACATACATTACAAGATTCTGAAGCCAAAACGTTAGTGTCTGCTGGGTCTGGAAGGCTGTGTCTGCTGTACTGTGGATATCAGACGTCCGGTTGTACTTTCTGTGATGACAGTGGTTGTGACTACTCACAACCATTCCAGGTGAGCAATTCCCTTAAGTTTTTTCTTTTTGCAGTGTTACCACAGGTAAACACTATTGTTTTTTTTTTCCTTTCTTTTCTCTTTTTTGTCTGCTGTAACTCTGGATATCAGATGTCTGGTTGAAACTTTCTGTGATGATAGTGGTTGTGACTTCTCACAACCATTCCAGGTGAGCAGTTCCCTTAATTTTTTTTTTCTCTCTGCAGTGTTGCCACAGGTGAACACTATTGTTTTTTTTTTTCTCTCCTCTTCTTCCAGTAATCCTGTCTTAAAAGATCTGGAAAATGGAGGCCCGCATAAAGGAACTTTGCGGAGTGACTGATAATATCCTTGCAGATTTGCAGAATATAAAGACCCTTTTACAAATCTACAGGACCTCAATAATCACAATTTGCAAGTGTTGGACAGACTACCCAGGATTTGCGAGCCAGGATTGAGGTTCTAGAGGGGCGAGTCCAGGCTCCTGCCGTAGCCCCGAGTGCTGGGATTCCCAAGTTGCCCCCTTTTCGTTTTGGCGGTGAACGTGAGAAATTCAGGGGATTTATTAATCAATGCAATCTTTTTTTTTCTGCACATGCTTCACAATTTCCCACTGAACGATCTAAGGTGCTTACTATAATTATGTTGCTTACCAACAAGGCTTTAATGTGGGCAAACCCTCTGATTGAGACTGAGGATGATTGTTTGAATCACCTTGATGATTTTATTTCAGCCATGGGGCAGGTGTTTGATGACCCCAATCGAGGTGCAACAGCTGAAGCAGCCATGTTAGCTTTGCGCCAAGGTAAGCACTCGGTAGCTGAATATGCCTTGGATTTCAGGAGATGGGCCCTTGATACCACCTGGGACAGTTCCGCCAAAAAATCTATTTTTCGAAAGGGGTTATCTCCACTGATTAAGGATGAACTTGCTCGTGCCGACCCTCCCACTGCGTTAGGTGACTTTATTAACTACTGCATCCGTATTGATACTCGTCTGACTGAACGCAGGCAAGAGAGATGGTTCGAAAGCAATCGTACTAACCTTTTCCTACCTTCCTCTCCAGCTAAGGAACCTTTGAGTAGGATTACACGGGAACTGAACCTGAACCTGAACCCATGCAGGTAGACTCTTTACAACGACGGGTTAGTGATGCACGCAAGGAACATCGTTTTAAGGAGAATCTATGTTTCTATTGTGGTAAGTCAGGGCACTTCATTATAAACTGCCCCAGCCGTTCTCGTAAGACTACTGCAGCACTCATTCATTGTGAGTGTTGCGAGAGGGGATCTGTCAGGTCCGAGCCTCAGGCTCCAGAGAGATCTGCAGCAACAGATTTTGATTTCTCGGACTTAAACTCCGTTACCTCTGAGGACGTTGACTGTGTAAACGCTGCCATTTTTCAAGTTTCCTCAGCGGTGTCCCAGCTGAGTTGTAAGAAAAACAATTCTCATTGCTTTCTTTCCATCAAACTCTGGGTTGACTCAGCTTGGGTGTCTAGCTCTGCTATGATCGACTCAGGGGCAAGTGGAAATTTTATGGATGTCTCCTTTGCTCTGAAACAGGGAATACGTTCAGTGAAGAAGGCTACTCCAGTACAGATGGAAACTGTGGATGGCTCCCTGCTGACCTCTGGACCAGTGGATCAGGAAACAGAGCCTTTGAGGGTTCTTATGGGTAAAGATCATCAAGAGAAACTGTCCTTTATGCTTATCTCTTCTCCCCACTTTCCCATTATTCTAGGGCTACCATGGCTGCAGGCTCAGAATCCTACCATTAACTGGGAGACCAAGGAATTACACTTTCCAGAGAAACAGATGAGTCCAAAAGTTTCAGCTTGCTCTGTTCCTAAAGGAATCATGTCAGTCCTGAACTACCAGCTGTATACCAGGACTATGTGGATTTATGTGACAAGAAGAACGCTGACCAGCTTCCTCCTCACCGTCCATATGATTGTCCAATTGAATTATTGCCTGGAGCAGAGATACCTTTTGGTAAGATCTACCCCTGGCGGGGCCCGAGCTAAAGGCTTTAAAGGATTACATAGATGAAAATCTAGCCAAGGGCTTCATACGCCCCTCTTCATCTCCTGCAGGTGCACCCATCTTCTTTGTAAAGAAGAAAGATGGATCTCTGAGACCATGCGTAGACTATAGGGAACTCAATAAGGTTACTATTAGAAACCGTTATCCATTGCCTTTAATCCCTGAGTTATTGGAGAGAGTGCGACATGCCAAAATTTTTTCTAAACTAGATCTTCGTGGGGCCTATAACTTAGTCCGTATTAGACCTGGGGATGAATGGAAGACTGCATTCAGGTCACGCTATGGACACTTTGAATATCTAGTTATGCCTTTTGGTCTGAGTACCGCCCCAGCCACTTTCCAACACTTGGTGAATGACATCTTCAGGGATCTCCTAGATACATTCGTGGTAATTTATTTGGATGATATTCTAATTTTTTCTAACTCCACAGAGGAACATCATGGACATGTGAGAATGGTCTTGGAACGTCTAAGACAAAATCATCTTTACATCAAACTTGAAAAGTGTGAATTCCATAGGACCGAAATTCAATTTCTGGGGTATGTACTGTCTACACAAGGAATTAGTATGGATGGAAGCAAAACCCAAGCCATCAAGGATTGGCCAAGTCCTAGAAATGTGAAGGAGGTACAGCGCTTCATCGGGTTTGCCAACTTCTATAGACGTTTCATTAGAAATTTCTCTGAGGTAGTGTCACCTATCACTCAACTTACCCGGAAAGAGTCTAGGTTTTCCTGGACTCCCCAAGCCCAGGAAGCATTTTCCCGTCTAAAAGATAAATTTACCACTGCACCTATCCTAGTACATCCCAACCCCGAGCTTGCCTTCATAATAGAGGTGGATGCTTCAGACTGTGCCGTTGGAGCTATACTCTCTCAGAGAACAGGTGAGAAGAATGTCTTGCATCCCTGTGCCTTCTTTTCCCAGCAGTTGTCTTCGACTGAGAGGAACTACGATGTGGGCAATAGAGAGTTGTTGGCCATTATTGCCGCCTTCAAAGAATGGAGACACCTTCTTCAGGGTGCTGCACAGCAAATAGTCGTCCTGACAGACCATCGTAACCTTGAGTTTATCAGGTCGGCTAAGTGCCTGACTCCTCGCCAGGCTCGCTGGAATCTTTTCTTAAACCAATTTAATTTTATCATCTCTTATAGACCAGGATCGCGCAATGGAAAGGCTGATGCACTCTCTAGGATTTACTCAGCAGAGACACGTCCAATTACTCCTCCTAAGACTATTCTTCCTGACTCTAGATTCCTAGGAGTAATTCATAATCAAGACCTACTTAAGGACATCAAGGAAGCATACCATGCGGATTCCTTTTTGGCACAACCCCCAAGGGACGTAAGTCTTGTCTTTAAGAATGGTGTGTGGATTCAGGGACAACGTCTGTATATTCCTGAAACAGTCAGATTAAGAGTATTGCAACTCATTCACGATTCCAAGATAGCTGGGCATAGAGGAATTCTAAAGACACAGGAATTTCTTTCTCGTTTCTTTTGGTGGCCCACTTGCAGGAAGGATGTTTTGAATTATGTCACTTCATGTGAGGTCTGTGCAAGATGCAAAACACCTCGCTCCTCACCAACTGGTCTGTTACAGCCTCTTCCCACCCCGTCCCGCCCGTGGGGATCCATTTCTATGGACTTCATTGTGGAGTTACCAACCTCTCAGGGGAAGAACACCATTCTAGTGGTGGTTGACCGTCTAACAAAGGCAGCTCATTTTATCCCTTGTGTCGGCTTACCCACTGCAAAACAGACATCAGATTTGATGATTAAAGATGTGTTTCGCTTACATGGAGTACCGGATGAGGTTATTTCGGATCGAGGGGTGCAATTCACTTCTAGGTTTTGGCAAAATTTCTGTGCAGCATTGGACATTAAAGTAAACCTTTCTTCTGCTTTTCATCCCCAGACTAATGGACAGACCGAACGAACCAATCAAACCCTGGAGCAGTATCTCCGCTGCTTTATCTGCCACCTACAGGATGATTGGGTGGATCTACTTCCATTAGCTGAGTTCTCGTATAACAACTCTCAGAGTGCCTCCACTAAACAGTCTCCTTTTTACTCTAATCTAGGTTATCATCCTAACATTCTACCACGATTTCCCATAGAAACGCCTTTACCAGCAGTGGCGGAAAGAATCACGTCTTTACAGAAGAATATGGATCTTCTAAAGGAAAATCTGGAATCGGCTCAAGAAAGGTACAAGAAAGCAGCAGATAAACTTCGTAAACCTGCACCAGCTTTCAAGGTAGGAGACTTGGTCTGGCTGTCAACCAGAAATCTTAAGTTAAGGATTCCATCGTCTAAGTTGGGACATAAGTACATTGGACCCTATAAAATCAGTAAAATTATAAGTGCCGTTGCTTGTCGTCTTCAACTGCCCAGAACTATGAGAATCCACCCTGTCTTTCATGTATCCCTACTAAAGGCTGCGACACCCAATACGTTTCCTGGACGTTCCTCTCCTTGCCCTGACCCAGTGCTAGTCGATGGTCAGGAAGAATTTGTGGTGGAAAGGATTTTAGATTCCAGGTTGTATAGAAATCAGTTACAATATCTGATTAAATGGCAGGGCTACCCAGTGGAGGACAACTCATGGGAACCGGTCAATAACGTTAATGCTCCTCGCTTGCTCCGTCAGTTTCATCAGAGGTACCCACACAAGCCTGGTCTGAGGTCATCCGGAGGTTGTCCTTAAGGGGGGAGTAATGTAAGGTTCTATGTATATATTCCTGAAACTCAGTTTGTTCGTCAGCCATTTTACTTTCTGTCTTGCTGCAGCTATCTTGCCCTCAGTCAAAATGGAGTTTCCAGCTTGCATGTTCCCGCCCTGATTCTCTCCTTTGCTTCTTAAGCAGCCACAGCTGAGCAATCAGTGCTTCAGAATCTAGCCTGCAGTGAACCTGTGACTTGACTCCTGTAAGCCTTGGACCTTGTACTCCAGCTATTCCTACTGAGGAACTCTGAAGCACTTGTGGACTCTGAACCCTGCTCTTTGAAAGACCCACGTTTGCATGGACTTACGGTAACAGAGAAGAAGATCCTGAATCTGTATTGGAGAGTGATTGCTGAGCTTGGATTACTCTGGCCTGCTGTGTCTCCTGTTTCTGTGTCTGCAAACTGTGTGACTATTTCTGCCAACTTGTATGAAGTAATACAAGACTTTCTATATCAAACCTGTGACTCCTGTGTTTTCATCGCACCCAAGCACAAGACGCTATATGAACTGTACTACATACATTACAGGTATCTGGTCACAGATGACCAGCGCTGCAGTGCAGATCCTCTGAGACTGATGGTGTGATGCATTACAGTTGGAATAGCTTCCCACAAGTGAAGCTTGTCCCAGGGCAGAGAGATGGTATAAGTAATGGTGCTGAAAGATTGGGCACAGTGGAATGTGTTTGGCAGGAAGAACTTAAGGAGACACAGTCAGATGCACTTTCCAAAGCCTTACTCACATTTTTTGCTGACAAATTGTCCAGGGCACTGAGTACAGATGCTGCTGGAGTCGGTCGGCCTGAAAGCAATTTGGAATCCCTTACTTGAGGTGGGATGTGAGTTCTCCTTTGTAGCACTTTTTTCTGAGGCACTACCTGCTAGAAGCTCCATCCAAGTTCCTCTCTCTGTCTGTTGTGTAGGTATAAATTCACTCTCATAGCAGACAGGTGTAACCTGCTTCAGGAATCACTCACTTATGGAGTCTCCGGCTCACATGTGCTGCTGCTGTGTAGTAGAGTATTAGTTTGGGCAAAGAATCTGCTGTCTACTGTCCTCCGGATTCTGCAGCTGGGTCTTTAGTTTACCCACTCAGCCTCGGACTCCAGGGGTCCGGTTTCGGCGCTCCAATCTTGGGGAGAGCTCTCTATAGCCCCTCTTTTCACCAATTTGTATCCACACGTCTCTCCTCTCGTGTCCCTCCAGCCACACTCACTAACTCCTCCCCCAGCCAGAATGTTCTCGAGGAGCTCTCCTGAAATAAGGTGTTGGATCTCACCCTTCTGGTCCGGAGTATGAAAGGTATATGCTGTGTAACCTGTTAAAGGGATCCTTCCTTGATTTCAGGCATGACATCACTCCCCCCTGAAGGGAGTCAACGTCACTGTGGTAACCAAAATCCTGGTGTGCCACACACTTGCAAGCGCGGCTGGACTGCAAAACATAAAAATAGCCCACAAAAGGTCCGGCGTCAGCATCTGTCGCACACGGGAAAGTGCAGGTTCACTGAGCAGGTGGGGGGGCCAACTCATGGGCAACAGCACTGGCACAGGGCCCCTCATAGTACAAACATTTGTCTCTGATGGTGGGATGGGCCCTCTCGCTGTCAGACGCACCGGCGTACTATGAGGGGCCCTGTGCCAGTGCCGTCGCCCACTAGTCGGCCACCCTGCTTGCTAAGGGCCACAGCACTTGCAATACTTACCTCTCCATGCTCCACCGCTGTAACGTCTTCTGCATTTCCTGACAGTAAAATTCAGGTTACAGAGGGAAATTAACACACATCTGTACTCCCTCTGCCTAAACAGTCCGAGTGCAGAGACCTGTAAGATGGCGACGCTGAGGAAGGCAGAGTAGAGCAGTGCACAGCGAGGAGAGTTATTAAATATTTTTTAATGTTTTCAGGAATATATGGGTAGCATTTCACACTGGATCATTAATAATGTGGATCATCATATATGGAGTTTTCTTTTGGCCCATAACACACTGGAGCATCATCAATGGGGCCCATCATGTATTGGAGGATTGTAAAAAGGGCAGATCAGACACTGGAGCAGCATTTACGGGGCCCATTGTACACTGGATAAAGAATAATTGGGCCCATTATATATGGACCATGATTTGGACCCATAACACACTGGAGCAGCAGCCATGGGGCCCATCATATACAGGAGCATTCTCAATGGGGCAGATCAGAGACTGGAGCAGCATCCATGGGGCCCATCGTATACTAAAGCATTGTACATGGTAGACAGCAGACACAAGAGCAGCATTTACGGGGCCAATTATACACTGGATCATGAATAATTGAGCCCATTATATATGGAGCATGATTTTGGCCCATAACACTGGAGCAACAGCCATGGGGCCCATCATATACTGAAGCATTGTAAATGGGGGACAGCAGACACTAGAGCAGCATTTACGGGGCCCATTGTACACTGGATCATGAATAATTGGGTCCATTATATATGGGCCATGATTTTGGCCCATAACACACTGGAGCAGCAGCCATGGGGCCCATCATATACAGGAGCAGCAGGAATGGGGCACATCATATACAGGAGCATTCTCAATGGGGCAGATCACAGACTGGAGCAGCATCCATGGGGCCCGTCATATACTGAAGCATTGTGAATGGGGGACATCAGACACTGGAGCAGCATTTACGTGGCCCATTACACGCTGGAACATTAATAATGGGGCCCATTATATATGGAGCTTGATTTTGGCCCATCATACACTGGAGCATCATCCATGAGGACCATCATATACTGGAGATTCATATGGGGTTCATTATTTGCGGGCATCATATAGGGTATGGAGCATCATATGGGGCCTATTCTGTATTGAGCATATGGGGCTCATTATTCTGTATGGCGCACTATGTGGTGGCCATAATACTGTATGGAGGAATATAGTGTCTGTTTTTTGAGCTTTTGTAGTTTTTAACATAGATATCATAGATATGATAGAAAGATATGTCATGTAAGAAGTGAAGTATTTTTCATTGTACTATACCGATATTTCTGTGCCGTAACAAAGCATCATGAATTGTGGTATGTGAGGCCGACTGACACTCTTTGGCCCGGGGCCCACGAAAACCGGGAGCCATCCCTATCCCCCCACAAGTTGAGACAAATAACCCCCATTTTTCAATGCGTAACCATTATTATAAAGTTAATTAAGGTTGCCAAGCTTAAGTAATAATGATTGATGTTGTTGCCATTGAAATGGGCACTGTAGGTGTGTTTACTGTCCTCCACTCCCTACCAACTTTGCTTCCCCATTGACTTTCATTGGGTTTCGTGTTTCGGATGATCTGCCGACTTTTCGCGATAGTCGGCCGATTTCACTCGACCTGACTTTTGCGTAAGTCGGGTTCCGTGAAACACGACTCGACCGAAAAAAGGGAAAGTCACTCATCTCTACTCAGCAACCATTAAATGCCCCATAAATCACATCTGCTGCTTCTTCCTCCTTCTCTGCTACTGTTCCAAGTATTGTGACGCATGTCTCTGACCACAGAACCTCGGTGTAATACTATTGTAGGAACTCGAGGATTCTGATAGCGTGGGGCAATGAACAATCAGAGACGGGTTTCTTTGAATGCAAATAATGTATTTGTGAAACAGCAAAACACCCAAAAACAATATTCAAACAACCCGTAGTGACATGCAATGAGTCCATATATATATACACAAGTCCAGTTATATGAATCCGGATATATAAGTCCTTGAACCTCTATAGCGAGGGTGGTAAAGTTCTTACGACGGAGTCCTCACACAAATGTGACCACAAGGTAAGTCTGATGCACAGGTAACGTGGCTGGATTTACACACTGCTGGTGTGTGAAGAGTCAGATCCAGGTATGCAGAAAACACAGGGAGGTCCAGGAACAAGTTAATCTCAGTTGTGGCTTAATTCAGTGAAGTCCAACAACAAGTTCATATGTCAGTAAGGTTCCAGTAACAGTTCCAACAGCTCTCACCAGAGGTAATGCACGAAGGGTTAAACAGCAACAGTTCAGAAACACAGTTCTTATCAGATGGAGTGAACCAAGGGTTAAATTCCCAAGTCAACAGTTTAGTGATAACACAGTATGTGCAACTTACGTATGCAGAGAATGTCCAGAGCCATGGGTAGAAACTGCTGTGGCTGAGAAACACCTGAAGATAAGGTTATGCACTTTCCTGGTAAATACACAAAAGATCTGTGAGGAACAAAGCAGCTGGGTTGCAGGGAAACGGAAGCAGAATATTCCAGCAGTGAAGCCAGCACCTGAGCCGGGTTTTAAACAAACGAACAGGAAGTAGGGCACAGAAAACAGCAAACTCCATTTTAACAAAGGGCAAAATCATTGACAAAGTTACCTAGAAAACCCGGAATACTGACATTACTCCCCCCTAAAGACGGCCTCCGGACGGTCCTGGACCAGGCCTGTCCGGGTATCTCCGATGAAACTGAGCAATCTTCAGAGGCGCATTGATGTTACTTACTGGTTCCCAAGAATCATTTTCAGGAGAGTAACCTTGCCATCTAACTAGATACTGAAGCCGGTTTCTATGAAGTCTCGAATTAACAATATCCTGTACCACGAATTGTTCTTCGCCATCAACCAACACTGGTGGAGGGGGAGGTACGATACGTCCCTGAAACGTGTTAGGAGAGACTGGTTTTAATAAGGAAACATGAAATACTGGGTGTACCTTTAAAGTCCGTAGTAGCTTCAACCGACAGGCAACAGAGCTCACAATCCCAGTGATCTTGAATGGACCGATGAATTTCTGTCCCAGTTTCTGCGAAGGAACACCCAATTTTAGATTCTTGGTGGACAACCAAACTGAGTCTCCTACCTTATACATAGGTGCTGGTTTCCGGAATCTATCGGCCGACTTCTTGTAACGCTCCTGTGCTGTGGTCAGGGAGTCCTTCAAAACTTCAAGATTACGTTGCAACGCCGTCACTCTGTCTTCAACCGCTGGTACCGAAATCGTAACCGGAGACCTAGGCAAAATACTTGGATGATAACCCAGGTTGGCAAAAAAAGGCGTTACCTTCGTGGAACTGCTTTGGGAGTTGTTGTACGAAAATTCCGCTAGAGGAAGTAGCTTCAGCCAATCGTCCTGCAAATGACTGACGTAACAGCGTAGATATTGCTCCAAGGTTTGATTTGTCCGTTCGGTCTGCCCGTTGGTCTGAGGATGGTATGCAGAAGACAAGCAAACATTAATGTGGAGCGCAGAACAAAATCCTTTCCAAAATCTAGAGGTAAATTGTATTCCCCGGTCAGAAATGATGTCATCTGGTACCCCATGCAGCCGGAAAATGTTCTGGATAACTAGATCTACTGTCTCTGTAGCTGAGGGAAGACCAGCACACGGAATGAAATGAGCAGCTTTCGTTAAACGATCTACTACCACCAAAATAGTATTTTTACCACCAGAGGTGGGTAACTCCACAATAAAGTCCATCGAAATAGACCCCAAGGGCGAGACGGTACAGGTAGCGGTTTAAGAAGACCAGTAGGTGAAACGCGAGGAACCTTGTACCGGGCACAAACTTCACAAGAGCGGACATAGTCATTCACATCCTTCAAGCAGGTAGGCCACCAAAAAAAACGAGTTAACAATTCCTGCGTCTTCTGTACCCCCTATGACCAGCCAATTTAGAGTCGTGGACCAATCTGAGAACTCGAAGTCTTACAGCCTCTGGGACATAAATACATCGATCTCTAAGCCACACACCATTCCGAAGGACAAGATTCACATTGTCAGGTGGAGCTGCAAGAAATACGTCACCGTCATAGGCCAGCTTGATCTCCTGCCACAAGTCCCGGTTCCGGAGCACTCCAACGAAATTGGCCTCCGACAAGATGGTCTTCGACGGGGTCCCAGGCACGGAATCCACGGTATGGATTCGGGATAATGCGTCAGCTTTCCCATTACGTGAACCTGGGCGGTACGAAATAATAAAATTAAACTGGTTCAAGAACAAACTCCACCTAGCTTGTCGAGGAGAAAGACACCTGGCAGACTTAAGGAATTCCAAATTGCGATGATCCGTGAGTACTACTACCTGCTGAGTTGCCCCTGCAAATGGTGTCTCCATTCCTTAAAGGCAGAAATAATTGCCAAAAGTTCCTTATCTGCCACATCATAGTTCAGTTCTGCAGAAGATAACCTACGAGAGAAGAAGGCACACGGGTGCAGCAAACCTTGTCTCCGGTACGTTGTGAGAGGATAGCTCCCAATGCACAGTCAGACGCGTCCACCTCCACGATAAAAGGCTGTGCAGGATCCGGATGCATCAATATTGGAGCCGTGGTAAAACAACCCTTCAGGCGATCAAAGGCTTCCTGAGCTTGCGAAGACCATTCAAACTTCTTCCCCTTCTTGGTGAGGAGAGTGATGGGACGGACAATTTCTGAAAAATTTCGGATAAACCGTCTATAAAAGTTAGCAAAGCCAATGAATCGTTGTACCTCCTTAATGTTTCCTGGTACCGGCCAGTCCAAGATTGCCTGGATCTTGCTGGACTCCATATTCAATCCCTGAGGCGAGATAACATAGCCTAAAAATTGAATTTCAGAACAATGGAACTCACACTTTTCGAGTTTGATGTACAAATGATTATCTCTCAAACGTCTAAGTACGGTCTTGACATGTTCCTGATGTTCCTGTAAGGAGTCAGAAAAGATTAAGATGTCATCAAGGTAAATTACCACATATTGGTCCAATAAATCCCTGAAAATGTCGTTGGCTAAATGTTGAAAAGCAGCAGGAGCGTTACAGAGTCCGAATGGCATCACCAAATATTCAAAATGTCCATACCGGCATCTAAAAGCTGTCTTCCATTCGTCTCCGGGCCGTATACGGAGTAAATTATATGCCCCACGAAGATCTAATTTGGTAAATACTTTGGCCTGGCGAACTCTTTCCAACAATTCTGGAATTAGGGGCAACGGGTACCTGTTACGAATGGTTACCTTATTTAACTCCCGGTAGTCAATGCAGGGTCTTAGAGTACCATCCTTCTTCTTTACAAAGAATATTGGAGCTCCCGCTGGTGAAGAAGATGGTCGGATAAACCCCTTGGCTAAATTCTCATCTATATACTCTCGTAAAGATTTTAATTCCGGAGCCGCCAACGGGTAAACATGGCCGAAAGGAATCGCTGCTCCAGGAAGCAATTCTATGGGGCAGTCATACGGTCTATGTGGGGGAAGTTGATCTGCCTTCCTTTTATCACAAATGTCTGAGAATTCCTGATAAATCAGAGGGAGAGTAGGTACCTGTATCACCTCTTCCAAGTTCTGGGTAACTGGAGCCGCCACAGTTGGACTGATGGTAGAACTGCACTTCGGGAGAAAGGTTATCTCCTTGGTTTCCCAATTGATGATTGGATTTTGTGACCGTAACCAGGGAATTCCTAAAATTACAGGAAAATGAGGAGAAGATATTAACATGAATGAAAGTGTTTCTTGATGGTCTGGTTCCATCTTACACTCCAGAGGCACTGTCTCCCGATCTACTGGTCCAGAAACTAATGGGGAACCATCCACCGTTTCCATAGTGATTGGTGAAGCTCTTAGTTGTGTCTTTATACCATGTTCCTCTGCAAAAGAAGAATCCATGAAATTCCCACCTGCTCCAGAGTCTATCATGGCAGAACTTGATATCCACTGTTCCTCCCACTGAATCTGTATAGGAAGAGAACAATGTGAATATTTCTCCCCTTGATCTTTAGGGGAAGTCGGCATCAGTATTGGGGGAAAAACCGCATCTAGATGTAGACTGGTTTCCGAAACTTCAGACTCAGCGTCTGTGTTATCATAATCCCCTACTACCGCCAACACCTTGTTGGGTCGCCTAGGACATTTAGGACAATTGATGAGGAAATGGTCCGATTGACCACAATAGAAACATAAGCGCTCACGGAGACGGTGTTCGTGGCGTTCATTATTCTCACGTCTCTGCAGTGAGTCCACCTGCATAGGCACCTCCTCAGCCTCTCGCGGGTTTTTGCCTGTGGTTTCCCTGGACGGAAGAGAGTAATTAGTAATGCGATTTACAGCGGCCCATTTTTCTTGTCTGCGTTCAGTTAAACGGATATCAATACGTACACAGTGCTGTATAAACAATTCAAACTCCTGTGGAGACTCTGAACGAGCTAGCTCATCCTTGATTGCATTTGACAAACCTTTTCTAAAGATTGGTAATAAAGCATTGTTTTCCCACTGGGTGTCCACCACTAACCTTTTAAATTCAGTAACATATTCTATGACTGACCGTTTCCCCTGGCGTAAGGAAAGCAAGGCAGATTCAGCGGTAGCACGGCGGTTGGGATCGTCGAACATTTGCGCCATGGCTGCCAGAAAATTGTCCAAATTATTTAGACGGGTATCATGACTTTCAACCATAGGATTTGCCCAAGCCAGTGCACGTGATGTCAACAACATAATAATACATAGAACCTTAGATCTATCAGACCGGTAGTAGGAGGCATGTACATCAAAAAATAATATACATTGATTAACAAACCCACGGAATTGACTTCGGTCACCATTAAAACGGAATGGAGGCAATTTGGGCATACTGGTGGATGAGGTAGGCTCAGTAGGTAAGGCCTCCAGGAATCCTAACCTAGAACGTAGATCTTGGAGAGCCTGACCAAACCCCTGTGCATTGTGGTTAACCCGAGACTCCAAGTCTCTAATCTGATTGTGTGCAGCCGCCACCTCCTGCTGCAAGGAGTTAACTATGGTGAACAATTTGTCTGCCCGTGTCTCCGTCATTGCCCCAGCAGAATCCTCTTTTTTAGGCTGGAATATCCTGTAATACTATTGTAGGAACTCGAGGATTCTGATAGCGTGGGGCAATGAACAATCAGAGACGGGTTTCTTTGAATGCAAATAATGTATTTGTGAAACAGCAAAACACCCAAAAACAATATTCAAACAACCCGTAGTGACATGCAATGAGTCCATATATATATACACAAGTCCAGTTATATGAATCCGGATATATAAGTCCTTGAACCTCTATAGCGAGGGTGGTAAAGTTCTTACGACGGAGTCCTCACACAAATGTGACCACAAGGTAAGTCTGATGCACAGGTAACGTGGCTGGATTTACACACTGCTGGTGTGTGAAGAGTCAGATCCAGGTATGCAGAAAACACAGGGAGGTCCAGGAACAAGTTAATCTCAGTTGTGGCTTAATTCAGTGAAGTCCAACAACAAGTTCATATGTCAGTAAGGTTCCAGTAACAGTTCCAACAGCTCTCACCAGAGGTAATGCACGAAGGGTTAAACAGCAACAGTTCAGAAACACAGTTCTTATCAGATGGAGTGAACCAAGGGTTAAATTCCCAAGTCAACAGTTTAGTGATAACACAGTATGTGCAACTTACGTATGCAGAGAATGTCCAGAGCCATGGGTAGAAACTGCTGTGGCTGAGAAACACCTGAAGATATGGTTATGCACTTTCCTGGTAAATACACAAAAGATCTGTGAGGAACAAAGCAGCTGGGTTGCAGGGAAACGGAAGCAGAATATTCCAGCAGTGAAGCCAGCACCTGAGCCGGGTTTTAAACAAACGAACAGGAAGTAGGGCACAGAAAACAGCAAACTCCATTTTAACAAAGGGCAAAATCATTGACAAAGTTACCTAGAAAACCCGGAATACTGACACTCGGCTTCTTTACCGGCTCCAGTCAGGTTGAGTGAGAGCCCGTTAGCTGTAACAGAAGCAGACGTGCCTGCTGTTTTTGACTGATCTAGAGAACGAGCACACCACAACTTTGTCAGTCCACTATTAGATCTCTGCCTGCACCTCCCTCATGGTCCAGCGAATTATCTGATTCTCCACTCTGCCCTCTCTCAGCACTACAGCCAGCCCCTGGTCCCGCAGTTGTGATCACATAAAACATTGTTTCCTCCTAAACATGACAAAGCTAAGAGGTTGAACTCTACCATCTCCAATTTGTTGGCCACAGAAATGCTGCCTTTCCACCTGGTAGATACAGATGGTTTCCGAAGACAGATGGCCGTCACAGTCCCCCAGTACCTATTGCCCATTTGCCATTACTTCTCTAAGAAAGCTGTGCCTGCGCTACACCCGCATGTTGCAGACATCACCAGTTCCTTGACTAAATATATATCTGCCAGGGTGCATTTGACCACAGACACTTGGACAAGGAAGCATAGTCAAGGGCGTTACATCTTGCTAACTGGGCATTTGGTGACTCTGGTGGCTGTGGGGGCTGGCGGGGAAGGTGCTACTCCACAAGTCTTGGAATCACCAAGGCTTGGAGGACAAACCTCTATATATCACACTTCCACCACTGTTTCTGCCTCCTATCTCATCTAGGGCCTGTACCTGTGCCCTCAACCTTTGCCTTAATGAGACATGCTTTCCAACAGTGCAGAGCAAATCCCCTCCACCTCCATACTGCGCAGCCAGGGCTCACTGCAATCAGGCAGTGATAAAATTGATATGCCATGAAAATCACAGTCATATAGCTGAGGAGTTGTGGACAGCTCTCCATGCCGATGAGCAATGGCTGTCTCCACTGAAACCTGCCAGAGGGAAGGACGTGTTTGATAACGGTGCAAACTTGGTGGTGGCCCTATGCCGAGGCAACCTCACACACGCGCCTTGCATGGCTCACCTGGTGGTACAGTGTTTTCTCCACCACCATTTTGGCCTGGGTGAGCTGCTGCAGAAAGCATGGAAGCTGTGTGCTCATTTCCACTATTCACACCCCTCAGGTCATGGACTTGCATCGATACAGAGGTCTTTCCCCATGCCAGTTAACAGCTTGATATGTGATGTGCCAACATGTTGGAATTTCCCTTTGCACATGTTGTAGCAACTGTGGCCACAGCAACGAGCCCTGACGCAGTTAGTCATGTCACATAGGGCCAACACAATACAGACTTGACGCATGTAATGTTTATGGAGTGGGCACAGATTAGGGACCTCTGCATCCTTCTGCACAATTTTGAAATGGCTACTAAGATGGTTAGCACTGACCATGCCATCATCAGCATCACTCTTCCGCTCATCTATATGCTGGAGCAGACTTTGAATAGCCTGTGGGTGGATGTGGTGGTACCAGAGGAAGAGGAGGAAGCAGAGGAGGATGCGGAAGGGATAACATTGTCTCAAAGTTCCAGACTGTCGTTACACAGGCGGGTACCAAGGGAGGGTGGATTACTGTGATCGGGGGTCACTGGTGATAACAGACAAACTGCTAGTGAAGGTGCAAGATCCAATGTACAAATTGAGGAGGAAGAGGGGATGGGCGAGCAACTGTCAGGAGATGAAGAAGATAACCATCCCCTCTGTTGTTCATAGTTGGCGGGAGAGGATGAAGGAATCATGCATCCATATTACCCAGCCACCAACACAGCATGGGCTTAGACTTCATGGAAGAGCCCGACATATGAGTGCCTTCTTGCTGCACTATCTGCGACATGATCTCTGTATAGTTATGATTCAGAATAGTGCTGACTACTGGGTTTACACTGTATTAGATGCAAGTAATAAGTCAAAATTTTGCCAGATGCTTTGCGCCATGGAAAGGAACCCGCGAATGCTGGAGTATCGAAACACGCTTTTACACAACCTTAAGAAAGGTTTTCCCCAAGACAGCAGTGAGGCACACAGTGTCCATCGCAGCTCTAGGCTTCCAACGTCCGGCAAGTCAATTCGTCAATCCCAGAACATTAGCTGCAGCAGCAGCAGTAGTGTAAATGGAAAAAGCAATTTGGGTGAGTCCTTGACATGTCTGACATGTGGTGAATGAATGAAGAGGAAAATACAGGAGTATCTAGAACTGAATATCAATACCATCAGGGAGGGTTTGGACTCTTTCACATTTTAGTTTTCAAAAATGGATGAGTGGCCTAAGTTCACCTCTCATGCCTTGGAGGTTTTATCATGCCCGGCAGCCAGTGTTCTTTCTGAATGTATCTTCAGTGCTGCTGGTGGTGTCCTGACGGATAAGCGCAGCCCACTTTGTTGTTGTCTGCCACCAATTTTTGGAAATGTGTAAACTCCTGGTTGGGTGTCTCGATCTGCTGGGTTGCCTGTAGTGGAAGATGTGTCCATTAGTGATGAGTGAGTATACTCATTGCTCGGGTTTCCTCGAGCACGATCCGGTGTCCTCAGAGTATTTTGGCGTGCTCAGAGATTTAGTTTCTGCCGATGGCAGCTGCATGATTTATGGCTGCTGGACAAGCCTGAATACATATGAGGAATGCCTGTTTGTTAGGGAATCGCCACATGTATTCATGCTGTCCTGCATCCATAAATAATGCAGCGGCTTCGACAAAAACTAAATCTCTGAGAATGCCAAAATACTCGGAGATCACACGAGCGTGCTCTGGATAACCCGAGCAACGAGTATACTCACTCCTCACTAGTGTCAATCCCTATCATACTATTTCTACTGTCGTGAAATTGCTGCCCCTTTGTTGGTGTCTGCCTCTAATTTTTGGAAATGTGTACACTCCTGGTTGGATGTCCATCTGCTGGGCTGACTGTAGTGGAAGATGTGTCAGTCCCTATTATACTTTTTCTACTCTCATGAAATTGATGGCACTTTGTTGGTGTATGCCAATAATGGTTTGAAATGTGAACACTCTTGATTGGGTGTCCATCTGCTGGGTTGATTGTAGTGGAAGATGTGTTAGTCCCTATTATACTATTTCTACTCTTGTGAAATTGATGCCTCTTTATTGGTGTCTGCCACTAATTTTTGGAAATGTGTATACTCCTGGCTTGGTGTGCATTTGCTGGGTTGGCTGTAGTGGAAGATGTGTTGTTTCTTATTATGCTATTTAAACTGTAGTAAAATTGATGCCATGTTGGTGGTGTCTGCCACTAATTGTTGGAAATGTGAACATTCCTGGTTGGGTCTACATCTGCTGGGTTGCCTGTAGTGGAAGAGATGTCACTGTTAAAAATGCTTAATTTCATATATTTTTCCAGGACTTGTTACCAGATGCGATACTTCTAAAGAAAATGTCACGTTTCTTATAAAAAAATTATAGTGATTTATTGGACTGTTTACCAAAAAACATCATTACAGGAAAACATAAAAATGTGTGAAATAGTTACGTAGATTGTCCATTTGTCCATAGCAAAACTTGTACACATCTTTCCTTGGTGTCCTGAATGGTAAATTGACATTCTGTCTCTCTGTCAGGAGTGTCTCGGAGAAGCAACACGTGGTTACATGGCAGCTGGCTGTTCATTTATCATAGTTCTTGTCCCATGTGTCTGTGGAGTGAGTGAGTGAGCAAGAGCGACCCCTCCCTTCGTGTAGCCATTATATAAAAGTCCCTTAGATCACGTGGTCTCTGTATATGGAGATGACACTTTACCATACAAAAATAGCATCTGTAATGTCAGCGATCATTAACGTGCTTGGTACAGAATTGAGTGTATAAAGAATAAATCCATAACCAATAATTAATATTTAACAATTCCCCCTTTTGAGGGTGACAGACATTAATTGGAACCTCAAAGTAGAGAAGTTCATCTTTAGGATAATCAGATCTTCTTTCTTCTTTTCTTCTTCTTTGGCAAAATAATTTAATTTCAATAATAATAATAATATCAGATTATTGTTATATGCACTCAATAACATAATTATGTGAATTCATGTTATGGTAAGCCGTGACCAATATTCATATAAAATATATATATTATACTTTCCTAAACCTAAATTGAAGCATCTCGGGTCCAGTCATCATCATCTGATGTCATCTGGTCTTCATGTTGACGTCTTGTTCTTGATTCTTTTAAAACACAGTCTTTATACGATAATTCCTTTGAAATAACATGTAGATATCGTGGAGACCGTGTGCCATGTGTCCATCAAAGTCCATAAATTCAAATGTTGATAAGAAAACAAAGTCCATTGATGAAATGAAGCTTTAATATCTGAGCAGTGTCACCTTTAAAGACCTGGACTTACATTGGCTCGCCTTGGATATTTCTGGAATCCTCCATGCCATCCGCAATGGTCTTGGAACAGGTGTGACGTCTTTGGTCAGCAAAGCAAGGGTTAAAATGACTCTTCCTTGCTAAAGATAGCACCATAACCAGTCCTTAGTCCTAATACACAGGACACATGTCAGGGTTGTAGCTTCCTGACAATTACCTTATTGTTCACCAGCTTTCATTGAAGCTTCATAGGTGATAGGAAACCACTGGAACGTGATAAAAGCGTGATAACACAGTTCATATCAGCATCATAGGATCATCGTCCTCTGCCATTGTGTCTGTCAGGTTAGATACTGCGATCATGGCTGTCAGTGGTGAATATTGCAGTTGTTGTCAGTGGTGGATACTGCAGTTGTTGTCAATGATGAAATGAATTGTAATTGACACAGTCTATTATTACTCAGACATCATATAGCCTTTTTACCTTCTGGAACTTCGGCTTTTTCTTCTTGCAACTTTTTTTTAAATTTACTTGAATTTAGAAATATGAAAAGTCTTTATTAACGTAATTCCAATATCTTGCTTGAAGTCTTCATTCCTATTCTATACCAAATCTGGTAATTTTCCTAACCTATAATATCACAGCGTACCATAGCAATCAATAATATCCATAGAATTATTATCAGAATAGTAATATGGAATTCATGTTTGTATGTGAAACAATAATAAATGATAATGCATTATTAACCATATTCTTCATGAGATAGAACATTTTTATGTCATTGGTGTAATTACCTTTTCAACCCATAGGTGTCAGTGTGTTTTTCATGTAACAAGTGTTTCCATCTTTATTACTAAAACTTTATTAATGGAATATATTTATTAGACCAATAATAGGTAAGAATGTATAGCCATGAACCAAAATGTGAATATGAGTGAAGGAATGAATGAAAGAATTATTGTATTTACTCAGAATTAGAACATTTTCTTCTAATGAACCGATATCTTCACTATATTTAATGAAGCAATATTCTCATACTAGACATTACTTTATTAAATATTGATGTTTCTTGATTGATTGAGATAAAAATAAAAATTAAGAATCAAAAATAGAAATAAAAGAAGAATAAAAATTAAAAAATGAAAAATAAGAATAAAAACAAAAATAAGAATAAAAATAAAATAAGGCCTTTATATGTTTATGACAAATGCTGAGTAGTTATGTTCTCAGTAACACATACCCTTAATATTTCCATTATCTGGATGATTCATATTGTCATAACCTTGTGTTACCAAAATGTTCATATTATGCAACTTTGCATGTAACCCCTTCTTAGTGTAAAGAAATGACTCTTTATAATACTTAATGTTATTATCTGTAGTAGTTATACCATTGTAACTTTTTATAGTCTTTAAAATGTGTGAAGAGGTATTGATGAAATGTGATGATGTATTCAAAATCTAAAACACATTTCCCCCTTAATACTGGAAAAAAAATATTAGTTTATGAAATAATTGATTTATCAAAACCAAAATGAAAAAAATAATTGTTTTATAAATTATTTATGTAACTTCTGTTTTAGCTTTATACCATATATTTGTCTGAAGATGTATACCATCTATGTAACCATTAAAAATAAAAAATAACATTGAATATCATAAAATTATCCTTTGGGAAAAAGGAAAAAAATAATCTAAATGTAGATTTTCTTGATAAACCATTTTGATGTGTGATCACACTTATCTACTATTAACAAAAAAATAATAACTAAAGGAATATATGTTGAGTAGATAATATTCATTATGTATCTTAATATTCTAATAATTGAACTGATTTGTATTATTTCTCTTAAAAACAAGTTGTTGTTTTCTCGCATACCATGAATTGTGAAACCTCTTTCATACATCACACGTACATTTTCTCTTAGTAGCTGCTCATACACGCATCTGTCATCTGTCACTCAGACTGTGACACGGATAAGTTCACACCACAAGTTCCTCATACAAAAAGGTAGGAATACATGTATATTTTAACCCAAATAATTGTATCTCAATTATCAATGCGCATTGTAAACTACTAAATTTAATATTTTAATATTTCTTTGAATATTCCCCAAATACACATAACAAACTTTGTGAACCATTTATAGATAAAAGGTCTCATAAGAAAATTTGGTTATGAGCTGTATCTATTTTTGGTGCAAGGGTTTGCAACTGAAATTGAACCCTAGAACTTAAGAGGCCTAAAAAAAAAATTCTTTGACTTGCAAAGGCTGCGCTCACTGAGGCTACAAGAGCTTTAAGTTATAACCACTGAAATAGGGGTATATGGTAGCCTTATTATTAGAACAGTTTAAATGTCACATGTGTGACTGTCATGCAGTAAGAACATATTGCCATGCAAATAAATAACTTCAAAATGTTAGCAACACACAAAAACTAAATTTAGATTCAGTTAGTTATATATTATTTCCTTTTAAGTGTTACATATATAAAAACATGCAGTTATTACAAATTCCTGTGTAAATAAAGGAATAAATCCATGTAAGAGAGTTTTTCCCGATTAAATCCTACTTTGAAGTGAAAATTCTAAGGATAAATAAGAGATAAGATTAAATATCATATACAACATAAAACAATTGCAATGTCTTATACAAATATATATATATTGGCTTTAATGTAATTCTAAATATTACTATAGTATATTTTAATTATATCACTATAGATATAGATATACAGTTATACAATTTCTATTTATACAAGTATACTATATACTGTATACTGTATGAATATATATATATATATATCTACAAAGCTGTGAACTACAGAATTATATTTATAAAATAATTACAAATAACTGAATAATATATTGTATAATATTTTTACACAACATATAATTTCATTTTCAGTCAATTCCTAAACCAAATCTTATTTCTTTGTCAAAGATGTCCTGGAAAACTCTGTTAATCATTCCTTTTTTTAATGATTGTTTGAGCAGCTCCGATAATGAGCTGTAAATTGAAGACTTAGAAAAGTCATTTTGAGACATCACCTGTTCCTGTCTTTCAATGTCCGCCATTTGTCTCTTTACAGAGAGGTCTGAACTTTGAATTATTAACTCTTTCTGCAAAACGGACTCTTGGATTTTTTTATAGGGCTTATAACTAATATGTAATTTCCTCCATATGTCATAGATTTGATTCCGGGGATGACTCAGTTTAGGAGATTTTGACACTGGCTTTTGAAAAAATCTTACTCTGTCTGTTTGATTTATTTTCTATCACGATTCTCATGTTTTCTAGCAAAATCAAGGAATTGCGCACATTCAAATAAAGTATCTTTTTGTGACGCAATAACACGAGATACAGAATTTAGGAATCCAAATTTGTCCACAAAATACTTTATCATTGATTGTGTTTTGACATTGGTAATTAGAGTTTTGTACAACCTTTCAAATATGGACATGAATGTAAAAGTACATTCTTTCCGACCAATCCTTAATTTTTGAAGAATCTCAATATCTGGACAATTTTCATTTAATGCACAGAAAATCAGAATTTTCAATCTGTCTTTATCATCTAGATCTCCATGTAAGTTATCACAAGTAAACTTCAATGTTAAGCGTCTGGAAAAGGTTGCAGGAAGCCACAATTTAAATAATTGATTTTTCTCGTCATTACTTAAATCAAGCTTGTCAATAAAGCTTTCGAAGATTTCAGAATTTCTGCATACATGGATTTTGTTATCATATGCAGGAATGATTTTGCATAATTTTAACAAATTTTTCCTAACTTTAATTTGGAGTTGGGCCTGTGAATTGTCTTCTATTTTTGGTGGCCTTTGTACATCTGTCTCTCGTACGTCATCTGCATCAGTTCTCAAGTCTCCTCCTATGTTCCCTCCTACATCAGTTCTCAAGTCTCCTCCCATGTTCCCTCCTACATCAGTTCTCAAGTCTCCTCCCACATTTCCACCATCTTTTTTTACGTCATCAGAGACAAGGTCACCTTGAGTAGCCATTACAGACACATGTCCCACATCTTGCTCAGTTACCTCATTACTGGCAATTTTGGGAACATCACTGGTATGATCTGACACTATTTCTACACAGTCATTTTTAGATTTCTTTAATACAAACTTGTGAAATACATGAACCAACTGTAATATATTTTTAAATTTCTCTCTTTCTCTATTAAAGGACACCAGCTTAGATTCTAGCTTTAGATTTTCCATTTCACATTCTGCATATAAGCTGAGCCATAAAACTTCTAAATTAGACTGATCTACAGACATAAATTTCAGTCTACTTTGCTTAGAAAAAGAAGTAATGACATCCATTGTTTCTTACCTTGAAATATCTCAGCTTGTAGCTCCTTTCTTGGACAATGGCCTCTTGTCATCAGCACGTCTGATTCCTGTAGTACATCTGGCAACTCTTAGTCCTCATTCATAGGTTCTTTTCTTGATCCTGAAATATCGTAATGTGATTTCTTTGACGACTTGCACATCTGACGTAATTTTCCTTCTATTCCTCCTCCCCTTGCAAGTTATCAAAATTCACACTCTAAAAATCAAGTGTGACTGGCTGGCTCTCCAAAATGTTAAAAATGCTTAATTTCATATATTTTTCCAGGACTTGTTACCAGATGCGATACTTCTAAAGAAAATGTCACGTTTCTTATAAAAAAATTATAGTGATTTATTGAACTGTTTA
This sequence comes from Oophaga sylvatica, assembly GCA_033576555.1. Lineage (NCBI taxonomy): Eukaryota > Metazoa > Chordata > Amphibia > Anura > Dendrobatidae > Oophaga > Oophaga sylvatica. The sequence continues at coordinate 386,825,585 of JARQOD010000006.1, read as the reverse complement.
CCAAAAAACATCATTACAGGAAAATAAAAATGTGTGAAATAGTTACGTAGATTGTCCATTTGTCCATAGCAAAACTTGTACACATCTTTCCTTGGTGTCCTGAATGGTAAATGACATTCTGTCTCTCTGTCAGGAGTGTCTCGGAGAAGCAACACGTGGTTACATGGCAGCTGGCTGTTCATTTATCATAGTTCTTGTCCCATGTGTCTGTGGAGTGAGTGAGCGAGCAAGAGCGACCCCTCCCTTCGTGTAGCCATTATATAAAAGTCCCTTAGATCACGTGGTCTCTGTATATGGAGATGACACTTTACCATACAAAAATAGCATCTGTAATGTCAGTGATCGTTAACGTGCTTGGTACAGAATTGAGTGTATAAAGAATAAATCCATAACCAATAATTAATATTTAACAGTCACTCTCCATTATACTATTTCTACTCTCATGAAATTCATGCCACTTTGGTGGTGTCTGTCCCTTATTTTAAATTTGAAGACTCTTGGTTGGGTCTCCTTCATGTGTGTGACTATCCTTACATTTTTCTGACAATAGTAGTCTACAAAACTGATATTTGTGCCATGTGTGGTAAAAGGGATCCCAGCACAACAAGCCTACACAGATCCCTTACCCACCTCGTCTTAATATGAAGTTCAATTGAAAGCTGTAAATGCTGGCCCAGACCCTGAGATCTCATGTATGGCTGATTGCTGTCATGCCATTCTAAAATTTGTACTGTGGGTGAATTGAGGCCACTTTCCTGGTGTCTGCCCCTAAGTTGATGTGTTTTGTCAGCTTTTGGGAACGTTTGAAGATGTTGTATAAGCGTTTGTTTTTGCCTTCCATTGACTCCAATGGCATTTGGCTGTGTTTGGCAAATATTCAACAAATAAATTGGCGAATATTGCAAAATCAGCAATCGTAATCCGAACCTAACTTTGAAATATTTGCTCATTTCTAATCATGTTACATGCAATAATGTTTCAGGTGCTGACACTGGCTTCACACAGTGTAATACTACAAAGGAGGAATAAGTCAGACAATATATTCAAGTATTATATTGTAATCTAGCACAGTAGAAAGGACCACACCTTACTCTCTTATAAAAGTCACAATTTGATAAGATTACTTACACTCTGTGGAGTCTGTAGCAGGGGCGTACATAGAAATCATGGGGCCCCATAGCAAAAGTCTGAATGGGGCCCCCCAAAAAAAAAAACAGGTGCTCTTAACTCCACACACACACACACCTGCAGTGCATGCAGGGCCCCCTACACCCTCCACAGTGCGTGCAGCCGGGCCCCCCTCCCTAAGGTGCAAAGTGCAGTCAGAGCCATTGTAAATGTAAAGTGCCAGCACAGTGAGGGGACACATTTAACAAAAAAAATCGACCCCCAGCCAGGCTCACCATCTTGTGTGTGCAGTGGCGTAGCAACTGTTTGTGGGGCCCGGGGCGGCTGAAAAATTTGCCGCCCCTTTGGTCATTGATAATCCTGAAGCATTCACCATTACAACCAAAAAAAAGGCTCAAAGTAAATACCTTTCACCTGTAAAATCAGCATGGCAAAAATACACACTGCAAAGCAGCAACACACAGTATGGACTTGTGTTTATGATGTGCTTTATCCTCCTTGGACAAAAAGGACTTCTTTAGGCTTGGCTCACATTTATACAGTGCAGTCTGCTGGACAAATATGTCTGAATTGCAAAAAAAATGGTATTCAGACGTATATGGAGTAGTGTTGAGCATTCCGATACCGCAAGTATCGGGTATCGGCCGATATTCGCGTTATCGGAATTCCGATACTTAATTCCGATACTTTTTCCATATCGTATACCGGAATCGGAAGTTCCCATAATTCTTTGAGAGGCAATGTGATTTTAGTCAGCCAATGAGGAATCCTACGAAGTGTGGGCACATCCTGTAATGCTGCGGTCATCTTAACTAATGGCATGGCTGTGATTGGCTGCTGAAATGATGTCAGAATGCACTATAAAAGGCGCCGCCGCCATTTTAGCGTCACTGTGCTGTGAACTCAGTAAGGGACAGAACGCTACTCTGCTCACTCTGAGGGACAGTTAGATATTGCGATTTTGTGTACTACTGTGCTTGAGGCAGGCTAGTTTACCAACCGCTGTGTAAAGCTTCATTTTGCCAGTGTTGTTTTAACAGCTCTGTGCAAGGTGTGTGTGTGACAGTGCAGGTGACGCTGCAGTTTGCTCTGCATCCACCGCTGTTTGTAGGCATCTGCACGTGTCACTGACTCTTTTTTTTTTTTTTTTTTTTTTATTTTGTGGAATTGGTGCAGCTCCATTATATTAGAAAAAAAAATCAAATCTATTAGTGTGACGTGCTTCCATCCGTATACAATACATTGGTTGCAAACACTATAGAACTACACAAAGGAGCTTTTCACAGATAGTGAATAGTTGTGTTTCAGTGTTCACTGCAGTCTGTGAGGTTTTGATTTTTTGAGTGCAGATCACGCTCCAGTTAGTTCTTCAACCACTGCCGGTTGTAGTCTGCTGACCGTGTGTCACTGCCTCATCCTTCACATTTTTCTCTAATTGGTGCTGCTCCATTTTAGTGGAAAAAAAAATAATCTATTAGTGTGACGCGCTTCCATCCGTATACAATACATTGGTTGCAAACACTATAGAACTACACAAAGGAGCTTTTCACAGATAGTGAATAGTTGTGTTTCAGTGTTCACTGCAGTCTGTGAGGTTTTGATTTTTTGAGTGCAGATCACGCTCCAGTTAGTTCTTCAACCACTGCCGGTTGTAGTCTGCTGACCGTGTGTCACTGCCTCATCCTTCACATTTTTCTCTAATTGGTGCTGCTCCATTTTAGTGGAAAAAAAAATAATCTATTAGTGTGACGCGCTTCCATCCGTATACAATACATTGGTTGCAAACACTATAGAACTACACAAAGGAGCTTTTCACAGATAGTGAATAGTTGTGTTTCAGTGTTCACTGTAGTCTGTGAGCTTTTCATTTTGTGAGTGCAGATTACGCTCCAGTTTGTACTTCAACCACTGCCGGTTGTAGTCTGCTGAGCGTGTGTCACTGCCTCATCCTTCACATTTTTCTCTAATTGGTGCTGCTCCATTTTAGTGGAAAAAAAATAATCTATTAGTGTGACGCGCTTCCATCCGTATACAATACATTGGTTGCAAACACTATAGAACTACACAAAGGAGCTTTTCACAGATAGTGAATAGTTGTGTTTCAGTGTTCACTGTAGTCTGTGAGCTTTTCATTTTGTGAGTGCAGATTACGCTCCAGTTTGTACTTCAACCACTGCCGGTTGTAGTCTGCTGAGCGTGTGTCACTGCCTCATCCTTCACATTTTTCTCTAATTGGTGCTGCTCCATTTTAGTGGAAAAAAAAATTATCTATTAGTGTGACGCGCTTCCATCCGTATACAATACATTGGTTGCAAACACTATAGAACTACACAAAGGAGCTTTTCACAGATAGTGAATAGTTGTGTTTCAGTGTTCACTGTAGTCTGTGAGCTTTTCATTTTGTGAGTGCAGATTACGCTCCAGTTTGTACTTCAACCACTGCCGGTTGTAGTCTGCTGAGCGTGTGTCACTGCCTCATCCTTCACATTTTTCTCTAATTGGTGCTGCTCCATTTTAGTGGAAAAAAAAATTATCTATTAGTGTGACGCGCTTCCATCCGTATACAATACATTGGTTGCAAACACTATAGAACTACACAAAGGAGCTTTTCACAGATAGTGAATAGTTGTGTTTCAGTGTTCACTGTAGTCTGTGAGCTTTTCATTTTGTGAGTGCAGATTACGCTCCAGTTTGTACTTCAACCACTGCCGGTTGTAGTCTGCTGAGCGTGTGTCACTGCCTCATCCTTCACATTTTTCTCTAATTGGTGCTGCTCCATTTTAGTGGAAAAAAATCTAATCTATTAGTGTGACGCGCTTCCATCCGTATACAATACATTGGTTGCAAACACTATAGAACTACACAAAGGGGCCTTTCACAGATACTGAACAGTTGTCTGCAGGGTTCACTGTAGTCTGTGAGGAATAACCACACTTAGGCCTTAACTTTTCTGACTTTCTTTATCAATCTACCAAGATGAAGAAGTCAGTGAGTAAGGCACGTGGTCGTGGTCGAGGCCGTGGATTTGCAGCAGGGAGAGGACGTGGGGATTCTGTGGCTGCTGCCGCACCCAGTGACACAGCATCCACCAGTTTTCCCCGTGAGCGTTCCTTTATGCGCACTTTTGTAGGAGCTCAGCGTACCCCCCTGCTGCATGAAGAACAAATTGAAGCCGTTGTTGGTTGGATGGCAGCCAATGCATCGACTTCAATAGCTTCCACCTCCTCTCAGGACCACAGCACTGTTGAACAACCATCAGTCTCTTCACCGCCTGCCAAATTGCCCAGGCAGTCAGAGAGCTCTGTACAGGAGCCAGCTGAGTCTCTGCTTCTGTTCTCAGAATCTGTTGGCTTGGAAACAGGGGCCCAGCCAAGCAGCATTCTGGAATGTGAAGAAGAGGCAGTATGCAGTGATGCGCAACAGCTGTGTCTCTCTGAATCTGAAGAGGCGGGTGAGCCAGTGCCGATGGTCAGCACACCGCAGAACGCATCTGATGATGATGAGACTCAGTTGCCAGTTTCTGTTGAGCATGGTGCTGGCCAGACCACCCAACAACAGCAGGTGTTGGAAGAGGGTAGTGGTGGAGATGATGAGGTCCAAGACCCAACATGGCGTGAGGAACAGGAAGGTGGTGGGAGCAGCTCTGAGGAAGAGATTGCACCAACGGTCCAAACAGTAGGGAGAGGTAGGCTGCAGACTCGCTTGCCTGTAGCCTCCAGTTTGGCACCCGTTCGGAGCAGTTCTCTTACAACAGCCAAACGGGCGCTCCCAGGACTTGCTCTGCGTGGTCCTTTTTTGATACAGTTGCAGATGATATTTGCTATGTCAAATGCAAGCTGTGTAATCAAAAAATTAAAAGAGGTAAAAGTGTCAGTAACCTTAATACAACAAATATGTGGAAACATGTGCGGTCAAAGCACTTTGTTGAGTTACAAAGACACACTGGAGATGTAGGCCAACCTACAGCAGCACCTACATCTTCAGCTCCTGTTGGAGCCTCTTCCTCCAGTTCACACACAGCTGGTAAGGCTTCCTCAAAGGATAGCCATGGAAGAACCTCTGTCACTGTTGTCCAGAGACACAGTGTTATTCCACCCACAGGTGCAAGTTCCCTGTCATCCTCACACACCCAGGCCACAAAACAGCCATCGGTAGCACAGGCATGGGATAAAAGACGGCCATACTCGGCAAACCATCCACGAGCACAGGCTCTGAATGCTGGCATTGCAAAACTCCTGTCCCTTGAAATGCTGTCATTCAGGCTGGTGGAGACTGACAGTTTCCGTGAATTAATGGCATTGGCAGTCCCACAATACAATGTGCCCAGCCGATTTTATTTCAGGCAAGCCGTCCCTGGTCTGCAAAAGCATGTTGAGGCAAAAATTAAACATGCGCTACTAAACGCCGTCAGTAGCAAGGTCCACCTGACCACCGATGCGTGGACCAGTACCCATGGCCAGGGACGATACCTTTCACTCACTGCCCATTGGGTGAATGTTGTGGAGCCGGGTACAGATCTTGCGAGTGGCGCTGTACGTGTTCTGCCAACTCCAAGGATTGCCGGAATCAAGTCTGTCCACATTGACTCCTCCTCCTACTCCAGTTCTCAGAATCATCGCTGCAGGAGCCGTCACGGTCTACCTCCACATGGACCCGTGGACGCTTACCTGATGCGACCGATATGAGCACAGCCGTGGCCAAACGGCAACAGGCCGTTCTGAAATTAATTCCCATGGGGAATCGAAGCCACACAGCGCAGGAGGTCTGGAATGCATCAAGCAGGAGAGCGACGTGTGGTTTTTGCCAGCGAATCTCCAGCCAGGTTTGGTAGTGTGTGACAATGGCCGAAATCTGGTGGCAGCTCTGGGCCTTGGCAACCTCACTCACATACCATGTCTGGCACATGTGCTCAACTTGGTCGTGCAGAGTTTTTTGAGGGACTATCCGGATCTTGATGCACTGCTGCACAAGGTCCGCCTAGAGTGCGCTCACTTGCGACGTTCCAGCATGGCCAGATCGCGCATTGCAGCTCTGCAACGCAGATTGCGCCTTCCTGAACATCGCATCATATGTGACGTATCCACCAGGTGGAATTCAACGTTACATATGTTGGAGCGGTTGTGTGAGCAGCAGCCAGCAGTTATGGAGTATCAGCTGCATCAGGCGCAATCAACACGCAATTTGCGCCGTCCACACTTCACCATTAATGAGTGGGCCACTATGAAGGACATGTGCCACGTTTTGCGTGCGTTTGATGAGTCAACGCGGATGGCGAGTGCAGATGATGCACTAGTCAGCCTGACTGTCCCCCTTATCTGCCTGCTTCAAAAAACACTGCAAGCAATAAGGGATGAGGTTTTGGGAAGAGGTGGAGGATGAGGAGTCACAAATTCCATCACCTTCTGGAAAGTCAGCGCAACGTGGTTCCTCACAAAGGGCTGGGCAGGGCTCACTTTGTGAGGAGGATGAGGAGGAGGAGTCAATGGAGGAGGAAGACATCGCTCCAGAGGGAGGTACACAACGCTCTAGTCAGTATGTAGAGCGAGGGTGGGGTGATGCAGAGCAGGCAGAGATAACGCCTCTTGCAGAGGACAGCGTTTCTTTGCCAGTTGGGAGTCTGCAGCACATGGTTGATTTCATGCTGCAGTGCCTAAGAAACGACCGCCGCATCGCCCACATTCTCACGACGTCTGATTATTGGGTGTACACCCTCCTAGACCCTCGCTACCGGGACAACGTCAAAAGCCTCATCACACCGTTGAACCGGGAGCGTAAAATGCGGGAGTACCAAGACACACTGGTGCAATCCCTAATGTTCTACCTTACTGCCGAGAGCACTGCTGCTGCTACTGCTTTACAAAGCAGCTCTGTGCGTCGAGGCAGTGTAGAGAGCTCTGCAACAAGAGGGCACACGCAGTGCCTCTGCACAGGGAAAGACCAGTATGTTCAAAATGTGGCAAAGTTTTGTGGCAGCGCCACAAATGTCTACACCATCGAGAGGGCTCAGTCAGCGGGAGGCAACGTATCCGTCAGATGGTGACAGACTACTTGGCTTTGCCTTCAGTGTACTCCCAGATGGCTCTTCCCCATTCAAGTTTTGGGTCTCTAAGCTGGATACATGGCCAGAGCTTAGCCAGTATGCATTGGAGGTGCTGGCTTGCCCTGCTGCCAGTGTATTATCGGAGCGCGTCTTTAGTGCTGCAGGTGGTGTACTAACAGACCGTCGCATGCGACTATCCTCCGATAATGTAGACCGGCTTTACTTTTCTGAAAATGAACAAGGCATGGATCTCGCCAGAATTTGTCTGTCCGTTTTCAGATTAAATAATGGTTCGCAACGTTATCCATGTCTCCTGTTATGTTCATCTTTCTACCACCTGAACTCTACTCCCTGGGCTCCAACACTGCCAGTTGCTGCTCAGAAGTGTCGTGTCCACAGAACAAAACACAAGCTCTACTGTTAGTGGGGTTCAGTAACGCCAGCTGTTCCCCTGCTGTGTCAACGGCAAGAAGTGTCCTGTTCCCGACACATGGACAGAAAAACACATGACCAACATGCTCCAAATAGGGAAGAGCCGTCACCCTGCTTGTTATGCTGAAAACATGAAATTGTGAAGTTTTGCAGGCCTAGAATGATAAATTTTTAAGAAAAATATGGACAAATAATAATTTGTCATCACAGCGCATATCTGCACATGTCTATTAGAAATGGTAACAAAAAATAAAACATAGTCTACTCTTCACATTTTTAAATTAATGCATAAAAGTACATTTCAGACTTATGATATTAATGCTTTTAAAGGAACTTTATCTGTACCTGTAAGATAATGCACTCAATGGATGTACGAATCATTACATCCTCATCATCATCATGACGAGTTTTATTTATGACAGACATTATAAAATACACATACTGATGCCAACTGTAACTTCAAACACCATATATGAAATGGCCAGCATGTAAACATGGTAATAATGTCCAATAATAAATTATTACATCTAGAAAGTGCATCATGCATACTGACAATAGGTACTTATACCTGCAAGTGCTGTTGAAACAACCACAAGAGATATAAATTAATACTGGTATATAGGTTATCACAGTGCATAGTTACTCATGGACAATGTTGATGTAATACTGTATCTCAATTTAGTCAGCGTCAACCATTAGGCTTGTTAGTTTGTACATTGTTAAAGAGGGAACGTAATTTTTTGGTTTGTCATAGTGTAGTATTACACATTAAATTATTACTGCTGTATTTTTTTTGGCGTCCCTAGTGCGCAATAACGCAGCCTAACCTCACATTTGATAGTCAGCTAATTGCCACACGCTACCCTACCCTACGCGTGACAGTAGGAAGGTAGTGTTGACGGATAAAGCTTTGCGCAAACAGACATTCTTTTACCCTCTTCAACACTCTACAAGCAAAAATGCATGATTTCAGCCGCAGACTTTATTGACGTACAGTATAACATCGGCATTACCCATCAGAGGCTGTCCACTGTGTGATACAGACATAGAATATACCTTTGCTATCCGTAGCCTTTGTTTCACCTACACTTGCAGGCACACACTTAAATTGTGACAAACAATGCCTAATGTTTTTTTAAATGGTTATTTTTTATTGTACATTATTGTGTCATCAATCACATTGATGAGTCCATGCTGGACATGTCATCATGCTATAGAAAGTTACGATTTTATGAACTTAAATAATTAAATTGTCTGTGACTGTCACATAAAATTTGCGATGATGATGATGAGTGACTATTACAAAATCCATTGTCTTCACTATGTTATAGTTTAACATTGCGTTCCTTAAGCATTATTCATAAAAAAAAAATGTACTTTTATTCTTAAATGTACAACACTATATTTTGTTACCAATTTTTTGGGTGTTGTGTTGTTCCATTTATTTTTGGCATGTGCATATATGCGTTTATATTTGTATTTTCTTTATTTTTCCTTCTTGAAATTAGAAAACATGTGTATCTTTGTACGTGTTAGCCAGTAGATAGAAAAATATTTAGACTTCAGAGTCAGCAGGTGGTTCATACCTTTTTATGGATAACTGAAAAGATGGAAACAAATTGCAAGCTTTCAAGGCTACTCACGTCTCTTCATCAGGGAAAGACTAACTAAAAAAATTAAGCATCACATATTTCTATACACAACAGGACACAGGAATATTGCAATAGGTAAGACAAGTAAGTGACGTGTATCAGAACTGTAATTATCTCACAGGGATGAACATAAATATTCAAACAGTTCCTAGATAAGGATAGAAAGTTTGATTGCCCTCTCATTGGCGTATTTTTGGGGTTTTCATGACCCTGGAAGGGCATAGACGCAGATTCCTTAATTGATATAGAATGACATAAATCCATGTGATCTATTCATTCCATCACTAACATGTCAAAGGTCATGATGAGCTTATATTCTGAAACCTTTGTACGTTTCTCATATTTGAAGTTATATTTTAATAACAGTAATTCCATATCCATGATGCTATGCCCGGGGCGGGCATACAAAAGTCTTTTGCCACAGCTAAATTCATTAATTTATCTGTGATTGTGTGGCGCTGATAATTCATCCTTGTTCTCCTTTTTGTTGCCGGTCTCTCCCCTCACTTGTCCCTCCCTCACTTGTCTTAGCTATTCCTGTGTCCTGTTGTGTGTAGAAATATGTGATTCTTCATTTTGGCTTTACTCTTAGCCTGATGAAGACACCTGAGTAGTCTAGAAAGCTTTGAATTTGTTACCATATTTTCAGTTAGCCATTAAACGTTATCAACCACAGAGGACTGTCAAGTATAAATATTTTTCTATTCTTGTAATTGAAATTTATCATTTTATTGTTGTAGTAAAACTTCATTTATTCTTGTTTGAAGTACATACATTTGCAATGGCCACGTAACAAGGCAATAACTCAATATTTTATGCCTACACCCTCCTTGACCCTGGGCTCCAACACCGCCAGTTGTTGCTTGAAGTGCTGTTAGCACAGTTAACACTTGCTCCTGTGTTACTGGGTTCAGTAATGTCAGCTGTTCCCCTGCTGTGTGAACGGCAAATAGTCCTGCTGCCTCCACCCTGTTCTCTTCTCATCCCTGGGTTACAACACCGCCAGTTGTTTCTCGAGTGCTGTTAGCACAGTCTACACTTGCTCCTGTGTTACTGGGGTTCAGTAATGTCAGCTGTTCCCCTGCTGTGTGAACGGCAAATAGTCCTGCTGCCTCCACCCTGTTCTCTTCTCATCCTGGGTTACAACACCGCCAGTTGTTTCTCGGAAGTGCTGTTAGCACAGTTAACACTTGCTCCCGTGTTACTGGGGTTCAGTAATGTCAGCTGTTCCCCTGCTGTGTGAACGGCAAAAAGTCCTGCTGCCTCCACCATGTTCTGTTCTCATCCCTGGGTTACAACACGCCAGTTGTTTCTCGGAAGTGCTGTTAGCACAGTCTACACTTGCTCCTGTGTTACTGGGGTTCAGTAATGTCAGCTGTTCCCCTGCTGTGTGAACGGCAAATAGTCCTGCTGCCTCCACCCTGTTCTCTTCTCATCCCTGGGTTACAACACCGCCAGTTGTTTCTCGGAAGTGCTGTTAGCACAGTCTACACTTGCTCCTGTGTTACTGGGGTTCAGTAATGTCAGCTGTTCCCCTGCTGTGTGGTACGGCAAAAAGTCCTGCTGCCTCCACCATGTTCTGTTCTCATCCCTGGGTTACAACACCGCCAGTTGTTTCTCGGAAGTGCTGTTAGCACAGTCTACACTTGCTCCTGTGTTACTGGGGTTCAGTAATGTCAGCTGTTCCCCTGCTGTGTGAACGGCAAAAAGTCCTGCTGCCTCCACCCTGTTCTCTTCTCATCCCTGGGTTACAACACCGCCAGTTGTTTCTCGGAAGTGCTGTTAGCACAGTCTACACTTGCTCCTGTGTTACTGGGGTTCAGTAATGTCAGCTGTTCCCCTGCTGTGTGAACAGCAAACAGTCCTGCTGCCTCAACTTTAATTTCCATGGGTACCTTCTGCTACCCATCCGGGTTCCAGTACCGTCAGCTGGTTCTCCGCAGTGCCTTTGGCGTAGGTGCCTCCATGTCGGTATCCGAGTTCCAGCAACGTCTTCTGGTCCTTGGTAGTGCTTTGGAGCACAGGTACCTCCTGCTTAGTAACCGTGTCCAGTAACGTCAGCTGGTCCTCGGTGTGCCATTGGCTCTTTCTTCTGCTGACCCTCCGGTTCCAGCACAGTCAGCTGGTCCTCGTTACTTTCATTGGCTCTTGTACCTTCTGCTACTCATCCGGGTTCCAGTACCGTCAGCTGGTTCTCCGCAGTGCCTTTGGCCTAGGTGCCTCCATGTCGGTATCCGAGTTCCAGCAACGTCTGCTGGTCCTTGGTAGTGCTTTGGAGCACAGGTACCTCCTGCTTAGTAACCGTGTCCCAGTAACGTCAGCTGGTCCTCGGTTGTGCCATTGGCTCTTTTCCTTCTGCTGACCCTCCGGGTTCCAGCACAGTCAGCTGGTCCTCGTTACTTCATTGGCTTTTGTACCTACTCACTCATCGGTTCCATACGTCAAGGTTAGCAGTGCCTTTGGCTAGTGCTCACATGACGGATCGAGTTCCATAGCAAAGTCAAAAAGCGAAGAACTTGAGTATAGAACAAATTGAGAGCACAGTACTCTGCTTAGTAATCCGTGTCCAGTAACGTCAGCTGTCCTCGGTTGTGCCATTGGCTTTCCTTCTCTGACCCTCGTGGTGCCCTGAACAGTCACTGTGCCTGTTCTTCCATTGGCTTTACAACAAACCGGACAAAAATGGGTTAGTAATAAATCTCGATACAGCAAGAACGGACAAAGGAAGAAAAATAGCAGAGTTAACATAATACAAGTACAAATAAGGAAATTTGTCAACAATAAGAAAGATGAAAAGGTATTTTTGGGAATATGGGAAGACAAAAGAAAGTAAAAGAAGATGAAAATTAAGTTACAGTTTAAGTACAGGGAACGTCACAAATAAGAATAGATAAAGATTAAAGTGAAGAAGTGAATTAGTAATAATGTAATAAGAAATAAGTATGTAACAAAAGATGAATAGCAAGAAGTTTTAGAAGATTAATAAGGTGAAGATGAAGAATAATTTGATGAGAAAGATGATGCTGCTGAAAATTATGAAGGAGAAAGTGTGTGAAAAGTTAAAAAGGTGAAGACCATGGAAGTTGTGAAACAGACATATTTGACAAAATAGAAAAAAGGTTAACAACATTGTCAATTTGTTCGTCAATCCGAACGTATTTCCTAAAAAAAAATAAATAATGCTATTCCATTGGATTGGGTCAAACATCTATGCCTTTAATGTCTCCTCAACCTCCCCCAATACTTTCTACATTACTCTTTCTTGTTTTCCTTCATGTACAATTAACCAACAAGGCAAGAATGGGTTTTTTTTAATTTCGATATTTTGTTCCCATAGACTTACATGGGACTTCCGGTATCGGTATCGGGTATCGCCGATATTTTAGTGATATCGGCGATACCATTACGATTCCGATACTTTTGGATATCGGAAAGTATCGCTCAACTCTAATATGGAGGCATACACAAACCATAATGGGCAACACGTAGTGTAAAAAAAAATGTTCTTCTGACTATATTTTGCCCTGATCACGTTGTATTGTGGGAAAAAAAACATAATTGACCAAAGGTACCCGTTTTTAATGTGGGGTGAAAAATAGTTTATTCCTCTGGACACCTCCTCACAGAACTGATGCCAAAATGGAGTGGGATGGGACTGTTGACACCAGTAAAACTGGATGGAAAAAAAATGATTCTTTTTAAGTAAAAAAACATATAGAGACAAAGATGGAAGTACGATATGTATCAAATGTACTTGTTTAAATTCGTAGGTTGATGCACGGCATACGTTTTAATGTATACGTCCAACGCATTAAGTCTGCAGGCGTATAAATGTGAACCTAGCCTGACAGGGAACATGCTGCATAGTGTGCTCCGATGTAAGAAGTGTGGTACCTAATCTGACAGCAGGTACTAGCAATGCCCATCATTCATGACATCATATAAGACAGGTAGACGGATGTCATATCTTTGTATATGAAATGATTGGAATATGTAAGCTATGCAAAGTTCCAACATGTGTACAAACTACAAGACACATTTTATCACAGGTAAGGGGACACAGAAATGCCGCACACAATATCTTCTATAACATCTGCAGAACTTCCACTCTCAGGCACCTCATGAGCTCAGCACGCCCCATGTAATTGCTGTCTCCCAGGTGCATGCCTCTGGGGTGAAGGAGCAGAATAAATTAGTAACATTTATTGGCTGCATCATGATTTCCAGGGCATTGCACATTTTTAGTATTGCATGAACATGCATTGTTGCACACCTTGACAGTGAAGTTGGTGGTGGGACATAGACTGGACATGGTCTTACCTACAGCTAGGAAGCATCATCCTGCCTGGTGGTGGTACAGGGGTTAAATCACATGAAACCAGCTCTAATGGAGAAGCATTGTGAGGAGTACAGAAGGTGGCTGCAGTGCATGCAGGGCAATCCTCCTCCTCCACAGTGCATGCAGAGCCCCCCTCCTCCACCCTCCACAGTGCCTGCAATCAGGACCCCTCACTCCCTAAGGTGCAAAGTGCAGCCAGAGGCTAGCCATTGTAAATATAAAGTGCCAGCACAGTGAGGGGACACATTCAACAAAAAAATCCACCCCATACCCAGCCAGCAGGGCTCACCTTCTTGTGTAGTTTATCTCTCCCTGAGTGAAACTTATGAATGTTTTCTGCTTCCTGTGATGCACGTGTCTCTGGCTGCAGGCTGGCTTTCTTATGCAAATGCAGCCAGAGACTTAAGCCAACTGCTGACTAGGAGACAACAAGGAAAGGGGACCTTCAAGGGGGTTTACAGTGTCCGGCCGTCGCTTATATTTAATTAAAGGAGATAGTACTGTGTCAGCACAGCAAAGCTGCCAAACGACAGCGGCCGTCGTGGGCCCCCTCACCTGTCTGGGCCCCATAGCAGCTGCTTAGTCTGCTCTATTCACGGAACGCCACTGGTCTGTAGGGTGACTTGGCAGATAAAAAAGCTGCAGGCAAAAAGCAGGTTTTAATGGCTTTTTTGCTGCCTTTCTTGCTGCAATTTTGTGCTGCGTTTTTCAACATCCCAAAGTTCGGCTTTGCTTCCATCATGCAAGCAAGAACAATGCAAGTTGTTATGCCACCAATGCAAGATGTGAAACCATAAAACATTTTTGACAAAAAGTGTAATTTGGTCAAATTATTTTGTGGAAAGAGATTTTTATATCTGAAAAAATAGTGACTATTCTGAACAAAAATGTTCATATGAGTTCATGAAAAAAATTCATGGCTGCAAATGGAAAAACTGTGGGGGAAGTTGAATTACTCAGGCATAGTTTAGAGATTTAGCAGGGCATTGAGATTGTGGGGCATTGCTTATTTTCAAACATTAGTTGGCCATTGAGTTGGTCAGGTAGTGTTCACACATTTGTCGGGCATTGAAATTACAATGTGTGTTGTTTACTTTCACACATTGGTTGGGCATTGAGTCTTGAAAAATCACAAAAATAAATAGGTTTCACTTCCTGCTCTACCTGCTTTTTTCATTAAAACCGCAAAACCTGATGGCAACATTTTTATTGCATTTTTGCTGCTTTTCTGCACTTACTCATTGCTTTCTATGAGTGACAAAAATTCTGCAAAAAACCTCTACAAAAATGCTGAAAGAATTGACTTCCTTTCATCACTCCATTTCCAGTTCAGACTTGGGATTTCCACCTTCTCCGGAATTGTGAAGCACACATGCCGTGCATTATGAGACTCTTTACATGGCGAGTTTATACCACATCCCACAATGGTGACTTGGCTGGAAAGTGCAGATAAATTCCAACAAATCTGTCAGTTTCCCAATTACTTGGGTGCAGTGGACAGGAAACATGTCCGCATCGTCAAACCTGCTGGATCTGGATCCGAATATTTTAACTATAAAAAATATTTCTCCATTGTGCTCATGGCCATTGCTGACGCTGAATACAAATTTATAGCGGTTGATATTGGGGCCTATGGCCGCTCCAATGATTCCCAAGTTTTCAAATTGTCTGCAATGGGGCATCATCTCTATGGAAACACCTTCCAATTTCCACCCCCTAGACCACTGCCTGAAACATCAGGGTCACCAATGCCATTTGTTTGTGTAGGGGATGAAGCCTTCCAGCTATCAGAACACCTGCTGAAACCATACTCCAGTAGTGGATTGACGTCAACTAAAAGAATTTTTAATTAACGCCTCACACGAGCACGAAGAATGGTGGAGTGTGCTTTTGGTATTCTTTCTGACAGCCAAATGGATTGTTCTATTGACCGATATCAACCTGAAGACTGAAACTGTGGACAAGGTGGTGAATAGGGATGAGCGATATTGCCCGATATCGTATCGGAATTCCGATTTCCGATATTGGAAAAATATCGGATATCGGAATTTCCGATTTCCGATATCAATGCAAGTCAATGGGAGAAAAAAATCGGAATTACAAAATGACCACTACAGTGCTATATAATGGATAAAATGGAGGGGAAACACCTCAGGATAATGGGGAAGGAGTTTGCAGAGGCAGAGGAGCAAAAAAATCGCTAGAAAAATGCACAGAGCGAAAGCTGTAGCAGGAAAACTGGTCGCCATCTTCTAAACAGCGGTGTTTTTCTTCTTTGGGTTAGAATTAGTTGGGGTAGGGTTAGGGTTTATGGTTAGTACGGTAAGGGTTAGGGGTTAGGGTTGGTTAGGGTTGGTTAGGGTTAGTAGGGTTAGGGTAAGGGTTAGGGGTTAGAGTTAGTGGTTAGTGTTAGTTAGGGTTAGGGTTAGTGGTAAGGGTTAGGGGTAAGGCATAGTTTTTTTACATTATTAAATTAAAACTGCCGGTGGTGGTGTCAATATGCCCTTTGACTGACATGTGTCCGTGTTCAGCTCACCTTGCTTTGCAGGGAGTTTCCAGGAGCACCACGTGGAGGAACGGATACACTCCCTTTAAACCATGCTTAGTCTTCTGCTGATTATATTCCTGTTATTCAGTAATTCAGCATATTGATATTCTGCTTTTGGTTCATGTACATCTGCTCCTACTGCTTCCTAAACCTCTGTCTATGGTTATTCTGCTATTGGCTGGTCGCAGAATGTCCCAAACCCAGAGGAAATATGCAGACGTAACAGTAGGCACAGGAACTTGAGAGAACCAGCTGGTGAGTCTGGAACCCGTATAGGCAGCAGAAATCCGCATAAGAGCCAATGGAACGTTACCGGAGCCCGTTAACTAAGCAGGAGGTACCTGTGCCAGAATGCACTACCAAGGACCAGCAGACATTACTGGAACTCGGATACCACAAAGGAAGGACCTAAGCCATTGACTCTACTGAGAACCAGCTGACGTTACTGGAACCCAGATAAGCAGCAGAAGGTAAAAGTGCCAGTGGCTGTACTGGGCAACAGCTGACATTATTGTAGCCCGGATACCACAATGTAGTAGTGACATAAGCCAAAAGCACTGTCGAGAAGCCCAAAAAAATCCCACAAAGACGCAAATTCAAGAGCAAAAAGACAGGAGTCCGGGGACATCTCCATCTGTCTTCTTGTCTTGGGTCTTCTGCATCTGTCTTCCTGTCTTTGGGTCTTCTGCATCTGTTTTCCTGTCTTGGGTCTTCTGCATCTGTCTTCCTGTCTTGGGTCTTCTGCATCTGTCTTCCTGTCTTGGGTCTTCTGCATCTGTCTTCTTGTCTTGGGTCTTCTACCAGATTAATGTCTTCTCGGCAGCAGGTGCAAGAGCCGCATTTGCCCCCGCAACCCAGACACAGTCTTCTTTACTCCGCAGTCGTAGCAGGGGGAGCCGGGCCTACTGGCACTGTCGAGACCAGCCTTGATCGCCAGGTCCCAGAGTCCACATAGGGGACTCCTACACTGCTGACACCATGGATAACAACAAACTGAGCCGGAATGATGTACAGCGGGGGCATGGAACAGTGCGGCGGACACAACCTGTGCCCTTGGGCACTCCCGAGAACCAGCTGATGATGCTGTAACTCGGTTTACCCCTCGGGGGAGGCACCTGTGTCCGCACTTCACTGCCACGAAACAGCCGGCATGACTGGATCCCGCCTCTTGTGCTTCTGCCTATAGGTGTTTGGCATCTGTCGTCCTTTTTTTCCACTTTGGTCTAACGAGGTACAGCTGGCGGTACTGTTGCCCAGAAACACAGCATGCTGTGAAAGTCGCAGTCACAGAAATGGGCACTAGCTGGGGGTACTCGAGCCCATGGAAAACAGTATGAGGTGAAAGAGTCAGTCACAGAACCAGGTGCTAGATGTTGGTAGTAGAGGCCAGAGCATGGGCATAACAGATGATGCTGTGTGCAACATAGGCACATGACAGAGCATGCATACTGCTACCAACCAAGCATGTAACCTGTGTACTCTGGCCCAGGGCAGCAAAAGTCACCAGAAATCCAAGCCAGGTTCATTTTTAGGAATGTGAGCCGGTCCACATTTGCAGCGAATAGTCTGGTACGTTGGTCTGTTAGTACATTGCCAGCTGCACTAATGACGCATTCAGAAATCACACTGGCACCAGGACAAGCCAGGACCTCCAAGGCATACTGTCATGTGTGCATCGCCACGAAGATCGTCGCGGTTGCACATTCTGACTTCTCACAGCTGAGTTGCTGTTTCTTTGTGTTTGGCAGTTAGGGAGTTAATTCTGTCTGTGCTCAGTTCTGGGACTGGGTGCAGTTTCTCCCGGCTGCAATTAATTATTTGTTGATTGGTTTCCTTTAAATCTCTGGTTGTCTGTGTTGGGAATTGCCAGTGAAATTCTTCATGCAGACCACAGATAGGATTGTATCTGTATAGACTTAAGTTAAAGAGCTCCTTAGTTGTTTTAAGCTCACCTTGCTTAGAGTTTAATATCCCAGATCATTTATGTTCCTTCTGTGTTTGAGTGTGTATGCAAGTCTGTGTTTTCTCCAGTCTGTCTTATATGTCTAATCTGTGTATTTAGCAGAGATCAGCCCATATCCCTTTGGTGGTAATCAGTATCCTTCTTAGGACTGATTACAGGGTTCAGGGACTGATAGGAGACAGGGTTAGGCTGGAGACTTGGACCTCTGAACCATTATCAGTACCTCCAAGGTGAGGGATTAGTTAGGACCCCAGTTTAGGGTCAGGTTAGACCCCCGGTCCTCCTCTTTCCTGTGACAGTGTATCAAGTCCTCAAGATTAACCCTGAGTTCAACGGATATCGTGTCAGGTAAATCTATTCTATATTTACATGCTGATGTTGCTAGTCTATATGTTGTATAGAGTGTTGTTCTTTTAAGAATAGTTTACTGACATCGTACACATATCATAAGAACGCGTGACATTTTCACTGGCCCATAAAATTATTCCCAGTTGCCATGGATCCAGTAGCCCAGCTGGCTCTGCAGTTGCAGGGATTATCCATGGAGCTGACGGACATTAAGTCCAAAGTTTTGTCTCCCTCGGAGCAAACCAGATTTGAACCTAAAGTAGCTCTCCCGGACAGGTTCACTGGTGGGCGAGACAAATTTTTTACCTTCAGGGAAGCATGTAAATTGTATTTTCGGCTTCGGCCTCGATCATCAGGGAGTGAAGAGCAGAGAGTGGGAATTGTTATCTCGCTCCTACAAGGGGACCCTCAATCCTGGGCCTTCTCCCTTCCTCCGGGATCCCGGCTCTACAGTCAGTAGATCGATTTTTTACTGCCCTGGGTTTGGTATATGATGACCCAGATCGGGTCTCTCTTGCTGAGACAAAATTACGTAAGATACAGCAGGGAGATCGTCCGGCGGAGGAATTTGCTTCTGAGTTCCGTAGATGGGCCACAGATACTCAGTAGAATGACCCAGCTCTTAGAAGCCAGTTTTGTCATGGGCTTTCTGACAAATTAAAGGACGTTTTGGCTCAGTATGATTCTCCTCCATCACTGGAGGCTGCTATGGCCCTAGCTATCCGTACTGATAGACGGCTCCGGGAGAGGTGCGAGGTAACTCCGCCCCCTGTTGTTACTCCACCTACTACTAAAGTCCCTTATGTTGAGGTTCCGCTTGTCTGTTCGGAGGAGCCTATGCAGTTGGGAGGGACATCATTTCGTAGGAGGGGATTGGCGGTACGCCGCAGGACTAGAAGGTGTTTCTTCTGCGGGAAAGAGGGACATTTTGTTGGGGGATGTCCATCCCATGCCTTGTTGAGCAAAAAGTCGCCGGAAAACTGTTGATCCCAGGTTGTGTGGTGGACGACAACCTGGGAGTATGTATTTCGTCCGCTAGTTCTTCTCAGTTCCTTGTACCAGTGGAGGTGGTAGTTGGTACGAGAGTGGAGAGATTTTCTGTTCTTCTTGATAGTGGGTCCGGGGCTAATCTGGTTGACGCTCAGTTTGCTCAGGCTCAAGGTATGCATCTGAGTGTATTGGTCAAACCGATCCCTATATTCTCCATTGACGCCAGGCCTCTCGGCCAAGGTAGCTTTGTTCATGAGGTTCATAACATTGACCTTCGGGTAGGGCAATACATAGGGAACTATTATCTTGTTATGTGTTGGAGGGTCTACCTACTCCTATTGTGTTGGGACTTCCTTGGTTGGTTAAACATAACCCTGTGATTAATTGGCAGTCCAGAGATATAAGCCAATGGGGGGAGTTTTGCAAAAGTAACTGCATGAACACAGTCATCAGTGCGGTCGTGCCTAGTACTTTGCCTCCTTTTTTGGAGGACTTTGGGGATGTGTTCTCTGAGGAGGGGTGTCAGGAGTTGCCTCCTCATCGCGTGTATGACTGCTCTATTAATTTACTTCCTGATGCTAAGTTACCTAAAGCTAGGTAATATAACCTTTCTGGTCCTGAGAGGCAGGCTATGAAAGATTATATTTCGGAAAGTCTGGCCAAAGGGCATATTAGACCTTCATCTTCCCCAGTGGCCGCGGGGTTCTTCTTTGTGAAGAAAAAAGATGGAGGCCTACGCCCTTGCTTGGATTTCCGCGAACTTAATCGGATTAGTGTTCGAGTTCCGTATCCACTCCCTCTGATTCCTGATCTCTTCAATCAAATTGTTGGCACCAAATGGTTCTCTAAATTGGATCTCAGGGGGGCGTATAATCTGATTAGGATAAAAGAGGGGGATGAGTGGAAAACGGCGTTTAACACGCCGGAGGGACATTATGAGAACCTTGTCATGCCTTTTGGTCTGACTACTGCACCAGCAGTATTCCAACATTTTGTTAATGACATTTTTCGTCATCTGGTGGGGCTGTTTGTGGTCGTATATTTGGATGACATTTTAATTTACTCACCAGATCTTGTGTCTCACCAGGAGCATGTGAGACAGGTGTTGCAGATCTTGCGAGACAATAAACTATACGCCAAACTGGAAAAGTGTGTATTCGCCGTACAGGAACTTCAGTTTTTGGGTTTCTTGGTGTCAGCCTCCGGTTTCCGTATGGACCCTGAAAAGGTGAGAGCAGTGCTTGAATGGGATCAGCCAGAGGATCTTAAGGCTCTGCAGCGTTTTCTGGGGTTTGCTAACTACTACCGGAAATTTATTTGTAATTTCTCATCTGTTGTCAAACCTCTCACTGACATGACAAGAAAAGGGACGGATTTTTCTAAATGGTCGGACAAAGCTTGCCAAGCTTTTTCCTCTTTGAAAAAATGTTTTGCTTCGGCACCCGTTCTCATCCAACCAGATGCATCACAGCCGTTCGTTGTGGAGGTGGACGCGTCTGACGTAGGGGTGGGTGCAATATTGTCCCAGGGTCCGTCCCCTGGTAAATGGCATCCGTGCGCTTTCTTTTCTAAAAAATTGTCGTCCGCCGAAAGGAATTATGATATCGGCAATAGGGAACTTTTGGCCATTAAGTTGGCTTTTGAAGAATGGCGTCACTTTTTGGAGGGGGCAGTCCACCCGGTCACCGTCATTACTGATCACAAGAACCTGCTGTATTTGGAATCTGCTAAGCGTCTGAATTCCAGACAAGCTCGATGGTCGTTGTTTTTTACCAGGTTTAATTTTGTTGTCACTTATCGCCCTGGATCTAAGAATGTTAAGGCGGATGCCTTGTCTCGCAGTTTCCCAGGGCCGGGAAAATGGATGACCCGATTCCTATCCTTCAGGAGGGGGTGGTAGTGTCGGCTGTATGTTCTGAGCTTGAGGAGGAGGTGTTAGAGGCTCAGGGGGACGCCCCTGCAGGACCTCCAGGGAGACTGTTTGTCCCAAATCAGTTGAGACAAAAGGTTATTGAGGCACATCATAATTCTGCTTTAGCAGGACATCCAGGGAGTAAGGCTACTTTAGATCTCCTTTCTCGCCGGTTTTGGTGGCCTAACGTTAATAAAGATGTTTTAACTTTTGTCGCGTCCTGTGGGGTTTGTGCTCGCTCTAAGACCCCTCATACCCGTCCGTCTGGGACCCTCTTACCCTTGAAACTTCCGGAGCGTCCATGGACTCATTTGTCTATGGACTTCATCACGGACCTTCCTCAGTCGTCAGGGAAGACTGTCATACTGGTGGTTGTTGACAGGTTCAGTAAGATGGCACATTTCATTGCTCTTCCTGCCCTCCCTAATGCTAAAACTCTGGCGCAGGTGTTCATTGGGGAGATTGTGAGACTTCATGGGTTGCCTTCTGATGTGGTGTCAGATAGGGGGTCTCAGTTTGTGTCCAAGTTTTGGAGGGCATTTTGTTTACGTCGGGGGATGCAATTGTCATTTTCCTCGGCTTTTCATCCGCAGACCAATGGTCAGACAGAGCGTCTGAATCAAAGCCTAGAGACTTATCTTCGGTGTTTTGTCTCAGAGAACCAGGAGGACTGGTCTTCTTTCTTGCCTCTGGCAGAGTTCGCTCTTAACAACAGGTGGAGCGAGTCCACTGGTAAGTCCCCGTTTTTTGGGGCATATGGTTTTCATCCCCAGTTTTGTACATTCAATGGGGGGGGCCCTTCTGGGGTTCCTGAGGAGGAGCGTTTCTCGTCGTCACTTGCTTCAGTGTGGAGAGGTGTATTGAATAATCTGAGTGCTATGGGGAACCGTTATAAACGTATGGCTGATAGGAGGAGAGTTTCTGGTCCAGATCTTAATGTGAACGATCTGGTATGGTTGTCTACCAGGAATATAAAACTTAAAGTTCCCTCCTGGAAGCTGGGCCCAGATTCATCGGGCCGTACAGGATCAGTTCCATAATTAATCCTGTGGCATTTCGTCTGGACCTCCCTCCTACGTTTAAAATCCACAATGTGTTCCACAAGTCATTACTTAAGAGGTACGTGGCACCAGTCATACCATCACCTCTACTCCTCCTCCAGTGGTGGTCAATGGTAACTTGGAGTTTCAAGTGTCAAAGATCATTGACTCACGTCTGAATCGCCGGTCCCTTCAGTACTTGGTGCATTGGAAGGGGAGAGGACGTGGGTTCCTGCGTCTGACATTAACGCAGATCGTTTGGTGCGGACCTTCCACAGAACTCACCCGGGCAAACCTGGCCCTGAGGGTCCGGAGGCCCCTCGTAGAAGGGGGGTACTGTCATGTGTGCATCGCCACGAAGATCGTCGCGGTTGCACATTCTGACTTCTCACAGCTGAGTTGCTGTTTCTTTGTGTTTGGCAGTTAGGGAGTTAATTCTGTCTGTGCTCAGTTCTGGGACTGGGTGCAGTTTCTCCCGGCTGCAATTAATTATTTGTTGATTGGTTTCCTTTAAATCTCTGGTTGTCTGTGTTGGGAGTTGCCAGTGAAATTCTTCATGCAGACCACAGATAGGATTGTATCTGTATAGACTTAAGTTAAAGAGCTCCTTAGTTGTTTTAAGCTCACCTTGCTTAGAGTTTAATATCCCTGATCATTTATGTTCCTTCTGTGTTTGAGTGTGTATGCAAGTCTGTGTTTTCTCCAGTCTGTCTTATATGTCTAATCTGTGTATTTAGCAGAGATCAGCCCATATCCCTTTGGTGGTAATCAGTATCCTTCTTAGGACTGATTACAGGGTTCAGGGACTGATAGGAGACAGGGTTAGGCTGAAGACTTGGACCTCTGAACCATTATCAGTACCTCCAAGGTGAGGGATTAGTTAGGACCCCAGTTTAGGGTCAGGTTAGACCCCGGTCCTCCTCTTTCCTGTGACAGTGTATCAAGTCCTCAAGATTAACCCTGAGTTCAACGGATATCGTGTCAGGTAAATCTATTCTATATTTACATGCTGATGTTGCTAGTCTATATGTTGTATAGAGTGTTGTTCTTTTAAGAATAGTTTACTGACATCGTACACATATCATAAGACCGCATGACACATACTGGCTGAGCTCGGGCCATGTATCCAAATTGGAGACCCAAAACTTGAAGGGGCAGATCCATCCTGAAGCACACTGACAGGGGTGAAGAGGTATTGTGCCACCATGTCACGGTAACGTTGCCTCCTAGTGCATTGCACTGTCTGTGCTGATGGTGCCCGAACTGTTTGCGGGTTCAGGAACCGTTGGAACAGGTTGGGTATACTGAACCTGTCAGTAGCAGATGTACTGCTTCTGCTACCGGCTTCTGAATGGATTCCGCTGGGCCCAGCATGCACTGAGGCATCTGCTAGTGCATGCGCATCACTGCTATGCAGTGGAGAAGAGTACATGAGTGAATTAACCAGTGCGTCTTGGTACTTCTGCATTTTACGTGCCCCGTTCAACTGTGTAATTAGGCTTTCAAGGCTGTCCCAGTAACGTGGATCTAAGAGGGTTGCCACCCAGTAGTCATTTGTGTGGAGAATACGAGCCATGCGTGGGTCTTTTCTCAGACACTGCAGCATGAAGTCACTCATGTGCTGAAGGCTGCCAACTGGCCATGCATCGCTGTCACCAGCTGGAGGAATGTGCTCTGGCTGCTCTGCATCACCCATCCACGCTGTATCTGGTGACTACTAGTAGAGTGCCGTGTACTTTCCTCCTCTGGCTCATCCTCATAGTCCTACTCATCCTCCTCGCTTGCTGTGTCCTGCCTGGACCTTTGTGAGGCACCCACAGAGCTTTGTACCAACCGGGCCGATGAAGATTGCCTGGTTGGTGCAAGTGTCTCTTCATACTCCTCCTCCTCTGAGAAACCTCATCCCTTAGTCCTTCAAGTGATTATTCTATAAGGCATATAAGGGGAATAGTCAGGCTGAGTAGGGCAGCATCCGCGCTCACCATCACAGTGTAGTCCTCAAAGCACTTCAAAATGGTGCATATGTCCTTCATGGATGCCTACTCTGTGGTTGTAAAGTGGGAGGGCTGAGATATGTGTCGCCTACTTTGCGCCTGCTGCAGCTGCAACTCCATGGTGATGCAGCCATGCTTGAACGCCGCAAATGAGAGCACTCGTATCTGACTTTGTGCAGCAGCTCCTCAAGGTCAGGATAGTTCCTAAGGAAACTCTGCACCACCAAGCTTAGGACATGGGCAAGGCATGGAATGTGAGTCAGACCACCTAGGCCCAGAGCCGCGACCAGGTTTCGGCCGTTGTCTTACATCACCATACCTGGCTGGAGGTTAAGTGGCGCAAGCCACGTGTCGCTCTGCTCCTTGAGCGTGTTCCACAGCTCGGTTGCGGTGTGGCTAACATTACCCAGATAACCCGATTTCAAACACGGCCTGTTGATGTTTGGCCGATGCAGTGCTGAAATCGGTTGTTGTGGTACGTCTGGGTGCAGGCGAGTCTGATGAGGAGCATGAGGAGGAGTCAATTTGTACGGAGGAGAGGCCTGCAATCCGTGGAGTTGGCAGGACCCGCGCACTTGCACTGTCTACTTCAGTTCCAGGCTTAACTACATTTACCCAATGGGCGGTGATGGAAATGTAGCGTCCCTGGCCATGCTGACCGGTCCACGCGTCGGTGGTCATGTGGACCTTGCTACTAACTGCATGTTGGAGCGCATGCTTAATTTTATGCTCCACATGCTGTTGCAGGGTGGGGACAGCTTGCCTGCTGAAGTAGAAGCAGCTGGGAACGCTGTATTGTGGGATTGCAAACCCCAACATATCAATAAAGGCTGGCTTGCTCACCAGCCAGAATGGTAGCATTTCCACTGCAAGCAGTTTGGCAATGCGAGAATTCATGCCCTGTGCTCGTTGGTGGTTTGCCGAGTACGGGCGCCTTTTCTCCCACACCTGTGTGACAGATAGGACTGCACACTGGATTGGGAGTGTGAGGATGCCAGCGATTGGGATGCTGATGCTGACGAAGTACAGACAGTGTGCCGCCTTACAACACTGCCTGCAGATGCAACCTGGCATTCAGGCGAGGAAGCTGGAGCAGCTGTTTGCGAGCTGGAGGAAGAGGTGGCCGCTGTGACTGAAGAGATGGAATGTGGGGGACCAGCTGCAGGTGGCGAATCATCTTGGGTGTGATGCTGCCACTCCACAGGGTGCCTCTTCCTGACATGCGTCAACATATTGGTGGTATTAAGGTTGCTGACGTTCTTCCCTCTCCGCACAGTTTGTCGACAAAGCTTGCATCTGACTACTGTAACGTCATCTGCAACTTGGTTGAAAAAGGCCTATTCACCACAACTCTTGGGCGCACCCCTTGTGCTCTTTAAAAGAGCCCTGCTCCTAACAGGTGCTGAAGTTGAGGGAGCCGACAACCAATTTTTCCCTCTTCCTCTCCCACATGGATGGCCATGCTGCGCCACATCAGCAATCTCTTTCTCTGAGCTATCCCTACTTGCTTGCTGCACCTCAGCATGCCATGATGGGTCAAGGACCTCGTCATCCAATACACTTTCATCAGCAGAAACTGGCAGCTGAGTTTCATCATCATCTGCTGACTGGGGTCTGGTCACTGTGGGCACTGGCCCACCCTCCACTTCTTCCTCAGACGCACACAGTGGTTGTGCATCTGTGTACACTATCTCTCCTTCAGCTGCAGGAATGCTGTCTGGCTGGCACACAGATTCCAAGCCAACAGATTCTGAGAAGAGGATTAAGGTTGGCTCCTGGCCCTGAATGTCTGGGCAATTTAGTGGGCGGTGAAGAAGAAGATGGGTGCTGCTCTTCAGTGGTCTGACCCGATGTGGTGGAGAGGTCCTGGGAGGATTATGCGCTCATTGAGGTGGATGCCTCAGCTGCCATCCAACCAACAACTGTTTCTACTTGATCCTCTCTTATCAGCCTATGGCTCTGTGCTCCTAACAAGCTGCACATAAATGACTGCTGCCGGGTGAAAGTAGGTGCTGAGTGACTTGGGCCTGCTGCTTGCTCTGGAAGTGCACCATGTCTAGCTGCTGATGCACCTCTTCCGTGGCCGCCGTGGGAACGTCCTTTACTCCCTGCCTTCATCTCTATTGATGGATTCAGAATGGCAAGAAAGTAATTATTAGGGATTAGTGTGCTTATTCCTGTAGGACTACAAACAGTGTAGTGATAATAAGACTTCACTATACCTTTGTGTGTGGTTTGAGGACCTGTGATGAGGTCACTGCCATGTGACCTGTCATGTGCTCTGTGTTAGCTGAATGGCTGGTGTATATAAGTGAGCCTGCTGCTGACCACAGGTGTGAGTGACTGGAGGTGTAGAAACCTCCAGTGTGGGAGTTTCTGAGAAGACCTCCAGTGTGTGGGCTGAAGAGAGAGTACTCGGTTAGAGTACGAGGACTTTTATCTGTTTCTGTTACTTTGTGCCAGAGAAGGCTGTTTTTGTTTTCTGTTTTTACAGCAAGTTTATGAAGTCTAATAAACTTGCTTAAAGAACCCGGAAGAGTCGCCCTCCTGCTTACCTCCGGTCGCACACCAGCGAGACCACATCCCTACAATTGGTGGCGTAAATGCGGGCAGCGTTCCCAGCAGAGAAATGAGACTGGTTACTGCATGTCGTGGGTCAAGGCTATAGCAATCCAGCCAGCATTGCCGGAGAAAATGGAAGACCTGCTGAAACACTTGGTCCAGGCACAGGTACAGCAGCAACAGGCACAGGAACAGCAGCAAGAAGCCAACAGGATGTTCTTGCAGCAGATGCAGCAGGAGCATCGGCAGCAGATGCAGCTTTTGACAACCGCCATCCAGGGCAGGACGAGCGCCCCAACCCCAGGTCTGGCTGATGACAACCACGTCAGAAAGGCGGTAAGACGCACATTACAAAAAATGACCCCCGGGGATGATGTGGAACCCTTCCTGGCTGTATTTGAGAGGGTTGCTGAGAGGGAAAGACTTCCCCCAGGGCAGTGGGCAGAGATATTGGCCCATACCTGACAAGTGAACCCCAGAAGGCGTATTACGATTTGACTGTGCAGGACGCTCAGGAATATCCTAAGCTAAAGGTAGAGATCCTCGCACGTATGGGGGTAACAATGACTATCAGGGCACAGAGGGTGCACCGCTGGGCTTATCACCGGGACAAACCACCTCGCTCCCAAATGTTTGACTTACTACACTTGGTCCAGAAATGGCTACAGCCAGAGTCCGCTACGCCGGCACAGATGGTAGAAAGAGTCGTCATGGATCGGTTTGTGCACTCCCTGCCAAAACCCCTACAGACTTGGGTTGCCCAGGGTGATCCCCGGAATGCTGATGAACTGGTCGGACTGGTCGAGAGGTACCAGGGAATGGAAGGTGCCTTGGGGAAGCAGCCTATTCCTTACTGGCGGCCCCAATAGGGGGCAGAGTCCCAAAAAGGGGTGGGGAGCCCAAGGTCAAAATGGCAGGGGAGGTGGTGCCCAAGGTCACTACGGGTGATATTATTTGTTGGAGGTGCCGCGAGCCAGGACATATAGCTGCCCGGTGTCCGCAGACCACTGAGCAGATGGACTGCAGCATAGGACACCGTATTTCATGGTATGCCTATCCAGCCTGCAGTGGAAACCCGTTCCCCAATCAGGGTCCTCAAGTATGTCCCGTGAAGGTGAACGGTGAAGCAGTAACGGCGCTGCTAGACTCTGGGAGCTTAGTGACCTTGATTAGGGCCACGTTTCCTCTCAACATACTACCAGGGAAAAAGTTGGTGTTCAATGCATACATGGTGTTGTAAAGGACTACCTATGGCCAGAGTAGACATTGAAACGACGCATGGCACTGAGTCCCATGAAGTCGGCGTCGTTCAGGACTTGGTGCGTCCTATAATTATAGGCCAGGATTTCTGTCTGTTTTGGGATCTGTGGAGAAAGGGTTCTGAGGTCCCTAGCGAGAATGGGGAACCAGTAAACCCTAACAAACTACTACCACACTCAGAAGGGGCGGAGTCTCAATCTGAGTCAATGAGGAGAAAAGAGGTGGCGGCGGATGAGCCAAGGAACTGTTGCCGGGTTCAGGGTTTGAACGGTGTATGTCGCGAATGGTGTACTGACTTTACATCTGACCGGGGGGCACTGAACTATTCTCTGATAGTGAATGGAGAGTGTGTGAGTGGACTTCTAGACTCAGGAAGCCAGGTGACTCTGCTAAGAGACACACTCCCTGTCTATCTGATTCCCGGAAGGAAGATGGAAGTCCCTTGTGTTCATAGGGTCACTAGGGAGTATCAGGTAACCAGGGTA
This sequence comes from Oophaga sylvatica, assembly GCA_033576555.1. NCBI lineage: Eukaryota > Metazoa > Chordata > Amphibia > Anura > Dendrobatidae > Oophaga > Oophaga sylvatica. The sequence continues at coordinate 386,796,892 of JARQOD010000006.1, read as the reverse complement.
ATCATTGAGACGGACACTATTATTTCTACCCAGAATGTCCCTGTAGTCCCAGACTTACCATATCCTATAATAGTAGGCCAGGATTGTAAACGGTTTTGGGAGGTGTGGGACGAAGCACTGGTTAATTGCTCAGAAGGGAACCAGAATGACCCTAAGAGAGGCCCACCCCTGCAGGAGGCTGTAGTGGTTGCTGATAGTGTGGTGGGTAAAACAGAGGTAGCCACCCCTAAAGTCAAAGATACCCAGTGCCTGGTAGCCATAAGAAAGGGTGGCTCAGACCAAAGTGAGGACTTTGGGGTGACTAAATATAGGTCCGCAGAAAACTGGGTCGCCCCAGGAATAGGGGCCGACACCTGGTTAAGTGGGGACTTGCCGTTCCAAGATGACAGAGAGTGTGGAAATGACACCTATGCAGACTGTAACTTAACCGCAAGTGAAAGCGAGTGCAGCAAGGTGGAGTCAGGTACAAGTGGCCGACCTTCTCCTCACCGCAGGGGCTGCAGGAAGGTCAGACAGCCTATGCTCTCTAAGAAGAGAAAAAAGGGGAGAAGGATGGTGCCACATGTACTGGATAAAAGAGAGCAGGGCCATGAAATAGAGCTGCTTAAAGAGACAGTCATGCGAGAAAAGATACGGGGACAAGAGATTGAGCAACGAATGAAGGACCTGGAGAAAGAACTCTCTAAAGTCCAAGGACAACTATCAGCGTGCCTGACGGCGAACCAAGTCCTAGTGAAAGATACGGAGATGCTCAGAGAGGCCCAGGAGAAGCATCAGCAGGAACTTCTACGGAGAAAGAAGAGCACCGATGCTGGGCAGAGGAGCAAGAGAAAATTCTCCAAAAACTCCAGATAGAGAAGGAAGCTAACGCACAGCTCAGGAAATCCGCGACAGACCAGGAAATTGAACGGTTGCGCTCTCCCGGTCCGTGCGTACAGGAAGAGAGTGAACTGAAGAGGTTGACCAAAGAAGGGGCCTCGACGGCGAAAGAAAGCCAGCAAAGGAACCGCCACCCAGATGGCCACACCCGAAAAGTCACAGTGAAGCGGGAGGCGGACATAAGAGATATGCCACTACAATACCTCCACGAGAAGCAGAGATGTCGGGAGCCAACAAGAAAACCTCCAAGTCGGAGGGCGTTGGTGGAAAGCCTTGGGAAAATCCGGATGCTCTTGGAGGTGAACCAGGGAAGAATGAGCAGCTACAACTTGAGAAGAAGCAGACCAAACAGACAGCTGCAAGAGTTGAGAAAAAAAAAAGGCAGTCACCTTCAACCCACAATATAGAGAGGCGCAGAGGTTCGCTGCAGAATGAAGGTCATCAAAGTGAAAATAAGACAGAACATAGATGGCCTGAAATGAGAGCTAGAGGCAGTGACACCTCAATTAGATCAGGACTCAGTGACCTAAGGCAAACGGTGACAGACCGGCTGATTGTGGAGACGACTGAAAGGAGTTTCTAGTCGCTGAATGAAATGTGCCAAGCCCACGGCTTTAGGCAGAGGGGGGAGGTATGTAGTGATAGTAAGACTTCACTATACCTTTGTGTGTGGTTTGAGGACCTGTGATGAGGTCACTGCCATGTGACCTGTCATGTGCTCTGTGTTAGCTGAATGGCTGGTGTATATAAGTGAGCCTGCTGCTGACCACAGGTGTGAGTGGACTGGAGGTGTAGAAACTCCAGTGTGGGAGTTTCTGAGAAGACCTCCAGTGTGTGGGCTGAAGAGAGAGTACTCGGTTAGAGTACGAGGACTTTTATCTGTTTCTGTTACTTTGTGCCAGAGAAGGCTGTTTTTGTTTTCTGTTTTTACAGCAAGTTTATGAAGTCTAATAAACTTGCTTAAAGAACCCGGAAGAGTCGCCCTCCTGCTTACCTCCGGTCGCACACCGCGAGACCACATCCCTACAACAGGTATAAGAAACACTAATGGCACTGTATGATGGTGTGTCTGCTACATTTTATTTGAATCTAGTGTGGCCTACACAAAGAGTAACGTGTGTTTGTGGTGTTGGTGTACACGTTACGGTCGGATGTCACAGCGCAGTAAATGACACTGCTGTGATACCAAAAAAAAAGGATTCTCTGGGACTGGGCCAGGTGCTGTGTGGCACCAGCACAGAGGTTGTTTGGGTCCTCACAGTACAATCCCTCTATAGTGTTTAACTTTAACCTCAATAGATGCTGTGAGGTAAAGTAACACTTATAGGGGCACTGAGAGTGAATTTACTGGTGAAAAATTTGGGGGTGCGCGATAGAACAGGCCGCACTAGGGGTCCTGCAGTCTGATGTGACTACAAAGACTGACCTAGTGGGTGCTGCACTCCCCAAAAAAAAGCACACAGGGGTCTGCGCAGCAGAGGTGACTAAACTGTGCAAAGCGCACCGAGCACCAGGAAAATTGAGGGATAAATGGGGGTAAGGGATTGGGTAGGAGGTTCGGGGGGAAACCCCTCACTTAAAAATCCCTATATAGCATTCACCAAAATGTACTGGATGGTGCAGCTACACTTTTAGGAAAAAATAGGGGAAGGGGATTTAAGGGATGAAAAGAAAAGGCTGTGAAAAGGCAGTGAGACACACACCACACAGTGCTGCAGCAAGAGGAGCTGCAGCAGCTGCAGTGAGTGTGTGCTGCACTGTCTCACTAAGCACCTCACTGAGAGCCTGCACAGCACAAAAAATGAAACTGAGCGAGGTCAGTGAGGAAAAAGACTACTTCTGTAACACACAGGGGCTGCTACAGTCGCTGAAAAACAATTTCTATCGCTATTAGATCCGAGATCTCTCCCTATCTCCAACAGCAACCTATCCCTATCTACTTTCACAGTAGAGGGAGGCTAAAATGGCAGGTGCAGCCTTTTATACTGCCTGATCACACCATCCAGCCAGCCAATCGCAGCGCAGCCCCTAGCTAGCATGTTTGGACACCTCCTACCAAGCTTAGGGGAGTTACACAATGTTGTCAGCAATTCTTCAGCTCCTGATTCGCTCCACGGAGCGCTAAGAGGCTGAAGGATTATGGGATTTCCTATTTCCTATGTGAAAAAAATATCGGAATCGGAAATCGGAATTCCAATATAGCAAATATCGGGCCGATTTCCGATATTTCGATATCGGAAAGCTCATCCCTATTTATCAGTTTATGTTTGAACTCCAAATCCATCTTATTGAATAAATAGTGGCACTTAGTAGAGGAGGCACAGACAAGCATAGGCGGACAAATCAGTATAAGTGGCATAAGTTATGATTGAAATGTACATTGGAAAACATATTTTATTCTGACTCGTGACATTTTTAACAAGCCTTATTTTCATTAACAGATCAATGACTCTTAATAAATATGATGCATCTTACATCAGCGCACCTTGGGGGAAGATTGGTATAAAAAACACCAGTCTTGATAAACCAGCCCATCATGTTTTATTTTAAAAAATCATTTTGTTTTAGTTTTTAAATGACAAAACCTAAACAAAGAAAACAAAAAATAAGCATATGCCCTACAGCAGGTAAATAAGTAAATAGTAATGGTACATAAAAATAACAAAGAACTTAGTTAACACTTATTTGATCAAAAAAGTATAAAAGCCATCCAACCACAACAAGGTGTACCCATCAGGACAGTTCTAACCTGTCTCTATTAATTAAAAACTTACCATGTGTCAAACAGCATCCATTTTTTGTTTAGTTTTTGTCTTACTGTATAGCTTACCATGGATCAGTGTCTCAGTTTGGCCCTGTCCTCCTTTGTCCTTATTCACTTTGATGTTGTTTGACACATTGTTATGGGTCTGCGGAACGCACCAAATATAATGTAGAAAGGTGCGTTCGCAGCCCGGGGTCCACCGTGCAAGCGAAGCCTGCTGCTAGTAAAAATGGCGCGAGAAGCAAACTCTGTTATCCCGCAGAGTCGCCAACATAAAACGCCGTAATGCGCTGTGGCAATAAGTGCGAACTCTGTTACTCCACAGAGCCGCTAGAAGGAGAGCCGCAGCGCTATATGGCGATGTGTGCGCACTCACTAGACACAACTGAGTGGCAAAGAAAACCGCTAGGGCGCTGACTAGCGTTGAAAGCGAACCCTGTTACGTCACAGGGCGCTGAGAAAAAGCACTGTGTCCTGTAAGGCTCTCAGGTACACAGTTAAGTGCTAAGCGTACATAAAGCGTGATCATGCGCTAACGTCCTCGCGGGAGTCACCCGCAATCTATGGCGTTCTGAACGCCAGACCCTGAATACGGCAATCAAAACTCCTCACCGGTTTTATGCCGGTAATCTAGGGCATCTAGGACACCGACCCTGACCAGCTACCATACCAAACTCCTCACCGATTAACTCGGTATTCTAGTGGCTTATTTCAGCCGGGTTCCTATCCACACATACACATGACCACACTGGCGCATAGCATACAATGGTTGATATTAGCGCATGGCGGCCCAGTCATGCTACCCTTTTATAGCAACAGCTACAGGACCTTCCAGGAACAAGGACCAATGAGAAACTGTTACAAACACATGTAGCTACATGACCTTCCTGACGGACCAATAGGAGCCGCTGCAGCACCTGAACATGTGACCCTGATCTCCAATGAGAGATCTCACTCTGGGCATGCTCAGAAGGGAAAACGCAGGACTTTGTCCCAAAGACGTCTGCTCCAGCACTGGCTATAATAGCAGATCCAGGAAAGGCAACAGCAGCAAGTCACTGCACAGTAGTGGAGTGGGCAAGACGCTTGGACCGACGTCTCTGTGAGCAGGCTCCACTGCGGCCGGAGATGAATGGGAGACCGCAGCAGGACGGGTTCGAGACTCCCTTGTGCAGCAGCGGGAAATCGAACCCTAACACACATGATAAGGTTTTAATACTAGAAACAAGTTAGGACCGTGCCAATGGGTACACCTTGTCGTGGTGGGATTTTTTTTTTAATCAAAATAGTGTTAACTAAGTTCTCTGTGTTATTTACATGTACTATTACTTTTACTTGCTAGAGGGTTTAAACTCTTTTTTTCTTGGGTTTTGCCTGTGAAATGGCCACAGTGTGAACATGCTCTTACAATTTGCATGCATAATACCAGCTTACAGTCCTTATCAGCTTTTTTTTATTAAATAATTATAAGATCAATGTAGTATTATATTCATCATTGTGAAAAATTATGAAATATAAAGTTTAAATGCTTAATCTCCTTTTCTTACTGTGCTTTATTAAACAAGTGCAGCAATATTCTCCATCCCTTGTTACCACAACGCCTCTCCACTATTGCTCTCACTGATTGTTTACAGGCTGCAGTAGTGACATCTTGACTACAGCTCAAGTGACCACTGCAGCCAATCACTGGGCTCTGTAGCTTGAGCCATCTATGTTGGTGGAGCCGCTGAGCCCAGTGAGTGGTTGCAATGGTCATATGTGCTGTAGATGTGATGTCAATTCTGTGGCCTCTAAACAGTCACTCAGAGAAGCATTTAAGATGCATCACCAGAGCAGGGGAGAGTGAGTATGGCCCTATTTGTTATTTTCAATACAAACAGGTCTATGGAATGGAGACAGTTGGATAGGGAAAACTCTTTAAAGAAATTGTATGTCTTTGTAATGATAGTTTTTTTTATCTTTACCTTACTTACCGTATAACATATCTACTGAATGTACATTTTGTGGATTGTGTGAGGAACCTAACTGTGGGATCAGACTACATAATGCTTGTTTGTAGTCTGTAACCATGGATACGACTGCATAGAAGCTGTAGACTCAAAAACATAGGAGAAAGAAAACTAAACCATTTCAAAGGCTATTTATATGGCTACTTCATTGTTTAGTTTAGATGGTCTTAGAGCAGATTATGCTAACAGGAGCGGATCTTTTGAAATTTGAATTCACCGAGTTGCCTAAATGTTCCCCAAATAAGTCAATTTGTGGCAAACAGATTTGCATAAATCTCAATACTGGAAAGATTATACCATAATTAATTGGGAAATAGACATGGTGTGAGGAGAGAGAGAGAGGACCCCACTGATCATAAGAGCTGACAATTTAGGGCAAGAGGAGAGCGAGGATCACAAACACTTACATTCGACAGAAGAGAGAGGCCTTGCCAGTGATTTTTCCATACAACCTGCGCTCCACTGGGGACCCCAGAGTTGATAGATTATGATAATCCGTAAGATGTCATAGCTGCAGAGCATTGTGGTGAGGACCACACGGAAAAGCAAAATGATTGTGGTCTGCTTTTAATTGTTCAGCAGTGTGGAAAATGGTGCCAGGCAATTTTTTTTTTTGGTTTGAGAACCGTCAATCAACTTCATAATGTTCAAATTCACATGGTACTGTGAACATCAGAAAATTTGACTCAAACTATATCCTCCACAGGTTTAATATGCTCATCACTTGAATATTCCAATCAGAATTTTAACCCCTTCATGACCCAGCCTATTTTGACCTAATGACCTGGCCATTTTTTGCAATTTGACAGTGTCCCTTTATGAGGTAATAACTCAGGAACGCTTCAACGGATCCTAGCGATTCTGAGATTGTTTTTCGTGACATATTGGGCTTCATGTTAGTGGTAAATTTAGGTCGATAATTTTTGCGTTTATTTGTGAAAAAAATGGAACTTTGGCCAAAATTTTGAAAATTTCGCAATTTTCAAATTTTTAATTTTTATTCTGTTAAACCAGAGAGTTATGTGACACAAAATAGTTAATAAATAACATTTCCCACATGTCTACTTTACATCAGCACAATTTTGGGAACATTTTTTTTTGTTAGGAAGTTATAAGGGTTAAAATTTGACCAGCGATTTCTCATTTTTACAGCAAAATTTACAAACCATTTTTTTAGGGACCACCTCACATTTGAAGTCACTTTGAGGGGTCTATATGGCAGAAAATACCCAAAAGTGACACCATTATAAAAACTGCACCCCTCAAGCTACTCAAAACTACATTCAAGAAGATTATTAACCCTTCAGGTGCTTCACAGGAACTAAAGCAACGTGGAAGGAAAAAATGGACATTTTAATTTTTCCAACAAAAATTTTCTTTTAGCATCAATTTTTTCAGTTTTGCATGGGCAACAGGATAAAATGGATCCTAAAATTTGTTGGGCAATTTCTCCTGAGTACACAGATACCTCATATGTGGTCATAAACCACTGTTTGGGCGCACGGAAGGGCTCAGAAGGGAAGGAGCGCCATTTGACTTTTTGAATGGAAAATATGCTGGAATATTTAGCTGTTGCCATGTCGCATTTGGAGAGTCCCTGTGTGCCTAAACATTGGAACTCCCCCACAAGTGACCCCATTTTGGAAACTAGACCTCCCAAGGAACTTATCTAGATGCAGAGTGAGCACTTTGAACCCCAGGTGCTTCACAAATTGATCCATAAAAAAAAGAAAGTACTTTTTTTTCACAAAAATTTTCTTTTAGCCTCAGTTTTTTCATTTTTGCATGGGCAACAGGATAAAATGGATCCTAAAATTTGTTGGGCAATTTCTCCTGAGTACATCGATACCTCATATGTGGTCATAAACCACTGTTTGGGCGCACGGCAGGGCTCAGAAGGGAAGGAGCGCCATTTGACTTTTTGAATGGAAAATATGCTGGAATATTTAGCGGTTGCCATGTCGCATTTGGAGAGTCCTGTGTGCCTAAACATTGGAGCTCCCCACAAGTGACCCATTTTGGAAACTAGACCCCCCAAGGAATTATCTAGATGCAGAGTGGGGCACTTTGAACCCCAGGTGCTTCACAAATTGATCCGTAAAAAAAAAGAAAGTACTTTTTTTTTCACAAAAATTTTCTTTTAGCCTCAGTTTTTTCATTTTCACATGGGCAACAGTATAAAATGGATCCTAAAATTTGTTTGGGCAATTTCTCCTGAGTACACCGATACCTCATATGTGGTCATAAACCACTGTTTGGGCGCACGGCAGGGCTCAGAAGGGAAGGAGCGCCATTTGACTTTTTGAATGGAAAATATGCTGGAATATTTAGCAGATGTCATGTCGCATTTGGAGAGTCCCTGTGTGCCTAAACATTGGAGCTCCCCCACAAGTGACCCCATTTTGGAAACTAGACCCCCCAAGGAACTTATCTAGATGCAGAGTGAGCATTTAACCCCCAAAATGCTTCACAAATTGATCCGTAAAAAAAAGAAAGTACTTTTTTTTTTCACAAAAATTTTCTTTTAGCCTCAGTTTTTTCATTTTCACTGGGCAACATTTTTAAATTGGATCCAAAAATTTGTTGGGCAATTTTCCTGAGTACAAGATCCCTCACATGTGGTCTAAACCACTTTTTGGGGCCCAGGCGGGGTTCCCAGAAGGTAAGGGTGCATTTGAATTTTGGAAAGGAAAATTTGCTCAGTCGTTAGCGGAACCATGTCATGTTTGGAGACCCTTGATGCTAAACTTTGGAGCTCCCCACAATTCCCCCCATTTTGGAAACTAGCCCCCAAGAAATTTTGCGAGCACAGTGAGCACTTTGAAACCCAGGTGTTCACAAAATTTAAAAAGCAGAGCCGTTTTAAAAAAAAAAATTTTTTTTTTTTTCTAAAAAAAATTATTATTTCCCCCCATATTTTTTTTTTTAAAAGGTTAAGGAAAAAATTGGACCCCAAAAGTTTTTTTCTAATTTGTCCAAGATGCTGTACCCAATGTGGGGGAGAACACTGTTTGGGACCGTAGGGCTTAAAGGGATGTAGTGACTTTTTTGAAATGCCGATTGAGGAGGGTTGCGGGGGGCCCCGGCCCCCCTGATAGCCTAAACAGTAGAAACCCCCCAAAAGTGACACATTTGTAAATGACCCCTAAGGGAAAATTAAAACTAGATGTTGGTGGCACTTGAACCCCCGTGTTCCCCAAAAGTTTGTAATGCGACCGTAAAAAAAAAAAATCATTTTTTTCCTCAAAGATGTTTTTTTTAAAACCCGAAATTTTTTTTTTTTCACAAGGGTAAACAGGGAAATTGGACCACAAAGTTGTTGTACTTTTTGTCCTGGTACACTGGCCCCCTTTGGGGGGGGGGGAACCACGTTTTGGGCATGGGAGAGCAAAAAAGGGAAGGAGCCCATTTTGTAATGCGACTTGTGGATTTATGTGGGGTCTTGTTGCATTTGCAGAGCCCTGATGCCCCTAAACAGTAAAAAACCCCCCACAAGTGACCCCTTTTTTGGAAACTAGCCCCCCAAAAGGAGTTATTAGATGTGTAGTGAGCATTTTTGAAACCCCAAAAGGGCTACACAGAAGTTTTAACGGGGCCAAAAAAAAAAAAATCATTTTTTTCCCCAAAAACATGATCTTTTAGTCCCAATTTTTTTTTTTTTTTCCGGGGGGAACGGAGAATTACCCCTCAAAAGTTGTTGTCCTTTGTCCTGGTACGCGTCCCCCTTGTGGGGAAAATACTGTATGGGCACACTTCGGGGCTGGGGGAAAGTGTGACGTTTTGAAATGCCGACTTGTGGAATGGTCTGTGGGCGTCATGTTACGTTTGCAGAGTCCCTGATGTGCCAAACAGTTAAATCCCCCCAAGTCCCCATTTTGGAAACTTGACCCAAAAAGGAATTTTTTCTAGTGGTGGTGCCCCTTTTTAAACCCCCCCAAGTTCTTCCAGAAGTTTTTAAACGAGACCGTGAAAAAAAAAAATTTTTTTTTTTTTCACAAGAATAACTTTTTAGCCCAAAAATTTTTTTTTTCCCCAAAAGTAACGGAGAAAATTTGCCCCCCCAAATTTTTTTGTGCAAATTTTCCCCAGTCGTGTCCCCCCAAAATTGGGGGAAAAAAAATGTTTGGGCACCGTGGGGGTTGGATAAAGGGGCACTTTTTTGTTTTTAAAACGCAAAAATTTTGGGGGTAATGGGGGCCTGTCGCGTATGGAGACCCTGATGTACTAAAAAAGTAAAAAAACCCCAATTCAACCCAAACCCCAACCCAACCACCCAAAAAAAAAAAACCCCCAACCCTAAACCCCATCCCCCTAACCCTAATAAAACCCCAACTAACCTAACCCAACCCCCCAAAAACCCAATCCCAACTCTAACCTAAACCTAACCACAAACTAACCCATCCCAACCTAACCCCAAAACCCCCTAACGTTTTTTCCCACCCTAACCCAAAAACCAACCCCCAACCCTTTTTCCAACCAAAACCCAAAAACCCCAAACCCAAAAAAATTCCCAACCTTACCAATTCTAACCCTCCCCCCGTTCAAAACCAAGGTGGGTTATATTGGTTTTACCAGCCGTTCAACACGTGCGTTGAGGGGTGGTAACGGTTTAGAAAACGCGACGGTTTGTATCCCCCCTGTGCGAGGTTTTGGTGATTATCTGTGTAGCGGTGGGGCCCAGACGCTGCGCCCCCGTCCAAGGTCCCCCACTGAATGACGCACGTCGGAAGCATGCCCCTTTTTGGCTGCTTGCGATGGCACCAAATGGGGGGGAAAGGCAGCGTTAAGGGGGGGGTTAACCCCCTTATAAGCGGTGAACGCAGTCCATCTAACGGGTGCCTAATGCAATATGAACCGCCTGGCCCTAAGGCCCCGTGCCCGTTTTGGTTCACTTGCGGTTTTTTTTAAAAAACCGCAGGAAAAAAGACTGCCTTTTTTCCCGGTATTTAGGCGGAAAATTTCTGCGGTTTTTTCTGCGGTTTTTTGCTATAAGGAATAGGTGTAAAATCGCTGCGGAAAAACCCCACCCCAAAAAAATTTACTGCTGGGTTTAAAACCGCAGCAAAATTTGCGCTGAAAAATCTGCCGATGGCACAGCGTTTTTTTTTTCCCCGTATTTTTATTGTACGGGGCAGGTTTGGGTCGTGTGGTCCGCAGCGCCAAATCCCCTGCGGATCCGCAGCTAAATCAGTGCGGATCAGCAGCGAAATCAGCTGGGTTAGCGCGAAAAACCGTGGGTCAGCAGCGAAAAAAAGCTGCGGATCGCAGCGAAAAAAGCTGCGGTCAGCAGTGAAATCGCGGGTTCGCAGCTTTTTGTGCTGATCCCAGTGATTTCGCTGCGTTGTGCTGTTTTGCTGCTGATTTCGCGTGATCCGCAGCAAAATCGCAGCGGATCAGCAGCGAAATAGCTGCGGATCAGCAGCGAAATCAGTGGGGTCGCAGCGAAACCGTGGGGATCGCAGCGAAATCCGTGCGGATCAGCAGCAAAAAAACAGCTGCGGTTAGCGCGAAATCAGCGCGGACCGCAGCAAAAATTCAACGTGTGCACGGGGGCCAATAGGAAAAAAAAAAAAATTCTTTATTTTTTTTTAAAATATGCGGGGGGGGGGGTTACTTCTTTTTTTTATTTTGTCACTGTGACAGTTTAACAGGATCAAAAAAAAATTTTTTGACTATGGGGCGGTGCATGCCCCCGGCCCCGGGGGGCACTGGCATGCGCCCGCCATTTTCCAAATGGGAAGGATCCAGGGAACGGTGGAAGGGAGGGGGTATGTGGGTCGGAAGTGGGGGGGGGGATGGGGAAAAGGGGGGGGGCAGCGGAGGCCCCCGAGGGGGTTTTTTTGTGAGGCGGTGACGACCGCTGCCATTTTCGGTGGGGCGGGGGATCGCCGTTTGGGGAGTGTGTGGGGGGGTCGGGCTGGGGTTTTGTCCCCCTTTGCGATGCTATTGCGCTCGGCCATGCTGGATTGTAATTTTCCCCCAATTTATTGGTGAAAAAATTACAGATTGCTCTGATTGGTGTTTCACTTTTAACAGCCAATAGAGCGACGTGGCCACGGGGGGGTTAACCCCAACCCCCTGTGGTGAAGCACAAAGGTCCTGTGCCGGGGGGTGGGGGACCTTTCAGTCCCCGGGGCCCCGACCGCAGGGACGCGATTTTCATGACGCCAATAGGGTCGGGGTTTTGGTTTTGGACTGTTTTTATGACGCCTAGTGGCGTCTGGGGGGGGAAAGGGGTTAAAATAATTACAATGCCCTTTTTAACAAAATCTATTCAAGAAAGGTAAAAGTACTAATAATAAAAATAAATGTATTAAAGCAAATATTACTATCTTCAAATGGAAAATAAAAAGAGATTCTTTTTTCCCTTTTTCTCTTTTGTCAGTACGGTTAGGTTCACGGCAACAGTCAGCGCGCAACAATAATACAAAGGCGTTTTAAAAATGGAGTATAATGATTATCTTGTGCCATATCATGTAAAAAGAAAAAACTTTTTTTGTGGTTGAATTTATAGATGCATTTTGTCCATGATTTTATTTTTTTTCTATTTGAAACCCCCGTTGTAAAATGCTTCCATGGTAAAAAAACCCGCCTTTTTTTTCCTTATGATTTTATCATTTTAGATTCTTTTCACGTAAGTATTTATTTTTAGTTTAATAAAATACAAAAAAAGTTCTTTTGAAGATAGGCGCGTTTTGGGAAAATTCAGGATTTTAAGCTTGTTTAAAAATAAGTACAAGATAAGCTTCACTTCTAAAAAATGTAAACCTTTTCTGAATACTTTGGGGATTGAAATATTGAAATTGCACTTTTGAAAACTTGTTTTTTGGCTGGAAAAGTATGTTTTCTTTAAAAAAGATAAAAAAAAAACTCTCAGACTTCTAGGTAGGTAAGATGAATCATTGGTGATGATGTAAGGAGGAGACGGGTGTGGGTGCCCGTACCCAGCTGGGTTGGAATGTTGAGGTGCCCCCCAGTTCCGGGGGAAGAATTGAGGAGCCGGCCCCCTTGACCCGGGAGGAGGGGCAATTAAAAAAAAAAACGGTTGAAAGGGAGGGTTTGGTGTGATTTTGGAGCAGCGGGAGCCGGGTGTGCTCGTCCCTGAGCCTGGCGTGTGACAGGCAGCGTGTTTTTCTCCGCCGTTTCAGGGGGTTCTGGGAGATAGGGCCGTGCGCCCAGGACTGTGAGGATGAGGGTCGTGCGCTCAGCTACTGTGGTACCCCCACACTCGAGCAGAGAAAAAGAGTAAGGAATTCTTGCGGCCTTCCTGCCAGTTTTCACGCCCATTTACGTTTAACCCGGGGGGTTGCGGTCTTGTTTGTTACGGCTGCACGTGTTCATGGATGGGGCTCAGTGAAAGTGACCGACGCTGCTGCCCCAAACAGACCCCTTTTAAGGGCCCTTGAGGATATCCCCGGCCCCCGCTGGTTTACAACCCCCCCGGGGGTAATCTGCTGCGAGGAGAATAAAGGACGATAAAATTTTTAACTGGCTGCCATTGTTTTTATTTTTATTCCACTATCCATCTTTAACCCTTCCCTCCTGCGAGTAGTTATATTTGCTCTATTAAAAAGTTCATTTTGTTAACCCTTGCTCTGCCTTAGTTGTCACTGATCCCCAAAAAGCTTTTAATGAGACCAAGTCATGTTAAGGTGTTTTTTTGGAGCAAAAAAAACAATCTGACGTTTGTTTTTACTGCCGTCTGACGTCCTGGAGTTTTCGGCCAATAGATCACTTCACTTGTTTGAATCAGCGTGAGCTCGGTAGGAAATTTTACCCGGTGCTCGCACGCGTCATAGGGGGATGCGTAAAAATCAGATAAAAAATGCGTAAAAAACAGATAGCATCGCTGGTCCCCGGGCTGGCGATTTTTTTTCACATCAAGGTTTTAAAATTTGGGAGTCTCGGCCGAGTTCAGTGAAAATGGCATGCTGCGATTTTTTTTGCATGCCGAAATGACTGAGAAAAAAAACATGTGTGAGCTGCCCTATAGGTAAACTCTATGCCCTATAGGTAACAATGTTTTTGGAAAAACTCGCCCCTATTCTCGGGGTGTGATGCCCCGGCCTTCATAGTGCTTCTGTGCTGAAATAAATAATAAAAAAAAAAAAAAAGCGTAGGTTTCCCCGTATTTTTGATAACAGCCATGCGAATCAAACTGGGGGCCCCCAACGTCGCTTGAGCAAGGTGGTTTTCAAGAATAGAGGGGCCCCACGCAACCGTGACCGTAGGTAACTTTGTTGCGTCCCAATGGTCCTGACTTGCTTTGCAGCAGCTAGTGGGGTTTCAGCGGGCGTGTATTTGGCACCTAAATTGAAAAAAATATTTTTCCGACATGAATTATGGCATGAGCGAACGACCACAGGTGAGGGTTATTGTTGTTTTTTTTATTTTTTTTTTTTTGGGAACAAGGGGTTTGGGGGGAAATTTGGTGTTGGTGAGTATAACTGTGATTGTTTTTTTTAAATAAAAAAAAATGTGTCTAGTTTTTCTAGTAAAGGTTTATTCTGGCTGTGTCTTTTTTTACCATGTAACTTGGTTAGTAATGGAAGGGTCTTTGAGCCTTTCATTGTAATCTTTGGGTTGTATATAGACAATCAAGATGACATCAACCCCCAAATGAAACCCCTTTTCATCACTACAGAGAAATGGGAAAGCCAGAAAAAAAAAGATGACCTTTTCTGGGCAGCTGTGGGGCTATTTTTTATGGGGGCCAAAATCCAGGCTCTTTCCCCCCGAGAATACCAGCCCCAGTGTTGCTTTAGC
>JARQOD010000006.1:386715311-386782374 GCA_033576555.1 Oophaga sylvatica | reverse complement strand
CTGTGATAGGGGCTTGTGCTTTTGGCCTGAGGAGGGAGTGAAAAGTGTCAAAAAGTTTCTTGGGGTTGTTGGCTAGTGAGGAGATCAGGGTGGTGAAGTAGGTCTGTTTGGCGAGGTGAAGGGCAGCATTATAAGTTCTTAACATGAATTTAAAGTGGATGAAGTCTTCTGGTGTGCGGGTTTTTCTCCAAAGGCGTTCAGCACTCCTAGAGCATCGCTGAAGAAGTTGAGTTTGCAATGTGAGCCAGGGCTGTTTTACTGTGTGTTTGGAAGTTCTGAGGGTGAGCGGTGCTACTTGGTCAAGGGTGCTTCTAAGAGTGTCATTGTAGTGATGAACAGCCAGATTAGGACAAGAAAAAGAGGAGATTGGGACAGCAATGAGTGTAGGGAGTCTGAAAGTGTCATATGTAAGCAGTGCAATGGTTGTGGTCACAAGGTAAGCAGAAGGACTGCAGGGGTAATATAGCACAGATATTAGGTATGCAGACATAAAGGACACAAGAGCATAGTGAAAAGTAATAGTGCTCATAAGGACTTGAGGACGTATATACTGACGAGTGTATAGTCACATACCCATATGCTGAATGTGCTATAGCTGGGACCAAACCCAACTGTAGGAGACTGTGGGAGTAAAGTATATCAGGTATGCCAGTATAAGTATACCGAACCTCAGTGAAACACAGTGGTGCTACATGAAAACCTGTGGAGAGATGGTGCAGGCAGCACTTACCCAGTGATTGAGACAGGCAGACTGGCCAGGACGCAGAATCCACCGCAAGACAGGGCTGGAGAAGAGAGCACTCGTATTGTGCCTGAAGTAGTGAATGCCTGTGGGCCGGCGTCGGCATGGGCGGAAGCCGGAAATGGCATTTGCGGTCCACAAGCAGGAAATGAGTGTCACTTGCGTTCCAGGGAGTGGAGGATGAGAGCGGGGAGAAGGTGGGCGGGGCCAAGCAGTGACACTTGTGATCCCCAGGTGGGAGGTGCACAGAGTCTGAGTTCCAGAGGTGATGAGTGAAAAGCTTCATTGCTGAAAGATAATGGTGGCAGCGGTGATAGCATAAAGGGAGAGGAGCATGGTGACAACGTGAAGTTGCATGTAGAAGGGCTTATCAATAAAGACGACTCTGCAATAAAGGAGAAATATGTTAGTGACCCAGCAGATGGTATACTGGTTAAGATAACACATATCTAAATGTATGAATATGCTGCCTGAAACACAGTATATATTGGGGTCACCAATGTACATTAATACACATCTGGATGTATAAATAGATTACCTGAGACCTAGTATGTATTAGGGTCTCAGAGATATATTAATATGTGTTATAGAGTAAGATTAGTAGAGGATGACAAGAGACACATCATAAAAAGGACTGCAAATCATAGTCCCTATTTAGTCCCTTAGGGGTCAGCGTCTGGAGTGTGTGGATCCAATACGCCTCCCTTTTCTTAAGCATTGTCACCGCCACGTCGTGGTAAAGGGATTTGTTCAATAACTTGATATCTCAACTGACTCACATGATGTCCTGAGTTAATAAAATGTTGTGGAATAGGGAGTAGGGTGTTACGGCATCTAATTGTGGACTTGTGTTTGGACACTCTATCTTTGATGCGCTGTGTTTTCTCACCTATATATGCCAGGCCACAAGGCATTTAATTAGGTATATGACGAATGTAGAGTCACAGGTGAAGTATCCTTGTATTTGGTATCTCCTACCTGTATGTGGATGGTGGATAAAGTTGCCCCTTAAGATGTTATTGCATTGATTACAGTTCAAGCAGGGGAATGTACCATTCCTTGGGTACTCAGAGAGCGTTGTAGGCTTAGTGTTTTCTGTGGGCCAATGTCGGCCCTGATAAGGGAATCCCGGATATTGCGCGCCCTCGTAAAGCAAGGAAGAAATGGGAGTTGAAATGAGTCCACTTGTGGATAGGAGGCTTGTAAGAGGTGCCAGTGTCTCCGTATAGTTTTATGGATGATGTAAGCCGATGGGTGAAAGTGATGGACGAATGGGATACGGTGAGATGCCATCGAGGGTTGAGATCGAGATGTATCAGTTTCAGTTTGTAAGGCTCTGGATGGGTAGCCTCTTGTCCGGAATCTGGACTTCATTTCACTGGTCCTAGTTTGGAGGGTAATAGGATCAGAGACTATCCTGCTTACTCTCTTCAACTGAGATTTGGGGATAGAATCTTTCATCTTAGTGGGATGGAAGCTATCATAGTGTAAGAGGCTATTGCGATCTGTGGATTTAATGAATAAATCTGTAGAGAGATTGCCCTGTTCATCTTTCAGGACCATGGAGTCCAAAAAAACTGATATTATTAGGGTCACAGGACATAGTGAAGTCTAGACCGGGCCAAGATGTTTTTAACATATGATGGAATAGTCGAAGAGATGACATGTTACCCTGCCAGATGCAGAAAATGTCATCAATGTATCTCTTCCACACCAGTGCGTGGGTGCAGAAGAGATCACTATGGTAGATGACGGTGTCTTCGAAGTGGGCCATGTAAGCGTTAGCGTATGGAGGCGCTACGTTTGAGCCCATTGCTGTGCCCCTTGTCTGTAGGTAGAAGGTGTCCCCAAACAAAAAGAAGTTTTTGGTGAGGACAATGGACAGTAAATCACAGCACAGATCAATATGTGCTGTTTCCATAGGGGATAAAGAGAGCAGGCGACGTGTGGATGCTATACCCTCTGTATGGGGGATAGAGGTATATAAATCCTTTACATCGAAGGATACCAAAAATGTATCCATCGGGACTGGACTGATAGATTTAATGGCCGATAGGAAAGCGCCTGTATCCAATATAAATGAAGTGGTATCCTTTATTAAGGGGGTAAGAACCCTCTCCAGGAAGATGGAGAGGGGGGAAAGCAATGAGTCAGTTGAGGCCACGATAGGTCTCCCTGGGGGATTTTGTAAGTTTTTGTGCACCTTAGGTAGTATATAGAATACTGGGGTAATTGGGTGCTGTTTACTAAGAAAATCCCGGGTTTTGTTGTCAAGGACCCCTCTAGATATGTAATGTTCAAGGGTGTTATGAATAAGTTGTTGAATTTCAGAAGAAGGGTTATTTGCCAATTTTTGATATGTGGATGAGTCACTTAGCTGGCGTAGAGCTTCAGAGATGTATTGGGATTTGTCCATGACTACGGTGGCACCCCCCTTGTCAGCTGGTTTGATTATTATGTTTTTGTTGTCTTGAAGTGACCTAAGAGCTTGTCTATCTAGTGATGAGAGATTAGTAGGGAAGTGTAGATCACCCCTATCCGTAGTATGTCTAAGTCTCTGGAACGAGTCATCTACAAGTTGAATGAATGCCTCTAGTGCATGAGAGCCGTAGGGTGGTCTATACGTAGACTTGTTACGAAGGCCTAGGCTGGCTGCCGTAAGTAGTCTAGGTTGAGTGGTGTCAATAGGTGGACTTACATCCATATTGGTAGAGTCTGATTCGGCAAAATGCAATTTAAGGCGTAGTGACCTGTAGAATTTTTGAAGGTCCATGTCCATCAGGAAGGTATTGCATTTATGACTTGGACAAAAGGACAGGCCTTTTTGCAAAGCCCAATGCTCGGCGAAACTAAGTGAAGTGGATGATATGTTAATCACCAGGGAGTCCGTACCTGTGATCGTGTCATCCGTGTTAAATCATTCCTGCGGCCTTCTGATGCCCCGGCGGGTCCTCTTCGTCTTTGGGATCTCCGTGGATGGCCTAAAGAAGGAACTGGGTTGCGATCTACCCTCTCCTGGTCCGATCCGAACGTGGATTGGTCGATTGAAGAGCGGTACCCTTGTTTGTAAGAAGATTTCTTTGGCCCAGAATTGTCGCGCCATTTGTAGACCCTATTGAGTTCGTAGTCCTTTTGATCACGTAGGTATTTAGACCGCTTCCTTTGTTCAGTATCCCGTCAGTGTTGAGTAATATTAGAGTCGATTCTGGATTTGAGGGAACTGAGGTCCTCTGGAGAGCAGGTGGATGTCAGCTGTTGTTCAAGTTTCTTTATACGATCCTGGCACTTGCTGATATCCTTGTGCAGATGTTCCAATGTGAGGACCATCAAATCAAAAGAACATTTGTTAAGTATTAACTCAAACTTGGAACAAAAATCAGGTAAATTACTAAAGAGTGTGGGGCGAAGGGTACCCTAAGTACCCGTGGAATTCTCTGTGCCTTTAAATACTCGGTAAGTGTTGCACCGTGGAGTTCAAGGTTGGTGCAATGTCGGAGCTCGCGTTCAAGGTCGCGACCCCGTTTTTCACTCGGTGCGGTTTTCAAAAAATCACTAGAAATTTTTGACAGGGCAATTATAGTAGACGTTTCCTCTGGATTATAGGAGAAAGTGAGTGATGACATGGCCACAAATAAGGCGTGCTGAAGCGTAAGGTATATTAATCAAAGGAAGGAGACGCTAGCACAGCCTAAGGGTGAGGTGCCTCCAGTAGGTTACCAAACTGTGAACTATGCGAAAAAGACCAGGCACACTCCAAAGTGCAAAAAAATTGTATTTATTTGTGCAATACATACAATAGCCACAAACGTTTCGGTCTATGTAAGAATCATAGAATCATAGAATCATAGAATGGTAGAGTTGGAAGGGACCTCCTGGGTCATCTGGTCCAACCCCCTGCTCAAAGCAGGATTCTCTAAATCATCCCAGACAGATGTCTATCCAGCCTCTGTTTGAAGACTTCCATTGAAGGAGAACTCACCACCTCTTGTGGCAGCCTGTTCCACTCATTGATCACCCTAACTGTCAAAAAGTTTTTTCTAATATCTAATCTGTGTCTCCTCCCATTCAATTTCATCCCATTGCTTCTAGTCTTTCCTTGTGCAAATGAGAATAAAGATGATCCTTCTACAATGTGACAGCCCTTGAGATATTTGTAGACAGCTATTAAGTCTCCTCTCAGTCTTCTTTTTTGCAAGCTAAACATTCCCAAATCCTGCAACCGTTCCTCATAGGACATGGTTTGCAGACCGGTCACCATTCTGGTGGCTCTTCTCTGAACTTGCTCCAGTTTGTTGATGTCTTTTTTAAAATGTGGTGCCCAAAACTGGACACAGTATTCCAGATGAGGTCTGACCAAAGAGGAGTAGAGGGCAATAATGACCTCACGTGATCTAGACTGTATGCTTCTGTTGATACATCCTAGAATTGCATTTGCCTTTTTTGCTGCTGCATCAGACCTTCATCAGTGTGCTATAAGAAATATATACAAAATAATAAATGGTACATAAAAGAAAGTATATACAAAAAATGGATTAACTGCACAAATTTAGTATCTGGTAGTTGCACAGAATATATATGGGGCTATGATAACATGAGAGAAAACTGAATCAAGAGACCAGAGGAAGAGTACTAAATTGCCACTAGTCAATATTTATGGAAAATAGTACTTAGATAGCCATACCTAGAGTAGTAAAAATGGTGCTGGAGCAACAATGTGAGTTCACACAATATTTAGACTATGATACAAAAAGTAAATGTACTATGAAGCAGGTTACATAGAAACATCATAGGCCACAGTGGACTATATAGTAACATACCCATATGTAAGCAGTGCAATGATTGTGGTCACAAGGTAAGTAGAAGGACTGTAGGGGTAATATAGCACAGATATTAGGTATGCAGACATAAAGGACACAAGAGCATAGTAAAAAGTACAGTAATAGTGCTCATAAGGACTTGAGGACGCATATACAGATGAGTGTATAGTCACATACCCATATGCTGAATGTGCTATAGCTGGGACCAAACCCAACTGTAGGAGACTGTGGGAGTAAAGGATATCAGGTATGGCAGTATAAGCATACCGAAACTCAGTGAAACACAGTGGTGCTACATGAAAACCTGTGGAGAGATGGTGCAGGCAGCACTTACCCAGTGATTGAGACAGGCAGACTGGCCAGGACACGGAATCCAAGGCAAGACAGGGCTGGAGTAGAGAGCGCTCGTATTGTGCCTGAAGTAGTGAATGCCTGTGCACTGGCATCGGCATGGGCGGAAGCCGGAAATGGCATTTGCGGTCCACACGCAGGAAATGAGTGTCACTTGCGTTCCAGGGAGTGGAGGATGAGAGCGGGGAGAAGGTGGGCGGGGCCAAGCAGTGACGCTTGTGATCCCCAGGTGGGAGGTGCACAGAGTCTGAGTTAAGGAGGTGATGAGTGAAAAGCTTCATTGCTGAAAAATAATGGTGGCAGCGGTGATAGCATAAAGGGAGAGGAGCATGGTGACAACGTGAAGTTGCATGTAGAAGGGCTTATCAATAAAGACGACTCTGCAATAAAGGAGAAATATGTTAGTGACCCAGCAGATGGTATACTGGTTAAGATAACACATATCTAAATGTATGAACATGCTGCCTGAAACACAGTATATATTGGGGTCACCAATGTACATTAATACACATCTGGATGTATAAATAGATTACCTGAGACCCAGTATGTATTAGGGTCTCAGAGATATATTAATATGTGTTATAGAGTAAGATTAGTAGAGGATGACAAGAGACTAGTGTTGAGCGATACGATAATGTAAATATCGGCTATCGGCCGATATTAGCTCTATCGGCCTTTCGATAATTCGTTTCGATATTTTCGTCTTATCGAATACCGGAATCGGAAGTTCCCATAATTCTTTGCGAGGCAATGTGATTTTAGTCAGCCAATGAGGAATCCTAAGAAGTGTGGGCACATCCTGTACTGCTGCGGTCATGTTAACTAATGGCATGGCTGTGATTGGATGCTGAAATGATGTCAGAATGCACTATAAAAGGCGCCGCCGCCATTTTAGCGTCACTGTGCTGTGAATTCAGTAAGGGACAGAACGCTGCTGTGCTGACTCTGAAGGACAGTTAGAGATTGCGATTTAGTGTACTGTGCTGTAGGCAGGCTAGCACCAACCGCTGTGTGAAGCTTCCTTTTGCCTGCAGTGTTGTTTTAACAGCTCTGCAAGGTGTGTGTGAGTGCAGGTGACGCTGCAGTTTGCTCTGCATGCAACGCTGTCTGTAGGCATCTGCACATGTCACTCACAGACAATTTTTTTTTTCCTTCAGTGTAATTCTTGCAGCTCCATGCAATTTAACTATTAGTGTGACGCGCTTCCATCCGTATCCAATACATTGGTTGCAAACACTATAGAAGTAGACAAAGGAGTAGCCTTTCACAGATTGTGGACAGTTGTGTTTCAGTGTTCACTTCAGTCTGTGTTTTTTATTTTTTGAGTGCACATCACGCTCCAGTTACTTGTTCAAGCACTGCTGCTTGTACTCTGCTGAGCGTGTCTCAGTGCCTCATCCTTTTCATTTCTCTCCAATTGGTTCTGCTCCATTCCATTTAAAATAAATATAATCTATTAGTGTGACGCGCTTCCATCCGTATCCAATACATTGGTTGCAAACACTATAGAAGTAGACAAAGGAGTAGCCTTTCACAGATTGTGGACAGTTGTGTTTCAGTGTTCACTTCAGTCTGTGTTTTTTATTTTTTTATTTTTTGAGTGCACATCACGCTCCAGTTACTTGTTCAAGCACTGCTGCTTGTATTCTGCTGAGCGTGTCTCAGTGCCTCATCCTTTTCATTTCTCTCCAATTGGTTCTGCTCCATTCCATTTAAAATAAATATAATCTATTAGTGTGACGCGCTTCCATCCGTATCCAATACATTGGTTGCAAACACTATAGAAGTAGACAAAGGAGTTGTAATGTATGTAGTACAGTTCATATAGCGTCTTGTGCTTGGGTGCGATGAACATACATGAGACACAGGTTTGATATAGAAAAGTCCTGTATTACTTCATACAAGTTGGCAGAAATAGTCACACAGTTTGCAGACACAGAAACAGGAGACACAGCAGGCCAGAGTAATCCAAGCTCAGCAATCACTCTCCAATACAGATTCAGGATCTTCTTCTCTGTTACCGTAAGTCCATGCAAACGTGGGTCTTTCAAAGAGCAGGGTTCAGAGTCCACAAGTGCTTCAGAGTTCCTCAGTAGGAATAGCTGGAGTACAAGGTCCAAGGCTTACAGGAGTCAAGTCACAGGTTCACTGCAGGCTAGATTCTGAAGCACTGATTGCTCAGCTGTGGCTGCTTAAGAAGCAAAGGAGAGAATCAGGGCGGGAACATGCAAGCTGGAAACTCCATTTTGACTGAGGGCAAGATAGCTGCAGCAAGACAGAAAGTAAAATGGCTGACGAACAAACTGAGTTTCAGGAATATATACATAGAACCTTACATTACTCCCCCCTTAAGGACAACCTCCGGATGACCTCAGACCAGGCTTGTGTGGGTACCTCTGATGAAACTGACGGAGCAAGCGAGGAGCATTAACGTTATTGACCGGTTCCCATGAGTTGTCCTCCACTGGGTAGCCCTGCCATTTAATCAGATATTGTAACTGATTTCTATACAACCTGGAATCTAAAATCCTTTCCACCACAAATTCTTCCTGACCATCGACTAGCACTGGGTCAGGGCAAGGAGAGGAACGTCCAGGAAACGTATTGGGTGTCGCAGCCTTTAGTAGGGATACATGAAAGACAGGGTGGATTCTCATAGTTCTGGGCAGTTGAAGACGACAAGCAACGGCACTTATAATTTTACTGATTTTATAGGGTCCAATGTACTTATGTCCCAACTTAGACGATGGAATCCTTAACTTAAGATTTCTGGTTGACAGCCAGACCAAGTCTCCTACATTGAAAGCTGGTGCAGGTTTACGAAATTTATCTGCAGCTTTCTTGTACCTTTCTTGAGCCGATTCCAGATTTTCCTTTAGAAGATCCATATTCTTCTGTAAAGACGTGATTCTTTCAGCCACTGCTGGTAAAGGCGTTTCTATGGGAAATCGTGGTAGAATGTTAGGATGATAACCTAGATTAGAGTAAAAAGGAGACTGTTTAGTGGAGGCACTCTGAGAGTTGTTATACGAGAACTCAGCTAATGGAAGTAGATCCACCCAATCATCCTGTAGGTGGCAGATAAAGCAGCGGAGATACTGCTCCAGGGTTTGATTGGTTCGTTCGGTCTGTCCATTAGTCTGGGATGAAAAGCAGAAGAAAGGTTTACTTTAATGTCCAATGCTGCACAGAAATTTTGCCAAAACCTAGAAGTGAATTGCACCCCTCGATCCGAAATAACCTCATCCGGTACTCCATGTAAGCGAAACACATCTTTAATCATCAAATCTGATGTCTGTTTTGCAGTGGGTAAGCCGACACAAGGGATAAAATGAGCTGCCTTTGTTAGACGGTCAACCACCACTAGAATGGTGTTCTTCCCCTGAGAGGTTGGTAACTCCACAATGAAGTCCATAGAAATGGATCCCCACGGGCGGGACGGGGTGGGAAGAGGCTGTAACAGACCAGTTGGTGAGGAGCGAGGTGTTTTGCATCTTGCACAGACCTCACATGAAGTGACATAATTCAAAACATCCTTCCTGCAAGTGGGCCACTAAAAGAAACGAGAAAGAAATTCCTGTGTCTTTAGAATTCCTCTATGCCAGCTATCTTGGAATCGTGAATAGTTGCAATACTCTCAATCTGACTGTTTCAGGAATATACAGGCGTTGTCCCTGAATCCACACACCATTCTTAAAGACAAGACTTACGTCCCTTGGGGGTTGTGCCAAAAAGGAATCCGCATGGTATGCTTCCTTGATGTCCTTAAGTAGGTCTTGATTATGAATTACTCCTAGGAATCTAGAGTCAGGAAGAATAGTCTTAGGAGGAGTAATTGGACGTGTCTCTGCTGAGTAAATCCTAGAGAGTGCATCAGCCTTTCCATTGCGCGATCCTGGTCTATAAGAGATGATAAAATTAAATTGGTTTAAGAAAAGATTCCAGCGAGCCTGGCGAGGAGTCAGGCACTTAGCCGACCTGATAAACTCAAGGTTACGATGGTCTGTCAGGACGACTATTTGCTGTGCAGCACCCTGAAGAAGGTGTCTCCATTCTTTGAAGGCGGCAATAATGGCCAACAACTCTCTATTGCCCACATCGTAGTTCCTCTCAGCCGAAGACAACTGCTGGGAAAAGAAGGCACAGGGATGCAAGACATTCTTCTCACCTGTTCTCTGAGAGAGTATAGCTCCAACGGCACAGTCTGAAGCATCCACCTCTATTATGAAGGCAAGCTCGTGATTGGGATGTACTAGGATAGGTGCAGTGTAAATTTATCTTTTAGACGGGAAAATGCTTCCTGGGCTTGGGGAGTCCAAGAAAACCTAGACTCTTTCCGGGTAAGTTGAGTGATAGGTGACATTACCTCAGAGAAATTTCTAATGAAACATCTATAGAAGTTGGCAAACCCGATGAAGCGCTGTACCTCCTTCACATTTCTAGGACTTGGCCAATCCTTGATGGCTTGGGTTTTGCTTCCATCCATACTAATTCCTTGTGTAGACAGTACATACCCCAGAAATTGAATTTCGGTCCTATGGAATTCACACTTTTCAAGTTTGATGTAAAGATGATTTTGTCTTAGACGTTCCAAGACCATTCTCACATGTCCATGATGTTCCTCTGTGGAGTTAGAAAAAATTAGAATATCATCCAAAAAAATTACCACGAATGTATCTAGGAGATCCCTGAAGATGTCATTCACCAAGTGTTGGAAAGTGGCTGGGGCGGTACTCAGACCAAAAGGCATAACTAGATATTCAAAGTGTCCATAGCGTGACCTGAATGCAGTCTTCCATTCATCCCCAGGTCTAATACGGACTAAGTTATAGGCCCCACGAAGATCTAGTTTAGAAAAAATTTTGGCATGTCGCACTCTCTCCAATAACTCAGGGATTAAAGGCAATGGATAACGGTTTCTAATAGTAACCTTATTGAGTTCCCTATAGTCTACGCATGGTCTCAGAGATCCATCTTTCTTCTTTACAAAGAAGATGGGTGCACCTGCAGGAGATGAAGAGGGGCGTATGAAGCCCTTGGCTAGATTTTCATCTATGTAATCCTTTAAAGCCTTTAGCTCGGGCCCCGCCAGGGGGTAGATCTTACCAAAAGGTATCTCTGCTCGAGGCAATAATTCAATTGGACAATCATATGGACGGTGAGGAGGAAGCTGGTCAGCGTTCTTCTTGTTACATAAATCCACATAGTCCTGGTATACAGCTGGTAGTTCAGGGACTGACATGATTCCTTTAGGAACAGAGCAAGCTGAAACTTTTGGACTCATCTGTTTCTCTGGAAAGTGTAATTCCTTGGTCTCCCAGTTAATGGTAGGATTCTGAGCCTGCAGCCATGGTAGCCCTAGAATAATGGGAAAGTGGGGAGAAGAGATAAGCATAAAGGACAGTTTCTCTTGATAATCTTTACCCATAAGAACCCTCAAAGGCTCTGTTTCCTGATCCACTGGTCCAGAGGTCAGCAGGGAGCCATCCACAGTTTCCATCTGTACTGGAGTAGCCTTCTTCACTGAACGTATTCCCTGTTTCAGAGCAAAGGAGACATCCATAAAATTTCCACTTGCCCCTGAGTCGATCATAGCAGAGCTAGACACCCAAGCTGAGTCAACCCAGAGTTTGATGGAAAGAAAGCAATGAGAATTGTTTTTCTTACAACTCAGCTGGGACACCGCTGAGGAAACTTGAAAAATGGCAGCGTTTACACAGTCAACGTCCTCAGAGGTAACGGAGTTTAAGTCCGAGAAATCAAGATCTGTTGCTGCAGATCTCTCTGGAGCCTGAGGCTCGGACCTGACAGATCCCCTCTCGCAACACTCACAATGAATGAGTGCTGCAGTAGTCTTACGAGAACGGCTGGGGCAGTTTATAATGAAGTGCCCTGACTTACCACAATAGAAACATAGATTCTCCTTAAAACTATGTTCCTTGCGTGCATCACTAACCCGTCGTTGTAAAGAGTCTACCTGCATGGGTTCAGGTTCCCGTGTAATCCTACTCAAAGGTTCCTTAGCTGGAGAGGAAGGTAGGAAAAGGTTAGTACGATTGCTTTCGAACCATCTCTCTTGCCTGCGTTCAGTCAGACGAGTATCAATACGGATGCAGTAGTTAATAAAGTCACCTAACGCAGTGGGAGGGTCGGCACGAGCAAGTTCATCCTTAATCAGTGGAGATAACCCCTTTCGAAAAATAGATTTTTTGGCGGAACTGTCCCAGGTGGTATCAAGGGCCCATCTCCTGAAATCCAAGGCATATTCAGCTACCGAGTGCTTACCTTGGCGCAAAGCTAACATGGCTGCTTCAGCTGTTGCACCTCGATTGGGGTCATCAAACACCTGCCCCATGGCTGAAATAAAATCATCAAGGTGATTCAAACAATCATCCTCAGTCTCAATCAGAGGGTTTGCCCACATTAAAGCCTTGTTGGTAAGCAACATAATTATAGTAAGCACCTTAGATCGTTCAGTGGGAAATTGTGAAGCATGTGCAGAAAAAAAAAGATTGCATTGATTAATAAATCCCCTGAATTTCTCACGTTCACCGCCAAAACGAAAAGGGGGCAACTTGGGAATCCCAGCACTCGGGGCTACGGCAGGAGCCTGGACTCGCCCCTCTAGAACCTCAATCCTGGCTCGCAAATCCTGGGTAGTCTGTCCAACCACTTGCAAATTGTGATTATTGAGGTCCTGTAGATTTGTAAAACGGGTCTTTATATTCTGCAAATCTGCAAGGATATTATCAGTCACTCCGCAAAGTTCCTTTATGCGGGCCTCCATTTTCCAGATCTTTTAAGACAGGATTACTGGAAGAAGAGGAGAGAAAAAAAAAACAATAGTGTTCACCTGTGGCAACACTGCAGAGAGAAAAAAAAAAATTAAGGGAACTGCTCACCTGGAATGGTTGTGAGAAGTCACAACCACTATCATCACAGAAAGTTTCAACCAGACATCTGATATCCAGAGTTACAGCAGACAAAAAAGAGAAAAGAAAGGAAAAAAAAAAAAAAAAACAATAGTGTTTACCTGTGGTAACACTGCAAAAAGAAAAAACTTAAGGGAATTGCTCACCTGGAATGGTTGTGAGAAGTCACAACCACTGTCATCACAGAAAGTACAACCGGACGTCTGATATCCACAGTACAGCAGACACAGCCTTCCAGACACAGCAGACACTAACGTTTTGGCTTCAGAATCTTGTAATGTATGTAGTACAGTTCATATAGCGTCTTGTGCTTGGGTGCGATGAACATACATGAGACACAGGTTTGATACAGAAAAGTCCTGTATTACTTCATACAAGTTGGCAGAAATAGTCACACAGTTTGCAGACACAGAAACAGGAGACACAGCAGGCCAGAGTAATCCAAGCTCAGCAATCACTCTCCATACAGATTCAGGATCTTCTTCTCTGTTACCGTAAGTCCATGCAAACGTGGGTCTTTCAAAGAGCAGGGTTCAGAGTCCACAAGTGCTTCAGAGTTCCTCAGTAGGAATAGCTGGAGTACAAGGTCCAAGGCTTACAGGAGTCAAGTCACAGGTTCACTGCAGGCTAGATTCTGAAGCACTGATTGCTCAGCTGTGGCTGCTTAAGAAGCAAAGGAGAGAATCAGGGCGGGAACATGCAAGCTGGAAACTCCATTTTGACTGAGGGCAAGATAGCTGCAGCAAGACAGAAAGTAAAATGGCTGACGAACAAACTGAGTTTCAGGAATATATACATAGAACCTTACAGGAGTAGCCTTTCACAGATTGTGGACAGTTGTGTTTCAGTGTTCACTTCAGTCTCTGCGTAATAACCACACTTAGGCCTTATAACTTTTCTGACTTTCTTTATCAATCTACCAAGATGAAGAAGTCAGTGAGTAAGGCACGTGGTCGTGGCCGTGGAGTTTCAGCAGGGAGAGGACGTGGGGATTCTGTGTCTGCTACCGCCCTCAGTGACACAGCATCCACCATTTATCCCCGTGAGCGTCCCTTTATGCGCACTTTGGTAGGAGCTCGGCGTGCCCCCCTGCTGCGGGAAGAACAAATTGAAGCCGTTGTTGGTTGGATGGCAGCCAATGCATCGACTTCAATTCCTTCCACCTCCTCTCAGGAACACAACACTGTTGAGCAACCATCTGTCTGTTCACCGCCTGTCAAATTGCCAAGGCAGTCAGAGAGTTCTGTACAGGAGCCAGCTGAGTCTCTGCTTCTGTTTTCAGAATCTGTTGGCTCGCAAACACGGGCACAGGCAAGCAGCATTCTGCAATTTGAAGAAGAGGGAGTATGCAGTGATGCGCAACAGCTGTGTCTCTCTCAATCTGAAGAGGCGGGTGAGCCAGTGCCGATGGACAGCACACCGCAGAACGCATCTTATGATGATGATGAGACTCAGGTGCCAGGTTTTGTGGAGCATGGTGCTGCCCAGACCATCCAACAGCAGCAGGTATTGGAAGAGGGTAGTGGAGATGATGAAGTCCGAGACCCAACATGGCGTGAGCAACAGGAAGGTGGTGGGAGCAGCTCTGAGGAAGAGATTGTCCCAACGGTACAAAGAGGAGGGAGAGGTAGGCTGCAGACTCGCTTGCCTGTAGCCTCCAGTTCGGCACCTGTTGGGAGCAGTTCTCTTAGAACTGTCAAAATTGGCGCTCCCATGACTTGCACTGCGTGGTCCTTTTTTGACAGACTTGTACATGATATTTGCTATGTTCAATGCAAGCTGTGTAAGCAAAAAGTTAAAAGAGGTAAAAATAGCAGGAACCTGAATACCACAAATATGTGGACACATGTACGGACAAAGCACGTAGCTGAGTTACAAAGACACACTGGAGATGTAGGCCAACCTACAGCAGCACCTACATCTTTAGGTCATGTTCGAGCCTCTACCTCCAGCTCTCACACACCTGTTTCGGCTTCCTCACAGGATCTCCATGGAAGAACCTCGGTCACTGTTGTCCATAGAGAAACTGTTATTCCACCCACTGCAGCAAGTTCACAGTCATCGTCACACTCCCAGAACAAAAAACAGCCATCGGTAACACAGGCATGGGATAAAAGACGGCCATACTCGGCAAACCATCCACGAGCACAGGCTCTGAATGCTGGCCTTGCAAAACTCCTGTCCCTTGAAATGCTGTCATTCAGGCTGGTGGAGACTGACAGTTTCAGGAACTTTATGGCATTGGCAGTCCCACAATATAATGTGCCAAGCCGATTTTATTTCAGCAGGCAAGCTGTCCCTGCTCTGCAAAAACATGTCGAGGGAAACATTAAACGTGCGCTACTAAACGCCGTCAGTAGCAGGGTCCACCTGACCACCGATGCGTGGACCAGTACCCATGGCCAGGGACGATACCTTTCCCTCACTGCCCATTGGGTCAATGTTGTGGAGCCGGGTACAGATCTTGCCAGTGGCGCTGTACGTGTTCTGCCAACTCCAAGGATTGCAGGAATCCAGTCTGTGCACATTGATTCCTCCTCCTACTCCAGTTCCTCAGAATCATCGCTGCACGAGCCGTCACGGTATACCTCCACATGGACCCGTGAACGCTTACCTGTTGCGACCGATATGAGCACAGCCGTGGCCAGACGTCAATAGGCCGTACTGAAATTAATTCCCATGGGGAATCGAAGCCACACAGCGCAGGAGCTCTGGGATACCATCAAGCAGGAGAGCGATGTGTGGTTTTTGTCAGCTAATCTCCAGCCAGGCTTGGTAGTGTGTGACAATGGCCGAAATCTGGTGGCAGCTCTGGGCCTTGGCAACCTCACTCACATACCATGTCTGGCACATGTGCTGAACTTGGTCGTGCAGAGTTTTTTGAGGGACTATCCGGATCTTGATGCACTGCTGCACAAGGTCCGCCTAGAGTGCGCTCAATTGCGACGTTCCAGCATGGCCAGATCGCGCATTGCAGCTCTGCAAGTCAGATTTCGCCTTCCTGAACATCGCATCATATGTGACGTACCCACCAGGTGGAATTCCACGTTACATATGTTGGAGCGGTTGTGTGAGCAGCAGCCAGCAGTAATGGAGTATCAGCTGCAACAGGCGCAATCAACTCGCAATTTGCGCCGTTCACACTTCACCACTACTGAGTGGGCCTCTATGAAGGACATCTGCGACGTTTTGCGGGCGTTTGATGTCTCAACGCGGATGGCGAGTGCAGATGATGCACTAGTCAGCATGACTGTCCCCCTTATCTGCCTGCTTCAGAAATCACTGAAAGCACTAAAGGAAGAGGTTTTGGAAGAGGTGGAGGATGAGGAGTCACAAATTCAATTACCTTCAGGACAGTCAGCGCAACGTGGTTCCTCACAAAGGGCTGGGCAGGGCTCACTTTGTGAGGAGGATGAGGAGGAGGAGGAGTCAATGGAGGAGGAAGAAATCCCTACAGAGGGAGGTACACAATGCTCTAGTCAGTATGTAGAGCGAGGGTGGGGTGATGCAGAGGAGACAGAGATGACGCCTCTTCCAGAGGACAGCCTTTGTTGGCCAGTTGGGAGTCTGCAGCACATGGTTGATTTCATGCTTCAGTGCCTGAGAAACGACCGCCGCATCGCAGCATTAGTGCTGCAGGTGGTGTAGTAACAGACCGTCGCATGCGACTATCCTCAGAGAATGTAGACCGGCTTACTTTTCTGAAAATGAACAAGGCATGGATCTCACCTGAATTTGCCTGTCCGTTTTCAGATTAAATAACTGTTTGGCAACGTTTCCATGTCTCCTGTTATGTTCATCTTTCTACCACCTGAACTCTACTCCCTGGGCTACAACACCGCCATTTGTTGCTCGTAAGTAATTGGCAGGGGTACTGACTCCTGGCCAGCCTGATTACAGCACGACAACTGTTTCCTGGCAGTGTGAACGTCAATTATCCTCCAATAAGTTGTGCTGTCGTGTTGCATTCGGGTTAGCCGACTTTATGGTGCCTGCAGTTTAGGTGATTCCTATGTGTGTTGTGGGATATGTAAATAAAGGCGGTTTCCATTGTGACAATAGGATAAGCACCCACTGTAGGACTGTGTGATTCGGTAACTGCGGACGGCTTGCGTCCTGTCAACTTACATTTTCATGGGTGCGTTCTTCTACCCGTCCGGGTCCAGTACCGTCAAGTGGTTCTCCCCAGTGCCTTTGGCCTAGGTGCCTCCATCTCCGTATCCGAGTTCCAGCAACGTCTGCTGGTCCTTGGTAGTGCTTTGGAGCACAGGTACCTCCTGCTTAGTAACCGTGTCACAGTAACGTCAGCTGGTAATCGGTTGTGACATTGCCTCTTTTCCTTCTGCTACCCGTCCGGGGTCCAGTACCGTCAAGTGGTCCTCCCCAGTGCCTTTTGGCCTAGGTGCCTCCATCTCCGTATCCGAGTTCCAGCAACGTCTGCTGTCCTTGGTAGTGCTTTGGAGCACAGGTACCTCCTGCTTAGTAACCGTGTCACAGTAACGTCAGCTGGTACTCGGTTGTGACATTGCCTCTTTTCCTTCTGCTACCCGTCCGGGGTCCAGTACCGTCAAGTGGTTCTCCCCAGTGCCTTTGGCCTAGGTGCCTCCATCTCCGTATCCGAGTTCCAGCAACGTCTGCTGGTCCTTGGTAGTGCTTTGGAGCACAGGTACCTCCTGCTTAGTAACCGTGTCACAGTAACGTCAGCTGGTACTCGGTTGTGACATTGCCTCTTTTCCTTCTGCTACCCGTCCGGGGTCCAGTACCGTCAAGTGGTTCTCCCCAGTGCCTTTGGCCTAGGTGCCTCCATCTCCGTATCCGAGTTCCAGCAACGTCTGCTGGTCCTTGGTAGTGCTTTGGAGCACAGGTACCTCCTGCTTAGTAACCGTGTCACAGTAACGTCAGCTGGTACTCGGTTGTGACATTGCCTCTTTTCCTTCTGCTACCCGTCCGGGGTCCAGTACCGTCAAGTGGTTCTCCCCAGTGCCTTTGGCCTAGGTGCCTCCATCTCCGTATCCGAGTTCCAGCAACGTCTGCTGGTCCTTGGTAGTGCTTTGGAGCACAGGTACCTCCTGCTTAGTAACCGTGTCACAGTAACGTCAGCTGGTACTCGGTTGTGACATTGCCTCTTTTCCTTCTGCTACCCGTCCGGGGTCCAGTACCGTCAAGTGGTTCTCCCCAGTGCCTTTGGCCTAGGTGCCTCCATCTCCGTATCCGAGTTCCAGCAACGTCTGCTGGTCCTTGGTAGTGCTTTGGAGCACAGGTACCTCCTGCTTAGTAACCGTGTCACAGTAACGTCAGCTGGTACTCGGTTGTGACATTGCCTCTTTTCCTTCTGCTACCCGTCCGGGGTCCAGTACCGTCAAGTGGTTCTCCCCAGTGCCTTTGGCCTAGGTGCCTCCATCTCCATATCCGAGTTCCAGCAACGTCTGCTGGTCCTTGGTAGTGCTTTGGAGCACAGGTACCTCCTGCTTAGTAACCGTGTCACAGTAACGTCAGCTGGTACTCGGTTGTGACATTGCCTCTTTTCCTTCTGCTACCCGTCCGGGGTCCAGTACCGTCAAGTGGTTCTCCCCAGTGCCTTTGGCCTAGGTGCCTCCATCTCCGTATCCGAGTTCCAGCAACGTCTGCTGGTGCTTGGTAGTGCTTTGGAGCACAGGTACCTCCTGCTTAGTAACCGTGTCACAGTAACGTCAGCTGGTACTCGGTTGTGACATTGCCTCTTTTCCTTCTGCTACCCGTCCGGGGTCCAGTACCGTCAAGTGGTTCTCCCCAGTGCCTTTGGTCTAGGTGCCTCCATCTCCGTATCCGAGTTCCAGCAACGTCTGCTGGTCCTTGGTAGTGCTTTGGAGCACAGGTACCTCCTGCTTAGTAACCGTGTCACAGTAACGTCAGCTGGTACTCGGTTGTGACATTGCCTCTTTTCCTTCTGCTACCCGTCCGGGTCCAGTACCGTCAAGTGGTTCTCCCCAGTGCCTTTGGCCTAGGTGCCTCCATCTCCGTATCCGAGTTCCAGCAACGTCTGCTGGTCCTTCGTAGTGCTTTGGAGCACAGGTACCTCCTGCTTAGTAACCGTGTCACAGTAACGTCAGCTGGTACTCGGTTGTGACATTGCCTCTTTTCCTTCTGCTACCCGTCCGGGGTCCAGTACCGTCAACTGGTTCTCCCCAGTGCCTTTGGCCTAGGTGCCTCCATCTCCGTATACGAGTTCCAGCAACGTCTGCTGGTCCTTGGTAGTGCTTTGGAGCACAGGTACCTCCTGCTTAGTAACCGTGTCACAGTAACGTCAGCTGGTACTCGGTTGTGACATTGCCTCTTTTCCTTCTGCTACCCGTCCGGGGTCCAGCACAGTCAGCTGGTCCTCGTTACTTCCATTGTCTCTTGCTCCATCTGATACCCGTCAGGGTTCCAGTAACGTCAGCTGTTTCTCGGAAATTAGACGACATTAAAGACCACCCAGAAGAAGATGACGACAACAAGGACGACGAGCATGAAGCCAACCAGCCTGAACACCATCACAAAGAAAAAATAAAAGATTACCCAGAAGAAGATCACCAACAGGACAAAGAAGGTTAAGACAAACTACAAGATACAGAACAAGAGACAGAAGAGCAATAAGCAAAAGATCAAAAAGAAGAAGAACATGAAGTATAAGACCAAAATGAAGAGCAAAATATATGCTCTAAATTCTAAGCAGAAGAAGACTAAGCAGTGTATGGGGGTGAGTCCGTTCCTCCTCGTGGTGCCCCTGGAAAATGCCTGCTGCTGCAGGCTAAACTGAACACGGACAAATACTGTTGTAATTTAAATCTTTTGTGACAGCAAGAACGGAAGGATGAACAATTCATACTTTTACAGATTACAAGTACAGGAATCTCTGTCACAAATAAGAATATGATGAAGAAGATGAAGAGGAAGAAGATGAAGAATTTGAATATGAAGAAGATTAATTAGTTTAATAATAACAATATGAGTAATGTAAACAAAAACATGAATAGCAAGAAGTTTAAGAAGAAGATTAAGAAGGTGAAGATGAAGAATAATTTGATGAGAAAGATGCTGCTGCTGCTGAAGATTATGAAGGAGAAATTGTGGCACTGGCAAAAGTTAAAAAGGTGAACAGCATGGAAGTTGTGAAACATACATATTTGCCAAAATAGAAAAAAGGTTAACAACATTGTCAATTTGTTAGTCAATCCAAACGTATTTCCAAAAAAAAAATATATTAACCCCTTCAAGACCCAGCCTATTTTGACCTTAAAGACCTTGCCATTTTTTGCAATTCTGACCAGTGTCCCTTTATGAGGTAATAACTCAGGAACGCTTCAACGGATCCTAGCGATTCTGAGACTGTTTTTTCGTGACATATTGGGCTTCATGTTAGTGGTAAATTTAGGTCGATAATTTTTGCGTTTATTTGTGAAAAAAATGGAAATTTGGCGAAAATTCTGAAAATTTTGTAATTTTCAAATTTTTAATTTTTATTCTGTTAAACCAGAGAGTTATGTGGCACAAAATAGTTAATAAATAACATTTCCCACATGTCTACTTTACATCAGCACAATTTTGGAACAACATTTTTTTTTGTTAGGAAGTTATAAGGGTTAAAAGTTGACCAGCGATTTCTCATTTTTACAGCAAAATTTACAAAACCATTTTTTTTAGGGACCACCTCACATTTGAAGTCACTTTGAGGGGTCTATATGGCAGAAAATACCCAAAAGTGACACATTCTAAAAACTGCACCCCTCAAGCTACTCAAAACTACATTCAAGAAGATTATTAACCCTTCAGGTGCTTCACAGGAACTAAAGCAACGTGGAAGGAAAAAATGGACATTTTAATTTTTCCAACAAAAATTTTCTTTTAGCATCAATTTTTTCATTTTTACATGGGCATCAGGATAAAATGGATCTAAAATTTGTTGGGCAATTTCTCCTGAGTACACAGATACCTCATATGTGGTCATAAACCACTGTATGGGCGCACGGCAGGGCTCAGAAGGGAAGGAGCGCCATTTGACTTTTTGAATGGAAAATATGCTGGAATATTTAGCGGTTGCCATGTCGCATTTGAGAGTTCCTGTGTACCTAAACATTGGAGCTCCCCCACAAGTGACCCCATTTTGGAAACTAGATGCCCTAAGGAACTTATCTAGATGCATAGTGAGCACTTTGAACCCCCAGGTGCTTCACAGAAGTTTATAACGCAGAGCCGCGAAAATAAAAAATCATTTTTTTTCTCAAAAAATGATTTTTTAGCCCACTGTTTTTTATTTTCACAATGGTTTACAGGAGAAATTGGACCCCAAAAGTTGTTGTCCAGTTTCTCCTGAGTACGCTAGTACCCCATATGTGGGGGGGAACCACTGTTTGGGCACACGTCAGGGCTCGGAAGGGATGTAGTGACGCTTTGAAATGCCGACTTGATGGAATGGTCTGGGGGCATCTTGTTACGTTTGCAGAGCCCCTGATGTGCCTAAACAGTAGAAACTCCCCACAAGTGACCCCATTTTGGAAACTAGACCCGGCAAAGAACTTATCTAGATGTGTGGTGAGCACTTTGAACCCCCAAGGGCTACACAGAAGTTTATAACGCCCGGGCATGAAAATAAAAAAATCATATTTTTTCCACAATCAGGATCTTTTAGTCCCAATTTTTTTTTTTTCCCAAGGTAACATGAGAAATTAGACCCCCAAAAGTTGTTGTCCAATTTGTCCTGAGTATGCTGATATCCCATATGTGGGAGAAAACTACTGTATGGGCACACGTCGGGGCTCGGATGGGAAGTAGTGACGTTTTGAAATGCCCACTTGATGGAATGGTCTTCGGGCGTCATGTTACGTTTTGCAGAGTCCCTGATGTGCCTAAACAGTAGAAACTCCCCACAAGTGACCCCATTTTGGAAACTAGGTCCCCAAGGAACTCCTATAGATGTGTGATAAGCACTTTGAATCTCCAAGTCCTTCACAGAAGTTTATAACGCAGAGCCGTGAAAATATAAAATCATTTTTTTTCCACAAAAATAATTTTTAGTCCCCAATTTTTTTTCCCAATGTTAACAGGAGATATTAGAACCCCCAAAGTTGTTGTGCAATTTTTCCCGAGTACGCTGATACCCCATATGTGGGGATAAACCACTGTTTGGGCATACGTCGGGCTTGGAATAAAGGGAGCACTGTTTGACTTTTTGAACGCAAAATTTGCAGGAATCAATGGTGGCGCCATGTCGCGTATGGAGACCCCCTGATGTGCCTAAATAGTGGAAACCCCTCAATTCTAACTCCAACCCTAACCCCAACACACCCCTAACCCAACCCTAACCCCTACACACACCTAACCCTAATACAAACCCTAATCATAACCCTAACCCCAACACACCCCTAACCCTAATCCCAACTCTAACCATAAACCTAACTACAAGCCTAACCCTAATTCCAACCCCAACCCTAATTCCAACCCTAATCCTAATTCCAACCCTAAACCCTAATTCCAACCCTAACCCAAATTCCAACCCTAACCGTAATTCTAACCTTAACCCTAATGCTAACCCTAACCCTAGTTCTAACCCTAAGGCTGGGTTCATATTGCGTTTTTACCAGCCCGTTCAACACGTAGCGGTGACTGGCTGGTAACGGTATAGCATAACGCGATCGCATTATGCTATACCCGCTAGCGCAGATGAATCAGCAGATAATCAGCCGTGGATCCGCAGCAAAATCCGCCGCGGATCTGCAGCGAATCAGCAGCGAAATCCGCCGCGGATCAGCAGCGAAATCCGCCGTGGATCAGCAGCGAAATCCGCCGCGGATCAGCAGCGAAATCACCGCGGATCAGCAGCGAAATCAGCCGCGGATCAGTAGCGAAATCAGCCGCGAATCAGCAGCGAAATCCGTCGTGGATCAGCAGCGAAATCCGCCGCGAAATCAGCAGCGAAATCCGCCGCGAATCAGCAGCGAAATCAGCCGCGGATCCGCAGCGAAATCCGCCGCGGATCAGCAGCGAAATCCGCCGCGGAGCAGCAGCGAATTTCGCCGCGGATCAGCAGCGAAATCCGCCGCGAATCCGCAGCGAAATCCGCCGCGATCAGCAGCGAAATCCGCCGCGGATCAGCAGCGAAATCAGCCGCGGATCAGTAGCGAAATCAGCCGCGGATCAGCAGCGAAATCAGCCGCGGACCAGCAGCGAAATCCGCTGCGGATCCGCCGCGGATCAGCAGCAAAATCAGCCGCGGATCCGCAGCGAATCAGCAGCGAAATCAGCCGCGGATCAGCAGCAAAATCCGCTGCAGATCCGCAGCGAATCAGCAGCAAAATCAGTCGTGGATCAGCAGCGAAATCCGCCGCGGATCAGCAGCGAAATCCGCAGCGGATCAGCAGCGAAATCCGCCGCGAATCAGCAGCGAAATCCGCCGCGAATCAGCAGCGAATCAGCAGCGAAATCAGCCACGGATCCGCAGCGAATCAGCAGCAAAATCAGTCGTGGATCAGCAGCGAAATCCGCCGCGGATCAGCAGCGAAATCCGCAGCGGATCAGCAGCGAAATCCGCCGCGAATCAGCAGCGAAATCCGCCGCGAATCAGCAGCGAAATCCGCCTCGAATCAGCAGCGAAATCAGCCGCGGATCCGCCGCGGATCAGCAGCGAAATCCGCCGCAGATCAGCAGCGAAATCCGCTGCGGATTCGCAGCGAAATCAGTCGCTGATCCGCAGCGAAATCAGTCGCGGATCCGCAGCGAAATCAGTCCCCGGATCAGCAGCGAAATCCGCCGCAGATCCGCAGCGAAATCCGCCGCGGATCAGCAGCGAAATCAGCCGCGGATCAGCAGCGAAATCAGCCGCGGATCAGCAGCGAAATCCGCCGCGGATCTGCAGCGAAATCCGCCGCGGATCCGCAGCGAAATCCGCCACACTTGCGGGATTTTGCTGCGGATCCGCGGCGTATATTCTGCGATCCGCGCGGTTTGCTGCTGATCTGCGGCGGATATCCTTCGCATCCGCGCTGATTCGCTGCTGACCGCCGCGGATCCGCAGCAAAATCCGCAACGTGTGCACAGGGCCTAATAGGAAAAAAAAAATCTTTATTTTTTTTATTTGTCCCTACCTATGATAAAGGGGGGGTTCATTTACTTTTTTTATTTTGATCACTGTGTCAGTTTATCACAGTGATCAAAATAAATTTTTGGACACTGGGGGGCGCACTGCATTTTCCAAGATGGCGGCGCCCATGAAGAGGCCCGGGCGGACGCCGGGACCGATCCAGGACATCGGTGGATCGGGAGAGGTGAGTAGGGTGGTCGGAAGGTTAGGGGGGGGATCGGAAGGTGGGGGCACCCGAGCAAAGGAGGAGGGGAGCTGTTAGTGACGGCGGTGACCGATCGCTGCCATCTTTCGGTGGCGGCGGCCGATCGCTGCCGTGACTACGTGGGGGGGGGTCAGGTCTCGGTGTCCAGCCATGGCAGATGCTATTGCAGCATCGGCCATGGCTGGATTGTAATATTTCACCAATTAAATTGGTGAAATATTACAGATTGCTCTGATTGGCTGTTTCACTTTTAACAGCCAATCAGAGCGATCGTGGCCACGGGGGGGTTAAGCCAACCCCCCTGTGGTGAAGCACAAAGGGTCCTGTAACTGCGGGTCGGGTGACCTTTGAGTGACCCCGGTCTCCCGGCCCGCAGGAACGCGATCCTTTCATGACGCAGGGTATGCGTCATAGGTCGGATTGGCACCGACTTTCATGACGCATACGCTGTGTCAAAGGTCGGGAAGGGGTTAATGCTATTCCAATGCATTGGGTTAAACATCTATGCCTTTATTGTCTCCTCAACCTCCCCCAATACATTCTACATTAGTCTTTGTTGTTTTCCTTCATGTACAATTAACCAACAAGGCAAGAATGTTTTTTTTTAATTTCGATATTTTGTTCCCATAGACTTACATTGGACTTCCGGTATCGAAATCGGATATCGACGATATTTAGTGCTATCGGCGATACAATTTCGATACATATTTTTAGATATCGAGCACTATCGCTCAACACTACAAGAGACACATCATAAAAAGGACTGCAAATCATAGTCCCTATTTAGTCCCTTAGGGGTCAGCGTCTGGAGTGTGTGGATCCAATACGGCTCCCTTTTCTTAAGCATTGTCACTGTCACCGCCACGTCGTGGTAAAGGGATTTGTTCATAACTTGAGATAATACAGCCCCAACCCTCACCTCAGAAGCATCAACCTCGACAATAAATGATTAAAAAGCATCAGGTTGGATGAGTACTGGCTTAGCAGACAAATACCTCTTCAAAGAAAATGCCTGCCAGTGCAGTCAGACCACCTCGAGAAAGTTCATAGCTTTCCTAGTCATGCCAGTGAGGAGTTTGACAACAGACAAGATGTTTTGCAAACATTTTTGATAATAGTTTGCGAACCCCAAATGGCGTTGTAATGGTTTACGATTTTCTGGGAGGTTCCATTCCAGAACCGCTCAGACCTTATCAAGATCCATGTGGAAACTTGCGGCTGACACTAGAAAACCTAAGAACTAACCTCTTGTACTGCGCATACACACTTCTCCAACTAGGCATACAGTTTATTATTTTGTAGAACCTGTAACACCTGCCTGACATGTACCTGATGAGACTTGAGATAGGGTGAGTAGATTAAAGTATTGTCAAGATACACTACTACAAATCTACCCATGATGTAACGGAAGATGTCATTAATAAAATGTAGGAAAATTGTGGAGCATTAGTCAAAACAAAAGTCATGACAAGATATTCATAATGCCCTTCTGGGGTGATAAAAGCTGTCTTCCACTCATCCTGGTCCTTAATCCTAATCCGATTATAGGCTCCACTGATATCCAGCCTGGAGAACCGTTTTGCGCCAATAATCTGATTGAACAAATTAGGAATGAGTGAGAGGGTATACGAGTCACGGATAGTTATGCGATTTAACTCTTTAAAGTCTAAACACGGAGGCAGGCCCCCATCTTTCTTCTTAACGAAGAATAAACCGCCACTACAGGCCAAGATGAGGGTCTGATATGTCCCTTGGCAAGACTCTCAGAGATATAGTCTTTCATGTACTGTCTCTCATTACCTGACAGATTGTATATTCTTGGGCAACTTTGCACTCAGAAGCAAGTTCACAGGACAACCATACACAGGATGGGGAGGCAGTTATTGACACCCCTTTTCAGAGAACACCTGAAAATCAGACAGAAAAGATGGAATGTTTTTAGTGGAAACATTAGAGATAACCGTACCTACTGTAAGCAATTATTCTTGCAAAAATCACTTCATTTAATTAGCTCTCTGGCCTGCCAGACTATGACTGGATTATGCATAGTCAACCATTCGGACTACTCGTTACTTCGTGATTAAATTGTTATTCGTCTCAGTTTATTTGAGTGACCCCTCCAGCATGTTTGGTGCTTTATTTTCACCCAATGAACATGCTGGGCTGGTTTGTGAAACACAGTAATGCTGGCGCCATCTTTGGTGTGGCATTACTGTGATTGGCTGGCCTTACAGCATCATAGGGCATATTTAATGCCTGTTGGCACCATCTTGCACACATTGCAGCCAGAAACAGTGTAGTGGAGCGTACGTGAGCATAGGGAGAGTGAAAGCAGCTTATAGAGAGAGTTTTGTCATTGAAAAAACTCTTTTAATAGATACTGAGGGTGAACAATAGTTCTTTTTTAGGAGGATATAGCATAGGGAGAGAGTTAATATGAGGGAGAATGAAAGACAGGCACCTGGCTGTTATCATCATTGCAAGTACATGCTGGAGATCTCTTCTAGTTTGCATTGTGTTGTATCATTTAGGAACAGACTGTGGGATTAAGGAGGATTTCATCCACTTCCATAATATACAAAGTAGCTCTTTTTAGAGCCAAATAATTTTAGTTAGTAACAGCATATACTAAACCAATTTTTTGGAGCTACATACTGTAATATTCCTGCCAGCATATAAAATAATTTTTTTTTACAGCTAAATAATATTCATCAGTGCCAGCATATAGTTACATCCTTTTTAAAAGGTAATTGCTAAATAATATTCCTCGCCTATTGCTGAAATAGCTAATATTTATCTAGCAGTTGTGCGACTATGGCAAAACCTGCTGAGCCACGGAAATGTCACTATTTACCAGTAATTTACCTGAGTCTCATAAAGGTGATATAAAAATTTAAAAATTCTATTAGTTAAATAATTAGTGTATCTTATCTAGCAGTTGTGTGACTGGCACAAACCATGCAGAGATACGCAAAGGTCACAATTTACCAGTGGCAATAATTTTACTTAGTCTGCTGTTGCCGTGTGTCAGAAAGTTGATATAAAAAAATAATTTTCAATTGGTTAAATAAATAGCTTAGCTTTGAAATCCACACAAAAGAAAATAGAATGCGGCACAGCCCCTGTATACTTCGTAATAACAAGTACCACACAAACGTGACTACTGAGAGACACCTATGTCAGTCAATTTTTAAGAATAAAAAGGATCAACAATGATCCCGACCGCTATGTTCAACAACAATCTATAGACTTATTTCACAGGTTTTTGGCAAGAGATTATCCAGCGCCTTGTTGAGGGCTGCATGGGACAGAGCAGAGCTTCCTGCTTCATCTCTTTTTTCTCCCCATTTACAGCAGAGACTTCAACTGTTGTTAAAAAGAAAAATATTAAAAAGCAAAATGGTTTTTGTGTTCAGTTTTACATTCAGTCTGATGGACAGACAGATTAGATCAATCATTAAACATTAATAATGAAAAAAAGGCTTAAGCACTCAACTTAAAAGGTTTATTAGTAGTATCTCCAAACGTTTTCGGTCAGAAAAAGACCTTCATCAGTGACTACTCGGTAGAAAATATCCAGTGACTAAAGGGTATGCCACACTAAACAATATCGCTAACGGGATCGCTAAAAAAACGTCACTATTTAGCGATCCCGTAGCGATATTGTTCAGTGCGGCATCTGCCAGCGACGAGCTTCCTGCTGTGATCTCGCTCGTCGCTGGAATCGTTCCGGACCCTATTTTCATCGCTGGCGCTCCCGCTGGGTAAGTATCTAATCGCTGTGTGGCATCTTTTCTTAGCGATTTAGCGGTACTTTTGTACCGCTAAAGTCGTTAAGAAGATCGCTAACGGCGATAGCGTCGTTAACTATATCGCTAAATGTGGCCGCATTTAGCGATATAGAAACAATCCCGCTAGCGATCTCATTAGTATGCAACGCTAACGAGATCGCTAGCGGGATAGCTTAGTGTGGCAGTATCTTAAGACTTCCGCCCCACATACTCATGGAAACCAAATCAGCAGGCTCAGACAGCGTCCTGACAGAGCTCCAGTCTACATAGCGGTGGATACCGCAAGCTTAGTCACTGGATATTTCTACCGAGTAGTCACTGATGAAGGTCTTTTTCTGACCGAGACGTTTGGAAATACTACTAATAAATAGTGTTGAGCGATACGATACTGCAAATATCGGGTATCGGCCGTATTAGCTGTATTGGGCTTTCGATTCCGAGTACCGATATTTTCGTCATATCGGATACCGGAATCGGATTTGTCACTGTCACTGTGAGTGTCCGTCGGTCGGGTCTGTCAGGAGTCAGCGGCACTTACCTGGCAGAAGATCTCCGGGTCACGTCCTGGACTGCTTGATGGCCGCCATTATCTTCTCCCTGGCGGTCACATGCAGTTTTTCGCGATAACTGCAGTGACTGCTGGGTAATCCCGGCCGTAAAGCAGTCAGTCCGATGACGTCACCGCCGGGAAGCAGGTAATCAGCTGTGCTGCGCCGGGATGACAGGCTCTGCCTGCCTGCCTGCCTCTGATGTCATTCTGATGTAGCAGAGCTGGATCGTCGTGGGACACTCGTTACTATGGACTGCGTCGGACAGGTGGTATACTGCTGTTTTTTCATTTTTTTACAGGAGATCGATGGCGTCGCAGGATGAGACTGTAACAAAAGTAATGAAAACTGTGTTGTTTTTTTTATTAAATTAAAAACTTTTTTATGAACATTCACCCGTCCGGGTACATCAACAATTTAACTATTTACATACAGGGACCCTGTCCGGGTTATTTATAATTCTTTGGCAGGGGTGTTCCAGGTACCACCTGGTACTCTTCTGATGCTGCCAAACATCCGAGACACCAAGGACCACCAGGACCTGATGACGTCGTGTGGCCTGTACAGTCAAGTCGTGACCCGCTATCTGTGTCTGTGTGGCCACCTCTTTCATCTCCCTCCGGGTCTGGAGCCCTATGTCCCGGACTGAACGAACCCCAGGGGCCTAACAGGCGCCGGGTACGGGCCAGATAACATTATCATGTCCATAGCTGGGGCTGCTGAGGAGACCACTGAGGGAGGCTGGGGAGATTTACGGCGTGGGGTGGGCACTTGTGCAGAGGCCTGGATGTGGGAGGCTGAAGGCTCCGAGGGTCTCACAGGTTCCTGACACTCTGGGGACCAGGGTCGCACCTGGTGACATTTAGGGCATACCATCCATTGTAACCCCAGTGTCGGGTGTAAGTTACCAAGTCTCCTGGCAACAGGTCCCTCCCCGGGTGTCCTTCTGGGAGGTGAGTCTCCACGTCCCGCCGGGTCACAAACACTTCTAAATAAAGTCCAGGCTCCTGGATGAAGCCCCAACCAGCTTTCAATTTAAAGCTCCGTACTGCACCCTTACGCCGCGGCTCCATCAGGGTTCTTTATCTTTTCTCATCCGGTCCTTATCTGCCCGGTCCTTCTCGATGTGACGTTGGCGAAGCTTCTGGGATTCGCGCTCCTCCCTTTGTCGCTCGGCTTCTCTCTCCCGACGTCTCCACTCTTCCTCCTGATGCCGGTTGTAATTCTCCTCCACCAGCATCTCCATGTCTCCACCATCAAACTGCAGCTTACGATGTCCGGTTTGCGGCAGCTCTCCTGGCGCCCGACAGTCCTGGCGGCGCTCACCTGCAGAGGAAGCAGCCGGCTCTGGAACAGATGGCAGTCGGGGCTCCGGTACAGACAGGTAGACCTCTGGTGCCTGCGCGGCCTCCTCCATGAGGACGGGTGTCGCTTCTTCTGTCTCAGCGACGGGGGCAGACAGCGGGATCTGGGGTGCTGCCGTGCAGCGTTTTTTGCAGGAACGGGTGCCTCCACTGCGACAACGTCAACCGGATCACATTGCAAGGGCTGGGATGCCCGCACGGACTCCTCTACTAGAACGGGTGCCTCACCTTCCGGTACAGACACTTCAGGTAAGAGGTATTGGCGCCGCTCCAAGTTTAGTTTTAGGGCACGCCAGCTGGCTTCCATCCTGGCGACCTCCTCCGGTGCCGGGCCAGGCCTCTTAGGGTATCCTCCGCTTCTTGCAGCGTAGGAGGGTTTCCAGGCCGGGTGCCCAACGGTGGTTCCGTGGCGATCGGGTCGCTTCCGTGGGGGGAGAGCTCTGACTGCTCCATCCCTTCACACTTCTGCTCGTGTCCATTAGCCATCTCTGCCAAGTCACATGTGTCATTAGCATATGGAAAGGGCCCCTC
Source organism: Oophaga sylvatica (assembly GCA_033576555.1). Taxonomy (NCBI): domain Eukaryota; kingdom Metazoa; phylum Chordata; class Amphibia; order Anura; family Dendrobatidae; genus Oophaga; species Oophaga sylvatica. Next base: position 386,751,998 of record JARQOD010000006.1, on the reverse strand, counting down.
TTTTGTAGTGAGGCGGGACCTTCGTGTTAGTTTCCGCACACTGAGGAGGATGAGGAGGCGGAACTCAAGAGCTGTGGGGCACGATCTTACATTGCAGTACCATTTAGAGTGGTCGGCCATCGTTTTCGCGCCACTGAGTGAGTGTACACCCACGAAGAGCACACCCTTCTTCTTCACCAGTGCCTCGTCGTGACGCAGATATGGCGGAAAAATGGCAAATACATTCTCTGATGATTTTAACAATTCTCAAGCACAAACCAGTTCAATTCAGGCACACAGGACTCGCTTATAGCGAGCTACAGAATCCTGTTCGTGACGCCCAAGTTGAGTCGCACAGAGCCAGAGGTTTTGGGGGTACTCGGCACCGAGCCCATCGACTTCTATGGGGTATGTCACGGCTTTACCCGGCAATTGAATCAGAGTCTATTTTACTATGTAGAAGTGTATAAACTATAAATATATGTATATATATATGTCACAATGACATGTATATATATATAATGTATTCTATGTGTGTATATTTTGTGTTTACAACGAAAGAAAGTGTTTTTTTAGTTGCGATATTTTGTTCCCATAGACTTACATGGGACTTCCGGTATCGGAATCGGATATCGACGATATTTAGTGATATCGGCGATACCATTCCGATCCGATATTTTTAGATATCGAGCAGTATCGCTCAACACTACTAATAAACCTTTTAAGTTGAGTGCTTAAGCCTTTTTTCATTATTAGTACCCGGTGTGGGAACCTAGACTTTAAAGCACCAGTTTCATTCAGGTTGTTCTCACGGTTTTCTTTCATTAATAAACATTGGCACATTTTGGAAAAGGAGGAAGGGGTTGGTGATATGGTATCAAGGGGTCCCTTAATTTCAAATAAAAAAACAAAGACCTCAAAGATTTGTTAGTTCAGAATTGGGCTAAATCGAAATCTAAAAATTGGTTGGAGAAAGGGATTCCTAAAGGGAACTTTAGATGTGGAAATTGTTCATTTTGCCAGTTCCATTTGACAACAAGAAAGTTAATTATAGGTGGTGTGAAACATATAGTTCAGGATTTCATTTCCTGCCACACTTGTTTCACAGTTTGTGATTTTTTGTCCCTGTAGATTTTTTTATATAGGGAAAACAATCCGTCCATTAGTTTGTTCACATTAGAGAACACTTTAATTCTTTTCAGAATAAAAAAGGTGTTCCAAGATTGATAGAGCATGTACATGAGCAACATAATGGGGATTCCACCGTCTTAAGATTTGCAGGAATTGAGAGAGTTAATGCCCCGTCTGAAGGAGGTGACCACCATAGGTCTTTATTGCGAAGGGAGGCAGAATGCATTCTGCGAACACAAGCTCAGGGTACAGGTGGTTTTAATGACAAGGTAGATATGGCTGTATTTTTGTAATTATTTTTGTTATGTTCATCCATTTTTTATTGAATGTATTTTAATCTTGTTTATTTGTAAAAAAAACTTTTTTGTGTATTCATTTGATCTAAAGCAGGGGTTAATGGTACAGAGTGGGGCGGCTCCTTGCATCCATTTGTATAAGAGCCTCGTCACTTCACATTTGCCCAGGACCTGTAGAAGCGCACACTTGCGCGAAACAGCTGTCGTCCTGATTTTGTATCCAGCAAAAAAAACCTCTCCTGCCTCGGCTATTTTAAGATGTCCGAATAAAGCATTGGAATTTTAAGACGGTGAGTGCCATCTACTCTCTTTTTTCACATATGTATCTTTATCTAGCAGTTGTGCGACTGACGCAAAGTCTGCTGAGATACGCAAACGTGACTATTTACCTGTAATTTTCATGAGTCTGCTGTTGCCGTGCATGTTAAAGTTGACATCTGAAAAAAAAATACCCACACATTGCTTGATACCGGGAATTTGTACATAACACCTGTGTGAGGGTACTTGTGAAAAATAAAGCCAGCAATTTTTTTTTCCATAACGCATTCAATATGAGAAAGGCTGCTGTTAAGGGATGTGGATGTGGTGGTGTCCGACAAGGCCGTGTGAGGGTGACTGTATCCCATTCTAGCTTCCTGTCAAAATTTGGTCAGCGGGCTACACCACTGTTGAACCCAGACAAGTGCGAGGATGTTGTGGGTTTGATGGCAGACAAAGGCTCCAGTTTGTTGACATACAGCACCACAAAGTCTTCCACATGTCCAGTCTCAGTAGCCAAGAGGCTGGGACTCTGAATCCTCAACCTGGTCTTCCTTTCTCCCCATCAAGAGTCCCAGGAGACATATGACCCCAACGCTGGCCACTCCGAGGAACTGTTTACGTTCCCTTGTAATTATTCAGGCCTCTCAATGTGCACCAATAAAGAGGGACATGAGGGGTTGGAGTGCAGTGATTCCCAAACATTTGAGCACCACAGCCAGGAGAAAACCACATTGGGGAAGATCAATTCAAGTCTGAAGAGATGGAGGATATTCATGACGCACAGTTTCCATTAGGTCTGTCTCAAATCGCAACTCAGAAGGACGATCAAATTGATGAATTGGAAGACAACGTGGTCGATAATGAGGCCACAGTTCCAACCTGGCACATTGGCACGCCTAGCAAGCACAGCAGTGCAGAGAGGGTTGGATCCAAAACAGGTAAAAAGAGGTAGTGGTTTGACCAGAGAGAGAACTTGGTCAACTGTTCCACAGAGCCCCCCAATTGGCTAGATAACGGGTCAAGGGTGCGTTGTTCCCCTGTATGGTAGTTTTTTTCTGAAAGTCCTTCAGACAAAACAACTGTAATTTGCAACATCTGACATAACAAGCTAAAAAGAGGCAAGAACACTGCCAAAATGAGCACCACCAGCATTCAAAAGCACATGGCCGTTAAGCACCCCTGTAGGTGGGTGGAACGCCTGGATACAAAATCTGAGTCTGAGGGTGAAACCACTGCCCCTTCCCATGTGTTACTGCCTTCCCAATACGCTGTCCAGGAAGCAGGTGCTGATGCCTCCTGACCACAACCTGCGGTTGCATAGACACAACAGTCAACAACCAAGTCCAGTTCATTTTCCCAATGCAGTGTTCAGTTGTTCCTGCCCCAGACATCCACCCACTCAATCACAGGTCCAAATGCTAAACACCCACACTGCCAGATTGCTAGTTCTGGAAATGTTGCCATTTCAGCTTGTGGGAAATGAGTCTTTCCGCAAACTATTGGAAGTGGCACCCCAATGTACTTGATTCCCAACCACCACTATTTTTCCTGGTGTGCCGTCACTACGTTACATAAGCACGTGTTACACAATATCAGCCTTGTTCTGGCCAACGCAGTCACAGGGAAGGTCTACCTAACCTCAGACATGTGGACAAGTTCTTGTGGACAGGGGCGCTACATTTCCATGCTGGCACACTTGGTGAACCTGGTTGAGTCTGGGACAGAGTTAGAGGCTGGAGCATCACACATCTTACCTACACCAAGAAGAGCGACCCATCTTCCATCAGGATTTCAGTCTCCTCATATTTCAGTTCCTATATCTCCTCCTCCTCCTCAGCGGAACTAGGCTCCCCATCACTCCTCAGCTGGGAGGTCTGCAGCACTGCCTTGGTGAAGCGGCAGCACGCTCTGTTGTAGCTGATCTGTTTAGATAATAAAGCACACAATGCAGCAGAGCTGTTGAAAATGATAAAACACCATACTGGTCAGTGGCTTTCCCCGCTGGACTTCCAACCAGGTTTGGCTGTGTGCAATAATGGTCATAACTTGGTGGCGGCTTTAATGCTCGGCCAGCTGGTACATGTTCCATGCATGGCCCACGTGCTGAACTTGGTTGTACTGAGGTTCTTAAAAACATACCCTGACATGCTGGTGTCTGAATTCCAGCTTCTCAATGCCCCTCAGACTAACACTCAGCCCTCACACATAACAACTGCTGAGTGGGTGTGGATCGCTGACATATGTGAGGTTTTTCAAAACTTTGAGTACTGCACCAAGATGGTGAAGGCTGAAGACGCTATTATCAGCGTAACCATCCCGCTGCTCTGTCTATTAAAATGTTCGCTGCAGAATCTCAAAGAGGAAGCTTTGAATGCTGAGAAGGTGGCTATGGAGCAAGATTTTACAGTGGCTGATACCCCACAGCAATGCCTCACACAATATTCTCAGGCCACATTGGGTGATGTGGAGGAACAGGAGGAGGAGGAACAGGAGTTTTTGGTCTGCGCTACAGAGGGGACTCTCAATCCCAGCTTCATGTCTATCCAGCATGTATGGCCTGAAGAGGAGGAGGAGGAGATGCGTTGTGAGGAGGAGAGCATGGTTAGTGTTCTTCCTGGTGAGGACACTGAACGTTTGACTCTTTGTAGTCTGCCACACATGGCACAGTTCATGTCCAGATGCCCTTCCCAAGACCCTCATGTGAAACACATTTTGTCCAACATGAAATACTGGCTGTGCACCTTTCTTGACCCAGGATACAAGGAAAAAATTTCCTTCTCTCATGTCGGAGGCAGACGTGCTATTTTCAGTGCAAGCATGCCAGAGGGCCAATGTAGAAGACTTGCTGAAAAGATTACCCTCAGACAATGCTACTGGCAGAGGTACCGGCTCTTTTCACACACAAGGATTACAGGGGAGGGCCTGCACACCAGGTGCTACTGAAGGGGGGGATGTCCACTAACTGGGCCATTTTCATGAAACCGTCACATCAGCAAGGGCTGTCTGTGGGTGTAAATATGATGAGTAGGGAGAAGTTGATCAAGATGGTGAAGGACTACTTAAGTGACCAGTGTCCTTCCTGATTCTTCTGTGCCCTTTAACTATTGGTTGTCCAAGCTGCACACTTGGCCCAATTTCTCCTTGTATACCTTGGAGGTGCTGCCATGTCCTGTAACAAGCGTGTTGTCTGAGTGGATTTTTAGTTCGGCCGGTGCAATCATGAAGGATAGGCGCACACCACTGTAGATGGAAAATGCAGACATGCTGACTCTTCTAAAATTGGATAAGGGCTGGATTTCCTCCGACTTTGTAAGCTCTACGGATGATAGCAATGTAACATACAATGTAACGATGACAGCTCTTTGCTTCATTGCAGCCATTTGGTAAGTTGAAAAAAGTACATTTTTTTCTCATTAATGTACACTCTGCATCCCATCTTTACAGAAAAAAACAGAAATGCAGAAATTTTTGCAAATTTATTAAAAAGAAAAACTGAAATATCACATGGTCATAAGTATTCAGACACTTTGCTCAGACACTCATATTTAAGGACTTGATTTGTGAAGGCACACACCTGTTTATATAAGACCTCACAGCTCACAGTGCATGTCAGACCAAATGAGAATCATGAGGTCAAAGGAACTGGCCAAGGAACTCAGAGACAGAATTGTGGCAAGGCACACATCTGGCCAAGATTACAAAAGAATTTCTGCAGTACTCAAGGTTTCTAATAGCACAGTGGCCTCCAAAATCCTTAAATGGAAGAAGTTTGGGACCACCAGAAGTCTTCCTAGACCTGGCAGTCCTGCCAAACTGAGCAATCGTGGGAGAAGAACCACAGTGAGAGAGGTAAAGAAAAACCCCACGATCATTTGGCTGAGCTCCACAGATGCAGTAGGGAGATGGGACAAAGTTCCACAAAGTCAATTATCACTGCAGCGCTCCACCAGTCAGGCCTTTACGGCAGAGTCGCCTGACGGAAGCCTCTCCTCAGTGCCAGACCTATGAAAGCCAGCATAGCTTGCTAAAAAACACATGAAGGACTCCCAGACTATGAGAAATAAGATTCTCTGGTCTGATGAGATGAAGATAGAACTTTTTGGTGATAATTCTAAACGGTATGTGTGGAGAAAACCAGGCACTGCTCATCACCTGCCCAATACAATCCCAACAGTGAAACATGGAGGTGGCAGCATCATGCTATGGGGGTGTTTTTTAGCTGCAGGGATAGTACGACTGGTTGCAATTGAAGGAAACATGAATGCGGTCAAGTACAGAGATATCCTGGAGGAAAACCTCTTCCAGAGTGGTCTGGACCTCAGACTTGGCCTAAGGTTCACCTTCCAACAAGACAATGACCCCACCTAAGCACACAGCTAAAATAACAAAGGAGTGGCTTCAGAACAACTCTGTGACCATTCTTGACTGGCCCAGCCAGAGCCCTGACCTAAACCCAATTGAGCATCTCTGGAGAGACCTGACAATGGCTGTCCACCAATGTTCACCATCCAACCTGATGGAAATGGAGAGGATCTGCAAGGAAGAATGGCAGAGGATTCCCAAATCCAGGTGTGAAAAACTTGTTGCATCATTCCCAAGAAGACTCATGGCTGTACTAGCTCAAAAGGGTGCTTCTACTCAATACTGAGCAAAGGGTCTGAATACTTATGACTAGAGTTGAGCGATACTTTCCGATATCCAAAAGTATCGGAATCGGAATGGTATCGCCGATACCCAAAAAATACGGCGATACCCGATACCGATACCGGAAATCCAATGCAAGTCTATGGGAACAAAATATCGGAATTAAAAAAACCCCATTCTTGCCTTGTTGGTTAATTGTACATGAAGGAAAACAACAAAGAGTAATGTAGAATGTATTGGGGAAGGTTGAGGAGACATTAAAGGCATAGATGTTTAACCCAATCAAATGGAATAGCATAAATATTTTTTTTTTTTAAAGATGTTCGGATTGACGAAGAAATTGACAATGTTGTTAACGTTTTTTCTATTTTGGCAAATATGTATATTTCACAACTTCCATGCTCTTCACCTTTTTAACTTTGACACACTTTCTCCTTCATAATCTTCAGCAGCATCATCTTTTTCATCAAATTATTCTTCATCTTCACCTTCTTTATCTTCTTCTTAAACTTCTTGCTATTCATCTTTTTGTTAACATTACTCATATTCTTCTTATTAAACTATTATTCTTATTCATATTGTACTTCATCTTCTTCATCATATTCTTATTTGTGACAGAGATTCCTGTACTTGTAATCTGTAAAAGTATGAATTGTTCATCCTTCCGTTCTTGCTGTCACAAAAGATTTAAATTACAACAGTATTTGTCCGTGTTCAGTTTAGCCTGCAGCAGCAGGCATTTTCCAGGGGCACCACGAGGAGGAACGGACTCACCCCCATACACTGCTTAGTCTTCTTCTGCTTAGAATTTAGAGCATATATTTTGCTCTTCATTTTGGTCTTATACTTCATGTTCTTCTGCTTTTTGATCTTCTGCTTATTGTTCTTAAGTCTCTTGTTCTGTATCTTGTAGTTTGTCTTAACCTTCTTAGTCCTGTTTGGTAATCTTTTATTTCTTCTTTGTGATTGTGTTTAGGCTGGTTGGCTTGATGCTCGTCGTCCTTGTGGTCGTCATCTTCTTCGGGGTGGTCATCAGGGTCGTCATCTTCATTGTTGGAGATCCAGAGTGATTACCCAAAAAAGCATTGAAAAATCTTCAATTTGTAAATGTAGCAGAAGGTACAAGAGCCAATGCAAGTAACGAGGACCAGTTGACTGCTCTGGAACCCGGAGGGGCAGCAGAAGGAAAAGAGCCAATGGCACAACCGAGGACCAGCTGACGTTACTAGGACACAGTTACTAAGCAGGAGGTACCTGTGCTCCAAAGCACTACCAAGGACCAGCAGACGTTGCTGGAACGCGGATACCGAGATGGAGGCACCTAGGCCAAAGGCACTGCGGAGAACCAGCTGACGGTACTGGAACCCGGACGGGTAGCAGAAGGTACCCATGGAAATTTAAGTTGACAGGCCGCGAGCCGGCCGCAGTTACCGAATCCCACAGTACTACAGTGGGTGATTGTCCTATTGTCACAACGGAAACAGCCTTTATTTGCATATCCCGCAGCACACATAGGAAGCACCTAAACTCCAGGCACCATAGAGTCGGCTTACCGGACCGCAACACGACAGGACAACTTATTGGAGGCTAAGTGACGTTTACACTGACAGGAAACAGATGGCGTGCTGTAACCAGTCTGGGCAGGAGTGAATACCCGTGCCAATGACACTTCCGAGCAACAACTGGCGGTGTTGAAGCCCAGGGATGAGAAGACAACAGGGTGGAGGCAGCAGGACTTTTTGCCGTTCACACAGCAGGGGAACAGCTGACATTACTGAACCCCAGTAACACAGGAACAAGTGTTGACTGTGCTAACAGCACTTCTGAGCAACAACTGGCGGTGTTGGAGCCCAGGGATGAGAAGACAACAGGGTGGAGGCAGCAGGACTTTTTGCCGTACACACAGCAGGGGAACAGCTGACATTACTGAACCCCAGTAACACAGGAGCAAGTGTTGACTGTGTTAACAGCAGTTCCGAGCAACAACTGGCGGTGTTGTAGCCCAGGGATGAGAAGAGAACATGGTGGAGGCAGCAGGACTTTTTGCCATTCACACAGCAGGGAAACAGCTGACATTACTGAACCCCAGTAACACAGGAGCAAGTGTTGACTGTGCTAACAGCACTTCCGAGCAACAACTGGCGGTGTTGGAGCCCAGGGATGAGAAGAGAACATGGTGGAGGCAGCAGGACTTTTTGCCATTCACACAGCAGGGGAACAGCTGACATTACTGAACCCCAGTAACACAGGAGCAAGTGTTGACTGTGCTAACAGCACTTCCGAGCAACAACTGGCGGTGTTGGAGCCCAGGGATGAGAAGAGAACATGGTGGAGGCAGCAGGACTTTTTGCCGTTCACACAGCAGGGGAACAGCTGACATTACTGAACCCCAGTAACACAGGAGCAAGTGTTGACTGTGCTAACAGCACTTCCGAGCAACAACTGGCGGTGTTGGAGCCCAGGATGAGAAGACAACAGGGTGGAGGCAGCAGGACTTTTTGCCGTTCACACAGCAGGGGAACAGCTGACATTACTGAACCCCAGTAACACAGGAGCAAGTGTTGACTGTGCTAACAGCACTTCCGAGCAACAACTGGCGGTGTTGTAGCCCAGGGATGAGAAGAGAACATGGTGGAGGCAGCAGGACTTTTTGCCATTCACACAGCAGGGGAACAGCTGACATTACTGAACCCCAGTAACACAGGAGCAAGTGTTGACTGTGCTAACAGCACTTCCGAGCAACAACTGGCGGTGTTGTAGCCCAGGGATGAGAAGAGAACATGGTGGAGGCAGCAGGACTTTTTGCCATTCACACAGCAGGGGAACAGCTGACATTACTGAACCCCAGTAACACAGGAGCAAGTGTTGACTGTGCTAACAGCACTTCCGAGCAACAACTGGCGGTGTTGGAGCCCAGGGATGAGAAGAGAACATGGTGGAGGCAGCAGGACTTTTTGCCGTTCACACAGCAGGGGAACAGCTGACATTACTGAACCCCAGTAACACAGGAGCAAGTGTTGACTGTGCTAACAGCACTTCCGAGCAACAACTGGCGGTGTTGTAGCCCAGGGATGAGAAGACAACAGGGTGGAGGCAGCAGGACTTTTTGCCGTTCACACAGCAGGGGAACAGCTGACATTACTGAACCCCAGTAACACAGGAGCAAGTGTTGACTGTGCTAACAGCACTTCCGAGCAACAACTGGCGGTGTTGGAGCCCAGGGTCAAGGAGGATGTTTAAATACTATATCAAGTATTTTCCTTGTTACGTGTCAATTAAAAATGTCTATACTCCAAACAAGAGAAATATAACCTTTAGTACCATGAGATGATGATTTTACTTAAAAAAATATATGTAAATTAATAATTTACAAACATAAACGCATACATTAACATGTTGAAAAGCTATGCAAACCACAATTAAAATAGGTTAAATAATCTGCTATACAGTTTAAAATAAAAGCATACAAGTACATATCAGAATCCATTAATGATGGCTAAGTAACAGTATGTACACCATTTTTATTGTGTAGACAATGAATGGCTGACTTAAAAACATAATCAGCATTACAAGTTATCTTTGACATTCATAAAACTTTACATTTGGTGAATAATATCACTAAAAAATTTTTAAAAATATCTAAAATTTCCATCATGTAATACTGATAATATGTGCCAATCATTTATATTAACAAACAAAAAATTTAAAAAGTGCATAGTGCATAGTGAAAACAGATATTTATGCCTGACTGTGGACTTGCAAGCATGACAACGGATAGATAAGGTATATATAGATGAGACTGCATAGCCACAGATGGTGAATGGCGATGTAATACTGTACCTCAATAAAGTGTGCGTTACTACTACATCCTTTTTTTTATATAGCTTTATAAAAGGTTACGTGCATGTATGGTTGCGCCTTTGTTTGGACGCACAGACTGGCTTCCTGCTGTGACGCGTTGGATATTGGAGCGTCTGTACATCTTATGACGCAGACTAACATTCACGGTGCGCATCGTTCATCATCGCAAGCGTACCGACAACACAAAGGCGTTGTCATGACTGCTTTACTCAGTAAACATGCACCTATGATGAAACATACACGCATGTGCCCTATTACATAACAAGCTACAAGAAAAACGAGTGTGAGGTGTGACACAGCTGTTTTGTTAAGGTACAGTATTATATCGACATTGTACAGGTGTCGCTATTCAGTCTGATAAATAGATATCATTCACCTATTCTATCAGTTGTCGTTCTTTCAGCACCACTTACAGGTATATATTTTGCTATTGTGACTATGCACTATTGACTTTAACAAGGTAATGCATGATTTTTGGTAGCGATTATCATGTTTACATGAAGGACCTTTATGATATGGGCTTTTAACTTTCTAATTAAATATGTATTTTTTAAAATGACACAAATATAAGTAATGTTGAAGAGGACTATTCCTACATGCATTGTTTGCACAATATTACAGGTGTACATCACGTCCCTTAATCAACATTGGATTATTATATTTACTTGTATGCTTTTATTTAAAAGGCAAGAACACTGAAGTATAACCTTCGCACTGCAGCAGTTGTCAAAGTTCAACCCACATTATGCACTTCCAACATTGCAGCATTTGAGTCATGATGTAAGTTGGATTTGTCTAAGCTATGGAGTGACAAGGTTGACCATCAGTATCCTATAGCATAAGTAGGCTTTTGTGTTTGCATTTGTTTTCGACATGTGCATATCTGTAATAATATGTCACAATTATTTTGTTACAGATTTGTGACAAAGACTAATCATTTTATGGTTTTAAAGCTGACGTTTCAAATGTTTACAGCTTAGAAATCAGGGTGTAGCCTCATATCTATGTGTAGCACTAGACACTTTCACATGTCATGTTTTTTTCACCATGATTAGGTAGCTAGCAGTAATTTTTGCCGGACACACAGCAGGGGAACAGCAGGCGTTACTGAACCCCACAAACACATCAGCGATTGTTTTCATCTGTGCATCTAACACTTCTGAGCAGCAACTGGTGATGTTGAAGCCCAGGGTCAAGGAGGGTGTAGGCAGAGGCCTAGTATGAGATGTTTGAAGTTGAAGTTGTAGTTAGCAGCAGTAATTTTTGCCAGACACACAGCAGGGGAACAGCAGGCGTTACTGAACCCCACAAACACATCAGCGATTGTTTTCATCTGCGCATCTAACACTTCTGAGCAGCAACTGGCGGTGTTGAAGCCCAGGGTCAAGGAGGGTGTAGGCAGAGGCCTAGTATGAGATGTTTGAAGTTGAAGTTGTAGTTAGCAGCAGTAAATTTTGCCAGACACACAGCAGGGGAACAGCAGGCGTTACTGAACCCCACAAACACATCAGCGATTGTTTTCATCTGTGCATCTAACACATCTGAGCAGCAACTGGCGGTGTTGAAGCCCAGGGTCAAGGAGGGTGTAGGCAGAGGCCTAGTATGAGATGTTTGAAGTTGAAGTTGTAGTTAGCAGCAGTAATTTTTGCCAGACACACAGCAGGGGAACAGCAGGCGTTACTGAACCCCACAAACACATCAGCGATTGTTTTCATCTGTGCATCTAACACTTCTGAGCAGCAACTGGCGGTGTTGAAGCCCAGGGTCAAGGAGGGTGTAGGCAGAGGCCTAGTATGAGATGTTTGAAGTTGAAGTTGTAGTTAGCAGCAGTAATTTTTGCCAGACACACAGCAGGGGAACAGCAGGCGTTACTGAACCCCACAAACACATCAGCGATTGTTTTCATCTGTGCATCTAACACTTCTGAGCAGCAACTGGCGGTGTTGAAGCCCAGGGTCAAGGAGGGTGTAGGCATAAAATATTGAGTTATTGCCTTGTTACGTGGCCATTGCAAATGTATGTACTTCAAACAAGAATAAATGAAGTTTTACTAGGACAATAAAATGATGAATTTCAATTCCAAGAATAGAAAAATATTTATACTTGAGAGTCCTCTGTGGTTGATACCGTTTAATGGCTAACTGAAAATATGGTAACAAATTCCAAGCTTTCGAGACTACTCAGGTCTCCTCATCAGGCTAAGACTAAAACAAAAAATGAAGAATCACATATTTCTACACACAACAGGACACAGGAATAGGTAAGACAAGTGAGGGAGGGACAAGTGAGGGGAGACCGGCCAAAAAAATGAGAACAAGGATGAATTATCAGCGCCACACAATAAGAGAAAAAATAATGGATTTACCTGTGGCAAAACACTTTTTTATGCCCGGTCATAGCATGATGGATATGGAATTACTGGTATTAAAATATAACTTCAAATATGAGAAAGATACAAAGGTTTCAGAATATAAGCTCATCATGACCTTTGACACTGTTAGTGATGGAATGAATAGATCACACGGATTTATGTCATTCTATATCAATTAAGGAATCTGCGTCTCTGCCCTTCCAGGGGTATGAAAACACAAAACCAGACCCCAATCAGAGGGCAATAAAACTTTCTATCCTTATCTAGGAACTGTTCCAATATTTATGTTCATCCCTCTGTGATAATGACAGTTCTGCTACACGTCACTTACTTGTCTTACCTATTGCACTATTCCTGTGTCCTGTTGTGTATAGAAATATGTGATGCTTCATTTTTTGTTTTAGTCTTTGCCTGACGAAGAGACGTGAGTAGCCTCGAAAGCTTGCAATTTGTTACCATCTTTTCAGTTATCCATTAAAAGGTATCAACCACTGCGGACTCTCAAGTCTAAATATTTTTCTATCTACTGGCTAACACGGTACGAAGATACACATGTTTCCTAACTTCAAGAATAAAAATAAAGACCCTGGAAATATAAACGCATATATGCACATGCCAACAAGAAATGGAACAACACACCACCCAAAAAATTGGTTACAAAATATAGTGTTGTAAATTTAAGAATAAAAGTCCATTTTTGTATTTATGAATAATGCTTAAGGAACGCTATGTTAAACCATAACATAGTGAAGACAATGGATTTTGGAATAGTCACTCATCATCATCATTGCAATTTATATGTGACAGTCACAGACATTTCAATTATTTAAGTTAATAAAATCGTTACTTTGTACAGCATGTATGACATGTCCAGCATGGACTCATCAATGTGATGACGCAATAATGTACGATAAAAAATAACAATTTAAAAAAACATTATGCATTGTCACAATTTAAGTGTGTGCCTGCAAGTGTAGGTGAAACAAAGGCTACGGATAGCAAAGGTATATTCTATGTCTGTATCAGACAGTGGACAGCCTCTGATGGGTAATGGCGATGTTATACTGTACGTCAATAAAGTCTGCGGCTGCAATCATGCATTTTGCATGTCTGGTTGCGCAAGGCTTTATCCGTCAACAACACTACCTTCCTACTGTCACTCGTAGGGTAGGGTAGCGTGTGTCTATTAGATGACTCTCTATAAAATGTGACGTTACGCAGCGTTATTGTGCCCTAGGGACGCCAAAAATACGACAGCAGTAATCATTTACTGTCTAATACTCCACCTATGACCAACAAAAAAAGCACGTTCCCTCTTTAACAATCTAGAAGACTAACAAGCATAATGGTTGACGCTGACTTTATTGAGGTACAGTATTACATCGACATTGTCCATGACTAACTATGCACTGTGATACCTATATACCATTATTAATTTATATCTGTTGTGGTTGTTTCAACAGCACTTGCAGGTATAACTACCTATTGTCAGTATGCATGATGCACTTTCTAGATGTAATAATTTATTATTGCACATTATTACCAGGTTTAGATGCTGGCCATTTCATATATGGTGTGTGAAGTTACAGTTGGCATCAGTATGTGTATTTTATAATGTCTGTCATAAATAAAACTCGTGATGATGATGATGATGATTTTATGATTCGTACATCCAATGACTGCATTAGCTTACAGGTACAGATAAAGTTCCTTAAAAAGCATTAATTGATAATTAAGAAATGTACTTTTAATGCATTAATTTCAAAAAGTGAACACTATGTTTTAGTTTTTGTTACCATTTCTAATAGAAATTTGTGTAGATATGCGCTGTGATGACAAATTATTATTTGTCCATATTTGTTATAAAAATTTATTATTGTAGGCCTGGAAAACTTCACAATTTCCTGTTTTAAGCATAACAATCAGGGTGACGGCTCTTCCGTATTTGGAGCATGTTCCACATGGGTTTTTCTGTGCATGTGTAGGAAACAGGAGACTTCTTGCCGGACACACAGCAGGGGAACAGCTGGCGTTACTGAACCCCACTAACACTATAGCTTGTGTATTGGTCTGTGGAGACGACACTTCTGAGCAGCAACTGGCAGTGTTGTAGCCCAGGGAGTACAGTTCAGGTGGTAGAAAGATGAACATAACAGGAGACATGGATAACGTTGCGAACCAGTTATTTAATCTGAAAACGGACAGACAAATTCTGGCGAGATCCATGCCTTGTTCATTTTCAGAAAAGTAAGCCGGTCTACATTATCGGAGGATAGTCGCATGCGAAGGTCTGTTAGTACACCACCTGCAGCACTAAAGACGCGCTCCGATAATACACTGGCAGCGGGGCAAGCCAGCACCTCCAATGCATACTGGCTAAGCTCTGGCCATGTATCCAGCTTAGAGACCCAAAACTTGAATGGGGAAGAGCCATCTGGGAGTACACTGAGAGGGAAAGACAAGTAGTCTGTCACCATCTTATGGAAACGTTGCCTCCTGCTGACGGGAGCCGTCTCGGATGGTGTAGACATTTGTGGCACTGCCACAAAACTTCGCCACATTTGTAACATACAGCTCTTGCCCTGTGCAGAGGCGCTGCTTGTGCTCCCTCTTGTTGCAGAGCTGTCTCCACTGTCTCGACGCACAGAGCTGCTTTGTAAAGCAGTAGCAGCAGCAGTGCTCTCGGCTGGAATGGAGAACATTATGGATTGCACCAGTGTCTCTTTGTACTCCCGCATTTTACGCTCCCGGTTCAACGGTGTGATGAGGCTTTGTAAGTTGTCCCGGTAGCGAGGGTCTAGGAGGGTGTACACCCAATAATCAGACGTGGTGAGAATGTGGGCGATGCGGCGGTCGTTTCTCAGGCACTGCAGCATGAAATCAACCATGTGCTGCAGACTCCCAACTGGACAACAAACGCTGTCCCCTGCAAGAGGCGTCATCTCTGCCTGCTCTGCATCACCCCACCCTCGCTCTACATACTGACTAGAGCGTTGTGTACCTCCCTCTGGAGCGATGTCTTCCTCCTCCATTGACTCCTCCTCATCCTCCTCACTAAGTGAGCCCTGCCCAGCCCTTTGTGAGGAACCACGTTGCGCTGACTTTCCAGAAGGTGATGGAATTTGTGACTCCTCATCCTCCACCTCTTCCAAAACCTCATCCCTTAGTGCTTGCAGTGTTTTTTGAAGCAGGCAGATAAGGGGGACAGTCAGGCTGACTAGTGCATCATCTGCACTCGCCATCCGCGTTGACTCATCAAACGCACGCAAAACGTGGCAGATGTCCTTCATAGAGGCCCACTCAGTAGTGGTGAAGTGTGAACGGCGCAAATTGCGAGTTGATTGCGCCTGATGCAGCTGATACTCCATTACTGCTGGCTGCTGCTCACACAACCGCTCCAACATATGTAACGTAGAATTCCACCTGGTGGGTACGTCACATATGATGCGATGTTCAGGAAGGCGAAATCTGCGTTGCAGAGCTGCAATGCGCGATCTGGCCATGCTGGAACGTGCAAGTGAGCACACTCTAGGCGGACCTTGTGCAGCAGTGCATCAAGATCCGGATAGTCCCTCAAAAAACTCTGCACGACCAAGTTGAGCACATGTGCCAGACATGGTATGTGAGTGAGGTTGCCAAGGCCCAGAGCTGCCATCAGATTTCGGCCATTGTCACACACTACCAAGCCTGGCTGGAGATTTGCTGGCAAAAACCTCACGTCGCTCTCCTGCTTGATGGCATTCCAGAGCTCCTGCGCTGTGTGGCTTCGATTCCCCATGGAAATTAATTTCAGGACAGCCTGTTGACGTTTGGCCACGGCTGTGCTCATATCGGTCGCAACAGGTAAGCGTTCAGGGTCCATGTGGAGGTAGACCGTGACGGCTCCTGCAGCGATGATTCTGAGGAACTGGAGTAGGAGGAGGAGTCAATGTGGACAGACTTGATTCCTGCAATCCTTGGAGTTGGCAGAACACGTACAGCGCCACTCGCAAGATCTGTACCCGGCTCCACAACATTGACCCTGTCAAGATCCCATCTGGGTTGGAGCCGATGTTACTGCAAACACTAGGGGAAGCAGAGGCAGGTAGCGTAGTCAGATGGCAGCCGGAGGTCGGTACACAGGAAAGCAGTGTTTGTAGCAATGGATCAGGCGGATAACGTAGTCAGGTGGCAGCCGGAGGTCGGTACACAGGAAAGGCAGTTCGGTAACAGAGGAGCAGGCAGATAACGTAGTCAGGTGGCAGCCGGAGGTCGGTACACAGGAGAGCAGTGTTTGTAGCAATGGATCAGGCGGAGAGCGTAGTCAGAAGGCAGGCCGAGGTCGGTTCACAGGAGAACAGTGTTTGTAGCAATGGATCAGGCGGAGAGCGTAGTCAGAAGGCAGGCCGAGGTCGGTTCACAGGAGAGCAGTGTTTGTAGCAATGGATCAGCAGGAAACGCTTGACTAAAGGCTTGGAGCTCAATAATCTCGCAATGATGCACCCACAGGGCCAGGTTTATATAGGGTGTGTAATTGGCAATCAGAGGCCCAATCAAAAGAGCACTAGGTGTAGCTAATCAGGAAGAACAGTCAATGGTATCAGGGTTCAGCAAGGAACTTTGCAGCCAGCAGAATAGCTCAGATGGTAGAGCTGCTGGCCAGTGGACAAGAGGTACTGGGTTCGACTCCTGACAGTACTCCCCTCCTTCCAGGATGGCCTCTGGACATCTCAGGAGCTGGCTTATCCGGGTACCTCTGATGAAAGGCTCTTGTTAGTCTAGGAGCATGGACGTTGTCCCTTGGTTCCCATGAATTTTCCTCTGGTCCGTAACCCTTCCACTGCACCAGATACTGCAGTTTACCTCTGAATTTTCGGGAGTCCAGAATCTTATCCACAATGTATTCTTCTTCACCACGGATCCTTTCTGGTGGAGGAGGTGGCTGAATTCTTCCTGGAAACGGGTTTTCACAGAAGGGTTTGAGCAAGGATATGTGAAACACTGGATGAATCTTTAGATTGTTGGGAAGTTCCAAACGAAAAGCAACCTGGTTAATTTTTGCAGAAATTTGAAAAGGTCCAATGAATTTCTGACCCAATTTGGAGGATGGCACATGTGTCTTAAGGTTTTTAGTGGACAGCCAAACTTTGTCTCCAACCTGAAGAGCAGGGGGCACTCTCCGATGTTTATCTGCTGCTTCCTTATATACTTCCTGGGTCTTGAGTAATATCTCTGATAATTCCTTCTGGGATTCCTGTAATTTTGCAAGCCTGTCATTTACAGCAGGAATGGGAGTGTTCACTGGCAGATTAGGGATAAATACTGGATGTACTCCATAATTAGCAAAAAATGGGGTTTGAGATGTAGCGCTATGTATGGAGTTGTTGTAGGAAAACTCTGCTGTTGGTAAATAGTCCACCCAGTCATCCTGAAGATAGGAAATGAAGCAACGGAGGTATTGCTCCAAAGTCTGGTTCGTTCTCTCCGTCTGGCCATTGGACTGAGGATGGAAAGCGGTAGAAAGATTCACCGTGACTCCCAAGGCTGTACAGAAACTCTTCCAAAATTTTGACGTAAACTGAACGCCTCTGTCAGACACCACGCTGTCAGGAATTCCATGTAACCTGAATACCTCTTTGATTATCAGTTCTGCAGTTTTTTCAGCAGTAGGAATTCCTTCAGTTGGAATAAAGTGGGCCATTTTTGTGAGTCGGTCCACTATGACAAGGATGACGGTCATCTGTTTGGAAGGGGGTAGTTCCACAATAAAATCCATGGAAATAGATCCCCAAGGCCTGGATGGAACTGGAAGTGGTTGCAAGAGTCCTAGAGGAGACGATCGTGGGGTCTTGTTTCGTGCGCATGTTAAACAGGTTGAAACATATTTCCCCACGTCCTTCCTACAATTAGGCCACCAAAAGAAACGAAGTAGTAAGTCTTGTGTTTTTGCAACTCCAGGATGTCCTGCCAGTTTAGAATCATGGACACTTTTGAGGACTTCAAGGCGAGAAGATTCAGGTACATATATTTTGTGTTTCTGCATCCAAAACCCCTCTTTGAATGAAAGATCGACGTCTTCCGAAGGATGGTTAAGGAAAGAGTCCTCTTGATATCCATCTTTAATTCTATTACATAGTCCTCTAGAGTGCAATATTCCCAAAAAATTTTTAGGGCCTAGAATTGTATCGTCATTACTAGACCTCTCCTGAGGTTCCGAACACATCCTGGACAGGGCGTCAGCCTTGCCATTTCTTGAACCAGGCCAGTAAGAAATTATAAAATTGAATCTTGAGAAAAATAAGGCCCATCGTGCTTGTCTTGCAGACAATCTTTTTGCTGTACGGAGGAATTCAAGATTCTTGTGGTCCGTGAGGACAGTCATAGGGTGATTGGCACCTTCCAAAAGATGTCTCCATTCGGAGAAGGCAACTTTAATGGCTAACAGTTCTTTATTACCGATGTCGTAGTTCTTTTCTGCAGATGACATGGTGTGGGAAAGAAACGCACATGGGTGAAGTTGCATTTTGTCCCCAACTCGCTGAGACAGAATGGCTCCCACTGCAGAGTCCGAGGCGTCCACTTCGACAGTAAATGGCAATTCAGGATTTGGGTGTACTAACAATGGAGCAGACGTAAAAAGAGTTTTCAATTTGTCAAAAGCCTCCTGTGCCTCCGGAGACCAGAAAAATGCTTTGGTCTTTTTTGTTAGTGTAGTAATTGGTAGTATGATCCGTGAAAAGTTCTTTATAAATTTTCGGTAAAAATTTGCAAATCCTATGAAACGCTGGACGTCTTTTAAATTTCTTGGAACAGGCCAGTCCACTACAGCATTGATTTTGCCGGGATCCATGCTCAGACCTTCTGGGGAGATGATATATCCCAGAAATTGGATACTGGTTTGTTCAAACTCACATTTTTCAAGTTTAATGTAAAGATGGTTCTCCTGTAGTCGTTCCAAGACTAACTGGACGTGCCTGCGATGCTCTTCCAAGGTGTCTGAAAATATAAGAATGTCATCGAGATAAGCCACAACGAATTGGTCCAAGAAATCTCGAAATACATCATTAATAAAATGTTGAAAGGTGGCTGGGGCATTGCTAAGACCAAAGGTCATAACCAGAGATTCAAAATGTCCATATCTCGTTCTGAAGGCGGTCTTCCACTCATCTCCTGGGCGAATCCGTATGAGGTTGTAAGCCCCTCTAAGATCCAGCTTCGTAAAGATTTTCGCAGAACGGAGTCTCTCAAATAGTTCAGGAATCAAGGGTAGCGGGTAGCGATTCTTGACAGTGATATTATTCATCTCTCTGTAGTCAATACATGGCCGCAGAGTGGAGTCTTTCTTTTCAACAAAGAACAGGGGTGCCCCAGCTGGAGATGTGGAAGGTCGAATAAAGCCTTTCTCTAAATTTTCATCCAGGAACTTTCTTAATACCTTCAATTCAGGTTCGGAAAGATTGTAAATCCGTCCAAATGGAATGGTTGCTCCTGGCAGCAATTCAATGGGACAGTCGTAAGGACGGTGAGGAGGTAATTGATCTGCTTTCTTCTTACTGCAGACATCAGAGAACTGCTGATATTGAGGTGGTAGTTTCTCTTCCTTCTCATGCGAAATCTCAGAGATTTGGACTTGTTGGAGAACAGGGGGTTCCTTATGACAATTATTCTTACAGTAGTCAGATGGAAAGGTGATGGTCCTTGATGCCCAGTTGATAGAAGGGTTATGGACTGAAAACCAGGGGATCCCTAGAATAACCGGAAATTTCGGAGATGAGATAAGGTGGAAACTGACAGCTTCATGATGATCCGGTTCGATACAAATCTCCAGTTCGATTGTCTCATGCGTGACAGGTCCAGAAGACAAGGGTGATCCATCCACCGTTTCCATTTCAATTGGTGTGGATTTGGTCCTACTGGAAATATTATTATCACGTGTAAATTTTAAGTCCATAAAATTCCCTCCTGCTCCCGAATCCAACAGGGCAGAGCATTGTATTTTTTGGGTGCCCATTACAACCTGAATGGGGATTACAAAATGAGATGATGTAGTATGTATTTTGTCTATTTCTGGCGTTACTGATGAGATAGTCTGCAAGATGGAATCCGACTGCTGAGAAAGGTCCATATTGCTGGCAGACCTGTTGTTGGTAAAGGCTATAGTCCTTTTGTTAGGACAGTTGATGGCATAGTGTCCAGGGTCCCCACAATAGAGGCAGAGATGTTCTGCACGTCGCCTCTCCTTCTCCTGTGCAGAGAGTGGTCTTCGGATGACGTCGATCTGCATCGGTTCAGACACGCCTTGGTCTTTTCTTGGTGGTCCGATGCTGAAAATGAGAAGCCAGGGCTATTCCCAAGTGCTCGCAGTCTCTCCTTTCTCCTTTCAGTAAGTCTCTGGTCAATCCGGATACATAGTTGAATAAAGTCCTCCAACTGGTCAGGGGTCTCAACCCTGGCAAGCTCGTCTTTCACTGGTTCTGATAACCCTCGTCGAAATTGACTTCTCTGGGCCGCTGGATTCCAGGTGGTGTCGGCCACCCAGCGACGGAACTCCGATGTGTATTCCGCAACAGAGCGACGTCCTTGGCGCAAATTATGTAATTTGGTTTCTGCTGTGGCACAGCGGTTTGGGTCATCAAAAACTTGATTCATAGCTGCGGTGAAGGCTTCCAGGTCATTAAGGAGGGCATAGTCCTTTTCTACATAAGGTGAAGCCCAAGCAAGAGCTTCATCCGTCAGGAGATTTATCATGAAAAAACTTTCTTCCTCTCACTGGTAAAGGGAGCAGGTTGCATCTGGAAGTATATGCGGCATTGATTGAGGAATCCTCGGTACTGCTTGCGATCCCCACTGAACTTTGCAGGCAGCGGCAGCCGCGCGTTTGATTCGGACCCTGAATTGCGCACGTCCAGAAGTTGTTTTTGTAGCTCAATTACTTCCTGTTGTATCGCCGTGAAATCAGTTTGTAACTTGGCATATTTTCCTTGAGAGTCAGTACAAAAACTTTGAAGCTCCGTAACTTGCCGTCTCAGGGTGTTCACAGCGGACTCCATTTTGGCGCGAGATTATTCTGTCAAGATCCCGTCTGGGTTGGAGCCGATGTTACTGCAAACACTAGGGGAAGCAGAGGCAGGTAGCGTAGTCAGATGGCAGCCGGAGGTCGGTACACAGGAAAGCAGTGTTTGTAGCAATGGATCAGGCGGATAACGTAGTCAGGTGGCAGCCGGAGGTCGGTACACAGGAAAGGCAGTTCGGTAACAGAGGAGCAGGCAGATAACGTAGTCAGGTGGCAGCCGGAGGTCGGTACACAGGAGAGCAGTGTTTGTAGCAATGGATCAGGCGGAGAGCGTAGTCAGAAGGCAGGCCGAGGTCGGTTCACAGGAGAACAGTGTTTGTAGCAATGGATCAGGCGGAGAGCGTAGTCAGAAGGCAGGCCGAGGTCGGTTCACAGGAGAGCAGTGTTTGTAGCAATGGATCAGCAGGAAACGCTTGACTAAAGGCTTGGAGCTCAATAATCTCGCAATGACCACCACAGGGCCAGGTTTATATAGGGTGTGTAATTGGCAATCAGAGGCCCAATCAAAAGAGCACTAGGTGTAGCTAATCAGGAAGAACAGTCAATGGTATCAGGGTTCAGCAAGGAACTTTGCAGCCAGCAGAATAGCTCAGATGGTAGAGCTGCTGGCCAGTGGACAAGAGGTACTGGGTTCGACTCCTGACAGTACTC
This sequence comes from Oophaga sylvatica, assembly GCA_033576555.1. Classification (NCBI taxonomy): domain Eukaryota; kingdom Metazoa; phylum Chordata; class Amphibia; order Anura; family Dendrobatidae; genus Oophaga; species Oophaga sylvatica. Next base: position 386,729,752 of record JARQOD010000006.1, on the reverse strand, counting down.
CCCTCCTTCCAGGATGGCCTCTGGACATCTCAGGAGCTGGCTTATCCGGGTACCTCTGATGAAAGGCTCTTGTTAGTCTAGGAGCATGGACGTTGTCCCTTGGTTCCCATGAATTTTCCTCTGGTCCGTAACCCTTCCACTGCACCAGATACTGCAGTTTACCTCTGAATTTTCGGGAGTCCAGAATCTTATCCACAATGTATTCTTCTTCACCACGGATCCTTTCTGGTGGAGGAGGTGGCTGAATTCTTCCTGGAAACGGGTTTTCACAGAAGGGTTTGAGCAAGGATATGTGAAACACTGGATGAATCTTTAGATTGTTGGGAAGTTCCAAACGAAAAGCAACCTGGTTAATTTTTGCAGAAATTTGAAAAGGTCCAATGAATTTCTGACCCAATTTGGAGGATGGCACATGTGTCTTAAGGTTTTTAGTGGACAGCCAAACTTTGTCTCCAACCTGAAGAGCAGGGGGCACTCTCCGATGTTTATCTGCTGCTTCCTTATATACTTCCTGGGTCTTGAGTAATATCTCTGATAATTCCTTCTGGGATTCCTGTAATTTTGCAAGCCTGTCATTTACAGCAGGAATGGGAGTGTTCACTGGCAGATTAGGGATAAATACTGGATGTACTCCATAATTAGCAAAAAATGGGGTTTGAGATGTAGCGCTATGTATGGAGTTGTTGTAGGAAAACTCTGCTGTTGGTAAATAGTCCACCCAGTCATCCTGAAGATAGGAAATGAAGCAACGGAGGTATTGCTCCAAAGTCTGGTTCGTTCTCTCCGTCTGGCCATTGGACTGAGGATGGAAAGCGGTAGAAAGATTCACCGTGACTCCCAAGGCTGTACAGAAACTCTTCCAAAATTTTGACGTAAACTGAACGCCTCTGTCAGACACCACGCTGTCAGGAATTCCATGTAACCTGAATACCTCTTTGATTATCAGTTCTGCAGTTTTTTCAGCAGTAGGAATTCCTTCAGTTGGAATAAAGTGGGCCATTTTTGTGAGTCGGTCCACTATGACAAGGATGACGGTCATCTGTTTGGAAGGGGGTAGTTCCACAATAAAATCCATGGAAATAGATCCCCAAGGCCTGGATGGAACTGGAAGTGGTTGCAAGAGTCCTAGAGGAGACGATCGTGGGGTCTTGTTTCGTGCGCATGTTAAACAGGTTGAAACATATTTCCCACGTCCTTCCTACAATTAGGCCACCAAAAGAAACAAGTAGTAAGTCTTGTGTTTTTGCAACTCCAGGATGTCCTGCCAGTTTAGAATCATGGACACTTTTGAGGACTTCAAGGCGAGAAGATTCAGGTACATATATTTTGTGTTTCTGCATCCAAAACCCCTCTTTGAATGAAAGATCGACGTCTTCCGAAGGATGGTTAAGGAAAGAGTCCTCTTGATATCCATCTTTAATTCTATTACATAGTCCTCTAGAGTGCAATATTCCCAAAAAATTTTTAGGGCCTAGAATTGTATCGTCATTACTAGACCTCTCCTGAGGTTCCGAACACATCCTGGACAGGGCGTCAGCCTTGCCATTTCTTGAACCAGGCCGGTAAGAAATTATAAAATTGAATCTTGAGAAAAATAAGGCCCATCGTGCTTGTCTTGCAGACAATCTTTTTGCTGTACGGAGGAATTCAAGATTCTTGTGGTCCGTGAGGACAGTCACAGGGTGATTGGCACCTTCCAAAAGATGTCTCCATTCGGAGAAGGCAACTTTAATGGCTAACAGTTCTTTATTACCGATGTCGTAGTTCTTTTCTGCAGATGACATGGTGTGGGAAAGAAACGCACATGGGTGAAGTTGCATTTTGTCCCCAACTCGCTGAGACAGAATGGCTCCCACTGCAGAGTCCGAGGCGTCCACTTCGACAGTAAATGGCAATTCAGGATTTGGGTGTACTAACAATGGAGCAGACGTAAAAAGAGTTTTCAATTTGTCAAAAGCCTCCTGTGCCTCCGGAGACCAGAAAAATGCTTTGGTCTTTTTTGTTAGTGTAGTAATTGGTAGTATGATCCGTGAAAAGTTCTTTATAAATTTTCGGTAAAAATTTGCAAATCCTATGAAACGCTGGACGTCTTTTAAATTTCTTGGAACAGGCCAGTCCACTACAGCATTGATTTTGCCGGGATCCATGCTCAGACCTTCTGGGGAGATGATATATCCCAGAAATTGGATACTGGTTTGTTCAAACTCACATTTTTCAAGTTTAATGTAAAGATGGTTCTCCTGTAGTCGTTCCAAGACTAACTGGACGTGCCTGCGATGCTCTTCCAAGGTGTCTGAAAATATAAGAATGTCATCGAGATAAGCCACAACGAATTGGTCCAAGAAATCTCGAAATACATCATTAATAAAATGTTGAAAGGTGGCTGGGGCATTGCTAAGACCAAAGGTCATAACCAGAGATTCAAAATGTCCATATCTCGTTCTGAAGGCGGTCTTCCACTCATCTCCTGGGCGAATCCGTATGAGGTTGTAAGCCCCTCTAAGATCCAGCTTCGTAAAGATTTTCGCAGAACGGAGTCTCTCAAATAGTTCAGGAATCAAGGGTAGCGGGTAGCGATTCTTGACAGTGATATTATTCATCTCTCTGTAGTCAATACATGGCCGCAGAGTGGAGTCTTTCTTTTCAACAAAGAACAGGGGTGCCCCAGCTGGAGATGTGGAAGGTCGAATAAAGCCTTTCTCTAAATTTTCATCCAGGAACTTTCTTAATACCTTCAATTCAGGTTCGGAAAGATTGTAAATCCGTCCAAATGGAATGGTTGCTCCTGGCAGCAATTTAATGGGACAGTCGTAAGGACGGTGAGGAGGTAATTGATCTGCTTTCTTCTTACTGTAGACATCAGAGAACTGCTGATATTGAGGTGGTAGTTTCTCTTCCTTCTCATGCGAAATCTCAGAGATTTGGACTTGTTGGAGAACAGGGGGTTCCTTATGACAATTATTCTTACAGTAGTCAGATGGAAAGGTGATGGTCCTTGATGCCCAGTTGATAGAAGGGTTATGGACTGAAAACCAGGGGATCCCTAGAATAACCGGAAATTTCGGAGATGAGATAAGGTGGAAACTGACAGCTTCATGATGATCCGGTTCGATACAAATCTCCAGTTCGATTGTCTCATGCGTGACAGGTCCAGAAGACAAGGGTGATCCATCCACCGTTTCCATTTCAATTGGTGTGGATTTGGTCCTACTGGAAATATTATTATCACGTGTAAATTTTAAGTCCATAAAATTCCCTCCTGCTCCCGAATCCAACAGGGCAGAGCATTGTATTTTTTGGGTGCCCATTACAACCTGAATGGGGATTACAAAATGAGATGATGTAGTATGTATTTTGTCTATTTCTGGCGTTACTGATGAGATAGTCTGCAAGATGGAATCCGACTGCTGAGAAAGGTCCATATTGCTGGAAGACCTGTTGTTGGTAAAGGCTATAGTCCTTTTGTTAGGACAGTTGATGGCATAGTGTCCAGGGTCCCCACAATAGAGGCAGAGATGTTCTGCACGTCGCCTCTCCTTCTCCTGTGCAGAGAGTGGTCTTCGGATGACGTCGATCTGCATCGGTTCAGACACGCCTTGCGTCTTTTCTTGGTGGTCCGATGCTGAAAATGAGAAGCCAGGGCTATTCCCAAGTGCTCGCAGTCTCTCCTTTCTCCTTTCAGTAAGTCTCTGGTCAATCCGGATACATAGTTGAATAAAGTCCTCCAACTGGTCAGGGGTCTCAACCCTGGCAAGCTCGTCTTTCACTGGTTCTGATAACCCTCGTCGAAATTGACTTCTCTGGGCCGCTGGATTCCAGGTGGTGTCGGCCACCCAGCGACGGAACTCCGATGTGTATTCCGCAACAGAGCGACGTCCTTGGCGCAAATTATGTAATTTGGTTTCTGCTGTGGCACAGCGGTTTGGGTCATCAAAAACTTGATTCATAGCTGCGGTGAAGGCTTCCAGGTCATTAAGGAGGGCATAGTCCTTTTCTACATAAGGTGAAGCCCAAGCAAGAGCTTCATCCGTCAGGAGATTTATCATGAAAAAAACTTTCTTCCTCTCACTGGTAAAGGGAGCAGGTTGCATCTGGAAGTATATGCGGCATTGATTGAGGAATCCTCGGTACTGCTTGCGATCCCCACTGAACTTTGCAGGCAGCGGCAGCCGCGCGTTTGATTCGGACCCTGAATTGCGCACGTCCAGAAGTTGTTTTTGTAGCTCAATTACTTCCTGTTGTATCGCCGTGAAATCAGTTTGTAACTTGGCATATCTTCCTTGAGAGTCAGTACAAAAACTTTGAAGCTCCGTAACTTGCCGTCTCAGGGTGTTCACAGCGGACTCCATTTTGGCGCGAGATTATTCTGTCAAGATCCCGTCTGGGTTGGAGCCGATGTTACTGCAAACACTAGGGGAAGCAGAGGCAGGTAGCGTAGTCAGATGGCAGCCGGAGGTCGGTACACAGGAAAGCAGTGTTTGTAGCAATGGATCAGGCGGATAACGTAGTCAGGTGGCAGCCGGAGGTCGGTACACAGGAAAGGCAATTCGGTAACAGAGGAGCAGGCAGATAACGTAGTCAGGTGGCAGCCGGAGGTCGGTACACAGGAGAGCAGTGTTTGTAGCAATGGATCAGGCGGAGAGCGTAGTCAGAAGGCAGGCCGAGGTCGGTTCACAGGAGAACAGTGTTTGTAGCAATGGATCAGGCGGAGAGCGTAGTCAGAAGGCAGGCCGAGGTCGGTTCACAGGAGAGCAGTGTTTGTAGCAATGGATCAGCAGGAAACGCTTGACTAAAGGCTTGGAGCTCAATAATCTCGCAATGACGCACCCACAGGGCCAGGTTTATATAGGGTGTGTAATTGGCAATCAGAGGCCCAATCAAAAGAGCACTTGGTGTAGCTAATCAGGAAGAACAGTCAATGGTATCAGGGTTCAGCAAGGAACTTTGCAGCCAGCAGAATAGCTCAGATGGTAGAGCTGCTGGCCAGTGGACAAGAGGTACTGGGTTCGACTCCTGACAGACCCAAATGGCAGTGAGGGAAAGGTATCGTCCCTGGCCATGGGTACTGGTCCACGCATCGGTGGTCAGGTGGACCTTGCTACTGACGGCGTTTAGTAGCGCATGTTTAATTTTTCCCTCAACATGCTTTTGCAGACCAGGGACGGCTTGCCTGCTGAAATAAAATCGGCTGGGCACATTGTATTGTGGGACTGCCAATGCCATTAAGTTACGGAAACTGTCAGTCTCCACCAGCCTGAATGACAGCATTTCAAGGGACAGGAGTTTTGCAATGCCAGCATTCAGAGTCTGTGCTCGTGGATGGTTTGCTGAGTATGGCCGTCTTTTATCCCATGCCTGTGCTACCGATGGCTGTTTTGTGGCCTGGGAGTGTGAGGATGACAGGGAACTTGCAGCTGTGGGTGGAATAACACTGGGTCTCTGGACAACAGTGACAGAGGTTCTTCCATGGCGATCCTGTGAGGAAGCCAAACCAGCTGTGTGTGAGCTGGAGGAAGAGGCTCCAACACGAGCTGAAGATGTAGGTGCTGCTGTAGGTTGGCCTACATCTCCAGTGTGTCTTTGTAACTCAACCACGTGCTTTGACCGCACATGTTTCCACATATTTGTGGTATTAAGGTTACTGACACTTTTACCTCTTTTTACTTTTTGATTACACAGCTTGCATTTGACATAGCAAATATCATCTGCAAGTGTGTCAAAAAAGGACCACGCAGTGCAAGTCCTGGGAGCGCCCGTTTTGGCTGTTGGAAGAGAACTGCTACGAACGGGTGCCAAACTGGAGGCTACAGGCAACCGAGTCTGCAGCCTACCTCTCCCTACTGTTTGGACCGTTGGGGCAATCTCTTCCTCAGAGCTGCTACCACCACCTTCCTGTTCCTCACGCCATGTTGGGTCTTGGACCTCATCATCTCCACTACCCTCTTCCAACAACTGCTGCTGTTGGGTGGTCTGGCCAGCACCATGCTCAACAGAAACTGGCACCTGAGTCTCATCATCATCAGATGCGTTCTGCGGTGTGCTGACCATCGGCACTGGCTCACCCGCCTCTTCAGATTCAGAGAGACACAGCTGTTGCACATCACTGCATACTGCCTCTTCTTCACATTCCAGAATGCTGCTTGGCTGGGCCCCTGTTGGCAAGCCAACAGATTCTGAGAACAGAAGCAGAGACTCAGCTGGCTCCAGTTCAGAACTCTCTGACTGCCTGGGCAATTTGGCAGGCAGTGAAGAGACAGATGGTTGTTCAACAGTGCTGTGGTCCTGAGAGGAGGTGGAAGCAATTGAAGTCGATGCATTGGCTGCCATCCAACCAACAACGGCTTCAATTTGTTCTTACCGCAGCAGGGAGGTACGCTGAGCTCCTACAAAAGTGCGCATAAAGGAACGCTCACGGGGAAAACTGGTGGATGCTGTGTCACTGGGTGCGGCAGCATCCACAGAATCCCCACGTCCTCTCCCTGCTGAAACTCCACGGCCACGACCACGTGCCTTACTCCCTGCCTTCTTCATCTTGGTAGATTGATAAAGAAAGTCAGAAAAGTTATAAGGCCTAAGTGTGGTTATTCCTCAGAGACTGCAGTGAACACTGCAGACAACTGTTCAGTAGCTGTGAAAGGCCCTTTGTGTACTTCTATAGTGTTTGCAACCAATGTATTGTATACGGATGGAAGCGCGTCACACTAATAGATTAGATTTTTTTCAAATATAATGGAGCAGCACCAATTAGAGAAAAATGTGAAGGATGAGGCAGTGACACACGCTCAGCAGACTACAACCAGCAGTGGTTGAAGAACTAACTGGAGCGTAATCTGCACTCAAAAAATGAAAAGCTCACAGACTACAGTGAACACTGCAGACAACTGTTCAGTAGCTGTGAAAGGCCCCTTTGTGTACTTCTATAGTGTTTGCAACCAATGTATTGTATACGGATGGAAGCGCGTCACACTAATAGATTAGATTTTTTTCAAATATAATGGAGCAGCACCAATTAGAGAAAAATGTGAAGGATGAGGCAGTGACACACGCTCAGCAGATTACAACCAGCAGTGGTTGAAGAACTAACTGGAGCGTAATCTGCACTCAAAAAATGAAAAGCTCACAGACTACAGTGAACACTGCAGACAACTGTTCAGTAGCTGTGAAAGGCCCCTTTGTGTACTTCTATAGTGTTTGCAACCAATGTATTGTATACGGATGGAAGCGCGTCACACTAATAGATTAGATTTTTTTCAAATATAATGGAGCAGCACCAATTAGAGAAAAATGTGAAGGATGAGGCAGTGACACACGCTCAGCAGACTACAACCAGCAGTGGTTGAAGAACTAACTGGAGCGTGATCTGCACTCAAAAAATCAAAACCTCACAGACTGCAGTGAACACTGAAACACAACTGTTCACTATCTGTGAAAGGCTCCTTTCTGTACTTCTATAGTGTTTGCAACCAATGTATTGTATACGGATGGAAGCGCGTCACACTAATAGATTAGATTTTTTTCAAATATAATGGAGCTGCACCAATTCCACAAAATAAAATAAAAAAAGAGTCAGTGAGTGACACGTGCAGTTGCCTACAAACAGCGGTGGATGCAGAGCAAACTGCAGCGTCACCTGCACTCTCACACACACCTTGCACAGAGCTGTTAAAACAACACTGGCAAAAGGAAGCTTTACACAGCGGTTGGTAAACTAGCCTGCCTAAAGCACAGTACACAAAATCGCAATGTCTAACTGTCCCTCAAAGTCAGCAGAACAGCGTTCTGTCCCTAACTGAGTTCACAGCACAGTGACGCTAAAATGGCGGCGGCGCCTTTTATAGTGCATTCTGACATCATTTCAGCAGCCAATCACAGCCATGCCATTAGTTAAGATGACCGCAGCATTACAGGATGTGCCCACACTTCATAAGATTCCTCATTGGCTGATTAAAATCACATTGCCTCTCAAAGAATTATGGGAACTTCCGATTCCGGTATACGATATTGGAAGAATATCGGAACTAAGTATCGGAATTCCGATACAGCGAATATCGGCCGATACCCGATACTTGCGGTATCGGAATGCTCAACACTACTTATGACCATGTGATATTTCAGTTTTTCTTTTTTAATAAATTTGCAAAAATTTCTACATTTCTGTTTTTTTCAGTCAAGATGGGGTGCAGATTGTACATTAATGAGAAAAAAAATGAACTTTTCTGAATATACCAAATGGCTGCAAAGACTGAAAAATTTAAAGGGGTCTGAATATTTTCCTTACGCACTGTAAATGCAGCCCAATTGTTTTTTTTTAAGTTGTCTTAATGTCCATGCCTTACCATCCAAACCCATTTTGTTCAGGAAATCACGTCCTCTTCCTGTAATGTATGTAGTACAGTTCATATAGCGTCTTGTGCTTGGGTGCGATGAAAACACAGGAGTCACAGGTTTGATATAGAAAAGTCCTGTATTACTTCATACAAGTTGGCAGAAATAGTCACACAGTTTGCAGACACAGAAACAGGAGACACAGCAGGCCAGAGTAATCCAAGCTCATCAATCACTCTCCAATACAGATTCAGGATCTTCTTCTCTGTTACCGTAAGTCCATGCAAACGTGGGTCTTTCAAAGAGCAGGGTTCAGAGTCCACAAGTGCTTCAGAGTTCCTCAGTAGGAATAGCTGGAGTACAAGGTCCAAGGCTTACAGGAGTCAAGTCACAGGTTCACTGCAGGCTAGGTTCTGAAGCACTGATTGCTCAGCTGTGGCTGCTTAAGAAGCAAAGGAGAGAATCAGGGCGGGAACATGCAAGCTGGAAACTCCATTTTGACTGAGGGCAAGATAGCTGCAGCAAGACAGAAAGTAAAATGGCTGACGAACAAACTGAGTTTCAGGAATATATACATAGAACCTTACATTACTCCCCCCTTAAGGACAACCTCCGGATGACCTCAGACCAGGCTTGTGTGGGTACCTCTGATGAAACTGATGGAGCAAGCGAGGAGCATTAACGTTATTGACCGGTTCCCATGAGTTGTCCTCCACTGGGTAGCCCTGCCATTTAATCAGATATTGTAAGTGATTTCTATACAACCTGGAATCTAAAATCCTTTCCACCACAAATTCTTCCTGACCATCGACTAGCACTGGGTCAGGGCAAGGAGAGGAACGTCCAGGAAACGTATTGGGTGTCGCAGCCTTTAGTAGGGATACATGAAAGACAGGGTGGATTCTCATAGTTCTGGGCAGTTGAAGACGACAAGCAACGGCACTTATAATTTTACTGATTTTATAAGGTCCAATGTACTTATGTCCCAACTTAGACGATGGAATCCTTAACTTAAGATTTCTGGTTGACAGCCAGACCAAGTCTCCTACCTTGAAAGCTGGTGCAGGTTTACGAAATTTATCTGCTGCTTTCTTGTACCTTTCTTGAGCCGATTCCAGATTTTCCTTTAGAAGATCCATATTCTTCTGTAAAGACGTGATTCTTTCAGCCACTGCTGGTAAAGGCGTTTCTATGGGAAATCGTGGTAGAATGTTAGGATGATAACCTAGATTAGAGTAAAAAGGAGACTGTTTAGTGGAGGCACTCTGAGAGTTGTTATACGAGAACTCAGCTAATGGAAGTAGATCCACCCAATCATCTTGTAGGTGGCAGATAAGCAGCGGAGATACTGCTCCAGGGTTTGATTGGTTCCTTCGGTCTGTCCATTAGTCTGGGGATGAAAAGCAGAAGAAAGGTTTACTTTAATGTCCAATGCTGCACAGAAATTTTGCCAAAACCTAGAAGTGAATTGCACCCCTCGATCCGAAATAACCTCATCCGGTACTCCATGTAAGCGAAACACATCTTTAATCATCAAATCTGATGTCTGTTTTGCAGTGGGTAAGCCGACACAAGGGATAAAATGAGCTGCCTTTGTTAGACGGTCAACCACCACTAGAATGGTGTTCTTCCCCTGAGAGGTTGGTAACTCCACAATGAAGTCAATAGAAATGGATCCCCACGGGCGGGACGGGGTGGGAAGAGGCTGTAACAGACCAGTTGGTGAGGAGCGAGGTGTTTTGCATCTTGCACAGACCTCACATGAAGTGACATAATTCAAAACATCCTTCCTGCAAGTGGGCCACCAAAAGAAACGAGAAAGAAATTCCTGTGTCTTTAGAATTCCTCTATGCCCAGCTATCTTGGAATCGTGAATGAGTTGCAATACTCTTAATCTGACTGTTTCAGGAATATACAGACGTTGTCCCTGAATCCACACACCATTCTTAAAGACAAGACTTACGTCCCTTGGGGGTTGTGCCAAAAAGGAATCCGCATGGTATGCTTCCTTGATGTCCTTAAGTAGGTCTTGATTATGAATTACTCCTAGGAATCTAGAGTCAGGAAGAATAGTCTTAGGAGGAGTAATTGGACGTGTCTCTGCTGAGTAAATCCTAGAGAGTGCATCAGCCTTTCCATTGCGCGATCCTGGTCTATAAGAGATGATAAAATTAAATTGGTTTAAGAAAATATTCCAGCGAGCCTGGCGAGGAGTCAGGCACTTAGCCGACCTGATAAACTCAAGGTTACGATGGTCTGTCAGGACGACTATTTGCTGTGCAGCCCCTGAAGAAGGTGTCTCCATTCTTTGAAGGCGGCAATAATGGCCAACAACTCTCTATTGCCCACATCGTAGTTCCTCTCAGCCGAAGACAACTGCTGGGAAAAGAAGGCACAGGGATGCAAGACATTCTTCTCACCTGTTCTCTGAGAGAGTATAGCTCCAATGGCACAGTCTGAAGCATCCACCTCTATTATGAAGGCAAGCTCGGGGTTGGGATGTACTAGGATAGGTGCAGTGGTAAATTTATCTTTTAGACGGGAAAATGCTTCCTGGGCTTGGGGAGTCCAGGAAAACCTAGACTCTTTCCGGGTAAGTTGAGTGATAGGTGACACTACCTCAGAGAAATTTGTAATGAAACGTCTATAGAAGTTGGCAAACCCGATGAAGCGCTGTACCTCCTTCACATTTCTAGGACTTGGCCAATCCTTGATGGCTTGGGTTTTGCTTCCATCCATACTAATTCCTTGTGTAGACAGTACATACCCCAGAAATTGAATTTCGGTCCTATGGAATTCACACTTTTCAAGTTTGATGTAAAGATGATTTTGTCTTAGACGTTCCAAGACCATTCTCACATGTCCATGATGTTCCTCTGTGGAGTTAGAAAAAATTAGAATATCATCCAAATAAATTACCACGAATGTATCTAGGAGATCCCTGAAGATGTCATTCACCAAGTGTTGGAAAGTGGCTGGGGCGGTACTCAGACCAAAAGGCATAACTAGATATTCAAAGTGTCCATAGCGTGACCTGAATGCAGTCTTCCATTCATCCCCAGGTCTAATACGGACTAAGTTATAGGCCCCACGAAGATCTAGTTTAGAAAAAATTTTGGCATGTCGCACTCTCTCCAATAACTCAGGGATTAAAGGCAATGGATAACGGTTTCTAATAGTAACCTTATTGAGTTCCCTATAGTCTACGCATGGTCTCAGAGATCCATCTTTCTTCTTTACAAAGAAGATGGGTGCACCTGCAGGAGATGAAGAGGGGCGTATGAAGCCCTTGGCTAGATTTTCATCTATGTAATCCTTTAAAGCCTTTAGCTCGGGCCCCGCCAGGGGGTAGATCTTACCAAAAGGTATCTCTGCTCCAGGCAATAATTCAATTGGACAATCATATGGACGGTGAGGAGGAAGCTGGTCAGCGTTCTTCTTGTCACATAAATCCACATAGTCCTGGTATACAGCTGGTAGTTCAGGGACTGACATGATTCCTTTAGGAACAGAGCAAGCTGAAACTTTTGGACTCATCTGTTTCTCTGGAAAGTGTAATTCCTTGGTCTCCCAGTTAATGGTAGGATTCTGAGCCTGCAGCCATGGTAGCCCTAGAATAATGGGAAAGTGGGGAGAAGAGATAAGCATAAAGGACAGTTTCTCTTGATGATCTTTACCCATAAGAACCCTCAAAGGCTCTGTTTCCTGATCCACTGGTCCAGAGGTCAGCAGGGAGCCATCCACAGTTTCCATCTGTACTGGAGTAGCCTTCTTCACTGAACGTATTCCCTGTTTCAGAGCAAAGGAGACATCCATAAAATTTCCACTTGCCCCTGAGTCGATCATAGCAGAGCTAGACACCCAAGCTGAGTCAACCCAGAGTTTGATGGAAAGAAAGCAATGAGAATTGTTTTTCTTACAACTCAGCTGGGACACCGCTGAGGAAACTTGAAAAATGGCAGCGTTTACACAGTCAACGTCCTCAGAGGTAACGGAGTTTAAGTCCGAGAAATCAAGATCTGTTGCTGAAGATCTCTCTGGAGCCTGAGGCTCGGACCTGACAGATCCCCTCTCGCAACACTCACAATGAATGAGTGCTGCAGTAGTCTTACGAGAACGGCTGGGGCAGTTTATAATGAAGTGCCCTGACTTACCACAATAGAAACATAGATTCTCCTTAAAACGATGTTCCTTGCGTGCATCACTAACCCGTCGTTGTAAAGAGTCTACCTGCATGGGTTCAGGTTCAGGTTCCCGTGTAATCCTACTCAAAGGTTCCTTAGCTGGAGAGGAAGGTAGGAAAAGGTTAGTACGATTGCTTTCGAACCATCTCTCTTGCCTGCGTTCAGTCAGACGAGTATCAATACGGATGCAGTAGTTAATAAAGTCACCTAACGCAGTGGGAGGGTCGGCACGAGCAAGTTCATCCTTAATCAGTGGAGATAACCCCTTTCGAAAAATAGATTTTTTGGCGGAACTGTCCCAGGTGGTATCAAGGGCCCATCTCCTGAAATCCAAGGCATATTCAGCTACCGAGTGCTTACCTTGGCGCAAAGCTAACATGGCTGCTTCAGCTGTTGCACCTCGATTGGGGTCATCAAACACCTGCCCCATGGCTGAAATAAAATCATCAAGGTGATTCAAACAATCATCCTCAGTCTCAATCAGAGGGTTTGCCCACATTAAAGCCTTGTTGGTAAGCAACATAATTATAGTAAGCACCTTAGATCGTTCAGTGGGAAATTGTGAAGCATGTGCAGAAAAAAAAAGATTGCATTGATTAATAAATCCCCTGAATTTCTCACGTTCACCGCCAAAACGAAAAGGGGGCAACTTGGGAATCCCAGCACTCGGGGCTACGGCAGGAGCCTGGACTCGTCCCTCTAGAACCTCAATCCTGGCTCGCAAATCCTGGGTAGTCTGTCCAACCACTTGCAAATTGTGATTATTGAGGTCCTGTAGATTTGTAAAACGGGTCTTTATATTCTGCAAATCTGCAAGGATATTATCAGTCACTCCGCAAAGTTCCTTTATGCGGGCCTCCATTTTCCAGATCTTTTAAGACAGGATTACTGGAAGAAGAGGAGAGAAAAAAAAAACAATAGTGTTCACCTGTGGCAACACTGCAGAGAGAAAAAAAAAATTAAGGGAACTGCTTACCTGGAATGGTTGTGTGGTTGTGAGAAGTCACAACCACTATCATCACAGAAAGTTTCAACCAGACATCTGATATCCAGAGTTACAGCAGACAAAAAAGAGAAAAGAAAGGAAAAAAAAAAAAAAAACAATAGTGTTTACCTGTGGTAACACTGCAAAAAGAAAAAACTTAAGGAATTGCTCACCTGGAATGGTTGTGAGAAGTCACAACCACTGTCATCACAGAAAGTACAACCGGACGTCTGATATCCACAGTACAGCAGACACAGCCTTCCAGACCCAGCAGACACTAACGTTTTGGCTTCAGAATCTTGTAATGTATGTAGTACAGTTCATATAGCGTCTTGTGCTTGGGTGCGATGAACATACATGAGACACAGGTTTGATATAGAAAAGTCCTGTATTACTTCATACAAGTTGGCAGAAATAGTCACACAGTTTGCAGACACAGAAACAGGAGACACAGCAGGCCAGAGTAATCCAAGCTCAGCAATCACTCTCCAATACAGATTCAGGATCTTCTTCTCTGTTACCGTAAGTCCATGCAAACGTGGGTCTTTCAAAGAGCAGGGTTCAGAGTCCACAAGTGCTTCAGAGTTCCTCAGTAGGAATAGCTGGAGTACAAGGTCCAAGGCTTACAGGAGTCAAGTCACAGGTTCACTGCAGGCTAGGTTCTGAAGCACTGATTGCTCAGCTGTGGCTGCTTAAGAAGCAAAGGAGAGAATCAGGGCGGGAACATGCAAGCTGGAAACTCCATTTTGACTGAGGGCAAGATAGCTGCAGCAAGACAGAAAGTAAAATGGCTAACGAACAAACTGAGTTTCAGGAATATATACATAGAACCTTACACTTCCTGCTTCTGCAACAAGAATAGTTTTTTTAATTTTTGGAAACCTTTGTACATTGTACAATGGTGAAACTTGTACTCTCAATCTCTATTTATTGTAATAACTGCAAAA
>JARQOD010000006.1:386591624-386715211 GCA_033576555.1 Oophaga sylvatica | reverse complement strand
TGTATTGTGAGGTCACTGTCACGGTCTCTTTCAGCATGTATGATCCAGACTCCTTGGGTACTTTTTGAAAACTTTGCACATTATGCAATGGTGAAACTTGTACTCCCTATCTATACTTATTGTAGTAACTGCAAAATGTATTGTGAAGTCCCCATCATGGTCTCTTTCAGCGTGTATGATACAGACCCATTGGAGTAATTTTGGGAAACCTTTGTACAATGTGCAATGGTCAAATTTCTACTCTTAATCTCTATATATTATATTATTTTAATTATTTTATTGTGTTGCCCTTCTCACGGTATCTGGTAGCCTGATGTTAATTTTTGAGTCTGAACTTGGACATTTTGGAACATCAATGCATTAATATGCTCCACACAATTCTTCAGGTTTCAGCCCTACACATAATAATATGAGTAATGAAACATGCTCTATATATATGGTGTTAGTTCGAAAATCTTACCCACACATCTCTTTCTAAAGGGAAATACAACATAATACCTCTGTTAGCATACGCCATATATTGCTCATACATGCAGCACCCCAGTAGGTGGGCGGAATGCCTGGGTACAAAATCTTTGTATGACGATGAAACCACTGGCTCTTCCCCGTGTACCATCCTTCCCAATCTGCTGTCCAGGAAGCAGGCGCTGATGCCTCCTGCCCACAACCTGCAGTTGCACAGACACAACAGTCAGCAACCACGTCCAGTTCATTGTCCCAGTGCAGCGTTCAGATGTCCCTTGTCAGTATATGTGTCTGTTCACAAATTGTTAGTTAGCTAGGGCATACATATTCGTTAGCACTTGCTGGCTTTCCCAGGCTCCTAAATGAGACTTGTGTCTCTGTATTAAACTGTCACTTCACTAAAATTTTCTAATTTGGGGTCCTAAGAAAAATGGTGGTGGGGTATTGCCTAGTTTCTGTACATTTTAAGCACGTCAAAGAGACTGGGTTAATACGCTCCACAGACCTATTCAGGCTGCAGCCTTACACATATTGGAACATAATCATTGCCACGCTAAGGCCTTTCTTTACCTGATCTCTGTGGCACTGCCTGTCACCTGAGTAATACACTCCACAGACTTCGTCACTCTCTAGGACATATCCTGACAATTACTCTGTTGTTGCTCAAGTCAAAACCATGCAAAAGATACATTCTGCCTGGTTGGGTAGTTTCCAGTAAAAGTACGTAGGCTTGTGCAGATTGGTCAATGGCACACCTGTCTCTTTCCATTGAGGAAGCTGCTTCCAAGTAAAATTAGATTTGTACATGTTCCTGACATGAGTTTCAGACCTCACAGACTGACCACAATACAGGCCCTCGCTTGCATACACTGTATTCAGAATTTAATTCTAATGCTTTTGGTGTCTGGTAGAATTCAATTTACTGACATTGATACAGCTCCCCCAACTGCTTTATTATATTCACCTTACAGCGGCTTCACAGTGGTTCCATTGGGATCCGGGAGGCAAAAATGAACTGTGGAGCTCACAAAACTCAGGTTTCACGGCACCTGCTGGCCCTCTGAAAATGTGAAATGAGGGCCGCATAATGACATGGTGGTGGATGGGAGAAGCCCAAAGTTCAAATGGGCATGTTTTAGTTGGCATTGTAAATGTCATGCCGTCGGGTCCGTCGGATCTGTCCTGTCATACTAACCCAACATCCCGGCGCGCTCCTGTTCCACCGCTTTCTTCGGCGTCCCAGCGTGCTTCTTCCTCTCCTCTCCGCCTGCAGTCCCGGCGTGCTCCCTCTACTCTGCGTCAAGTGCGCGTGTGCACTGGGATCAGCTGCTAACTCGCCTAGATCTTGTTCTATGGCTGGCTGCTTGCTCCCAGTGGCTCCGGTGCACTTTGAACCGGAAGTACTGGGAGCGCTCCCTATATCAGGCTGCCATACATTCCAGACGACGCCTGATCGTCAATAGTGTGTTGCATTGACTCTGGCCCTGCGTGCTTACCATTTCTCTGTCTTGATCTCTCTCCCTCCCGTTGCTGATCACAGTACTCCCTCTGTGTTCTCCGTTCGCCTGTGCTTCTGTATTCCCGCTGTGTCCTCCGTCCGCCTGTGCTCCAGTATTTCGGCTGTGCACTCAATCCGCCTGTGCTCCTGTATTCCCACAGTGTCCTCCTTCCGTCTGTGCTCCTGCATTCTGGCCATGTCCTCCATCCGCCTGTGCTCCTGTATTCCCGCAGTGTCCTCCGTTCATCTGTGCTCCTGTATTCCGGCCATGTCCTCCATCCGCCTGTGCTCCTGTATTCCCGCTGTGTCCTCCGTCCACCTGTGCTCTTGTACACCGACCATACCCTTCGTCCGTGCCTACTCCCTCTTTTGTTGCGATTTCTATTGTTTGTCTTTGGGTGCCAGCTGCTGTGGCGATAGTCTCCCCTGGGCCTGCCCCTAACGCTCCCTGTATAGGGGGTGGTCCACCAGGTCAGTTCGCCCGTGGGAGGTTCGTCACCACGGTCTAGCGGGTCCACCCCAGGAGTTCCCTTGGTTCTCACAGTAAAGTGATGGGGAATATGTATTCCACTATGTTACTAACAATTTGGAATGAGTGAGGGACCTCCCAAATGTAGGTATGAGAGCCCTCACAAACGTTAAAGGAAAAACTAAAGTCGTGTGAACATATTCTACAGGGGAGGTATTATTTATTTATTTTTATTTTCCATTATATGCATGTAATTATGAATGAAAAATGTTTCTTAGCATTTTTCCCTTTAAAAAAATTTAGGTTTGGTTTGGTAGGTCTTTATATAAATCTGTAACACCGGCACAATAGTTTGACAACATTATTCCCAGATACCATATGTGAGTCAGAAAGGCATGCAGGCATCTTCACCATGCTGTTCTAGTTTTAATTCTATGCTGTGGCCCTTAGACCTGTGTGTTGGGTCCAGCAGAAAAATATTCCGCTTTCCTATTGACTTGCATTGGATTCGTTATTCGGTACAAATACACGGATTTTAGAAATTATTTGGGGCGATTTTCTTGAATCCGAATATTTCACTATTCGCTCATCACTAGTAGGGAGGCCTTCCAGAAGGTAACACGAAAGGAGCTCCCTACACAAAGGTTCGCCTCATGTGCTTTTTGCACAGGATTGAGGGTCTTCTTGAAGGAGGGAGACAATAATTTCCGCCCTCTGTACTTCACTTCCAGATGACCTCGGATGAAACCTTAAATAGAGCTTACAGGCTTCCCGGAATGCAAAAAAAATTATCCTGACCCCCACTTTAGGCTCTTTAGTAGAGTTGAGCGATACTTTCCGATATCCTAAAGTATCGGAATCGGAATGGTATCGCCGATATCACTAAAATATCGGCGATACCCGATACCGATACCGGAAGTCCCATGTAAGTCTATGGGAACAAAATATCGAAATTAAAAAAAACCCATTCTTGCCTTGTTGGTTAATTGTACATGAAGGAAAACAAGAAAGAGTAATGTAGAATGTATTGGGGAAGGTTGAGGAGACATTAAAGGCATAGATGTTTAACCCAATCAAATGGAATAGCATAAATATTTTTTTTTTTAAAGATGTTCGGATTGACGAAGAAATTGACAATGTTAACGTTTTTTATATTTTGGCAAATATGTATATTACACAACTTCCATGCTCTTCATCTTCACCTTTTTAACTTTTCACACACTTTCTCCTTCATAATCTTCTGCAGCATCATCTTTTTCATCAAATTATTCTTCATCTTCACCTTCTTTATCTTCTTCTTAAACTTCTTGCTATTCATCTTTGTTAACATTACTCATATTCTTCTTATTAAACTATTATTCTTATTCATATTCTGCTTCATCTTCTTCATCATATTCTTATTTGTGACAGAGAATCCTGTACTTGTAATCTGTCAAAGTATGAATTTTTCATCCTTCCGTTCTTGCTGTCACAAAAGATTTAAATTACAACAGTATTTGTCCGTGTTCAGTTTAGCCTGCAGCAGCAGGCATTTTCCAGGGGCACCACGAGGAGGAACGGACTCACCCCCATACACTGCTTAGTCTTCTTCTGCTTAGAATTTAGAGCATATATTTTGCTCTTCATTTTGGTCTTATACTTCATGTTCTTCTGCTTTTAGATCTTCTGCTTATTGTTCTTGTGTCTCTTGTTCCGTATCTTGTATTTGTAGCACAATCTTGTACCAGCTGATGTTACTGGGACACGGTTACTAAGCAGGAGGTACCTGTGCTCCAAAGCACTACCAAGGACCAGCAGACGTTGCTGGAACTCGGATACCGAGATGGAGGCACCTAGGCCAAAGGCACTGCGGAGAACCAGTTGACGGTACTGGAACCCGGAGGGGCAGCAGAAGGAAAAGAGCCAATGGCACAACCGAGGACCAGCTGACGTTACTGGGACACGGTTACTAAGCAGGAGGTACCTGTGCTCCAAAGCACTACCAAGGACCAGCAGACGTTGCTGGAACTCGGATACCGAGATGGAGGCACCTAGGCCAAAGGCACTGCGGAGAACCAGTTGACGGTACTGGAACCCGGAGGGGCAGCAGAAGGAAAAGAGCCAATGGCACAACCGAGGACCAGCTGACGTTACTGGGACACGGTTACTAAGCAGGAGGTACCTGTGCTCCAAAGCACTACCAAGGACCAGCAGACGTTGCTGGAACTCGGATACCGAGATGGAGGCACCTAGGCCAAAGGCACTGCGGAGAACCAGTTGACGGTACTGGAACCCGGACGGGTAGCAGAAGGTACAAGAGCCAATGCAAGTAACGAGGACCAGCTGACTGTGCTGGAACCCGGAGGGGCAGCAGAAGGAAAAGAGCCAATGGCACAACCGAGGACCAGCTGACGTTACTGAACCCCAGCAACACAGGAGCAAGTGTTGACTGTGCTAACAGCACTTCCGAGCAACAACTGGCGGTGTTGGAGCCCAGGGTCAAGGAGGATGTTTAAATACTAGATCAAGTAATTTCCTTGTTACCTGTCAATTTTAAATGTCTATACTTCAAACAAGAGAAAGATAACCTTTACTACCATAAGATGATGATTTCATTTAAACTAATATCTAGATAAATAAAGAATTGACAAACATAAACACATACATTAACATGTTGAACAGCAATGCAAACCACAAAATAAATTAGTTAAGGAATCTGCTATACGGTTGTACATAAAAGCATACAAGTACATATCTGAATCCATTAATGATGGATAAGTAACAGTATGTACACCATTTTTATTGTATAGACAATGAATGTCTGACTTCAAAACATCATCAGCATTACAAGTTATCTGTGACATTACTAAAATGTTACATTTGCTGAATAATGTCACTAAACAGTTTATACAAAATTATACAATTTCCATCATGTAATACTCATAATATGTGGCAATAATCATGTTTATTAACAAACATAACCTTTAAAAAGTGCATAGTGCATAGTGAAAAT
Source organism: Oophaga sylvatica (assembly GCA_033576555.1). NCBI lineage: Eukaryota > Metazoa > Chordata > Amphibia > Anura > Dendrobatidae > Oophaga > Oophaga sylvatica. The sequence goes on along the minus strand of JARQOD010000006.1, from coordinate 386,709,787 downwards.
TGCTATTTATGCCTGACTGTCGACTTGCAAGCATGACAACGGATAGATAAGGTATATATAGATGAGACTGCATAGCCACAGATGGTGAATGGCGATGTAATACTGTACCTCAATAAAGTGTGCGTCACTACTACATAATTTTTTTTATATAGCTTTATAAACAGGGTACGTGGATGTATGCTTGCGCCTTTGTTTTGACGCACAGACTGCCTTCCTGCTGAGACGCGTTGGGTAGTGAACAGTTGTGTGCAGTGTTCACTGTAGTCTGAGGTTTTCCTTTTTGGAGTGCAGATCACGCTCCAGTTAGTTCTTCAACCACTGCTGGTTGTAGTCTGCTGAGCGTGTGTCACTGGCACATCCTTGAAATTTTTCTCTAATTGTTGCTGCTCCATTCTATTACAAATAAATAAAATCTATTAGTGTGACGCGCTTCCATCCGTATACAATACATTGGTTGCAAACACTATAGAAGTACACAAAGGGGCCTTTCACACCTACTGAACAGTTGTGTGCAGTGTTCACTGCAGTCTCTGCGGAATAACCACACTTAGGCCTTATAACTTTTCAGACTTTCTTTATCAATCTACCAAGATGAAGAAGGCAGGGAGTAAGGCACGTGGTCGTGGAGTTTCTTCAGGGAGAGGACGTGGGGATTCTGTGGCTGCTGCGGCCCCCAGTGACACAGCATCCACCAGTTTTCCCCGGGCCGTGAGCGTTCCTTTATGCGCACTTTTGTAGGAGCTCGGAGTACCCCCCTGCTGCGGGAAGAACAAATTGAAGCCGTTGTTGTTTGGATCTCAGCCAATGCATCGACTTCAATTGCTTCCACCTCCTCTCAGGACCACAGCACTGTTGGGCAACCATCTGTCTCTTCACCGCCTGGCAAATTGCCCAGGCAGTCAGAGAGTTCTGTACAGGAGCCAGCTGAGTGTCTGCTTCTGTTCTCATAATCTATTGGCTTGCAAACAGGGGCCCAGCCAAGCAGCATTCTGTAATGTGAAGAAGAGGGAGTATGCAGTGATGCGCAACAGCTGTGACTCTCTGAATCTGAAGAGGCGGGTGAGACAGTGCCGATGGTCAGCACACCGCAGAACGCATCTGATGATGATGATGAGACCCAGGTGCCAGTTTCTGTTGAGCATGGTGCTGGCCAGACCACCCAACAGCAGGTGTTGGAAGAGGGTAGTGGAGATGATGAGGTCCAATACCCAACATGGCATGAAGAACAGGAAGGTGGTGGGAGCAGCTCAGAGGAATAATAATAATATTGATTTATATAGCGCCATCATATTCCGCAGCGCTTTACAGTTTAGCAGTTTCAGAACACAAGTCATAAGTAACAACGTTAACAATACAATAATTTAAGCTAAATAAGTCGCCCCTGCTCGTGACAGCTTACAATGTACAATGAGATGGGGGAGATACAAAGTATAGGTGTTTATATACAATGGTGCATTTACAATGATGTTCCAGCCATCTTAAGGGACTGAGGGATGGAGATAGTGAATGGGCTAGAGACACACACACACTTACACAGAATACATAGAATGACTTTGATTAGTGAATGTGATAGGCCGCTCTGAACAAATGTGTTTTGAGGGAGCGCCTGAAACCATGCAAATTGTGGATAGTCCTAATTTCTTGGGTACAGCATTCCAGAGGATTGGCGTAGAGCAGGAGAAGTCTTGGAGTCGGGAGTGGGAGGTACGTATTAGTGCAGAGGTTAGTCGAAAGTCGTTTGCAGAGCGCAGCAGTCGGTTAGGCCGATAGATAGAAATGAGGGAGGAGATGTAGGAGGGGTGCTGCACTGTGGAGAGCTTTGTGGGTGAGAACCAGTACTTTGGTTGAAAGCTGGGAGAGGCCTAGAGAAATGGTTAGTGATAGAAGGAAGATAGAGGAAGACATTGCCCCAACGGTACAAACAGGAGGGAGAGTTAGGCTGCAGACTCGGTTGCCTGTAGCCTCCAGTTTGGCACCTGTTCGGAGCAGTTGTCTTCCAAAAGTCAAAACGTGCGCTCCCAGGACTTGCACTGCGTGGTCCTTTTTTCACACACTTGCACATGATATTTGCTATGTGAAATGCAAGCTGTGTAATCAAAAATTAAAAATAGCTAAAAGTGTCAGTCACCTCAATACCACAAATATGTGGAAACATGTGCGGACAAAGCACGTAGTTGAGTTACAAAGACACACTGGAGATGTAGGCCAACCTACAGCAGCACCTACATCTTCAGGTTGTGTTGAAGCCTCTTCATCGAGCTCACACACAGCTGGTTATGCTTCCTCACAGGATCGCCATGGAAGAACCTCGGCCACTGTTGTCCAGAGACAAACTGTTATTCCACACACACAGCACAAGTTCCCTGTCATCCTCACACTCCCAGGCCACAAAACAGCCAGCGGTAGCACAGGCATGGGATAAAAGACGGCCATACTCCGCAAACCATGCACGAGCACAGGCTCTGAATGCTGGCATTGCAAAACTCCTGTCCCTTGAAATGCTGTGATTCAGGCTGGTGGAGACAGACAGTTTCCGTAACTGAATATCATTGTCAATCCCACATTACAATGTGCCAAGCCGATTTCATTTCAGCAGGCAAGCCGTCCCTGGTCTGCAAAAGCATGTTGAGGGAAAAATTAAACATGCGCTACTAAAAGCCCTCAGTAGCAAGGTCCACCTGACCACCGATGCGTGGACCAGTACCCATTGTTATGATCTGCTACAACCAGTAAGGAAAGAAGGGAATTCTGTCCCTACAATACAACTAAGCTGAATCCCTACGATGTAACGGGGAACCTGATCCTGCGACCAGACCCGCTAAAGTCCTCATCTAGTGTGAACGAAGACCTATAGTTGCGAGGGAGTAATCCCTACAAGATCTAGGGACTGGGAGAAAAGGTGGACACCTCCTAACATAAATTGTAGCATGGATAATTAAACAGAAAAATAAATACTTTGTGATCCTAACATCAAGCAAAACTCACAGATTAAGGCACCTAAGCACCCGGCTAGCTTAACAGTAGATAATACAATGAAGTCAAGCAAAGCCAGAAGGGCGGAGCCAGACTAAATAGGGAAAAAAGGTCATGTGACCAGCAAACTGAAACAAAACCTAACAAGAGGGTTCTAACACCCATGGCCAGGGACAATACCTTTCCCTCACTGCCCATTGGGTCAATGTTGTGCAGCCGGGTACTGATCTTGCGAGTGGCGCTGTACGTGTTCTGCCAACTCCAAGGATTGCAGGAATCAAGTCTGTACACATTGATTCCTCCTCCTATTCCAGTTCCTCAGAATCATCGCTGCAGGAGCCGTCACGGTCTACCTCCACATGGACCCGTGAACGTTTACCTGTTGCGACCGATATGAGCACAGCCGTGTCCAAATGTCAACAGGCCATCCTGAAATTAATTTCCATGGGGAATCTTAGCCACACAGCGCAGGAGCTCTGTAATGCCATAAAGCAGGAGAGCGACGTGTGGTTTTTGGAAGAGAATCTACAGGCAGGCTTGGTAGTGTGTGACAATGGCCGAAATCTGGTGTCAGCTCTGGGCCTTGGCAACCTCACTCACATACCATGTCTGTCATATGTGCTCAACTTGGTCGTGCAGAGTTTTTTGAGGGACTATCCGGATCTTGATGCACTGCTGCACAAGGTCCGCCTAGAGTGCGCTCACTTGCGACGTTCCAGCATGGCCAGATCGCTGATTGCAGCTCTGCAACGCAGATTTAACCTTCATGAACATCGCATTATATGTGACGTACCCACCAGGTGGAATTCCTCGTTACATATGTTGGAGCGGTTGTGTGAGCAGCAGCCAACAGTAATGGAGTATCAGCTGCATCAGGCGCAGTCAACTCGCAATTTGCGGCGTTCACACTTCACCACTACTGAGTGGGCCTCTATAATAAGAATAATAATATTATTTATTTATATAGCGCCATAATATTCCGCAGTGCTTTACAGTTTAACAGTTTCAAAACACGAGTCATAAGTAACAACGTTAAAAATACAATAATTAAAGCAAAATCAGCCGCCCCTGCTGGTGAAAGCTTACAATCTACAATGAGGTGTGGGAGATACAAAGTACAGGTGTTTATATACAATGGTGTTTTTACAATGATGGTCCAGCCATTTTAAGGAAGTGAGGGATGCATGGAGATAGTGAATGGGCTACACACACAGAATTACACATAGAATGACTTTGATTAGTGAATGTGATAGGCCACTGTGAACAAATGTGTTTTGAGGGAGCGCCTGAAACCATCCAAATTGCGGATAGTCCTAATTTCTTGGGGTAGAGCATTCCAGAGGATTGGCGCAGCGCGGGTGAAGTCTTGGAGTTGGGAGTGGGAGGTACGGATTAGTGCAGAGGTTAGTCGAAGGTCGTTTGCAGAGTGCAGCAGTCGGTTAGGCCGATAAATATAAATAAGGGAGGAGATGTAGGGGGGTGCTGCGCTGTGGAGAGCTATGTTGGTGAGAACCAGTAATTAGAATTGGATCCTATAATGAATGGGCAGCCACTGCCAGTGTAATGAGTGGCGAATAACTCTATGAAGGATATCTGCCACGTTTTGCGTGCGTTTGATGAGTCAACGCGGATGGCGAGTGCAGATGATGCACTAGTCAGCCTGACTGTCCCCCTTATCTGCCTGCTTCAAAAAACACTGCAAGCACTAAGGCATGAGGTTTTGGAAGAGGTGGAGGATGAGGAGTCACAAATTCCATCACCTTCTGGACAGTCAGCGCAACGTGGTTCCTCACAAAGGGCTGGAGGACTTTCAAAGTACCATGCTGTATCAACAATTGAACCTCCAGAGTCGCTGTCTATATTTTCATAACCATTACAAACTTTTAATGTATTTACAAAGCACATAATGTACATTTTTTGTCTATCCTTTTGTAATGCTATTGTGTTTCCATAAACTGATGTTACAGAATTATGATACAAAGTTTTTAAATTTTGAGTTTTAAATTTTGTAAATTTATATGTATTTGAAGGACTTTGTGAGGAGGATGAGGAGGAGTCAATGGAGGAGGAAGACATCGCTCCAGAGGGAGGTAGACAATGCTCTAGTCAGTATGTAGACCAAGGGTGGGGTGATGCACAGCAGGCGGAGATGACGCCTCTTGCAGGGGACAACGTTTCTTGGCCAGTTGGGAGTCTGCAGCACATGGTTGATTTCATGCTGCAGTGGCTGAGAAACGACCGCCGCATCGAACACATTCACACCACGTCTGATTATTGGGTGTACACCCTCCTAGACCCTCGCTACCGGGACAACTTACAAAGCCTCATCACACCGTTGAACCGGGAGCGTAAAATGCGGAAGTACCAAGACACACTGGTGCAATCCATAATGTTCTCCATTCCAGCCGAGAGCACTGCTGCTGCTACTGATTTACAAAGCAGCTCTGTGCGTCGAGGCAGTGGAGACAGCTCTGCAACAAGAGGGAGCACAAGCAGCGCCTCTGCACAGGGCAAGAACAGTATGTTCCAAATGTGTCGAAGTTTTGTGGCAGCGCCACCAATGTCTACACCATCCGAGACGGCTCCAGTCAGCAGGAGGCAACATTTCCGTAAGATGGTGACAGACTACATGTCTTGCCCTCTCAGTGTACTCCCAGATGGCTCTTCCCATTCAAGTTTTGTGTCTCTAAGCTGGATACATGGCCAGAGCTTAGCCAGTATGCATTGGAGGTGCTGGCTTGATCTGCTGGCAGTGTATTATCGGAGCGCGTCTTTACTGCTGCAGGTGGTGTACTAACAGACCGTTGCATGCGACTATCCTACGATAATGTAGAACGGCTTACTTTTCTGAAAATGAACTAGGCATGGATCTCGCCTGAATTTGCCTGTCCGGTTTCAGATTAACTAACTGGTTGACAACGTTTTCCATGTCTCCTGTTATGTTCATCTTTCTACCACCTGAGCTATACTCCCTGGGCTATAACACTGCCAGTTGCTGCTCAGAAGTGTCGTGTCCACAGACCAATACACAAGCTATAGTGATAGTGGGGTTCAGTAACGCCTGCTGTTCCCCTGCTGTGTGTCCGGCAAAAATTACTGCTACCTAGCTACACATGTTTAAAAAAACATGACATGTTAAAGTGGCTAGTGCTACACATAGATATCAGGCTACACCCTTATTTCTAAGCTGTAAACAAGTGAAACGTCAAATTTAAAACCATTCAATGATTAGTGTTGGTAACAAATCTGTAACTAAATAATTGTGACATATTATGGCAGATATCCACATGTCTAACACAAATGCTAACACAAAAGCATACTTATGCTATAGGGTACTGATGGTGAACCTTCTCACTCCATAACTTTGACCAATCCAACTCACATCATGCCTCAAATGCTGCAATGTTGGAAGTGCATAATGTGGGTTGAACTTTGACAACAGCTGCAGTGCGAAGGTTATCCTTCTGTGTTCTTGGCTTTTAAATAAAAGCATACAAGTAAATATAATAATACATTGTTGATTAAGGGACATGATGTACACCTGTAATATTGTGCAAACAATGGATGTAGGACTATTCCTCTTCAACATTACTTATATTTGTGTCATTTGAAAAAATACATATTTTAGTTAAAAATTAAAAACCCCATTGTTTCATAGCGTGTGAAAGGCCCGTTTGTGTACTTTAAATATGTTTGCAACCAATGTATATGTATTACGGATGGAAGCGCGTCACACTAATAGATTAGAATTTATTTTTTAAATGGAATGTAGCAGAACCAATTGGAGATAAATGAAAAGGATGAGCCACTGAGACACGCTCAGCAGAGTACAAGCAGCAGTGCTTGAACATGTAACTGGAGCGTGATCTGCACTAAAAAAAGTAAAAAACACAGACTGAAGTGAACACTGAAACACAACTGTCCACAATCTGTGAAAAGCTCCTTTCTGTACTTCTATAGTGTTTGCAACCAATGTATTGTATACGGATGGAAGCGCGTCACACTAATAGATTAGATTTATTTTAAATGGAATGTAGCAGAACCAATTGGAGATAAATGAAAAGGATGAGCCACTGAGACACGCTCAGCAGAGTACAAGCAGCAGTGCTTGAACATGTAACTGGAGCGTGATCTGCACTAAAAAAAGTAAAAAACACAGACTGAAGTGAACACTGAAACACAACTGTCCACAATCTGTGAAAAGCTCCTTTCTGTACTTCTATAGTGTTTGCAACCAATGTATTGTATACGGATGGAAGCGCGTCACACTAATAGATTAGATTTATTTTAAATGGAATGTAGCAGAACCAATTGGAGATAAATGAAAAGGATGAGCCACTGAGACACGCTCAGCAGAGTACAAGCAGCAGTGCTTGAACAGTAACTGGAGCGTGATCTGCACTCAAAAAAGTAAAAAACACAGACTGAAGTGAACACTGAAACACAACTGTCCACAATCTGTGAAAAGCTCCTTTCTGTACTTCTATAGTGTTTGCAACCAATGTATTGTATACGGATGGAAGCACGTCACACTAATAGATTTGATTTTTTTCTAATATAATGGAGCTGCACCAATTCCACTAAATAAAATAAAAAAAAAAAAAAAAAAAGTGACACGTGCAGATGCCTACAAACAGCGGTGGATGCAGAGCAAACTGCAGCGTCACCTGCACTGTCACACACACACCTTGCACAGAGCTGTTAAAACAACACTGGCAAAATGAAGCTTTACACAGCGGTTGGTAAACTAGCCTGCCTCAAGCACAGTAGTACACAAAATCGCAATATCTAACTGTCCCTCAGAGTCAGCACAGCAGCGTTCTGTCCCTAACTGAGTTCACAGCACAGTGACGCTAAAATGGCTGCGGCGCCTTTTATAGTGCATTCTGACATCATTTCAGCAGCCAATCACAGCCATGCCATTAGTTAAGATGACCGCATCATTACAGGATGTGCCCACACTTCGTAGGATTCCTCATTGGCTGACTAAAATCACATTGCCTCTCAAAGAATTATGGGAACTTCCGATTCCGGTATACGATATGGAAAAAGTATCGGAATTAAGTATCGGAATTCCGATAACGCGAATATCGGCCGATACCCGATACTTGCGGTATCGGAATGCTCAACACTACTCTTTAGATTTCTGAAGAAATATTGGACCATAGGTCTGACAGCACAAAAGGCAGACCATACAGCTGTCTTGCAAGGTTATTGATGGATCCATGTTAAGATCCAAAAATGTGGGACCAGTGAAAATTTTATGCTGTGACTGTGCATGCTTAGGGAAAGGGGCCTTAACTATCCCTGCTCCCAAAGGTACCTCTGATGGCAAACAGGTTTGGGCCAAGTGCCTTAATGTTTTCATTTTATACCGTAGGCTGTCCCCTCCCCCTACCCTAGAAAGCATGGGACAGAAATGCTAGTGTATAATCACGTAAGACAAACAGGGATAACAAAAAACAACCAACATACAAAACACTCACCAAAGGTAGAGAGACATAGGGAAGGGTAGTGATGTACAAACCAAATGAGAATAGGACAATGAGAAAATCATACACCCAAAAACAGCATATAATAATCTCCAGCAGCAAAAATGTTCTCCACCTCAGCACAGCAACTCCAAGGAACCAGGAAGAAAAGGTTCACTGACGAGGAAGAGAAGGTGTGACCAGATTTTATAGAAAGAGCAAATGACCAGGTCAAGAACAGCTGCAAAATGGAGCTGCAAGTTTCCATCCAGCATAGAAAGAGTCGTTAACCTCTTCAGCACCAAAGGAAACAAAATGCATTTAATATGGGACACAAAACACGTAAGCTAAAAGGAAGACCTACGATTCACACTACGTATTGATTTTCTATCTCCAGATCTCCCAGGAGGATGTGATACATTTGTGACACATCCATAGAGTTTTACATGTTCTTGGGTACATTTTGATGGTATCTAACTGTTAGGGTCTGCGGAACGCACCAAATATATGAGGTAGAGAGGTGCGTTCGCAGCCCGGGGTCCACCGTGCAGGCGGAACCTGCTGCTAGTAAAATGGCGCAAGACGCAAACTCTGTTATCCCGCAGAGTCGCCAAAATAAACACCGCAATGCGCTGTGGCAATATGTGCGAACTCTGTTATTTCACAGAGCCGCTAGAAGGAGTGCCGCAGCGCTATAAGGCGATGTGTGCGAACTCACTAAACACAACTGAGTCGCAAAATAAACACGCTAGGGCGCTGTCTAGCATTGAAAGCGAACCCTGTTATGTCACAGGGCCGCTGAGAAAAAGTTCTGTGTCCTGTCAGGCACCCAGGTACACAGTTACGGTAAGTGCTAAGCGAACATAGAACGTGATCATGCGCTAATGTCCTCGCGGGAGTCACCTGCAATCTATGGCATCTGAACGCCAGGCCCTGAATACAGCAATCAAACTCCTCACCGGTTATGCCGGTAATCTAGGGCATCTAGGACACCGACCCTGACCAGCTAGCATACCAAACTCCTCACCGATTAAGTCGGTATTCTAGGGGCTTATTTCAGCCGGGCCCTAACCACACACATGCATGACCACACTGGCGCAAAGCATATAATGGTTGATATTAGCGCATGGCGGCCTAGCCATGCTACCCTTTTATAGCAACAGCTACAGGACCTGCCAGAAACAATGACCAATGAAACTTGTTCCAGAACACCAGTAGTCACAGGACCTTCCTGGCAGACCAATAGGAGCTGCTGAAGTACCTGAGCATGTGACCCCTGATCTCCAATGAGAGATCTCACTCTGGGCATGCTCAGAAGGGGAAAACAAGGACTTTGTCCTAAAGACATCTGCTCACCGCTAACCAGTACTGGCCACAATAGCAGAGCCTGGAGGAACAGCAGTAATCCTTTGCACACTGTTAGACTGGGCGAGACGCTGGGACCGACATCTAAGCTAAGCAGGCTCCACTGCAGACGAAGATGAATGGGAGACCGCAGCGGAACTGGTTGGAGACTCCCCTTGTGCAGCAGCGGGAACTCTAACACTAACCTTCAAAAATGTTTTAGTATTATATTGCTCATCCACAGAGTATTGCGTCTTCTTGGATACATTTCGGTGGTATCTAACACTCTCAAAAATTGTTCAAAAATGTATTGGTATTATATTATTCATCCATAGAGTATTGCGTACCCTCAAAATAACTGTAAAAAATGTATTGGTATTATATTGCTCATGCATAGAGTATTACAACTTTTTCGGTGCTTTTCGGTAGTATCTAACCCTCAAAAAATTGTATAGATTTTTTGGGGGATTATATTGCATATCCATAGAGTATTACATGTTCTTGGGTACATTTCGGCGGTATATAACCCTCAAAAAAATTGTTCAGAAATGTATCGGTATTATATTGCTCATCTGCAGAGCATTATGTCTTCTTGAGGACGTTTTGGAGGTATGTAACACTCAAAATAATTGTTCATAAATGTATTTGTATTATGTTGCTCATACATGGAATATTACAGATCCTTGGGTACATTTTGGTGGTATATGACCCTTAAAAAAAATTGTTCAGAAGTATATCTTTATTTATTTTGCTAATCCATAAATTATTTGTCTTCTTGGCTACATTTTGGTGGTATATAACCCTCAAAAATGTTCACAATATAATGTGATGATTATAATGTGATGATTACAATATATAAAGAGCATAACAACTTTAATGGGAGTTCTTATTTAACTTCAATAGCATACCATTTTTTGATCCACTTCATTGTGGTATGGTAGAGAATTGAAGATGAAACATTTTATAGTCAGTACTGTCAGCATTTTCTTTGACTTTATTGTTTTTTTAAGGTAAAAAATAGCCTAGAATAATGTGTGATTTGTCTTCTTAAATCCTTTACAAATCCCTTAAGCCATCGGATTCACACCAAAAACAAGAAAAATATATTCTTTAGTTTAACTAAAAACATGGATAAACTATGTCCTTATGTGGTATTTAATACTTCACCTCATTAATCTTCCAGTCGTGCCTTTAGTATTTTATCCAAAAGTTATTTTTAATAGGACTTCCTTAAAATAAATTACACATTTTAATCTCAACCATTCTGGATATTTAATTTCTTGTCACTCAGAGCTGCAGTTATTATTGTCATTGAGTGATAAAAGTTTGTGAAAGTATAATCTGCAGAACTTTTTTCCCATTAGTACTCAGAAATGCCATTAGCTGTTGATCTTTGAGAATCCAATGACTGGGACCCCACCAAGCCTCAAAATGAAAAACCTGCAAAGCCAGCTGTGAAGACATTGGGGGTCAGTGGGTGCTTTTGTCCGCAGGCCTGAGACTGCATGAAAATTCTTGGAGAACAGGAGAAGTCCCAGAAGACTGGAGAAGAGCAAATGTTGTTCCTATCTTCAAAAAGGGGAAGAAGGTGTACCCAGGGAACTATAGGCCGGTGAGTCTGACATCTATACCAGGAAAGATCTTTGAATAAATTATTAAACTACATGTATGTCAGTACCTGGACAAGAATGAAGTGCGTAACCAGAGTCAGCATGGGTTTGTAACTAATAAGTCATGTCAGACTAATTTAATTTCCTTCTATGACAGAATCACTGACTGGGTGGATCAGGGAAATGCTGTAGATATATTATATCTTGACTTCAGCAAAGCATTTGACAAAGTATCTCACACAATCCTTATTGAAAAAATGACTATGGATGGAATGGACAAGGCAACTGTTAGGTGGATTCATAACTGGCTTTGTGATAGGACCCAAAGAGTGGTAGTAAATGGCTGCACATCCAGTTGGAAGGATGTATCAAGTGGGGTACCACAGGGCTCTGTCTTGGGCCCTGTATTGTTCAACATCTTTATCAATGATTTAGATGAAGGAATTGAGGGTAAACTGATTAAATTTGCTGATGAGACAAAGCTTGGAATGATAGCTAATACTAGAGAAGAGAGAGAGGATTCAAAAAGATATAAATAAACTGGAGCAGTGGGCAGCAACTAACAGAATGGTTTTTAACAGGGAAAAATGCAAAGTACTACATCTGGGAAATAAAAATGAAAAAAGCGTATACAGAATGGGAGGAATAAGGCTAAGCAACAGCACATGTGAAAAAGACTTGGGTATACTAATAGATCACAGACTGAACATGAGTCAACAGTATGATGCAGTAGCAAAAAAGGCAAATACAATTCTGGGATGTATTAACAGAAGCATACAGTCTAGATCACGTGAAGTCATTATTGCCCTCTACTCCTCTTTGGTCAGACCTCATCTGGAATACTGTGTCCAGTTTTGGGCACCACATTTTAAAAAAGACATCAACAAACTGGAGCAAGTTCAGAGAAGAGCGACCAGAATGGTGTCCGGTCTGCAAGCCATGTCCTATGAGGAACGGTTATAGGATTTCGGAATGTTTAGCTTGCAAAAAAGAAGACTGAGAGGAGACTTAATAGCTGTCTACAAATATCTCAAGGGCTGTCACATTGTAGAAGGATTATCTTTATTCTCATTTGCACAAGGAAAGATTAGAAGCAAAGGGATGAAACTGAATGGGAGGAGACACAGATTAGATATTAGAAAAAACTTTTTGACAGTTAGAGTGATCAATGAGTGAAACAGGCTGCCACGAGAGGAGGTGAGTTCTCCTTCAATGGAAGTCTTCAAACAGAGGCTGGACAGACATCTGTCTGGGATGATTTAGTGAATCCTGCTTTGAGCAGGGGGTTGGACCAGATGACCCAGGAGGTCCCTTCCACCATTCTATGATTCTATGATTCTATGATTCATCCAACGAGAGGAGGTGAGTTCTCCTTCAATGGAAGTCTTCAAACAGAGGCTGGACAGACATCTGTCTGGGATGATTTAGTGAATCCTGCTTTGAGCAGGGGGTTGGACCAGATGACCCAGGAGGTCCCTTCCACCATTCTATGATTCTATGATTCTATGATTCATCCAATTGAACGCCCGCTCTCCATTCCCATGGGTATAATACTACTCAGACAACAAATGGTCAGTGTAAAACAGTGTGGCAATACTTTATTGAACCGTCAAACAGACAATAACATATAGAACAGTCTTAGCAAATACACAAGATGGTCTAAATTACAGAGTCTCACCCTTCCGCTGACTCTCCTGGATTAGAGCAGCTGCTACTCCCACCAGTGACTCCACGTTTTTGGCTGGCACCCACAGAGAGGAGGTAACGACAAGCTTAGTAAGCTGACAGTCCATTGAGACATGTGGCAAGGTGACCTTATTGTCCTAACCTGGATTCTCCAAATGTCTTTGAGGCTTCAATGATTGTCAATGGAGCAGATCTGTATTCTTCCAGCAAAGGTCATAGTCCTTTAAGCTGACATCTTGTAGAAAGTCAAATCTGTGTCCATCTTTATAGTACCATGTTGATCCGGCTGTGGTTTTTGTAGAGTCTCTCTATTTCCAGAAGGATAGAAAATCTCTTTTTTATACTCACATTTGTTGTTTAGGTCATTATCCACTGGTCAGGGGGAATGTATGATGAGTTTAACTTCTATGCTTTGTAGGTCAACAAACTGTGTGGTCTGGTACAATGTGTAATCAACATATTAACAAACATCTATTGTTTAATTACCCTATGTCCCTGTTCCTCAAAGATAGCAGACAATGAGTTGTAGAAAACAGCAACTCAAGAGTCAACATCCAAGCTTAAACAAACAATAGTCTGTGTTTTTTGGCAAATCAAAGAAAAACACATAAATTCAAAAGTCATCATAAAGATAATAGCCTATATCTCCTGGTCTACTGAAAATAGACATCTGGATAATTGAGATTAAATGCTTTGTCATCACTCAAGCTTTTATTATAATGTAAGGTATCCCTGTTCTCTTAAAAATAGCCAAAGGAGCTTCATTAGACAAAAAAACCTGACTGGCACATCCAGACTAATGCGAACTAGGTGCAAACCAAGGGTAGCTACCCCATGTAAAACATACAAAAAAGGCTGCACTCAAGCATACTAAAGCATGACAATATGGAATACATGAAATTTAGAATAGCAATATGGCTTTGGAATATAAGGAAAAATTTGAGACGCTTAGTATAAACACTTGGCCAAACATTTTAAAGCCCACCAACCATCGTCAAGGTGGTCTCAATACTGGTGAGTCCCTGACCTAATGTGAACATACCTCTATTAAGCTGATATCTGAATTTCTGGGTGAATATGCACCTCTGTCAGCAACGCCTGCATTTATGGGTAAAGTAGGGACCTGGTGTAATTAAAATCACCACCTGGTGGGGGCGGAGTGCTCGGTCAGCAAGCTAACATTCAATAGACAAAAAAACCTGACTGGCACATCCAGACTAATGTGAACTAGGTGCAAACCAAGGGAAGCTACCCCCATGTAAAACATACAAAAAAAGGCTGCACTCAAACATACTAAAGCATGACAATATGGAATACATGAAATTTAGAATAGCAATATGGCTTTGGAATATAAGGAAAAATTTGAGACGCTTAGTATAAACATTTGGCCAAACATTTTAAAGCCCACCAACCATCGTCAAGGTGGTCTCAATACTGGTGAGTCCCTGACCTAATGTGAACATACCTCTATTAGGCTGATATCTGAATTTCTGGGTGAATATGCACCTCTGTCAGCAATGCCTGCATTTATGGGTAAAGTAGGGACCTGGTGTAATTAAAATCACCACCTGGTGGGGGCGGAGTGCTCGGTCAGCAAGCTAACATTCAATAGACAAAAAAACCTGACTGGCACATCCAGACTAATGTGAACTAGGTGCAAACCAAGGGAAGCTACTCCCATGTAAAACATACAAAAAAAGGCTGCACTCAAGCATACTAAAGCATGACAATATGGAATACATGAAATTTAGAATAGCAATATGGCTTTGGAATATAAGGAAAAATTTGAGACGCTTAGTATAAACATTTGGCCAAACATTTTAAAGCCCACCAACCATCGTCAAGGTGGTCTCAATACTGGTGAGTCCCTGACCTAATGTGAACATACCTCTATTAGGCTGATATCTGAATTTCTGGGTGAATATGCACCTCTGTCAGCAATGCCTGCATTTATGGGTAAAGTAGGGACCTGGTGTAATTAAAATCACCACCTGGTGGGGGCGGAGTGCTCGGTCAGCAAGCTAACATTCAATAGACAAAAAAACCTGACTGGCACATCCAGACTAATGTGAACTAGGTGCAAACCAAGGGAAGCTACCCCCATGTAAAACATACAAAAAAAGGCTGCAATCAAGCATACTAAAGCATGACAATATGGAATACATGAAATTTAGAATAGCAATATGGCTTTGGAATATAAGGAAAAATTTGAGACGCTTAGTATAAACATTTGGCCAAACATTTTAAAGCCCACCAACCATCGTCAAGGTGGTCTCAATACTGGTGAGTCCCTGACCTAATGTGAACATACCTCTATTAGGCTGATATCTGAATTTCTGGGTGAATATGCACCTCTGTCAGCAATGCCTGCATTTATGGGTAAAGTAGGGACCTGGTGTAATTAAAATCACCACCTGGTGGGGGCGGAGTGCTCGGTCAGCAAGCTAACATTCAATAGACAAAAAAAACCTGACTGGCACATCCAGACTAATGTGAACTAGGTGCAAACCAAGGGAAGCTACCCCCATGTAAAACATACAAAAAAAGGCTGCACTCAAGCATACTAAAGCATGACAATATGGAATACATGAAATTTAGAATAGCAATATGGCTTTGGAATATAAGGAAAAATTTGAGACGCTTAGTATAAACATTTGGCCAAACATTTTAAAGCCCACCAACCATCGTCAAGGTGGTCTCAATACTGGTGAGTCCCTGACCTAATGTGAACATACCTCTATTAGGCTGATATCTGAATTTCTGGGTGAATATGCACCTCTGTCAGCAATGCCTGCATTTATGGGTAAAGTAGGGACCTGGTGTAATTAAAATCACCACCTGGTGGGGCGGAGTGCTCGGTAGCAAGCTAACATTCAATAGACAAAAAAACCTGACTGCACATCCAGACTAATGTGAACTAGGTGCAAACCAAGGGAAGCTACCCCATGTAAACATACAAAAAAGGCTGCACTCAAGCATACTAAAGCATGACAATATGGAATACATATGAATTTAGAATAGCAATATGGCTTTGGAATATAAGGAAAAATTTGTGACGCTTAGTATAAACATTTTGGCCAAATTTTAAAGCCCCAAACCATCGTCAAGTGGTCCAATACTGGTGAGTCCTGACTATGTGAACATACTCATTAGCTGATATCTGAATTTCTGGGTGAATATGCACCTCTGTCAGCAATGCTGCTTTATGGGTAAAGTAGGGACCTGGTTAATTAATCACCATATCCTGGTGTGCAGTCAGGTTTTTTTGTCTATTGAATGTTAGCTTGCTGACAGACACTACTGCCCCCACCAGGTGGTGATTTTAATTACACCAGGTCCCTACTTTACCATAAAATGCAGCATTGCTGACAGAGGTGCATATTCACCAGAAATTCAGATATCAGCCTAATAGAGGTATGTTAATTAGGTCAGGATCACAGTATTGAGACACTGCGATGGTTGGTGGCTTAAAATGTTTGGCCAAATTTTTAACTAAGCGTCTCAAATTTTTCCTTATATTCCAAAGCCATATTGCTATATCTAATTTCATGTATTCCATATTGTCATGCTTTAGTATGCTTGAGTGCAGCCTTTTTTTGTATGTTTTACATGGGGTTAGTTCCTTGGTTTGCACTAGTTCACTAGTTGGAGTGCCAGTCAGGTTTTTTTGTCTATTGAATGTTAGCTTGCTGACCGAGCACTCCGCCCCCACCAGGTGGTGATTTTAATTACACCAGGTCCCTACTTTACCCATAAATGCAGGCATTGCTGACAGAGGTGCATATTCACCCAGAAATTCAGATATCAGCCTAATAGAGGTATGTTCACATTAGGTCAGGGACTCACCAGTATTGAGACCACCTTGACGATGGTTGGTGGGCTTTAAAATGTTTGGCCAAATGTTTATACTAAGCGTCTCAAATTTTTCCTTATATTCCAAAGCCATATTGCTATTCTAAATTTCATGTATTCCATATTGTCATGCTTTAGTATGCTTGAGTGCAGCCTTTTTTTGTATGTTTTACATGGGGGTAGCTTCCCTTGGTTTGCACCTAGTTCACATTAGTCTGGATGTGCCAGTCAGGTTTTTTTGTCTATTGAATGTTAGCTTGCTGACCGAGCACTCCGCCCCCACCAGGTGGTGATTTTAATTACACCAGGTCCCTACTTTACCCATAAATGCAGGCATTGCTGACAGAGGTGCATATTCACCCAGAAATTCAGATATCAGCCTAATAGAGGTATGTTCACATTAGGTCAGGGACTCACCAGTATTGAGACCACCTTGACGATGGTTGGTGGGCTTTAAAATGTTTGGCCAAATGTTTATACTAAGCGTCTCAAATTTTTCCTTATATTCCAAAGCCATATTGCTATTCTAAATTTCATGTATTCCATATTGTCATGCTTTAGTATGCTTGAGTGCAGCCTTTTTTTGTATGTTTTACATGGGGGTAGTTTCCCTTGGTTTGCACCTAGTTCACATTAGTCTGGATGTGCCAGTCAGGTTTTTTTGTCTATTGAATGTTAGCTTGCTGACCGAGCACTCGCCCCCACCAGGTGGTGATTTTAATTACACCAGGTCCCTACTTTACCCATAAATGCAGGCATTGCTGACAGAGGTGCATATTCACCCAGAAATTCAGATATCAGCCTAATAGAGGTATGTTCACATTAGGTCAGGGACTCACCAGTATTGAGACCACCTTGACGATGGTTGGTGGGCTTTAAAATGTTTGGCCAAATGTTTATACTAAGCGTCTCAAATTTTTCCTTATATTCCAAAGCCATATTGCTATTCTAAATTTCATGTATTCCATATTGTCATGCTTTAGTATGCTTGAGTGCAGCCTTTTTTTGTATGTTTTACATGGGGGTAGTTTCCCTTGGTTTGCACCTAGTTCACATTAGTCTGGATGTGCCAGTCAGGTTTTTTTGTCTATTGAATGTTAGCTTGCTGACCGAGCACTCCGCCCCACCAGGTGGTGATTTTAATTACACCAGGTCCCTACTTTACCCATAAATGCAGGCATTGCTGACAGAGGTGCATATTCACCCAGAAATTCAGATATCAGCCTAATAGAGGTATGTTCACATTAGGTCAGGGACTCACCAGTATTGAGACCACCTTGACGATGGTTGGTGGGCTTTAAAATGTTTGGCCAAATGTTTATACTAAGCGTCTCAAATTTTTCCTTATATTCCAAAGCCATATTGCTATTCTAAATTTCATGTATTCCATATTGTCATGCTTTAGTATGCTTGAGTGCAGCCTTTTTTTGTATGTTTTACATGGGGGTAGCTTCCCTTGGTTTGCACCTAGTTCACATTAGTCTGGATGTGCCAGTCAGGTTTTTTTGTCTATTGAATGTTAGCTTGCTGACCGAGCACTCCGCCCCCACCAGGTGGTGATTTTAATTACACCAGGTCCTGTTATGATTCGGTAGCTGAGGAGTGCAGGTAAAAAATGGAAATACACCAGAGCAGTTGGAATCTATGAGATTGCAGTACCCTGACTAACCACCACAACTAGAGGCAGCCGTGGAGCGTTCCTACGTTGGTCCTAGACGCCTCGTCACAGCCTGAGAAACTAACTATACCTAAAGATAGAAAGAGGAAAGCTATCTGCCCCGGAGCAGATCCCCAAAGAACATAGAAAGCCCCCAAACATGTAATGGCGGTTAGACAAGAAGAAATACTGACACAGACAGAAAACAGCACGAGCAAACGCTGGGGCCCAAACTATCCAAACAGAAAAGGACAGGAAGGGCTCCCACTGCAATCCCAAAAAAACCCTGAAAAGCACCAACTCCACTAACTTCAAAAACACCTGAGATCACACGACCTCCACCACCCAAACTAGCCCTCTGGTGTAACAAAATCAAAACAGCAGCCACCGAAAAAAACGGAAAAAGCAAATGCACAAAACATAAGTGGCTGAACCAAACCGAGAGGGCAAAAGCCCCCGGAGGGGACCTTGAAGGCCCCCACAGAAGTGCAGGACAAAATGCAAAAATCAAGCACAAAAACAAAAAGAAGAAAATGTCCCATCCGCTAGCAGGAGATGCAGACACGACACAGCAGGCTACAAAGGAAACAGGAAACAAGGATTGAGACCAGAACAATTGATCACCGGCCACCCTGATGGGAAGGCGACTCCCTTAAATAAGACCAGTCAGTAACACCTGATTCCCAATCCTCACAATCTTCACTGGACAGTCCAGTAGCGCTTGTAACCACCAGAGGGAGCCTCTGCTCAGAACTGAGCAACCAGGTCGGTCAGGATGAGCTCTATGATACGCACGGATGAGTCTCCTAGCATGGATGTCCGAAGCAAACACCCAAGAATTGTCTTCCTGACCATAACCTCTCCACTTAACCAAATACTGGAGTTTCCGTCTAGAAAAACGAGAATTCAAAATTTTCTCAACCTCAAACTCCATATTGCCCTCAACCAGAACAGGGTCAGGAGGCAAAGCAGTAGGAACCACTGGCTCAACAAACCTCTTCAACAAGGACTTGTGGAACACATTATGGATCTTAAATGACCCTGGAAGAAGCAAACGAAAAGAAACAGGATTAAGAATCTCCATGATCTTATAAGGTCCAATGAACCTAGGCTTAAATTTAGGAGATGCCACTCTCATAGGAATATTTTTTGAGGACAACCAGACCAAGTCCCCCACTTTAAACCGAGGACCATCAGTCCTATGCCGGTTAGCAAACCGCTGGGCCGTCTCCTGAGAGAGGGACAACCTCTGCACTACCTGGTCCCAAATCTGCTGCATACGCTCCACAACAGAGTCAACACCTGGACAGACAGAAGCCTCCGTCTGTCCCGAAGAAAATCGAGGGTGAAACCCAGAATTACAGAAAAATGGAGACATCAAAGTGGCAGAGTTAGCCCTATTATTAAGAGCAAACTCAGCCAAAGGCAAAAAAGAGACCCAGTCATCCTGATCAGCAGACACAAAGCATCTTAGATAAGTCTCCAATGTCTGATTTGTTCTCTCAGTTTGACCATTGGTCTGAGGATGAAACGCCGAGGAGAAAGACAATTGAACACCAAGTTTAGAACAAAAGGTCCTCCAAAATCTGGAAACAAACTGGACTCCTCTGTCAGACACAATGTTCTCAGGAATGCCGTGCAAACGAACCACGTGCTGAAGGAACAAAGGTACCAATTCAGAGGAGGAAGGCAACTTAGGTAATGGCACAAGATGTATCATCTTGGAAAACCTATCACAAATCACCCAGATGACGGTCATTCTCTGAGAAACAGGGAGGTCGGAAATGAAATCCATAGAGATATGGGTCCATGGTCTCTTGGGCACAGGCAATGACATCAACAAACCACTAGAGCGGGAGCAAGGCTTAGAGCGAGAGCAAGTCCCGCAGGACTGCACAAATTCCCTGACATCACGAGACAAGGTAGGCCACCAAAAGGACCGACCAACCAAGTCTCTGGTACAAAAAATTCCGGGATGACCTGCCAACGCGGAACAATGAATCTCAGACATCACACTCTTTTTCCAGTGGTCCGGGACAAACAATTTCCCAACAGGGCAGCGCTCGGGCCTATCCTCCTGACACCCCTCCAGAGCCAGTCTCAAATTGGGCGAGATGGCGGAAAGAACTACACCTTCTTTCAAAATAACAGAAGGATCAGATAACTCAGGAGAGTCCGCAAGGAAACTCCTTGAAAGGGCATCCGCCTTAACATTCTTAGTGCCAGGAAGAAAGGAAACCACAAAATTAAAACGTGTGAAAAACAAGGCCCACCTGGCCTGTCTAGGATTAAGTCGCTTGGCAGATTCCAGATAAACCAGATTCTTATGGTCAGTAAGGACCACCACCTGATGTTTAGCTCCCTCCAGCCAATGTCTCCACTCTTCAAAAGCCCACTTCATGGCCAATAACTCCCATTACCCACGTCATAATTACGTTCAGTAGGAGAAAATTTTCGAGAGAAAAAGGCACAAGGGTTACTTTTAGAGGTCTCTGGATCTCTTTGGGACAAAACGGCACCTGCCCCAATTTCAGAGGCATCCACCTCCACCTGAAATGGCAGAGAAACATCAGGCTGCTGTAGAACAGGAGCAGAAGTGAATCTCTGCTTAAGTTCCTGAAATGCAGAGACTGACTCAGGAGGCCAATTCACCACATCAGAACCCTTTTTGGTCAAATCAGTTAATGGTTTAACAATAACCGAGAAATTACCAATAAATTTATGATAAAAATTGGCAAAACCCAAAAATCTTCGAAGAGCCTTTAATGAAGTAGGTTGGACCCAATCACAGATGGCCTGAACCTTGACCGGGTCCATTTCAATAACAGATGGGGACAAAATGAATCCCAAAAATGAGATCCTCTGTACGCCAAAAAGACACTTTGATCCCTTCACATACAGAGCATTCTCTCTCAAAATCTGGAATACAGTTCGAACATGTTTCACATGAGAGTCCCAGTCATTGGAAAAAATCAAGATATCATCCAAATAAACGATCAGAAATTTATCCACAAAATCCCTGAAAATGTCATTCATGAAGGACTGGAAGACAGCATTAGTGAGCCCAAAGGGCATCACAAGGTACTCAAAATGCCCCTCAGGGGTGTTAAATGCCGTCTTCCATTCATCCCCGTGCTTAATGCGAATAAGGTTATATCCCCCCCTGAGGTCAAGCTTGGTAAACCAAGTAGCGTTTTTCACCCTGGAAAACAGGTCAGAAATCAAGGGTAACGGGTATTGATATTTCACAGTAATATTGTTCAAAAGACGATAATCAATACACGGCCTTAATGAACCATCCTTTTTGGCTACAAAGAAAAAACCGGCACCTAAGGGTGAAGAGGATGGTCTGATATGACCTTTCTACAATGACTCCTTGATATAAGACCGCATAGCGTCATGTTCAGGTACAGACAAGTTAAAAAGATGACCTTTAGGGAATTTACTACCAGGCACTAATTCAATAGCGCAGTCATAGCTCCTATGGGGAGGCAAGGATGCAGATTTACTTTCGCTAAACACATCAGAAAAATCAATCAAAAAGTCAGGAACATCCTGAGCCTGAGGGGAGGCAGAAAAAACAGGAGTGTTGGTATTAACACATTGGCAGCCCCAACTGGTTACAGACACAGATTTCCAATCCAAAACAGGATTATGAGACTGTAACCAAGGGAAACCCAGCACGATAATGTCATGCAGATTATAGAGAACCAAAAATTTGCAGCTCTCCTGATGATCAGGTTCGACCCTCATTATCACCTGAGTAGAGAACTGAGGTTTATTCTCAGCCAAAGGGGTAGAATCGATTCCCAGTAGAGGAATAGACTTCTGTAGGGGTATCAAGGGAAACCCACAACGTTTAGCAAAATCAAAATCCATCAGGTTAATAGCTGCTCCCGAATCAACGAAAGCCTGAGCAGAAAATGAGGACAGAGAGCATATCAGAGTAACAGTTAACAAAAACTTAGTCTGAACACTACCCAAGACAACTGGGCGTGCAAAATGTCTTCCCCGCTTAGGGCAGACCGAAATAGCATGAGAGGCATCACCACAGTAGAAACATAACCCATTGCGCTTTCGAAACTCATGACGCTGTGTCCCAGAAACCACTCTATCACACTGCATGGATTCAGAAGCAGGTTCACAAGGCAACACCATTCCACGCATACTTCTCCGCTCACGCAAACGTCTGTCAATTTGAATCGCTAATGACATAGAATCATTGAGACCAGAGGGGACAGGGAATCCCACCATAATATCCTTTACATTATCTGACAGACCCTTCCGAAAAAGGGCTGCCAAAGCGTCGTCATTCCATTTGTCAGGACTGCCCACCTACGGAATCTCTGACAGTATAACTCAGCGTCATCAAGCCCCTGATTTAATGCCAACAAGGCTTTTTCAGCTTGATCAGTGACATTAGGCTCATCGTACAATAACCCCAAGGCCTGAAAAAATGCATCAACATCACTCAAAACAGGATCCCCAGGTGTCAGGGAAAAAGCCCAATCCTGAGGATCGCCGCGCAGGAGAGAGATGACAATTTGAACCTGCTGCGCTGCGTTCCCTGAGGACTTAGATTTTAAGGCAAAAAACAATTTACAATTATTTTTAAAATTCAGAAACTTGGCTCGATCCCCCAAAAACAAATCTGGCATGGGAATCCTAGGTTCCACAACAGGCAACCTAGCAAGATAGGTAGCAATACTCCGAACCTCAGTGGCAAGCTGATCCACACGGCCAGACAACTGTGCAAACTCCATTGAGAGAAAAAAAATCCTCCCCAGCACCCAGCGATACAGAGGGAAAAAAAAAAATGCAACAAACAGAAAAATATTTCTGACAACTCTGACAACCTTTTTTTTTTTTTTTTCACAATATTTTTCCCTTCTGTGAGTACCATTCAATTTTTTTAGGGCCGGCGATACTGTTATGATTCGGTAGCTGAGGAGTGCAGGTAAAAAAAGGAAATACACCAGAGCAGTTGGAATCTATGAGATTGCAGTACCCTGACTAACCACCACAACTAGAGGCAGCCGTGGAGCATTCCTACGTTGGTCCTAGACGCCTCGTCACAGCCTGAGAAACTAACTATACTTAAAGATAGAAAGAGGAAAGCTATCTGCCCCGGAGCAGATCCCCAAAGAACATAGAAAGCCCCCAAACATGTAATGGCGGTTAGACAAGAAGAAATACTGACACAGACAGAAAACAGTACGATCAAACGCTGGGGCCCAAACTATCCAAACAGAAAAGGACAGGAAGGGCACCCACTGCAATCCCAAAGAAACCCTGAAAAGCACCAACTCCACTAACTTCCAAAACACCTGAGATCACACGACCTCCACCACCCAAACTAGCCCTCTGGTGTAACAAAATCAAAACAGCAGCCACCGAAAAAAACGGAAAAAGCAAATGCACAAAACATAAGTGGCTGAACCAAACGAGAGGGCAAAAGCCCCCGGAGGGGACCTTGAAGGCGACACAGAAGTGCAGGACAAAATGCAAAAATCAAGCACAAAAACAAAAAGAAGAAAATGTCCCATCCGCTAGCAGGAGAAGCAGACACGACACAGCAGGCTACAAAGGAAACAGGAAACAAGGATTGAGACCAGAACAATTGATCACCGGCCACCCTGATGGGAAGGCGACTCCCTTAAATAAGACCAGTCAGTAACACCTGATTCCCAATCCTCACAATCTTCACTGGACAGTCCAGTAGCGCTTGTAACCACCAGAGGGAGCCTCTGCTCAGAACTCATTTCAAGTCCATTCACAACAAGGTCCCTACTTTACCCATAAATGCAGGCATTGCTGACAGAGGTGCATATTCACCCAGAAATTCAGATATCAGCCTAATAGAGGTATGTTCACATTAGGTCAGGGACTCACCAGTATTGAGACCACCTTGACGATGGTTGGTGGGCTTTAAAATGTTTGGCCAAATGTTTATACTAAGCGTCTCAAATTTTTCCTTATATTCCAAAGCCATATTGCTATTCTAAATTTCATGTATTCCACAAAGGAGCTTCATGTTTTTTTTTTATTTCTGAGTGTCAGAAGTGATCTTAGATTAAGTTCTCCACTCATTCTAATATTATGACATATTAAAGCATTACATTTATTGAAGCTAGTTTCGAAAAAACACATAAGGTTGAACTAAAATCTATGTAAAAATATATACTGTATAAAGTCAATGCAAAATCTCGCTCATCATCTATTCCTATTCATTGTAATTATAAGAAGGGAACATCCTTCAATTCTACAGGAAAGAAGATTTTTTAAACAACATAGAAGGGGATTCTTTACTGAAAGAGCAGTATGTTTATGAAACTCTGCAAAAGGAAGTTGCCACTGTGAAATCAATAAAAGAGCAAAAACATCCCCCCACTGTTCCCCGTCCTCTCCTCTCTGTTAATCCCTTCACTGGTTCCCCATTACCCAGAGACTCCAGTTCAAAACCATAACCATTGCATACAAAGCCATCCACAACCTGTCTCCTCCATACATCTGTGACCTCATCTCCTGGTACTCCCTTTCTGCCATTAGATGTACTATTTAGTCCATGTGCCCTGGGACTTAGTTCCCATGGACGGAATAGTACGTCATGTGCAATCAGCCGCGCTCACGATGGGGAGAGCAGCTGATCGTGGCCGGATGTCAGCTGATTCTCACAGCTGACACCCGGCACTAAGTGACAGGAGTGGTCACGGACCGCTCCTGGCACTTTAACCCCCGGCACACTATGATCAAACATGCTCGCAGCGTTCCGGTGGCATAGTGAAGGATCGTGCAGGGAGGGGGCTCGTTGCGTGCTTCACTGAGACCATCAGAAAAACACGATGTGATTGCGTTGTTATGAGGACCTCCTCCCTGCAGGCCCCCGGATCCAAGATGGCCACGGGGTCCTTTGCGGTCCTGCAGAGAGGTGGCTTGTCAGTGCCTGCTGAGAGCAGGCACCGGCAAGCCTCCTGCACTGCCTGTCAGATCTGACACTATATAGTAATGTCCCACCCTGGGACAATGTAAAAATGTAAAAAATAAAAAAATAAACATGTGTAAAAATATTTTTAAAAAAATCCCTAAATAAATAAAAAAAAAATATTTCCCAATAAACACATTATTATTATGTAAATAAATAAAAAACAAAAAAAGTACACATGTTTAGTATTGCAGCGTATGTAACAACCTGCCCTATAAAACTATCCCACTAGTTAAACCCTTTAGTGAATCCCTTAAAAAAAAAGCAAGGCAAAAAAACAATGCTTTATCATCATACCGCCGAAAAGTGGAATAACACGCAATCAAAATGACGGATATAAATAAACATAGTACCGCTGAAAACGTCATGTGCCCAAAAATGGTACCAATAAAAACATCAACTCGTCCCACAAAAAATAAGACCTCACATGGGCCAAAATATGGAGACATTATAACTCTCAAAATGTGGTGATGCAAAAACTGTTTTTTGCAATAAAATGCGTCTTTAAGTGTGTGACAGCTGCCAAACATAAAAACCCGCTATAAAAACTCACTATACATAGTAAATCAAACCCCCTTTATCACCCCCTTAGTTAGGGAAAAATAATAAAATTAAAAAAATTTATTTATTTCCTTTTTCCGCTTAGGGTTAGGATTAGAGTTAGGGTTGGGATTAGGGTTAGGGGTGTGTTAGGGTTAGGTTTGTGGTTAGGGTTATGGTTGGGATTAGGGTTAGGGATGTGTTGGGGTTAGAGTTCGAGTTAGAATTCAGGTATTTCCACTGTTTAGGCACATCAGGGGATCTCCAAATGTGACATGGTGTCTGATCTCAATTCCAGCCAATTCTGCGTTGAAAAAGTCAAACGGTGCTCCTTCCCTTCCGAGCTATGCCGTGCGACCAAACAGTGGTTCCCCCCACATATGGGGTATCAGCATACTCAGGACAAATTGCACAACAACTTTTGTGGTCCAATTTCTCCTGTTACCCTTGGCAAAATAAAAAAAATTGGATCTGAATTAAATATTTTGTGAAAAAAAGTTAAATGTTCATTTTTTTTAAACATTCCAAAAATTCATGTGAAGCACCTGAAGAGTTAATAAACTTCTTGAATGTGGTTTTGAACACCTTGCGGGGTGCAGTTTTTAGAATGGTGTCACGTTTGGGTAGTTTCTATAATATAGACCCCTCAAAGTGACTTCAAATGTGATGTGGTCTCTAAAAAAAAATGGTGTTGTAAGAATGAGAAATCGCTGGTCAACTTTTAACCCTTATAACTGCCTAACAAAAAAAAATTTGTTTCCAAAATTGTGCTGATGTAAAGTAGACATGTGGGAAATGTTATGTAGTAAGTATTTTGTGTGACATATTTCTCTGTTTTAAAGGCATAAAAATTCAAAGTTTGAAAATTGCAACATTTTCAAAATTTTCGTCATATTTCTGTTTTTTTAATAAATAAATGCAAGTTTTATCTAAGAAATTTTACCACTAACATGAAGTACAAAATGTCACGAGAAAATATTCTCAGAATCACCAAGATCTATTGATGCGTTCCAGAGTTATTACATCATAAAGGGACAGTGGTCCGAATTGTAAAAAATTAGCCGGGTCATTAACATGCAAGCAACCCTCGGGGGTAAAGTTGAGCGAAACAGGTCGGTCAGATTCAAAAATCGCTGACTTTCGCCAAAGTCGAGTTTTGCCTAGCGAAACCCGACCATAGCGTGAGGTCGGCCATGCGGTCTTCAACCTGAGCGCCAAAGTCGGTTTTCCCAGAATGCTTGCAGGAGCCTTTTCTCAGCCAATGAGCAAGGACGCACACTGTGGGCAACGAGATGACATGGGCAGCGGCCACCACCATCTTAGAGAAGTGCATTGCAGTGACTGGCTTGCTTTGTGTGGAGTCACAGAGGCTATAAAAGCCCTGAAAGCCGACCGCCATTTTACTTTTGCCGATCTTAGCATAGGGAGAGGTTGCTGCCGCTGTTTCTCAGTAGGGAGAGAGTTAGGCAGGAAAGAAAAGTGATTCTGTGCTTGTGCTGATAGCAATTGTGCTGTACAGTTAGTGTGCAGTGACAGGGGAGGATTTTGTTGTGTGCAGCAGCGCTAGTTATTAGGCTGCCTGCCAGTGACAGGGGAGGATTTTCTTTTGTGCAGCAGCAGAGCTGGTTAATAGGCTGCCTGATAGCTGTATTGCTGTGTGTATACTGCTGTGCAGACTGCTTTTTACACAACGCAAATACTTTTATTCTTTTTTTCTGCACAGTTATCGAGCGTTCATTTTTTCACACACCATATAGAGCTGTATGCTCCTCACACACTACCGTGTACCGGCTGGTGTCACGGACAAATACATGCTGACTATCTGTGTGTGACTCCAGAAATCTATATGGAGATTTACAATTTACCCCTATACCATAAACACCTGTTATCTTCAGATACAGTACCCTTTTTCAGCTTTTTATATTGTGCTCTAATCCATACTGAGCCTGTGAGCGTCTGTGTGTGACTCCGGAAATCTATACGGAGATTTACAATTTACCCCTGTACTATATACACCTGTTATCTTCAGATACAGTACCCTTTTTCAGCTTTTTATATTGTGGTGTAATCCATACTGAGCCAGTGAGCGTCTGTGTGTTTCTCGGGAAATCTATACGCAGATTTACAATTTACCCCTAAACTATATACACCTGTTATCTTCAGATACAGCACCCTTTTTCAGCTTTTATATTGTGGTCTAATCCATACTGAGCCTGTGAGCGTCTGTGTGTTTCTCCGGAAAGCTATACGGAGATTTACAATTTACTATACACCTGTTATCTTCAGATACAGTACCCTTTTTCAGCTTTTTATATTGTGGTGTAATCCATACTGAGTCTGTGTGCGTCTGTGTGTTACTCCGGAAATCTATATGCAGATTTACAATTTACCCCTAAACTATATACACCTGTTATCTTCAGATACAGTACCCTTTTTCAGCTTTTTATATTGTGTTCTAATCCAAACTGAGCCTGTGAGCGTCTGTGTGTTACTCCGGAAATCTATACGAAGATTTACAATTTACCTCTATACACCTATTATCTTCAGATACAGTACCCTTTTTCAGCTTTTTATATTGTGGTGTAATCCATACTGAGCCTGTGGACGTGGGCGGGGGGGGGCAGCTGGTACTGATTGTGGTGGTGGTGCATCTGCTAGTAGTGGCAAAAGCACAATAGCACCTAAGGCAGGTGCTGAGCCTGCTTCATCGTCTGGCTCCAGAAGGCCTGGAAGTCTCCCTTTTCTGGGAGTAGGTAAACCGCTTTTTAAGCCGGAGCATCAGGAACAGGTTTTGGCTTACATTGCCGAAACAGCCTCCAGCTCTATCGCCTCCTCTTCTGAAGTTTCAAAAAATGCAAGCACTGAGTCGTCAGTGCAGGCTCCTCGTCAGGAACAACACCTTTCCCTGTGTACTTCACCCCAGCAAAAGTGAAGGATGCGGCAGGTCACACTTCAGATTACTCCATGGAGCTCTTTTCACATACTATGCCTGGGTTATCAAGTCAAATCCTGAATTCCCCAGTCCAAGATGAATCTGACATGGAGTGCACTGATGCACAGCCACTGCTATATGATTCTGCTAGTACATTCACCCAGAGCACTACATTGCCCTCGCAGTCTACTGAGCCAGAATCTGACCCTGATGAAACTCAGGTGCCCCTTCCCGCATACTATACCACCTTACACGGTGACAGAGAGGAAGGTGCAGATGAAATTGAAGAGGAGGTGGTGGATGACCCAGTTGCTGACCCGGATTGGCATCCATTGGGGGAAGAGGGTGCCACTAGCAATAGCTCAGAAGAGGAGAAGGATCCGCAGCAGGCATCGACATCACAGCAGCGATTATCTGGCAGGTCCGTAGCTGTCAAAAAACGTGTTAAAAAAGCAAAAAGAGTTGCAGGACAGCTTGACCAGATGGTCAAATTAGCACAGCGTGCAAGCCCTGAAAATTTATCCCATAGTAGGAAGAGTGCAGTGTGGCACTTTTTTGACCAAAATCCTATTGATGAGGAAAAGGTTATCTGTAAGAAGTGTGGAAGGACCTTTAGCCGAGGGAAAAATCTCCGAAATTTGAATACCAGTTGCATGCTTAGACATTTAATGACCATGCACTTGCAAGCATGGACGGACTACAAAACCTCAGGTACCACATGAGCACCTGCTCTGACTGAAGGTAACCAGCAATGCTAAATCGCTTCCCCCACTGTAAGCCCACCGGTTAGCACACCACCAGCAAGAAATGTTGAGGTGTTGTCGCAAGGCCAAAGCAGTCAGGGAATCACAATGTTTTTGCAATGAAAGACTGAATCTAGGCCATCACCACCACCACCACCACCATCACCATCACCAACCCCCTCTCAGTCTGTTATGTCCACATCTAGTTTCCCCATATGCAGCTCTCAAGTCCAGCTCACCCTAGCAGACACTCTGAGTAGGACAAGAAAGTACTCATCCTCTCATCCGCATACACTGGCTTTGAACGCCAAAATTTCCAAACTGATCTCATTAGAGATGATGCCCTTCCATTTGGTTGTAGGCGCAGCGTTCTGAGAGCTCATGGCCTGCGCTGTCCCACGCTATGACCTACCCAGTCGGCACTTCTTTTCTAGAAAAGCCATCCTTGCCCTCCACCTGCATGTGAAAGACTGCATTGTCCATGCACTCAAACAATCAATGAGTGGAAAGGTGCACCTCACAACAGATGCATGGGCCAGTAGGCATGGCCAGGGCCGTTACGTGTCCATCACTGCGCACTGGGTTAATGTGGTGGATGCAGGCTCCACAGGGGACAGCGGTGGTGGGACAGTGCTGTCTAGCCCACGGTATAGGAATAAGTTGGCTGTAGGCGTTCGACCCTCCACCTCCTCCTCCTCCAGAAGCAAAAGCTCGTCGACAGAGCGCAGTCGCACGAGCACTCCATCCGCAGCTGCCAGTGTTGCACACAAGGTGTCCCACTATCGAACAGCTAGTGGTAAGCATCAGAGGCTGTTTTAAAGATTATGTCTTTGGGCGACAACAGACACACCACGGAGGTACTGGCCGACTTCTTTGCAGCGAGAAACTGAGTCATGGCTAGGCAGTCTACATCTTGAGCCAGGCAAGGTAGTCAGTGATAATGGCTGTAATTTTGTGGCAGCCATAGCCCTGGCAAAACTCAGACACATACCTTACCTGGCTCACACCTTGAACATGGTGGTGCAGTGCTTCCTAAGTAATTATCCAGAGTTAACAGCCCTGCTCCATAAGGTGCGAAGACTGTGCTCGCACATCCGTCGCTCGCCCGTAGACTCTAGTCGTATGCAGAGGCTGCAGTGATCGCTCCACCTCCCCAAGCACCACCTAATCATAGATGTTGCAGCAAGGTGGAACTCCACCATGCACATGGTTGAGGGACTGTGCGAACAGAGGCAGGCTGTAATGTATTTGTGGGAGGATACACGGGCAGGCAGTTTGAGGGCAGACATGGAGTAGTCGGGTGTGTAGTAGTCAAAGCTAAAAGACCTCTGTAAAGTCCTTCAGTGTTTTGAGGAATGCACACGGCTGGTAAGCGCAGACAACGCCATCATAAGCATGAACATCCCACTTATGCGTCTGCTCATGCAAACTTTGACGCACATTAAGGATCAGGCGTCTACAGGGAGGAGGAAGAGGAGGAGGAGGGGAAGCCTTGATGACAGTCAGTCAGTGTCTGTTCAGGGAACTGTCCTGGATGAGGTGGAGGAAGAAGAGGAAGAGGAGGAGGATGATGAGGGGGATGATTATTTTGGGGAGGAGGATGCTTCTCAGGGGCAAGCGAAAATGTTGGCTTGCCAAGGTCAGGTACAAGGTTTGTGCATGACTGGAGGGATGTGGATTTAGCAGAAAGTGCTCCTCCACCCACCACTGGCAGTGCATCATTGACACCTGGAACATTGGCCCATATGTGTGATTATGTGTTGCGGATCCTAAAAAGGGATCCCCGCATTGCCAAAATGATGAAGGATGACGACTACTGGTTGGCCAGCATCCTCGATCCACGCTATAAAGGCAAATTACAGAACATCATGCCACAGGAGAACCTGGAGCTAATATTGCCGAACAAACAAGCAATTCTTGTAAAACGTTTGTTAGAGGCATTCCCAGCACACAGCAGCGGTGCAGGTTCTACCACAAGCCATAGTGGGCCAAATGGAAGAGGTGTTCGTGGTGCACACAGCCAAAGTGGCATTGGAGACAGGAGTTTCATGACCATGTTGTGGACTGATTTCTCAAGTACCGCTCACACGACTGTTAATACTGAATCGATTAAAACAGACAACTGATAGCAGTTGTCAACAATGGTTCAAAATTACCTCTCCTCACCTATCGATGTTCTCCCTCACAGTTCATTCCCCTTTGACTACTGGGCCTGTAAACTGGACACCTGGCCTGAATTGGCACAATATGCCTTACAGGAGCTCGCTTGCCCTGCTGGTAGTGTTCTATCAGAAAGAGTCTTCAGTGCTGCTGGATCAATCCTGACAGAAAGAAGGACCCGGCTGTCGACACAAAATGTTGATGATCTCACCTTCATTAAAATGAACCATGCCTGGGTTTCAAAGGATTTTGTACCACCTTCCCCTGATGACACATAGGTTGCCAGCAAAATGGCTCGTTTTGTCCTCCTCTTCCTCCGACTTCTCCAATTCCTCCATTTGCAGCTGCTGAATGACAAGCCTACACCTCAACATATGCCAGTTTTTCCACCTTCCTAACTGGGCAAGTGCCGGTGCCCTGAGCAGGTGGGGGGGCCCACTCGTGGGCGACAGCACTGGCACAGGGCCCCTAATAGTACGCCTGTGTCTCTGACGGTGGGGGGCCCACTCGCCATCAGAGACACCCTGGCTTACTATGAGGGGCCCTGTGCCAGTGCCGTCGCCCACGAGTGGGGCCCCCCTGCTTGCTCAGGGCCCCAGCACTTGCAATACTTACCTCTCCCTGTTCCACCACTGTGACGTCTTCCGCGTTTCCTGACAGTTACATTCAGGTCAGAGAGCGCAATGACGTCACGTCTGTGCGGCCTCTGCCTGAACAGTCCAAGTGCAGAGAGCTGGAAGTTGGCGATGCTGAGGAGTCTAGAGTAGAGCAGTGCCCAGCCAGGAGAGGTATTTCATTTTTTTGGGTAAATCAAGTTTATTTAGGTATTTATACACATCAATTATTAATAACAGGAAGAGAAAAGAACATACCTCTTCTACTATCACATGCAAAAAAAAATTATATAGCAACTATAACTCTTCCCCAGAAAGTCGTACATATAAAACAAATGTTGGATGAGCGCCTGAGGTGTTTGTTCATGTAGGCAATTATCATCACAGTATTAGTTTGTTTATAAATTTTAAATAAGAAGGTACCTAGACTAAGACTCTAGGTCTACAAAAGAAAAGAAGATAGAGAAGAAACAAGGGGAAAGAAGGGAAAAAAAAAAAAAAGGGGAGGGGGAAGGATTTTAAAGAGTGGGGTAGGAAATATGGCTCCATCCAGTAGGTAAACTTATATGACCCATCATCTATGTGTCTATCAACCAAGAGTCCAATTCCGATGATTCTCTAAACATAACTCAGGGGTCCCAAGTGTTATATACCTTTCCTGTGGTACCATTCAGTTGTCCTATCAGCTATTCCATTCTATATATGTCGTTGAGTTCCATCACCAAATCAGAACGCGAGGGAACCTTTTCCTGTTTCCAAAATCTAGTAATCACGTTCCTGGTAGCAGTGAGAATATGTCTAAGAAAACCTTTCTTAAATCTAGAAATCGAGGAGCTACACAAGGACAGCAAGGCCACCTCCATTGTGGGTGTAATTTTGGTTAGAGACAGCTTGTTGCAGAGATCAAAGGATGCTAACCACAGTTTCTGTATGAGTGTGCAGTGCCACCAAATGTGTACAAATGAACCTCTATCTTTTAAGCATCTCCAGCACGTATCCGGTGTTGTTGGATAAATTAAGTTTAAATCTGATGAGCATCTGTACCACCTCGACAAGATTTTGTAGCTCCTCTCCAGTGATGTCGAACAGAGCGATGACCTGAATGTGCATAAGAGAATCTTTGTTCTTTCTTCAAATGATAAGGCTCTACCCAAATCAATCTCCCATTTTGAAAAAAATGCTGGGAAATCTCTCAATGGGGTCTGCCCTTCTTGGAAGGTTTTGTATAATAAAGAGATAGTGTGATCTATAGAGTTTGTTGATAAACAAAGAGTCTCAAACGGAGATAATATTCAGTATGGATCGGATTATTTGGCTAATTTAATAATGAACCTCTTTATTTGTTCATAAAAGAACTATGCACCTGTTGGCTGCTCCTTGTCCCGAAAAATGTCCTGGAGAGACCTCATCCCTGTCCTTGTAACATAATCATGGACTATGTGGCAAGCTCTATTTTTATGTAGATACGTGTCTCTTTTTAATCCTGTAGAAAAGGATGGATTGTCATATAGAGGAGTTAGGGGGCCAGGAGATGAAGACTCACAACTCTCGACTCCCTCTTTTGATAAATGATATGTTTTTGGTGAGGAAGGGTAAAGGTATATCCCGTTCTTCCGTCGGGGACCAAATAACTATACGGGAGTCACGTCCATTAAGATCATTTTCTAATGTAACTCACTTTTTTTTGGTTTTTATTATGAAACAGCTCTAAAATATATGTACCAATTGCTGCTTGACTATACATAGCAAAATCTGGCAGAACTATTCCCCCTTCTTGCTTCGATCTACTTCAAAAAAATATGAAATACAGTACGTACTCGTTTTGTGACAAAATTAAACGTGTAATCGCTTTTTTAAGACGTGAGAAAAAGGAGGCAGGTAAATACAAGGGGATTGTTTGGAAATAATATAGGAGATGGGTAATAGATCCATTTTAATAGCGCTCACTCTTCCAAACCAAGATAAAGGTAGTTTATGCCATTTCGAACTCAGCTTTATGTAAAGCTGTCTTAAAGTTTGCTTCACAAAAAATAGATACTTTGGCAGTGATTTTTATTCCTAGAAAGGTAAGAGAATCTGAACACCACTTAAAGGGAAATGAAGCTGCCAAACTCTCTGCACCTCACTTGGTTGGATTGAGATATTGAGAATCTCCGATTTGTGGGTATTAATTTTGAAATTGCTCAGACAACCAAATCTATGTAATTCTGAGATAATATTTGGGAGACTTATAGTTGGGGAAGTGACATACAATAGGATATCATCTGCAAAAAGTGCCACTTTGTGCTCTTCTGATTGGGCTTTTATGCCTCTAATGGAGGGATTATTCCGTATCGCGGTTGCTAGTTGTTCCATAGTGAGTATATAAAGCAAGGGTGAAAGAGGACAGCCTTGCCTCGTGCTGTTCCGAATTGAAAATGTGTTTGAAAGTGCACCATTAATTTTAACTTGAGCACTGGGAGATGAGTACAGGGCAGAAATTCTACGGAGCATAGTTTCTTTTAAGCCAATTCCTTCTAACGATTGAATTATAAAATCCCAGTGCACCCTGTCGAAAGCCTTTTCTGCGTCAATCGACAGAATGCACATGGGTTCCTCATTCTTGACCGCCCCATCAATCAATGAAATAGTTTGGATGGTGGTATTTCATTATTTTAAATGTTTGGAGCAATATATGGGAGCAGTATACACTGGAGAATTATATTTGGGGCCCATCATACACTTGAGCATCATAGATAGGGCCCATTAGAAACTGTAGTTTTATATATGGGGCCCATCATACACTGTAGAATTATAAATGTGGCCCATCATACACTAGAGCATCATCCATGGGGCCCATCATATACTGGAGAATCATATGGGGCCCATCATACACTGTAGCATTTTAAATGGGGCCCATCATACACTGGAGCATCAACCATGGGGCCCATCATATACTGGAGCATCATATGGGGCCCATCATAAACTGTAGCATTATAATTGGGGCCCATCATACACTGGAGCATCAGCCATGGGGCCCATCATATACTGGAGCATCATATGGGGCCCATTATATATGGAGCATTATATAGGCCCATCATACACTGGAGCATCATCCATGGGGCCCATCATATACTAGAGCATCATATGGGGTTCATTATTTATGGGGCATTAAAGAGGGTATAGAGCATCTTATGTAGCACAAATGGGGCGTATTCTATATGGAGCATTATATGGAGCCTATTCTATGTGGAGCAATATATGGGGCTCATTATTCTGTATGGCGCACTATGTGGTGGCCATGATACTGTATGGAGGAATATACTGTCGGTTTTTGAGCTATTGTAGAATTTAAAATAGATATCAGTCAGGTAACGTAAGAAGTGAAGTATTTGTCATTGTACTATACCTATATTTCTGTGCCGTATCAGAGTATCATGAATTGTGGTATGTGTTAAAGGGGCCCACTGACACTCTTTCGCCCGGGGCACACAAAAACTTGGAGCCAGCCCTACCCCCTCACAACTTTAGCCAAATAACCCCCAGTTTTCAATGCATAACTATTATTATAAAGTAAATTAAGGTTGACAAGCTTAAGTAACAAGAATTGATGTCGTTCGCATTGAAATGGGTACTGTAGGTGTGTTTACTGTCCTCCACTCCCTGACGACTTTGCTTCCCCATTGACTTGCATTGGGTTTCGTTTTTCAGTCGGACCTCCGACTTTTCCCGATAGGAGGCCGATTTTGTTCGACTCGACTTTGGAGAAAGTCGGGTTTCATGAAACCCGACTCGACCCTAAAAAAGACTAAGTCGCTCATCTCTACTCGGGGGTAAAGGGTTAACTGTACGCAATTTCCAATCCTCACAAGATCTCCTTCTCCACTTCCCTCTTATCCCTTCTTCCCACAATCGCATACAAGATTTCTCCCGTGCATCCCCCCTACTCTGGAACTCTCTATCCCAACATATCAGACTCTCGCCTACTGTGGAAACTTCAATAGGAACCTGAAGACCTACATCATCCGACAAGCCTACAACCAGCAGTAACCACAGATCCACCAAACTGTTGCACAACCTGCTCTGCCCTCACCTATTGTATCCTTCCTCACACATCCCTTGTAGATTGTGAGCCCTAGTGGGCAGGGTCCTCTCTCCTCCTGTACCAGTCATGACTTGTATTGCTTAAGATTATTGTACTTGATTTTACATTATATATACCCATTTTCATATGTAAAGCGCCATGGAATAAATGTCGCTATAAAAATAAATACTAATAATAAAACATCGCCTGCATGCCTTTCTGGAGTTAAACAAGTATGTGGATTTGTAAGGATGTTAACTGTATTGCCCTGTTCCTGTCCCTTAAGACAACAAGCACGTAATATGAATAGTATTATGAGTTTTATGCAAATATGTGGTATCATGTGAAATGTAAATTATGTACTGCAGTTTTTAGTCTATATTATAACTAGACTGTCATATGGAATGATATAAGTACTGTTAATATAGTTATGTGACTTAACAGAGGTTTAGGTCATGTGAATAGTGCAAAACATGAGTAGAGGATTTAGATAAAGACAATAGGCTATCTACATACTGATTATAGGGTAGTAACTGTAGTTACCCAAACTTTTTTTAACTGTTCGTCCAATCCGGCCGGACCCGAACATCCAGTGGTCTACCTATCTCTAGTTACAACCTGATGAACTTGAACTGACCAGTAAATGTTTGCTTGTTGCCATGAACTTGGTGTCTCCGCTGTCTCCAAGCCTCCTGAAGATGGAGGCTTGGAGATAGCGGAGACCTGGGCCTACAAGTGAGTGTGATGCACTCCAAACCTGACATCACACTGGGACTGGGACACTGTTTTCCTGTAAAGTACCAGAGCATAACCAGACAGCAGCTTGGCCATGACTACTGCTCTCTGCCATTTTGCAGGTTTTGATATTTTTGTACTAGATATAAAGACTTTTAGACAAGTGGGTGAAACTTATTGGATGGGCTGTGGGCTAAAACTGCCTGGCATTTCACTATCATTTGGTAAATTAAAGTAAATTATACTCTAGTTCATGTATGAAGTACATTTTCTGATGCTGGTACATAAACAGGTGAAATAGTGAATAATGAATTTGGATCATTTTACTTTACCTGACTATGGAGAAAGACTGACATATAAAATACCCCTCTTAAAAAAATCACCCTATAGTATTTGAGGAACACAATGTTTGAGGTCATATCTCAAAATAATATGCTAATAAAAGATGTCTTTTTGTAATAGGGAATTGTTATAATTGATTATCACTGCTTAATTTCATTCTTTTGTGAAATTTTTGTGAGAATATAGAATATTGCACATTTCTGATGGTCCATTTACATAAGTTGACCTCTGATAAATGGCTATGCATTGATCTCTGATAACATGACATAGAAAATCATGTTATCTGCAGCACATCATCTCTTTGGCACTGGACATGTGCTTTACTAGTGAAAATTTTTAAGCCTGCTTAAAAGTTATCGCATCTGATAAATAAGAATTTTACTCATTTATTGGATGATTGGTGGTCTGCTTTAATGCACCAATAGTCGGGAACAAGCCATTCCCTGATTTTTGTCTTATCAAAAAAATGGGTATTTAATCAGAATTGAAGTGCTGGAATACCCTGGATTGTTGTACTATTGGATATCAAATTAAAATCAAAAGAAAGAAATCATTAACAAACATGAATGTAAGTGATGTGTTAAGACATGAAAGAAAAATACCTTTTTCTTACTTTGTCAAGAGTTTTGAGCAGTGCAGAAGTTTTTTTAATTAGAGCTGGTCACCTTGCTCTACTCTTCAAAAAATATCTTAAGCCAAAAGGAAAGGTGAGAAAAGAAATATCTGCACATTGGTTACTACAAGCTTTGTGTTGCTGCCACTAGAGAGTCTGTCTGTATGCAACTTCTATTCTGATCTATTAGAAGTCATTACAAATAAGCCATTTAATGGTAGCTACTAGAGTTGAGCGAAACAGGTCGGTCAGATTCATAAGTCGCCGACTTTCGCCAAAGTCGGGTTTCGCTGAGCGAAACCCGACCATAGCGTAAGGTCGCCCATACGGTCGTCGACCCGAGCGCCAAAGTCGGTTTTCCCATAATGCTTGCAGGTGCCTTTTTTTCAGCCAATGAACAAGGATGTACAGTGTGGGCAATGAGATGACATGTGCAGCGTCCACCACCATCTTAGAAAAGGTCATTGCAGTGATTGGCTTGCTTTGGAGGGCATCATAGAGTCTATTAAAGTCCTGACCGCCGACCGCCATTTTACTTCTGCCGATATTAACAGAAGGAAGAGGTTGCTGACGCTGTTTATCAGTATGGAGAGAGTTAGGGCTGGAAACAGAAGTTCTTATGTGCTTGTGCTGATAGCAATTGTGCTGTACAATTAGTGTGCAGTGAGAGGGGAGGATTTTCTTGTGTGCAGCAGCGCTAGTTATTAGGCTGCCTGCCAGTGACAGGGGGATTTTCTTGTGTGCAGCAGCGCTGGTTTTTAGGCTGCATGCTAGCTGTATTGCTGTGTGTACACTACTGTGCAGACTGCCTTTTACACAGCACTAATACTTTTATTCTTTCTTTCTGCACAGTTACAGAGCATTCATTTTTTCCCACACTGTATAGAGCTGTACGTTCCTCACACACTACTGTGTACCGGCTGGTATCACCTACAAATACATGCTGACTATCTGTGTGTGACTACGGAAATTTATACGGAGATTGAAATTTTCCAGTACACTATATACACCTGGTATCTTCTGATACAGTACTCTTTTTCTGCTTTTTATATTCTGGTCTAATCCATACTGAGCCTGAGTGCGTCTGTGTGTGACTCCGGAAATATATACGGAGATTTACAATTTTCCCCTATACTATATGAACCTGGTATCTTCTGATACAGTACTGTTATGTTTCAGTAGCTGAGGAGGACAGGAACAACAGCAGGGCATCCGAACACCTGAGATGTTGGTAACTGATGGGTTGCAGATTCCTAAACTAACGACACAACTAGAGGTAGCTGTGGAGCGTTCCTACGTTGATCCTAGACGCCTCGTCACAGCCTGAGAGATAACTACACCTAAAGGCAGAAAGATGAAAACTATCTGTCCCGGAGCAGATCCCCAAAGAAAATAGGAAGCCCCCAAACATATAATGGCGGTTAGACAAGATGAAAATACAAACATAGGCCGAAAATAGACTGAGCAAACGCTGGGGCCACAAGCTGACTAAATAGGATAGGACAGGAGAGATTACTTTCTGCAACCCAGAAAACCCTACAAAAATCCAACAATTCTGATTGCAAAAATACTGAAATCACACAATCTCGCCACCCACTAAATCAGATCTCAGTGTGAACAAAAACCAAGCCGCAGCCGCTGAAAAAACAGGAAAAAGCAAATGAGCAAATAACAGTGGCTGCAAAAAAACTGTGAGGAGCTCAGGCCCCAGGAGGGGACCTGGCTGACCTCCACAAAAGTGCAGAAAACAATGCAAAAAGCAAGCACAAAAAGAAAAGCAAAAAATATCTTATCTGAAAGCAGGAGATGCAGGCAGGACTCCAGCAAACTTCCAAATGAACCAGGAACCACAATTGAGACAAGAACAATTGATCACCGGCAACCATCATGGGAGGGAACCTCCCTTATATCAGACCAGTCCGTGATTCCAGATTGCCATTCCTTGCTGAAAGGTTCAGTACTGTCTGTAACCACCAGTGGGAGCCTCTGCTCAGAAACCATCTCTAGCACATTCATAACAGTACCCCCCCCTTGAGGATGGGTCACCAAACCCTCACTTGTGCAACCAGGCCGATCAGGATGAGCTTGGTGATAGGCACAGATCAGTCTCCTAGCATGGATGTCCGAAGCAAACACCCAAGAATTGTCCTCCTGACCATAACCTCTCCACTTAACCAAATACGGGAGTTTCTGTCTAGAAAAACGAGAATCCAATATTTTCTCAACCACATACTCCAGATTGCCCTCAACCAAAACAGGGTCAGGAGGCGCAGCCATAGGAACCACTGGCTCGACAAACCTCTTCAATAAGGACTTGTGGAACACATTATGGATCTTAAATGTCCCTGGAAGAAGCAAACGGAAGGAAACAGGATTAAGAATCTCCATGATCTTATAAGGTCCAATGAACCTGGGTTTAAACTTTGGAGATGCAACCCTCATAGGGATATTTCTTGAGGACAACCAAACCAAGCCCCACACTTTAATCCGAGGACCATCAGTCCTATGCCGGTTGGCAAACCGTTGGGCCTTCTCCTGAGAGAGAGACAACCTCTCCACTACCTGGTCCCAAATCTGCTGCATTCGCTCCACAACAGAGTCAACACCCGGACAGACAGAAGCCTCCGCCTGTCCCGAAGAAAATCGAGGGTGAAACCCAAAATTGCAGAAAAATGGAGACATCAAGGTGGCAGAGCTAGCCCTATTATTAAGAGCAAACTCAGCCAAAGACAAAAAAGAAACCCAGTCATCTTGATCAGCAGACACAAAACATCTCAAATAAGTCTCCAAGGTCTGATTTGTTCTCTCGGTTTGTCCATTGGTCTGAGGATGAAAAGCAGAGGAGAAAGATAATTGAACACCAAGTTTAGAACAAAATGTCCTACAAAATCTGGAAACAAACTGGACTCCTCTGTCAGACACAATGTTCTCCGGAATGCCATGTAACCGAACCACGTGCTGAAGGAACAAAGGCACCAATTCGGAGGAGGAAGGTAACTTAGGTAATGGCACAAGATGTATCATCTTGGAAAACCTATCACAGATTACCCAGATAATGGTCATTTTCTGAGAAACAG
Source organism: Oophaga sylvatica (assembly GCA_033576555.1). Classification (NCBI taxonomy): domain Eukaryota; kingdom Metazoa; phylum Chordata; class Amphibia; order Anura; family Dendrobatidae; genus Oophaga; species Oophaga sylvatica. The sequence goes on along the minus strand of JARQOD010000006.1, from coordinate 386,668,393 downwards.
GGAGGTCGGAAATAAAATCCATAGAGATATGGGTCCATGGCCTCTTGGGCACAGGTAATGGCATTAACAAACCACTAGAGCGAGAGCAAGGCTTGGAGCGAGAGCAAGTCCCACAGGACTGCACAAATTCCCTGACGTCACGAGACAAAGTAGGCCACCAAAAGGACCGACTCACCAAGTCTCTGGTACCAAAAATCCCGGGATGACCAGCCAACGCGGAACAATAAATCTCAGACATCACACTCTTCTTCCACTAGTCTGGGACAAACAATTTCCCAATAGGGCAGCGCTCAGGTTTATCCTCCTGACACCCTTCCAAGGCCAGTCTCAAATTGGGCGAGATGGCGGAAAGAACTACACCCTCTTTCAAAATAACAGTAGGATCATATAACTCAGGAGAGTCCGCAAAGAAACTCCTCGAGAGGGCATCCGCCTTAACATTCTTAGTGCCAGGAAGAAAAGAAACCACAAAATTAAAAAGTGTGAAAAACAAGGCCCACCTGGCCTGTCTAGGATTAAGTCGCTTGGCTGATTCGAGATAAACCAGATTCTTATGGTCCGTGAGGACCACCACCTGATGTTTGGCTCCTTCAAGCCAATGTCTCCACTCTTCAAAGGCCCACTTCATGGCCAATAACTCCCGATTACCCACGTCATAATTATGTTCAGTTGGAGAAAATTTTCGAGAGAAAAAGGCACAAGGGTTACTCTTAGAGCTCTCTGGATCTCTTTGGGACAAAACGGCACCTGTCCCAATTTCAGTGGCATCAACCTCCACCTGAAACGGTAGAGAAACATCAGGCTGCTGTAGAACAGGAGCAGAAGTGAATCTCTGCTTAAGTTCCTGAAACGCAGAGACTGCCTCAGGAGGCCAATTCACCACATCAGAACCGTTTTTGGTCAAATCAGTCAATGGTTTAACAATACCGGAGAAATTACCAATAAATTTATGATAAAAATTAGCAAAACACAAAAATCTCTGAAGAGCCTTTAATGAAGTAGGTTGGACCCAATCACAGATGACTTGAACCTTGACCGGGTCCATTTCAATAACAGACGGAGACAAAATGAATCCCAGAAATGAGACCTTCAGTACGCCAAAAAGACACTTTGATCCCTTCACATACAGTGCATTCTCTCTCAAAATCTGGAACACAGTCCGAACATGTTTCACATGAGAGTCCCAGTCATTGGAAAAAATCAAGATATCATCCAAATAAACAATCAGAAATTTATCCACAAAATCCCTGAAAATATCATTCATGAAGAATTGGAAGACGGAAGGAGCATTAGTGAGCCCAAAGGGCATCACTAGGTACTCAAAATTCCCCTCTGGGTTATTAAATGCCGTCTTCCATTCATCCCCAAGCTTAATGCGAATAAGGTTATACGTCCCCCTGAGGTCAAGCTTGGTAAACCAACTAGCACTTTTCACCCTGGAAAACAGGTCAGAAATCAAGGGTAACGGATATTGAGAGAGAGAGAGAGATAATCAATACACGGCCTCAATGAACCATCCTTTTTGGCCACAAAGAAAAAACAGGCACCCAAGGGTGAAGAGGATGGTCTGATATGACCCTTCTCCAATGACTCCTTGATATAAGATCGCATAGCATCGTGTTCAGGTACAGACAAGTTAAAAGGCGACCTTTCGGAAATTTACCACCAGGCACTAATTTAAAGCGCAATCGTAGCTCCTGTGAGGGGCAAAGATGCAGATTTACTTTCACTAAATACATCCGAAAAATCAGTCAAAAAGTCAGGAACATCCTGAGACTTGGGAGAGGCAGAAAAAACAGGAGTGTCGGCATTAACACATTGGCAGCCCCAACTGGTCACAGACACAGATTTCCAATCCAAAACAGGATTATGAGACTGTAACCAAGGGAAACCTAGTACAATAATGTCATGCAGATTATACAGCACCAGAAATTTGCAACTCTCCTGATCATCTGGTTCAACCCTCATTATCACCTGAGTAGAAAACTGGGGTAAATTCTCCGCCAAAGGGGTGGAATCAATGCCCAGTAGGGGAATAGACTTCTGCAGGGGTATCATGGGAAACCCACAACGTTTGGCAAAGTCAAAATCCATCAGGTTAATAGCTGCTCCTGAATCAACAAAAGCCTGAGCAGAAAATGTGGACAGGGAGCAAATCAGGGTAACAGTTAACAGAAATTTAGTCTGAACACTACCCAAGACAGTAGAAACATAACCCATTGCGCTTTTGAAACTCATGACGCTGAGCCCCAGAAGTCACTCTATCTCACTGCATGGGCTCAGAAGCTGTCTCACAAGGCAACCTATCTCATGTATACCTCTGCGCTCACGCAAACGTCTGTCAATTTGAATAGCCAATGACATAGAATCATTGAGACCAGAGGGAGCAGGGAATCCCACCATAACATCCTTTACATTCTCTGACAGCCCCTTCCGAAAAAGGGCTGCCAAAGCATCATCATTCCATTTGGTAAGGACTGCCCACTTTCGGAATTTCTGACAGTACAACTCAGCGTCTTCAAGACCCTGATTTAATGCCAACAAGGTTTTTTCAGCTTGATCAGTGACATTAGGTTCATCGTACAATAACCCCAGAGCCAGAAAAAATGCATCAATATCATTCAAAACAGAATCCCCAGGTGTCAGGGAAAAAGCCCAATCCTGAGGATCGCCGCGCAGGAGAGAGATGACAATTTGAACCTGCTGTGCTGTGTTACCTGAAGACTTAGGCTTTAAGGCAAAAAACAACTTACAGTTATTTTTGAAATTCAGAAATTTAGCCCGATCCCCCAAAAACAAATCTGGCATGGGAATCCTAGGTTCCACAACCGGCAACCCAGCAAGATAGGTAGCAATACTCCGAACCTCAGTGGCAAGCTGATCCACAAGGCCAGACAACTGTGCAAACTCCATTGAGAGAAAAAAAAAATCCTCCTCAGCACCCAGAGAAAAAGAGGGAAAAAATGCAACAGACAGTAAAAAGAAAAAAAAAAAAGAAAAAAAAATCTCTGACAACTCTGACAACTTTTTTCTTTCCACACTATTTTTCCCTTCTGTGAGTACCATATAATTTTCAGTTATGGCGGTGATGCTGTTATGTTTTGGTAGCTGAGGAGGACAGGAACAACAGCAGGGCAGCCGAACACCTGAGATGTTGGTAACTGATGGGTTGCAGATTCCTAAACTAACGACACAACTAGAGGTAGCTGTGGAGCGTTCCTACGTTGATCCTAGACGCCTCATCACAGCCTGAGAGATAACTACACCTAAAGGCAGAAAGATGAAAGCTATCTGCCCCGGAGCAGATCCCCAAATAAAATAGGAAGCCCCCAAACATATAATGGCGGTTAGACAAGATGAAAATACAAACATAGGCAGAAAATAGACTGAGCAAACGCTGGGGCCACAAGCTGACTAAATAGGATAGGACAGGAGAGATTACTTTCTGCAACCCAGAAAACCCTACAAAAATCCAACAATTCTGATTACAAAAATACTGAGATCACACGATCTCGCCACCCACTAAATCAGATCTCAGTGTGAACAAAAACCAAGCCGCAGCCGCCGAAAAAACAGGAAAAAGCAAATGAGCAAATAACAGTGGCTGCAGAAAAACTGTGAGGAGCTCAGGCCCCAGGAGGGGACCTGGCTGACCTCCACAAAATTGCAGAAAACAATTTCAAAAAGCAAGCACAAAAAGAAAAGCAAAAAATATCTTATCTGAAAGCAGGAGATGCAGGCAGGACTCCAGCAAACTTCCAAATGAACCAGGGACCACAATTGAGATCAAGAACAATTGATCACCGGCAACCATCATGGGAGGGAACCTCCCTTATATCAGACCAGTCCGTGATTCCAGATTGCCACTCCTCGCTGAAAGGTTCAGTACTGTCTGTAACCACCAGAGGGAGCCTCTGCTCAGAAACCATCTCTAGCACATTCATAACACAGTAGCCTTTTTCTGCTTTTTATATTCTGGTCTAATCCATACTGAGCCTGAGAACGTCTGTGTGTGACTCTGGAAATATATACGGAGATTTACAATTTTCCCCTATACTATATACACCTGGTATCTTCTGACACAGTACACTTTTTCTGCTTATTATATTATGGTCTAATCCATACTGAGCCTGTGAGCGTCTGTGTGTGACTCCGGAATTATAAAGAGATTGAAATTTTCCCCTTTACTATATACACCTGGAATCTTCTGATACAGTACCCTTTTTCTGCATTTTATATTCTGGTCTAATTCATACTGAGCCTGAGAGCGTCTGTGTGTGACTCCGGAAATATATAAGGATATTGAAATTTTCCCCTTCACCGTATACAGCTGTAGGCTTCTGATACAGTACCATATATCTGCTGGTATTTTGGGTACATTTTCCAAAACATGACGAAGTATGGTGGAAGAGGCTGCGGACGTGGGCGGGGGGGCCAGCTGGTACTGATGGTGGTGGTGAATCTGCTTGTAGTGCCAAAAGCACAATAGCACATAAGGCAGAAGGTGTTGAGCCTGCGTCATCGTCTGGCTCCAGAAGGCCTGGAGGGCTCCCTTTTCTGGGAGTAGGTAAACCGCTTTTAAAGCCGGAGCATCAGGAACAGGTTTTGGCTAACATTGCCGAAACAGCCTCCAGCTCTATCGCCTCCTCTTCTGAAGTTTCAAAAAATGCAAGCACTGAGTCGTCAGTGCAGGCTCCTGGTCAGGAACAACACCTTTCCCTGTGTACTTCACCCCAGCAAAAGTGAAGGATGCGGCAGGCCACACTTCAGAATATTCCATGGAGCTCTTTTTACATACCATGCCTGGGTTATCAAGTCAAATCCTGAATTCCCCAGTCCAAGATGAATCTGACATGGAGTGCACTGATGCACAGCCACTGCTATATGATTCTGCTAGTACATTCACCCAGAGCACTACATTGCCCTCGCAGTCTACTGAGCCAGAATCTGACCCTGATGAAACTCAGGTGCCCCTTCCCGCATACTATACCACCTTACACGGTGACACAGAGGAAGGTGCAGATGAAATTGAAGAGGAGGTGATGGATGACCCAGTTGTTAACCCGGATTGGCATCCATTGGAGGAAGAGGGTGCCACTGGCAATAGATCAGAAGAGGAGGAGGATCCGTAGCAGGCATCGACATCGCAGCTGCGGTTATCTAGCAGGCCCGTAGCAGTCCAAAAACGTGTTAAAAAAACAAAAAGGGTTGCAGGACAGCTTGGCCAGACGGTCAAATTAGCACAGCGTGCATTCCCTAAAAATTTATCCCATAGTACGAAGAGCGCAGTGTGGCACTTTTTTGACCAAAATCCTATTGATGAGGCAAAGGTTATCTGTAAGAAGTGCGGAAGGACCTTTAGCCGAGGGAAAATTCTCAAAAATTTGAATACTAGTTGCATGCTTAGACATTTAAACACCATGCACTTGCAAGCGTGGACGGACAACAAAACCTCAGGTAGCCATGTGCACCTGCTCCGACTGAAGGTAGCCAGCAATGCTATATTGCTTCCCCCACTGTAAGCCCACCGGTTAGCACGCCACCAGCAAAAAATGTTGAGGTGTCGTCGCAAGGCCAAAGCAGTCAGGGAATCACAATGTTTTGCAACGAAAGACTGAATCTATGCCATCACCACCACCATCACCATTATCACCAACCCCCTCTCAGTCCACCATGTCCACCGCTAGTTTCCCCATATGCAGCTCTCAAGTCCAGCTCACCCACCCTAGCAGACACTTTGAGTAGGACAAGAAAGTACTCATCCTCTCATCTGTGTACACTGGCTTTGAACGCCTACATTGCCAAAATGATCTCATTAGAGATGATGCCCTTCTGACCTATGACCTACCCAGTCGGCACTTCTAGAAAGCCATCCCTGCACCTGCATGTGAAAGACCGCATTGTCCATGCACTCAAACAATCAGTGAGTGGAAAGGTGCACCTCACAACAGATGCATGGGCCAGTATGCATGGCCAGGGCCGCTACGTGTCCATCACTGCACACTGGGTTAATGTGGTGGATGCAGGGTCCACAGGGGACAGCGGCGGTGGGACAGTGCTGCCTACCCCATGGTATAGGCAACAGTTGGCTGTAGGCGTTCGACCCTCCTCCTCCACCACCAGAAGCAAAAGCTCGTCGACAGAGCGCAGCCACACGAGCACTCCATCCGCAGCTGCCAGTGTTGCACACGAGGTGTCCCACTATCGAACAGCTAGTGGTAAGCATCAGCAGGCTGTTTTAAAGATGATGTCTTTGGGCGACAACAGACACTCCGCAGAGGTACTGGCTGACTACTTGCAGCGAGAAACTGAGTCATGGCTGGACAGTCTACATCTTGAGCCAGGAAAGGTAGTCAGTGATAACGGCCATAATTTTGTGGCGGCCATAGCCCTGGCAAAACTCAGACACACATCGTCGACTTTTTCTGATAGTTGGCCGATTTCGTTCGACTCGACTTTTGCGAAAGTCGGGTGGTCCGAAATCCGACTCGACCCTCCCTAGTAGCTACAGGTATCTGCATTTTTTCAGAGTATGTGAGCAGAAAAAAAGGGGAATTGTACTCTGTATTAAGGAAACAAAAGATTAAAACCTTTTTAAGTACAATATCAAATTACTCTAAATCAATTATTCTGTAGATTTTACAGAAAAAAATACAATGGTAGGTACACTTTAAATATTTTTTACTATATTAATATATAATATCAGTGGATACAATTATCAGAAACTCACTTCGTATTCTTAATTTATTTTGTTCATCAGAATATCATATCAGTCCCCAAGAATTGCATTACTGACTAGTTGCCTAGAGCTCTTCATTAAACTCATGAAATATTTGTCTAAATAAAAGTACACTAATAAACACTGGCAAGAAAGTAATGAAACACAACATAACATCTCCTAGAGGAAAATAAAATGATGCAAAAAAATACACAAAATTCTAGGGCTTTAATGCAAAAATTGTAAGCTGGAAACTACAGTTTGGAAATGTTTTTTACCGCTGTAACTCAAGGCAAAAAAAAAAGAGTAACGAAAAAATATACATAGACTCCAATAAATGAAATCTCTGGAGCATCAAATATGAATGTGATTCTAGTTAGATGGCCAGGCAGAAGAGCTTGAGTTAGTCTACAATAGCATAATAAATGGCTAAAAGCTTTTACGACTGAGAGAGTCCTGTACTTATTAAAATAAATGTCATAAATTGTTTTGGCTTTCCAAGACTGTGGATGAACATTAGCCAAAATATATCTTCCTCTAGAATTATACCCATTTTAACTACTGAAAACACACTTTCTAGCAAATTAGAGATAATAATACTTCATCCACTTAGGTTATGCAGAAGCCTATTCAATAAACTCAGATAAAGGCGTAATCTGGTACGCTACTTGTATTTTCAGAGTGTTACTTCCAAATATACTATGTAATTTGAGGTTTTATGCCTCCATAAACTTTGGAAGAACTTAAAAGTTTGAAGAAGATGTAAGTTGGAAAACTTTATAAGTAATATCTTTTGTAAGAGCTTGTGCAAGTGATTATTAAGTCATCAGTCACCATGATCCATTCACAGACTAGCAGATATTCCAAGTATAAGCCATAATAGGATTAATATCTATTAATGGGTTCTTCTTACATTAAAAGATGTGCAAATGTGATGCACATGAATGAGCTTACCATTTGAGTATAGGTACCCCTTAAGGGTCACTGTTGCCCAGTGGCGTAGCTTGAGTTATATGAATCCTGGTGCAAAAGTTGCATTTGTGTCAACATCAGCATATTGGTCAGATGTACAGATCGCTATAATAATGTCCTCCATCCTCGGCCCATCCAATAATAATATCCCCCATATTGTAATAATTTCGCCCATCCTGGTCCCCATCTGGTAATAATGTCCCCCATCCAGTAATGATGCCCTTCATCCAGGCACTTTCATGCAATAATGTTCTCTGTCCTGAAATAATGTCCCCGTTTTAAAATAATCTCCTTCATTCTTGACTATATCCAATAATAATGTCCCTCATCTTGTAATAATGGCCCCCATCCTATAATAATGTCTACTATTCTGGCCCCCATCCAATAATAATGTCCCCAGCTTCTAGCCGCCATCCTGTCATAACGTTCCCATCCTATTATAATGTCCCCCTATCTTGGCCTCCATCCTGTCCTTCATTCTGTTTTCCAAACCATTAAAAAATAAATAAATGATTCCTCTCACCTGTCAAGCATCCTCTTCATCCTCCATAGTCAGTGTGCAGGGGCGGCAGGTTCATGGCAGTGAAGTCACGCGTTGCCAGCAGTGGTTGCACCAGTGTCAGCTGCCGGCCTGTGATTGGCCAGTGGCTTATATAGCGATTATGTTATAGGGAGTCAGTGGTTCTCTGCACCACACTACATTTCAGCAGAATGTGCTCTCAAGGACGTGCTGGTGTCGGCGGGACATCGATATGCCCATACCACTGAGTTAAAGCAATTGCTTACTGTTTATTACAAAAGGGACTGAGCAGGAGAATTAAGTACTGGTAGATTATTTAAGAAAAATAACAGGGAGGGGGACTTTATTTCAGAGAAAAGGGCCCATATACTGCTCTTTTAAAGAGGGCTTCTGCGCCTCCCATGAAGCATGCAGATAATACAGATGGAAGGACAAGTATTTACTATGAGTTGGCCATGACGTCTGTGAAGTTAGTGCCATAAGAACCCCTGATATTTTAAATTATTACTTTTTAGAAATAAAAAAACAACAGTCATGTTATATATATAATTATAAGGTGCCACAGGGTTAAAATATGTGATTCCCAGCAGTGTTGCCAAATTGGGCACCATTAGTGGCTGCTACCGGGACATGCTGGTGCCTCAGAGGACATACATGCACAGACAAACAAGTACTAGAGTTGAAAACCAACATATCATAAACCCGTGTTAACCGTCATGCTGATAATCCCAAATTATAATAGGACAAGAGCAAAACTACAATGTTGTTTTTCCTGAGCACCACACGGGCACCAGGGGAAGCTGCTTGTAATCCACAACGGTTCCTTCCTGACAGTCAAAGCTTCAACTAATATTTATTTTTTTCTCTCTCTTCATAACTTTTGTATTTTTCTATTTCCAGTTTGTTTTTATAAGATCACCTATAATTGTATTGGTACTATTCTGAGGAATATACAATTTCTAACAAAGCCAGGATCTTCTGAATATAACTTTTCCTTTCTTACAATTACTTAAAAAGTACATCCAACCAGAGGACCATGTCATGGCTCATACATTTCCGGTATTTAATCCTTTGTCATAGACTGAAATAAATCTCACAATTATCTCAACTTTACTCTTAAACATGTGGTAGTCATATGATCAATAATAGGAATCACAGTGGCTTGCGAAAGTCTTCACCCACCTTTGGAATTTCACTGTTTTTTGGAGGGTTTAAATCAGTTCATATATAGAACATACCTACAACGGTGAACAATTGGTTTTCTTTTTTTTTTAGGAAGCAAACAACAAACTGAAAACTTTAGTGTGCATAACTATTCACCTGAGATTTTGCCCATTCCTCAGGGCAAAACTGCTACAGTTCCTTCATGTTAGATGGTTTCCTCTGGTGAACTGCAATCTTCAAGTCTGACCTCCAATTCTCAATTGGATTAAGGACTGAGCTTTGACTAAGCCACTCCAAAACATTTACACGTTTCTTCTTAAACCACTCACATGTTGCTTTAGTGGTATGCTTTGGTCATTGCCTTGTTGGAAGGTGAACCTCTGTCCCATTCTCAAATCACTGACAGACTGAAACAGGTTTGATCAAGAATATCCATGTATTTCACACCATCCATCTTCCCTTCAACACAGACCATTTTCCCTGTCTGTGCTGCTGAAAAACATCCCCACAGCATGATGCTGCCGCCATCATGTTACACTGTGGGTATGATGTTCTTGGGGAGATGAGCTGTGTTAGTTTGGCTCCAGACGGCATTTACCTTGGTTGCCAAAAATTTAAATATTTGTACCATCTGACCACAGCACCTTCCTCCATACATTTGGGGAGTCTCCCACATGTATTTTGGCAAACATAAAATGAGCCTTACAATTTTTGTGTGTAAGTAAAGGTTTTATTCTGTCCACTTATCCATAAAGGCCACCTCTATGGAATGTACAGCTTATTGTGGTCGTATGGACTGACACTCCCGTCTCTGCTTGGTAACCTGCAGCTCCTTCAGGATTACCTTAGTTCTCTGTGCTGCCTCTCTGATTAATGCCCTCCCTGTGCAGGTTGAGAGTTTTTGTGGGTGGCCCTCTCTTGGCAGGTTTGTTGTGGTACCATGTTCTTTACATTTGATGATAATGGATTTGATGGTGCCCTAGGGGATTATTAGAGATTGGGATATTTTTTTATAACCCAACCCTGACTTGTACTTTTCAACAACTTTATGCCTGACTTGTTTGGAGATCGCTTCATGGTGGTGTTTGGTTAGTGGTGCCTCTTGCCTAGCGGTGTTGCAGTCTCTGTGGCTTTCTGAAAAGATGTTTATATACAGACAGACCATGTGATATCTAGATTTTACACAGGTGGAGTTCCTTTCACTAAGAATGTGACTTAGGCTGGGTTCACATTGCGTTGCGGGCAATGCGCTGACAGCATCCGTCACATAGCGGCACTAACGCTATGTAACGGATGCGTTAACGCCGCCATTGCCCGCAATAGCAGTAGCGCATCCTGACGCATGCCGAAATCGGCATGCATTAGCGATGTGCCGTCATTCTGTGATGGACCCTCGGACGCGGTCTGCAGCGTTCGGGGGTCCGTCACTGCTAGCTCAGATGGAGAAGCTGCGCTAGCGTGATCGGTAACGATCACAAAATGACAGTAGCGTTAATGCAGTCCGTCAACACTAAGCGTTGAATGGACTGCATTAATGCTATGTGAACCTAGCCTTATGAAGGTAATTGCTTTCACAATTTTTAGTTACTTAATTTCATAGATTTGATTTATGCCTATATTTTTTTCACTTCAGTAACAAACTATTTAATGCTGATGCATTGCATATAAACTGGATTGAAAAAATATTTAAATGCAGGTTTTAATGTAAAAAAATAGATAAAAAGCCAATGCCAATGTACACGAATTCAGTGCACACTTGTGTTCCAGTTAAGTACAATATGAGACAAAACAAAACTGCAAAAATGTTTACAGCTCTTATGTCCATGAACTTGATGTAACTCTACATCGTAAGTCTCTAATAATGGAAAATTTACTAATAAAAATACACAGAAAAATAAAAAAAAAAACTCAAGATTTCTGTCCTTAAGAGAAATGTATGAAAATTGTGCATCACAGGAGCTCAATCAGGTCCTCCTCTTCTTTACTGTTCTGTGTATAGTGGTAAGACAACTGGCCACATCAGATGTCTCCTCCCACTGCCCCTTCTTCCAGACAAAAGACCACTAAGCAATCAGCCAAAAATAGAATTAACCAGCAGTAGATTGATCCCTTATTTTTACATAGGATTTCTATAAGTAAGGGCTCATAGGCATGAGCATAAAAACCTGTGAGAAGAGTATATCATAGTTCACGGTAATTTTATTCTTTAAACCCTTTCCGACATTGGTCATAATAATACACCCACGTTAGAATCCCTCCCTTTGATGTGGGCTCTGTTTCTGAGCCCACATCTTTGCTGGCACATGTCAGCTGTTTTGAACAGCTGACGTGCCTCTAACAGCCACCGATGGAATCACGATCCACCCATGGCTGTTAATCTGTAGCACAGACATGAGTCCATAGGTGTAAGCATCAGCAATTGCCAAACAAACGAGTCATTACTGGTTGGTGACACTTCTAGACCCACGCTACAAGGAGAACTTTCAATCTCTTCTTCCAGAGTCAGAAAGGTCTACTGAAATGGTGCAGTACCAGAGGGCCCTTGTTGCAGAATTATTTAAAAAATTCCCATCTGAAAACACTGGCGGCAGAGGTCACAGTTTGTTGGACAACCAAGGAATACAGGCGAAAGAGACACAACTCAGGGGAACACTGGCAAAGTTCTGGGAGAGTTTTCTCAGACCCTCCCATCTCACTGGCACTGAGGCGTGGGGTACTCTCACAAGGAGTGCAAAGTTGTGAAAGATGCTGAGGGAGTATCTTGCTGACTGTACCAATGTCCTCTGTGATTCCTCTGTGCCTTTTAATTATTGGGTACCCAAGGTAGACATGTGGCATGAACTGGCTCTATACACCTTGGAGGTCCTGGCCTGCCCTGCCGCTAATGTTTTGTCAGAGCGAGTTTTTAGTGCTGCTGGTGGAATTACAACTGATAAGCGCATCTGCCTGTCAACTGAAAATGCTGACAGGCTGACTCTTATAAAAATGAACAAGGGCTGGAATGGGCCAGACTTCTCTACATCACCGAATGATAATAGCGAAACATAACCTCCAATACAGTGTATTTTTTTCTGAGGTGTATTCCCATGCACCTCTTCACACCCACACATGGGTACACATTTCCTGATTTTGGCTATTTCGTGTTCTCTTCCTCCTTCTCCTCATCCTCATCATCCACCAGACCACCACCACTAGATCATCATGGTGACCGTGGTACATAATGCAACAGCCACGTTATTGTATTATGATGTCCGTAAAAAATGTTTACACAGTAAGTTGATGTGTACCCCCTCAGGGGGGAATGTTTGTCAGCCCACTTAGTGTATGGGCATTACAAGTATAGGAGAACCGCTCCTTTAAACTGGGAAGACATTTTTCAGAGGCGAATCCTCCAGGTCTCTTCCGACACCACCACTAGATCACCAGGATGAACGTATTCTATGATGCAACAGCCACGTTATTGTTTTGAAGGGTGTTTATGATGCCCGTAAAAAAAATGTTGACACAGTATATTGATGTGTACCCCCCAGGGGGAAATGTTTGTCAGCCCATACATTTTGTGTATGGGCATTACAAGTATAGGAGACCCGCTCCTTTCTAATGGAAACCCCATGTTTCTTCCAAGGGGGATTGGAGTGCTTGCAAATTTGGGGCAGGCCTTGCATTCAATGCATAGCCAAACAGTATGGGAGAACCAGTTCATAATATTGGGAAATGTAGGGGTTGGTCAGCTGCTTCAATAATGCAAGTCTCCACTTTTGGGTCTTCATCTTCAACACTGCAATTCTACACTTTAGTTTGTTCAGCCTCAACACTGAAATGCTCCACTGCCAGGTGTTCTTTAGACTTAACACTGCAATGCTCCACTGCCGGATCTTCAGCCTCAACACAGCTTTTCTCCACTGCAGTTTCTTCAGCCTCAACACTGAAATTCTCCACTGCAGGTTTTCCAGACTCAACACTGACATTCTCCAATGCAGGTTCTTCAGGCTCAACAATTCAATGCATAGCCAAACAGTATGGTAGTGGCAAATTACTAGGAACAATGCTTTCAAGTGTCTATCCAGTACGTCGGTTCAAAGGGTTATTGGGGTGCGTGTAACGTAGGTGCAGGGCAGGCCTTGCATTCAATGCATACAGTATGGCTGTAGCAAATAAAGAATAATGGGAACTTTGCTTTCATGTGGCCATCTATTACGCTAGGCAGGCCAACGTAGGAATTCAGACATCAACCTAAGAGAGGTATTCACATTGGATAGGGACCCATCAGTCTTATGAGACCACCCTGACGTTGATTGATGTGAAGACATTATTTGGCCAAATTTTGTGCAAAGCATCTCATTCATTTTTTCCTAATATTCAAAAGCTGTATTGCTGTTCATATTTCATATATTTCACATTGACGTTTGACATGCTTTAGCACAATAGAGTGCAACCTTTTTTTGCATATTTTTTATTCATTTTAAATTGTTGTTTTAATCTAAATAAATGTTCTTTTTTTCAAAATCACCTGCGAAGATCAGATTTTTGCTAGGAAAGACAGATTTCCATATAAGCACAATACTATGTACTTACTATACATTAGAAATGATATAATCAGAGAGTCAGAATTATGATTCTTGTCGCTAGCCATCACAGTTTTATTTTCAGGTGAATTACCATGTAACCATCAGCGAGGTGCATTTACTTACCTTGCTAGGAAATGTCATCTATTTGCAATTTATATCCTATTACACTGTATATTTTTCACTGTATTTAATTTTACAATAATCAAATGTGACTCATCAGTTAAAAATAGACAAAGATGGCAATAAACTGTGATTTTACCACTTAGTAATTGCTGCAGATGAGGTGATTAGGAATTTGTGCAATTCTCAAAGATGTTTTACAATTTGAGATTGTTATCCAAATGTCTTTATGATCTGAATATCTTTTCGTTTTGATTAACATGATCCATTTAGATGACCTTTACACACAAACACACACACAGTGGCGTAACTTGAAGCTCATGGGCCCCCATGCAAAATCTCCAGCTGTGCCCCATATTGTTGTAAGTCTTTAATATCATTGGTCTTTTTATAATGGCCAAAATGACTTTTTGGGTCCATTAGGATCCAGGGCCCCAGTGCGTTTGCAACCCCTGCACCTATTGTAGTTACGTCCCTGCATACGCACGCACACACATAAACGTTTATGTGCAATATCTTGTAATACACATTTTTGGGGCATTTTTTTCTGTGTTTTTTGTGCATTTTTCTCTTCTCGTTTTTAACCTGTTTTAACAAAACTAATTCTGTAACTTTTAGATCCTAGTATTCCAAAATTCCTCATAGAACTACATAGATGTAAAAAAAACAAAAAAACAACCTCATTCACATTACATATTAACACATTCATTCTTATCAAAGGATAAAACATAGAGTTGTAAGAGAAAAACACCTCAAAGTGGAGAAAAAAATCCCTCCATACTTAAAACACGCTGTGAAATAAAGACACACAAAAAGCAACTCAAGTAAAACAACTCAAGTTAAAAAAAAACTTCAGCAAAGAACATAAAGTGCCATACTTTCTTCCCTACTGATTGCCACTACACGGACGAGTCTCGCATGTGAATTCCTGGGACTGACGCCGGGACTCGGGAGCCGAGCGAGCGGCTGCATAGAGATACATGCAGCCGTACACTCCGCTCCCGAGTGCCGGCGGCAGTGCCGGAAATTCACATGCGAGACTCATCCGTGTTTCTCACTTGTGTGATTCCGGCCTTACTCATTTACTCTCCTTACTGAAGTAAGCATGGATAGTTAATTACTTAAATTGCATGTTTATAAAGAAACTGAAAAGATGTGTTTCTTGAACTAGCATGTTGCCAGTTATGTTAAATCCATGGCTAACATGTTGCTTTTTCGTGGACTGTGAGCTGGTAAATAAAGATGACCAAAAAGATTTGTACTACCTTGATGCACCATAAACTTCTGTACAATGTGACAGACGAATCAATGTAGTTCCAAAGTCCTCAGTTGGCACTTGAAGAACCTGTGATTTTTATTTTTGCTCATCTTTAGTAGTGAACACTTCTCCCTTCTGCTTAAAACTTTCCTTCAGTATATACCAAGCAAAGCTTACTTGTTTTCCTTTTTCCTTCAGTTAGTTCCTGACAGTTTAGTCCCTGTCAGTTCATGGGCAGCATGTATCAGGCACTGGCTGTATGTTCTCAGCCAGGAATGTTTGGCTTTGAAACGCTGAAGCCAGGGCCGGCGTCAGCACCTGGGCAAGTGCCGGGGCCCTGAGCAGGCGAGGGGGCCCTCTTGCCGTCGGAGACACCAACATACTATGAGGGGCTCTGTGCCAGTGCTGGGCCCACAAGTGGGCCCCCCCGCTTGCTCAGGGCCCCAGCACTTGCGATACCTACATCTCCCTGCTCCACCACTGTGACGTCTTCCGCGTTTCCTGACAGTGACATTCAGGTTAGAGGATGCGATGACGTCACATCTGTGCGCCCTCTGCCTGAACAGTCACAGTGCAGAGAGCTGAAAGATGGCGACACTAAGGAGTCCAGAGTAGAGCAGTGCCCAGCGAGGAGAGATGAGTATTTCATTTTTTTTAATGCTTGGAGCAATATATGGGGAGCATTATACACTGGAGAATTATATATGGGGCCCATTATATACTGGAGCATCATATATGGGGCCCATTATACACTGGAGCATCATATATGGGGCCCATTATACACTGGAACATCATATATGGGGCCCATTATACACTGGAACAACATATATGGGGCCCATTATATACTGGAGCATCATATATGGGGCCCATTATATACTGGAGCATCATATATAGGGCCCATTATATACTGGAGCATCATATGGGGCTCATTATATATGGCGCATCATATGGGGCACATTATATATGGAGCATCACATGGAGTCAATTATATATGGAGCATTATATATTGGGCCCATTATATATGGAGCATTATATGGGGCTCATCATACACTGGAGCATCATATATGGGGCCCATCATATACTAGAGCATCATATGGGGTTCATTATATATGGGGCATGATATGGGGCCCATAATATAGGGCCCATAATATATGGAGCATCATATGGAGCACATATGGGGCCTATTCTGTATAGAGCATTACATGGAGCCCATTCTGTATGGTGCAATATATGGGGCCCATCATATACTGTATGGAGCATTATATGTGACTCATTATTCTATATGGAGCAATAGGTGGGGCTCACTATACTCTATGGGGCCCGTCCTATACTGTATGGAGCATTATATGGGAACCATCATATACTGGAGCATTATGTGGAGCTCATCATATACTGTATGGAACAATATATGTTGCTCATTATACTGTATGAAGCATTATATGGGGCTCATTAGTCCGTATAGAGCAATATATGGGGTTCATTATTCTGTATGGAGCACTATGTAGTGCCCATAATACTGTATGGAGCAATATATGGCATTCATTATTCTGTATGGGTTACTATGTGCTGCCCATAATACTGTATGTAGCAATATATGGGGGTCATTATTTTGTATAGAGCACTATGTGGTGCCCATAATACTGTATGGAGGACTATACTGTCCGGTTTCTGAGCTATTGTAGAATTTACAATAGATATCACTCATGTAATGTAAGAAGTGAAGTGTTTGGCATTGTACTATGCCGATATTTCTCTTCTGTATCTGAGCATCATGAATTGTGGTATGTGTTAAAGGGGCCCATTGAGACTCTTTCGCCCGGGGCCCACAAAAACCTGGAGCCAGCCCTGCTTATGATTACATCCTTAGAAACACAGATACATTGTGTGGTTTTCTGCATATTTATAATTGTTATGTTTGTACAGTATTTAGACAAATATTTTCTTTTCGATGATACTATTCATGTTGATAAAGTTGTTTTTTTTATTTACATTTAGTACACCGATGAAGGTCTTTTTAGATCAAAACGTCTACACTACTGTACTAATTTTGGACCAGTATTAAAATTTATAAAGTTTCTATCCTTTTGAGTGCCAAGTTTTTGCTGAATATATTGGGTACCACTGACCTGGATGCTGGACCGGAGTCCTGTGAATCGATCACACTGATCTCTCTGATCTTTAGGTCTATGCTCTGCAGTTTTTGGTATCTGTTCAATGTTCATCACTGCCAAACTCCCCTACCCCCATGACATTTCCTGCTGCCAGGATTCAAAGAAATGTTAATTTGTTATGTTTTGGTAGCTGAGGAGAGCAGGCAAAAACGGCAATACACCAGAGAGGTTGGGATCTACTGGATTGCAGTACCCTGACTAACCACCACAACTAAAGGCAGCCGTGGAGCGTTCCTACGTTGGTCCTAGACTCCTCGTCACAGCCTGAGAGGCTAACTACACCTAAAGATAGAAAGAGGAAAGCTATCTGCCCCGGAGCAGATCCCCAAAGAACATAGGAAGCCCCCAAACATGTAATGGCGGTTAGACAAGAGGAAATACAGACACAGACAGAAAATAGTAAGAGCAAACGCTGGGGCCCAATCTACCTGGACAGAAAAGGATAGGAAGGATACTTACTGCAATCCAAAAAAACCCTAAAAAAAACCAACGCTACTAATTGCAAAAACACATGAGATCACACGACCTCTACCACCTAAATTAGTTCTCTGGTGTAACAAAACTAAGCCGCAGCCACAGAAAAAACTGGAAAAGGCAAATGAACAAACAACAGTGGCTCCAGAGGAACCGAGAGGCGCCCAAGCCCCCCGAGGAGGGGAACCTGGCCAACCTCACAGAAATGCAGAGAAAATTGCAAATGGCAAGCACAAAAACAAAATACAGAAAATATCTTATCTGAGAGCAGGAGAAGAGGCAAGACTCAACAAGCTTCCAAGTGAACCAGGAAACAACGTTGAGACAAGAACAATTGATCACCGGCAACCATGATGGGGGGAAACCTCCCTTATATCCAGCCAGTCCGTGATTCCTGATTGCCAATCCTCATTGAATGGTTCAGTACCGTTTGTAACCACCAGAGGGAGCTTCTGCTCAGAATTCATTTCTAAAACATTCATAACAGTAATTGGTGTGGCTTTGGGTGTGACTAGGGGCGTGGTCAAAATATCCCATGACGCACGATATTTGCCACATGTTTTGTGCAGCTTTCTGTTCTGTAATGATTGGGAGATATGGTTTGTGAGGCAGTGACTGGTGTTACCTATAGGAGTCGCTGTATGTTCCCCCGTGGATGTGCACTAAGGCACATGAAGCCCATAGGAGTGCATGGCAGTTATGGGCTTAGCTGTGACTGACTAAAAATAAAATAAGTGCTAGCCTTGGACATGCTAGTGTCCTAGGCAGATTTAGGGAAAACCTGTTCTGGGTTTTTTTGTGTTTGAAACAGACTGCAGTATGTTAGTGGTGAAGTCCATTTCATTCCCGGCCAGTGTATTCTATGTGGCTGAAGGCCACAGATGCCTTTGTAAAAACCCTGCAGGAAATGGTATGGGTGTGCCAGGAGTACAGAGCAGTCGACTCTGCAGTGCTACAACTGTGTGAGGCAACACAGGCCAGCGGAGCCAAACAGCCAGGAGAGCTGAAAAGCCTGGCACCCACAGCTTAGATAGCGGTGCTGTCATCCACGGTTACTGGTCAGAGGTGGACTGGCGTGTGTAATGACTGTAAACAGAAGGATGTTGTGTACTGTGAAATGCTATGAGTAAAGAGACAGTAACAGCGGTGCAGTCGCCCACGGCAACTGGTCAGAGGAGGACAAACGTGTTTAGTGACTGTAAACTGAAGGATATCGTGTACTGTGAAATGTTGTAAGTAAATAGACATTAACACAGCGGTGCAGTCGCCCACGGCAACTGGTCAGAGGAGGACTAGCGTTTTTAGTGACTGTAATCAAAAGTATATGTGCCAGACTACGATCACGAGGATATGGTGTGCTGTGTTTATGTGAACTGGACATTAGTGCTATGCATTTATATGAGTTGGACATTAATATTGTGTGAAGTAAACACATTAAAGAAACTTTTGCTTTGACCTTTGCTGCGTCACTGCCTCCTCACTACATAAGTGTGCTACCGCTGCATCACAGCTTGTAGTGTTATTTTTGTCTCTCTAAAAAACAGCATCTACTACACTAATGAGAACATTTCATCAAATGGCCGATCAAAACAATAAAAGCCTAATAAATGGAAAATACAGTAATTATTTCCATTATAGGCAGTAAAATGCACATGACTAATAAAAAATTACAGCTGTTTAGGATAAGTCACTGTAGTTACCCTTTAAACCAGAATAAAAATGTGTTTTTAAATGACTGGCTGAGTTATTTTCCATCAGCAGCATTAGTGACTGCTTATGTACTGCAGATGCCCTTTCTGGAGTGTAAGCATGTTTATTAACTGGATATTACTGTGCTTCAAAGGTTAACATGATCTATGGAAAATGCTAATTGCACTTCAGAGTAGAAGCAACACAATAGAGGTCTAAAGTCATGTTCAAAAGAACAAAATTAAAGATAGGATATCAAGCAATACATAACATTTTCACAGTTGGCAAATGGCCTTTCTCATTATAAACTTTAGGAAAAAAAATGTCATGTGTCAGGAGCAGAACTGAAAATCTAAATGTCACACTTCAAAAAGTAGTGTACTCCAGAGAAAATGATTGCAGTTGGCTGGTGTTATTGTTACTATACTCAAGTGTTGGAAAATTAACATTGCTAAAAAAACACTGGGTGGATGCCAGAATTTTTCACTAAACATATTACGGTTATTTTTATCTGATATATTTTCTATGTAAAATATAAATCTCAATGTGTTTTAGAAATTCTATTATTATGACTAGAGATGAGCGAACCTTTCAAGGTCCGGATCAGTTTGCATTGGAGAATGCCCTGATGTTTGCCTAACAGTTCGGCGAACATATCTGAACCCCACTGAATTCAATGGGTGGCAAAACTAAACACATAGACAACACTCTCAGGATGGGCAAAAAGCTGCCAAAACAGCTCAAATTAGAGTCAGAAACCTGGAAAAGTGGCATCAACTGATCCAGAATGCTAATAGTATATTGTGCAGCATGGATGCATGGGACAGGGCCTGCGACAGAGCTTGGGCCAGCATTTCTAGCTTAAACATTGATCAGTAACCTATGGATGAGTGATATGTGAAGGCCTGATGCTCTGAGAACCCTGTCAAATTCAGGCAATACACATGAAGGATACCCGACTTGGAGTCCAAACATTTCCAAAAATTAGGGGCAGACACCAGGAAAAGTGGCATCAATTGACCCACAGTAGAAATTTGATAATGGCACAACAGCAGTCAGCCATGTGCCATGCATGAGGTATCAGGCTCCGGGCCAGCATTTACAGCTTTGAATTTAAGTTTAATTAAGATGAGGTGGATGAGAGATCAGTGTAGGCCTGCTGGGCTGGGAGCCCTCATACCTCACCCAACAGCTCAAACTGCGTTTCTGCTCAGCCACACTCAAGTGGCATAAATATCAGCTTGGTAGAGCACTAATGTTAGAAAAATTTAAGGATAGTAACACAGGTAGTTGACTGATCAATTCACCCACAGTTTAAATTTTATAATGGCACAGGAGCAGTCAGTCATGGGCAATGCATAAGGTATCAGGGTCTGGGCCAGCATTTAGAACTTTGAATTTAAGTTCAAATTAAGACGAGGTGGGTGAGGAACCAGTGTAGGCCTGCTGTGCTGGAAGCCCTAATACCTCATGCAACAGCTCAAACTGCTTTTCTACACAGCCACATATCAGCTTTGTAGACTACAGTCATGGACAAAAGTTTTGAGAATGACACAAATATTAATTTTTACAAAGTCTACTGCTTCAATCTTGTGGATCTCCAGTTTCCTGTTCTCAGAGTTTCTGCTGCATACACCTGTTACCAGTATTCCTTCTGCTTTTGGCTGCTCGTACTGCTCCCTCTGTGCCTTTAACCCCACCTGCATTTTTCTAAACACGTAAGCTGGTTTCTGCTCTGTTTCTGCCTATGGTAAAATAGAGGGAAAGTGCAGGATTGTTCTGTACTTCCTGAGACTTCAGGCCCATGCACCCTGGATGATGTAATATATTATATGGACTTGCCTATATATATATATATATATATATATATATATATATATATATATATATTTATCCTGGTATGGACTTGACAAGGATTACTTGTTTCAAGCATCCTAAGGTATGAACTGCACTTTACAGTCTTCTCCGCTGATTTCATTTTCCCCTGATGTTTCCAACAGACTTTTGCTAAGTTTTCATTCAACATTACACTGAGTGTTTATGGACTTGCGTTTTCTTCTGCACTTGTTTTGAAATATTGTGTGTTAATAATATAGACTTTTCCACCTATAAACTGTGTTCTGCAGTGTCTTTGGTCCACGCAAGAAGTCTCCAGAGTTATCCATTATAATCATTACAGTCTACATTCGTGTTTCGATTCTTCTGCATGCATGCATCCCTTTCCAGGGGAAGCATCTGGCAAAATTTACTCTTGAACCATGGATCTAACAGAGTGGCAACCCAGTAGTCAGCACTATTTCTAACCCTAAGAATAAGGGCATCATGTTGCAGATAGTGCAGCAATAAGGCGCTCATGTGTCGGGCACTTACATGAGGTCCAAGTCCATGGTGTGTTGGTGGTGAGGTAACACTCAAGATTGCTTCCTCTGTCTTCTTCTGCCAACCACGGACATCAGAGAGAGGATCATTATCCTCTTCATCTCCTGACTGTTGCACGCCCATCACCTCTTCCTCATCGTCCACCTCCATTTGTTTCATGGCTCCATCACATTCACTAACAGTTTGTCTGGTACCATGAGCCACCCTCGATGGCTGTACTCTACCCTCCCATGGCACTCACCAATGCGACGACAGTCCAGAATTTAAGGATATCGTTAACTCTTCTGCAACCTCCTCTGCTTCTACCTTTTCCTCTGGGACCACCACTTCCTCCTGCAGACTATTCAGAGTGTGCTCCAGCATGTTGATGATCAGAATAGTGATGCTGATGACGGCATAATGCTGTTATAATGCAGGCAGAGCTTTCTGAGAGAAGCAATGGCAACTGGGCAACTGTTACTGGGGGACTGTGATGGCCATCAGCTTTCAGGAACTGTCTGTATCCCCCAGACGGAAAGGCAACATTTCAGTGGTCAACAGATTGGAAATGGTGGAATTCAAGCTCTTAGCTTTGGCATGTGTAGGAAAAAACTTTCTTTTACATGACCAAAACTGCGGGACTGAGAGCTGGCTACTGGGATTAGAGTGGGTGGAGTAAGGTGAAGATGACAAACTGCTGGACTGTCAGTGAGATGCAGGTGGAAATATTATGATGGATTGAGAAAGATATGGTGTGTTAAGGGAAACAAAAACAGCAGACATATCCATTTCCATTACAGCTGACGAGCTCTCACTCACCCCGACTGTAACAGATAAACAAGTGTATGTTCTGTGGCTGGAGACTGTGTGAGAACTTGCCACGGTGATGGAGGAGGAAGAAGCAGCACATGTGGTTGATGGGACAGCCGGTGGTGATTGGTGAGGCCCATTAGTCCAGACTAACGCATGTTGATTGCGTATGTGCCATTTCATGCATGTAGTTAAATTATTGTAATTTTTGCCTCTACTGAGTCTGTTTTTTACAAAGTTTGCAGATAACGTGAGTTGGGTCATCCTTTGTGGTCTAAAAAAAGGCCCAGGCTCAACCTTTGCCACCCTTACCAACTGCAGACCCGCGACTGCTACTGGCCACAGCCAGAGTTGTGGCTGATGAAGCAGTACTTGTTGTGGTTACACCACTCCATGTCTGTGTGTTAAGCCGCCATGTAACCTCCTCATCTGCCTCCTGCTCCACCTCCTCTGATGAGCTACTCAACTGCGTGCCTCTGAGTTCAAACCAAGTGGGATCTACAACCTCATCATCCTCTCTGTTCTCCCTCTCCTTGCCGTGAGAGTCATCCTCCTCTTTCTGCTCTGACAGCACAGTAGTGTCAGCATCCCTGACAGCACAGTAGAGTCGGAATTCACCTCAGGTATCTGAGTCTCATTAGGATCTCCTCCACCTCCGGGGGTTAATGTCTGGTGACAAAGGTCTGGATTCTGCTCAGACCCTACTTCTTCCGGCCCCAGATTAAACTGAAAAAAAATGTGACCATAGGTGCACATGCTTTCCTTAGTTTCATTCTGTGAATCTCTGGAGAAGACCTCTGATTCCCATTGACTTGCCCATTTGTGGTTCCCCATAGCCAGTTGAGTGGTTGGAGAGTTGTGACGCATGGTAAACAAGGGTAATTGGGATGCCACCTCTGAGGATTGTACTGCGTGTGATGTTAAGGTGGAGGAATAGGAGGAGATGCCAGTTGATGCAGAGCTTGTCATCCACTGGAGCACATGCTCTTTCTGACACTCATCTACAAGACGTACAGCGGTGCAGCTGCCAAAGAAAGGGGGTTGAGTAGCCAATCCAGTAACGGATGTTGTCAGTTGTCTTTTGATAGGATGAAACGGTGCTTGTTCAGTAGAGCTTTCAGTAACATTACCACCTAACCCACGTACGTTTTGAACATCAAGTCTTTTCCCCCTTCCACCACGACCTTGCTTTTTCCCACTCATGTTGGATGTACCCTTCCCCTCTTTTAACCAGCTGTTTCACAACCCTTTTCCCAGATCTGTCAGTCACCTGTCACTTAATTAACAATTAGTATTTATTTGCTGAGACAGTGTGTCTGTACCACACTATTAGATGAAAGGATTCAGATTCCAAAATGTGGCTTGGTGTGTGGCCCACACTATTAGCAGAAAAGCCTTAAGCCCCCGTCTCACACAGCGATCTCGCTAGCGAGATCGCTGCTGAGTCACTAGTTTTGTGACGCAGCAGCGATCTCCCCAGCGATATCGCTGTGTGTGACATTCAGTGACGATCAGCCCCCCTGCGGGGTATCGCTGATCGTCGCTGAATGTCCTGGACATTTTTTTGATCGCTGGTCTCCCGCTGACAGGCACGCATCGCTGCGTGTGACAGGCGGGAGACCAGCGATCCTCTGGTAACCAAGGTACACAGCGGGTTGCCAGGCGCGGGGCAGCGCCTAGAAACCCGACGTGTACCTTGGTTACCAGCTCCCTGCATCAGGGCGCTGGTATCCAAGGTACACTGCGGGTAACTAAGCGATGTTACCCGCAGTGTCGCTGTGCTGATCGCTGCCTGTTTGGCAGCTCACCAGCGATCATGTAGCGATACACCAGCGATCCTGACAAGTGCATATCGTTGTCGGGATCGCTGGTGTATCGCTATGTGAGACCCAGGCTTTAGTGGAAACTCGATTATCTATCTATCTATACACACACTGCATTCTAAATTATTATGCAAATTCTATTTTTCTCTGAACTTCCTAAATGGTCAATACAAATGAGTTGGTATAATATTCAAATCACAAACCGTTAAGCATATAAATCAAATTTTATTGGATAAACATCCAAATGATATTGTGATAGCAATATTTTTTTCAAAACTATAATATCTCAAAATGCACTGTTCCAAATTATTATGCAGAGTTGCCAAACATTTTATAAGTTGTAAAGAACTGAAAAGGGTCGTTTGTTGAATTTATAGCATTAAGAGGACACATTTACTAAAATCAAAAGACTTTTTGATCAAATACATCTTAATATCTTGATAAGATATTTTAAAATGAGTCTTAATTAGAGATGGACGTCCCTGGATGTCCAGGTCAGTTTGGTTTGGCCAAACAGTTAAAAAAAAGTTTAGGTTCGGGTCCCAAAACAGTACTCAGACCTGAACCCCATTCACTTGAATGGTGGGCTGAACATCCAGTGCTTGCCAGCTCTCTTCTTTAGCATGGCTGGCTGTCAAAAATGGGTGGACCCCACACAGTTTTTTAAAATTATTTATTTAAATAATTAAAAAAAAAACAGCATGGGGACCCCTCTATTTTTGATAACCAACCTTATTAATGCTGACAGTTGAGGGTTGCAGCCCCCAGCTGTGAGTTTTGCCTGGCTGGTTATCAAAAACACAGGTGAACTGATGCCGTCTTTTTAAATTATTTATTTATTTAGAACGTAGGGACCGGCTGATGAATACTCTCATCATCCGTTCCTGCTCTCGCTGTTATTAGCGCCAGCAGGTGTAGGCTGATGGGAGCAGTAGTCCCATCAGCCTATGCCAGTACCTGGAGGTAAACTTTGTACCTCTCATCACAGCTGCTGGCTCATGTTGTCATCTGACAGCATAAGAACCATGGCTCTCTGACCAGCAGTAATGATTTTACTAATGATCAGAAGCAGTGTTTGCCGCGCTGTCAAGCACATGACAGCTTGACAAATTCCCGGTGTTTGGGGGGCCAAATCCATACAGTAATAATGAATTCCTGTGTCTGAACAGTTGGTGTTCGATACGGACACCAAACTTTACTGTTTTGACTCGCCCATCTCTAGTCTTCATGTACAGTATGTATGGCCCGACTGCAACTGTTTCTGCTTGGGAGCACTCTTTAGTGGTTGCTGAATAATAGGGTTGTGCACAACTGCAAGTCTCTGGAGGATCCTACACCTTGAGGTTCGCAGGACTGCCGAGGAAGAAGCAGCTTCAAATGCCTGTTTGCTGCTTTATAATGGTATTTTAGCAGCTGTTCTCATAATTCAATGAATTTGTCTGGCAGAAACCTTTCTCATTATACCTTTATCTGCAAAAACACATTTATGCTCTTGTATCAGCCACATGTCTCTTCACAGTATGATGATTATGCTTAAGTTTTCATGAAATATATAATGTCTTCATAGCTTTAAGGTACTGCCACACTAAACGCTCCCGCTAGCGATCACGATAACGACGCATACTAATGCGATCGCTAGCGGGATCGTTTCAATATCGCTAGTAGCTGCCTAATTTAGAGATGTCGTTAAGGACGCTATCGCGGTTAGCGATCTCCTTAACGACTTTGGCGGTACAAAAACACCGCACATCGCTAAAAAAAAGGTGCCACACTCAGCGATATATGCTCACCAGCGGGACGCCAACGATAAAAATACGGTCCAGAACGCTAGTGAACGATCAGCGAGTTCACAGCAGGGGCCACGTCGTTGCTATATGCCACACACAAGAACGTCACTAACGAGATCGCTAAATAGTGACGTTTTTTAGCGATCTCGTTAGCGTTCTTGTTTAGTGTGGCATACCCTTTACTATGGCACTGCACTATTCAGTGCTTTTGTGCAATAGAGAGATCCTTTTCTTTCACATATTGCTTAAAACCTGTGGCCTGCTTAATAATGTAGAACTTCCTTCTTAAATGGTTTTATTTTAATTGGGCTCACCTGACAAACTAATTATCACAGGTGTTTGAGATTGATTTCAATGATACAATGAGCCCTGAGATACAATACTATCTATCTATCTATCTATCTATCTATCTATCTATCTATCTATCTATCTATCTATCTCTTTATATCCTACTTAATAAGGCTAAATATGCAATATTTAAGGCCTCCATACACATTGTAGAACTGTCAGCCTAATGGTCATTTGCCTAAGAGCCATCTCTCCTAGCTCCTTCACACACAGGAACACTTGTTTAAGCCGTGTGCTCCTGTGTTCTCTGTAAATTGAAATAGGAGGATGGGTAGTAATTTCTGCTCCCTATGACATAAATATTGGTCATAGCATTGTAGGTTTATTGTCAACTCATTTCAGAGTCCATTGACTCTTTCTTCAGGACAACTGTTCATCATGGCAGATGTGCTACGCCAACAGAGAAGTCTCTAGACACAAAAAGTGATACTGTAATGTATGTAGTACAGTTCATATAGCGTCTTGTGCTTGGGTGCGATGAAAACACAGGAGTCACAGGTTTGATATAGAAAAGTCCTGTATTACTTCATACAAGTTGGCAGAAATAGTCACACAGTTTGCAGACACAGAAACAGGAGACACAGCAGGCCAGAGTAATCCAAGCTCAGCAATAACTCTCCAATACAGATTCAGGATCTTCTTCTCTGTTACCGTAAGTCCATGCAAACATGGGTCTTTCAAAGAGCAGGGTTCAGAGTCCACAAGTGCTTCAGAGTTCCTCAGTAGGAATAGCTGGAGTACAAGGTCCAAGGCTTACAGGAGTCAAGTCACAGGTTCACTGCAGGCTAGATTCTGAAGCACTGATTGCTCAGCTGTGGCTGCTTAAGAAGCAAAGGAGAGAATCAGGGCGGGAACATGCAAGCTGGAAACTCCATTTTGACTGAGGGCAAGATAGCTGCAGCAAGACAGAAAGTAAAATGGCTGACGAACAAACTGAGTTTCAGGAATATATACATAGAACCTTACATTACTCCCCCCTTAAGGACAACCTCCGGATGACCTCAGACCAGGCTTGTGTGGGTACCTCTGATGAAACTGACGGAGCAAGCGAGGAGCATTAACGTTATTGACCGGTTCCCATGAGTTGTCCTCCACTGGGTAGCCCTGCCATTTAATCAGATATTGTAACTGATTTCTATACAACCTGGAATCTAAAATCCTTTCCACCACAAATTCTTCCTGACCATCGACTAGCACTGGGTCAGGGCAAGGAGAGGAACGTCCAGGAAACGTATTGGGTGTCGCAGCCTTTAGTAGGGATACATGAAAGACAGGGTGGATTCTCATAGTTCTGGGCAGTTGAAGACGACAAGCAACGGCACTTATAATTTTACTGGTTTTATAGGGTCCAATGTACTTATGTCCCAACTTAGACGATGGAATCCTTAACTTAAGATTTCTGGTTGATAGCCAGACCAAGTCTCCTACCTTGAAAGCTGGTGCAGGTTTACGAAATTTATCTGCTGCTTTCTTGTACCTTTCTTGAGCCGATTCCAGATTTTCCTTTAGAAGATCCATATTCTTCTGTAAAGACGTGATTCTTTCAGCCACTGCTGGTAAAGGCGTTTCTATGGGAAATCGTGGTAGAATGTTAGGATGATAACCTAGATTAGAGTAAAAAGGAGACTGTTTAGTGGAGGCACTCTGAGAGTTGTTATACGAGAACTCAGCTAATGGAAGTAGATCCACCCAATCATCCTGTAGGTGGCAGATAAAGCAGCGGAGATACTGCTCCAGGGTTTGATTGGTTCGTTCGGTCTGTCCATTAGTCTGGGGATGAAAAGCAGAAGAAAGGTTTACTTTAATGTCCAATGCTGCACAGAAATTTTGCCAAAACCTAGAAGTGAATTGCACCCCTCGATCCGAAATAACCTCATCCGGTACTCCATGTAAGCGAAACACATCTTTAATCATCAAATCTGATGTCTGTTTTGCAGTGGGTAAGCCGACACAAGGGATAAAATGAGCTGCCTTTGTTAGACGGTCAACCACCACTAGAATGGTGTTCTTCCCCTGAGAGGTTGGTAACTCCACAATGAAGTCCATAAAAATGGATCCCCACGGGCGGGACGGGGTGGGAAGAGCCTGTAACAGACCAGTTGGTGAGGAGCGAGGTGTTTTGCATCTTGCACAGACCTCACATGAAGTGACATAATTCAAAACATCCTTCCTGCAAGTGGGCCACCAAAAGAAACGAGAAAGAAATTCCTGTGTCTTTAGAATTCCTCTATGCCCAGCTATCTTGGAATCGTGAATGAGTTGCAATACTCTTAATCTGACTGTTTCAGGAATATACAGACGTTGTCCCTGAATCCACACACCATTCTTAAAGACAAGACTTACGTCCCTTGGGGGTTGTGCCAAAAAGGAATCCGCATGGTATGCTTCCTTGATGTCCTTAAGTAGGTCTTGATTATGAATTACTCCTAGGAATCTAGAGTCAGGAAGAATAGTCTTAGGAGGAGTAATTGGACGTGTCTCTGCTGAGTAAATCCTAGAGAGTGCATCAGCCTTTCCATTGCGCGATCCTGGTCTATAAGAGATGATAAAATTAAATTGGTTTAAGAAAAGATTCCAGCGAGCCTGGCGAGGAGTCAGGCACTTAGCCGACCTGATAAACTCAAGGTTACGATGGTCTGTCAGGACGACTATTTGCTGTGCAGCTCCCTGAAGAAGGTGTCTCCATTCTTTGAAGGCGGCAATAATGGCCAACAACTCTCTATTGCCCACATCGTAGTTCCTCTCAGCCGAAGACAACTGCTGGGAAAAGAAGGCACAGGGATGCAAGACATTCTTCTCACCTGTTCTCTGAGAGAGTATAGCTCCAACGGCACAGTCTGAAGCATCCACCTCTATTATGAAGGCAAGCTCGGGGTTGGGATGTACTAGGATAGGTGCAGTGGTAAATTTATCTTTTAGACGGGAAAATGCTTCCTGGGCTTGGGGAGTCCAGGAAAACCTAGACTCTTTCCGGGTAAGTTGAGTGATAGGTGACACTACCTCAGACAAATTTCTAATGAAACGTCTATAGAAGTTGGCAAACCCGATGAAGCGCTGTACCTCCTTCACATTTCTAGGACTTGGCCAATCCTTGATGGCTTGGGTTTTGCTTCCATCCATACTAATTCCTTGTGTAGACAGTACATACCCCAGAAATTGAATTTCGGTCCTATGGAATTCACACTTTTCAAGTTTGATGTAAAGATGATTTTGTCTTAGACGTTCCAAGACCATTCTCACATGTCCATGATGTTCCTCTGTGGAGTTAGAAAAAATTAGAATATCATCCAAATAAATTACCACGAATGTATCTAGGAGATCCCTGAAGATGTCTTTCACCAAGTGTTGGAAAGTGGCTGGGGCGGTACTCAGACCAAAAGGCATAACTAGATATTCAAAGTGTCCATAGCGTGACCTGAATGCAGTCTTCCATTCATCCCCAGGTCTAATACGGACTAAGTTATAGGCCCCACGAAGATCTAGTTTAGAAAAAATTTTGGCATGTCGCACTCTCTCCAATAACTCAGGGATTAAAGGCAATGGATAACGGTTTCTAATAGTAACCTTATTGAGTTCCCTATAGTCTACGCATGGTCTCAGAGATCCATCTTTCTTCTTTACAAAGAAGATGGGTGCACCTGCAGGAGATGAAGAGGGGCGTATGAAGCCCTTGGCTTGATTTTCATCTATGTAATCCTTTAAAGCCTTTAGCTCGGGCCCCGCCAGGGGGTAGATCTTACCAAAAGGTATCTCTGCTCCAGGCAATAATTCAATTGGACAATCATATGGACGGTGAGGAGGAAGCTGGTCAGCGTTCTTCTTGTCACATAAATCCACATAGTCCTGGTATACAGCTGGTAGTTCAGGGACTGACATGATTCCTTTAGGAACAGAGCAAGCTGAAACTTTTGGACTCATCTGTTTCTCTGGAAAGTGTAATTCCTTGGTCTCCCAGTTAATGGTAGGATTCTGAGCCTGCAGCCATGGTAGCCCTAGAATAATGGGAAAGTGGGGAGAAGAGATAAGCATAAAGGACAGTTTCTCTTGATGATCTTTACCCATAAGAACCCTCAAAGGCTCTGTTTCCTGATCCACTGGTCCAGAGGTCAGCAGGGAGCCATCCACAGTTTCCATCTGTACTGCAGTAGCCTTCTTCACTGAACGTATTCCCTGTTTCAGAGCAAAGGAGACATCCATAAAATTTCCACTTGCCCCTGAGTCGATCATAGCAGAGCTAGACACCCAAGCTGAGTCAACCCAGAGTTTGATGGAAAGAAAGCAATGAGAATTGTTTTTCTTACAACTCAGCTGGGACACCGCTGAGGAAACTTGAAAAATGGCAGCGTTTACACAGTCAACGTCCTCAGAGGTAACGGAGTTTAAGTCCGAGAAATCAAGATCTGTTGCTGCAGATCTCTCTGGAGCCTGAGGCTCGGACCTGACAGATCCCCTCTCGCAACACTCACAATGAATGAGTGCTGCAGTAGTCTTACGAGAACGGCTGGGACAGTTTATAATGAAGTGCCCTGACTTACCACAATAGAAACATAGATTCTCCTTAAAACGATGTTCCTTGCGTGCATCACTAACCCGTCGTTGTAAAGAGTCTACCTGCATGGGTTCAGGTTCAGGTTCCCGTGTAATCCTACTCAAAGGTTCCTTAGCTGGAGAGGAAGGTAGGAAAAGGTTAGTACGATTGCTTTCGAACCATCTCTCTTGCCTGCGTTCAGTCAGACAAGTATCAATACGGATGCAGTAGTTAATAAAGTCACCTAACGCAGTGGGAGGGTCGGCACGAGCAAGTTCATCCTTAATCAGTGGAGATAACCCCTTTCGAAAAATAGATTTTTTGGCGGAACTGTCCCAGGTGGTATCAAGGGCCCATCTCCTGAAATCCAAGGCATATTCAGCTACCGAGTGCTTACCTTGGCGCAAAGCTAACATGGCTGCTTCAGCTGTTGCACCTCGATTGGGGTCATCAAACACCTGCCCCATGGCTGAAATAAAATCATCAAGGTGATTCAAACAATCATCCTCAGTCTCAATCAGAGGGTTTGCCCACATTAAAGCCTTGTTGGTAAGCAACATAATTATAGTAAGCACCTTAGATCGTTCAGTGGGAAATTGTGAAGCATGTGCAGAAAAAAAAAGATTGCATTGATTAATAAATCCCCTGAATTTCTCACGTTCACCGCCAAAACGAAAAGGGGGCAACTTGGGAATCCCAGCACTCGGGGCTACGGCAGGAGCCTGGACTCGCCCCTCTAGAACCTCAATCCTGGCTCGCAAATCCTGGGTAGTCTGTCCAACCACTTGCAAATTGTGATTATTGAGGTCCTGTAGATTTGTAAAACGGGTCTTTATATTCTGCAAATCTGCAAGGATATTATCAGTCACTCCGCAAAGTTCCTTTATGCGGGCCTCCATTTTCCAGATCTTTTAAGACAGGATTACTGGAAGAAGAGGAGAGAAAAAAAACAATAGTGTTCACCTGTGGCAACACTGCAGAGAGAAAAAAAAATTAAGGGAACTGCTCACCTGGAATGGTTGTGAGAAGTCACAACCACTGTCATCACAGAAAGTACAACCGGACGTCTGATATCCACAGTACAGCAGACACAGCCTTCCAGACCCAGCAGACACTAACGTTTTGGCTTCAGAATCTTGTAATGTATGTAGTACAGTTCATATAGCGTCTTGTGCTTGGGTGCGATGAAAACACAGGAGTCACAGGTTTGATATAGAAAAGTCCTGTATTACTTCATACAAGTTGGCAGAAATAGTCACACAGTTTGCAGACACAGAAACAGGAGACACAGCAGGCCAGAGTAATCCAAGCTCAGCAATAACTCTCCAATACAGATTCAGGATCTTCTTCTCTGTTACCGTAAGTCCATGCAAACGTGGGTCTTTCAAAGAGCAGGGTTCAGAGTCCACAAGTGCTTCAGAGTTCCTCAGTAGGAATAGCTGGAGTACAAGGTCCAAGGCTTACAGGAGTCAAGTCACAGGTTCACTGCAGGCTAGATTCTGAAGCACTGATTGCTCAGCTGTGGCTGCTTAAGAAGCAAAGGAGAGAATCAGGGCGGGAACATGCAAGCTGGAAACTCCATTTTGACTGAGGGCAAGATAGCTGCAGCAAGACAGAAAGTAAAATGGCTGACGAACAAACTGAGTTTCAGGGATATATACATAGAACCTTACAGATACACAAGTAGGTGAAATTCATGTTGTAATAGAACATTATAGTGTATTATCTATTACCATAACATTTGCTACATATGCATGAGATATAAATGATAATGTCTGACTGTCAACGTATTGACGGTATAGAAAACCTATGTAGCACTTCAGTAAAAATGAAAAAATGTATTTGAGTGGAATTTAAATAAATTTCAATTCTATAAAAATCTGCATGTTCCAGGATATGTATGTTTTGTAATTCGTTCCTCACAAATTCAGCAAAATGCTGGTCATTTCATTGAATTATAGAGGACCATAAAACCTAAAAACAAGTCATACTCACTGGTCCCCTCTTTGGCCACCTCAAGTGCTACTTGTTCCCCATAGGTTCTTCAGTTCCTCTTCTTACTGCCATCGCGTGCTGAAATCCTAGATGTCACGACTCTATTGTTCGGAGTCCCAGGGCCAGGGGCTCCTTCCCTGTCCCTAACGCTAGGGGCGCCCTAGCTCGCCTTGTTCCCCGGATTACTTCTGATGGTGAAGATGTCGGGGCCACGTACCTTGCCTTAGCTCCTGAATCTGCCCTCAGTCTGTACCCTTCTCCCACCCAAGGAAGAGGGGAGTAGTAGTGTACCGTAACACACCAACTAAACTAACAAGGTAATATGAACAGGAATAAAGGAAAATACCAATCATACAAATATACACACATAAACAATAGCGGTAAATACCGGTGAGTCAAGGACGGGGTTAAACCAAATCAGGAGAAGAAAGGGAATTATCACATACTTAAAACCTAGCAACAGTCACAGATAAATCCACCAAACGCCTTCTCCAATAGCAACCAACAGGAACCTCCAGCCATGCAGCATCAGCTACTCTGAAAATGAGTGCTTGCTAGGACCCAGTTTACATAGGAGATGGGAGATAGCTAACAGTGCACATTTGAGGGCCTTAACACAGGGAAGTTTCCAGGAGCTCTCAACTGAGATTAGCTCCTGCACTGCTAAAATAAACTTACACTGTTTAATATGAAGGTGAAGTGCTTCTAATCAGTGCAGAAGTAGGAGAAATCAGATGCTGCGGTCTTCTGGCTCCTCT
Organism: Oophaga sylvatica; assembly: GCA_033576555.1. Lineage (NCBI taxonomy): Eukaryota > Metazoa > Chordata > Amphibia > Anura > Dendrobatidae > Oophaga > Oophaga sylvatica. The sequence goes on along the minus strand of JARQOD010000006.1, from coordinate 386,634,332 downwards.
CTGTCATGGTAAACTCATGACACCGGACCTCTTCATGGTAGGCCAGGACCTCTTGCCATGACCAGACCTGGGATGTCACTACAATGTACATTTTAAGGTTGCAATGTCATGACGTTACTATAAATACTTAAGGCTAGTAGTACTGACAGTGACCTGACCATTCACGTAGACTAAATGGAATAGAACATAGCTATAAAATCCAAATTTTAAGGGTTTAATTGCTTTTTAATTGCAGTCTGTATACACAAAGTGACACAGGTTGGGGCTATATGTAATAAATGATAAAATATTCATAATCAAATGCATAAACTTAAATGCAAACTTACTTCTGTTTTTCTACTTACACTCAACCAATATAAGCAGGTGCAAAGGTGACAATATACCCTTTAAATATATAATTTTTATTCTTTACATCCAAAACTGATATTGCACTAGTATACCACATATGGAAATCAATGTTAAATGTCTAAAATAATTTAGGTTATTCTCTAGTTTAGCAATGTCAAAGTCAATTAAAAAGTAGTAATCCTACATTTACAGCTAACATAGAAAAAGTTAAAAAAAAACCACATGCCATAAGATATGGCCTTCACAATACCCTGTCTGATGACAAATGCACATCTAGCAGGATTCAGCAGGCCTCCACTAATAAAGGCAAGGGGCAGCACAGGTGCAAACTACTGATAAAAACAGCCACCCCACACCTACCAGATTATGGAGGGGTTGGCTGCATAGGAGAAAAAATTGATGACACTGATATGGCTTGCATAGGATCCCAGAAAATAAATTGGCATCAATGCAGAAATATTGATCATTTATTTATTTATTTTCTTAACCTAAACCACATTTCGGAGGGTTTCAGCTTTCAAAAGAATAATTTATACAATCAATGGATGAATTTAACGTCAGGTTATAAGCTTTTATTTACATAACATGGATAAGCGACATAACTTCTGTCAGGGAGTGTATACATCATTAAATGGATCAACTTCACCGATGAGGATGATGTTCTTATGAAGCGTGTTCAATAATTTATCTACCTTAATATGAAAAAAAAATTTAACCTACTACTTTTCAGTGTAATCCCCCTTGACTTCAACACACTTATTCCACTTTGCCTGCAATGATCGGATGACCTCAGTGTAGGAGACTTCCTGCTGCTGCAAGAACCTTGTTACTGCCTCTTTGCCTACATTACCATCAGGAAATCATTGCCCATGCAAAGATTTCATGAGGTTGCGAAATAAAAAGTAATCACTGGGAGTCAGTTCTGGACTGTAGGGTGGATGGTTAATCTCCATGAAACCACATTTTCTGATAGCAGCTTATGATTTGCCAGAATTATGAGCTGGCGCATGGTTGTGAAGCCGCAACAGGCTTACAGACATCTTCCCACAGTGTTTCTTTTTCTCTTTGATTACCTTACACAATGCCTTCATTATTGAAGCATAGGTGTCTCCAGTAATTGCTGTCTTGTGTAGCATGAATTCTAGTGATAAAACACCTTCTATATCCCCAAAAAAACACTTGTGCTTCCATTGCATGAACTTTTGTTTGTTGATACGAGAAGTTGAAGGGGCTCACTGGATGAGGTAGTTCCTCTAAACCCACATTCCAGTTGGGCATACTAACCACAAGTGTCGGTGCAGAAGCCAGATAGAGCACGCGGAACATGGACATGTAAAGTGCTAACTAAATGTTTAACCCCTTCACCCCCAAGTGTGGTTTGCACGTTAATGACCGGGGCAATTTTTACAATTCTGACCACTGTCTCTTTATGAGGTTATAACTCTGGAACATTTCAACGGATCTTTGCGATTTTGAGATTGTTTTCTCGTGACATAGTGTACTTCACGTTAGTGGTAAAATTTCTTCGATATAACTTGTGTTTATTTTTCAAACTTTGAATTTTTATTCCCTTAAAACAGAGAAATATGTCACACAGCGTAGTAAATAAATAACATGTCTACTTTACATCAGCACAATTTTGGAACCAAAATTTTTTTTTGTTAGGAAATTATAAGGGTTAAAAGTTGACCAGCAATTTCTCATTTTTGCAACAAAATTTACAAAGCCATTTTTTTTAGGGACCACCTCACATTTGAAGTAACTTTAAGGGGTCTATATGGCAGAAAATACCAAAAGTGACATCATTCTAAAAACTGCACCCCTTAGGGTACTCAAAACCACATTCAAGAAGTTTATTAACCCTTCAGGTGCTTCACAGCGGCTGAAGCAACCTGGAAGGAAAAAATGAACATTTAACTTTTTAGTCACAAAAATGATCTTTTACAAACTTTTTTTTATTTCACAAGGGTAAAAGGAGAAAATGGACAGATAAAGTTGTTGTGCAATTTCTCCTGAGTGTGCCGATACCCCATATGTGGGGGAAAACCACTGTTTAGGCACTCAGCAGAGCTCGTAAGCGAAGGAGCGCCGTTTGACTTTTTCAAACCAAAATTGGCTGGAATTGAGATTGAACGCCATGTCGCGTTTGGAGAGCCACTGATGTGCCTAAACAGTGGAAACCCCCCACAAGTGACACCATTTTGGAAACTAGACCCCCAATGGAACTTATCTAGACCTGTTGTGAGCACTTTGAACCCCCAAGTGTTTCATAAAAGTTTATAATGCCTAGGTGTGAAAAAAAAACAATTTTCCACAAAAATGATTTTTTAATCCCAAATTTTTTTTTTTCCCAAGGAAATTGGACCCCAAGAGTTGTTGTCCAATTTGTCCTGAGTACGCTGATACCCCATATTTGGGGGAGAAACTGTTTGGGCGCTTGGAAAGGAAGTATTAACGTTTTTGAATGCAGACGTTGATGGGGGTCATATTCCGCTTGCAGTGCCCCAGATGTGCCTAAACAGTGGAAACCCCGAAAGTGACCCCATTTTGGAAACTAGACCCCCTAAGGAACTTATCTAGATCTGTGGTGAGCACTTTGAACCCCCAAGTGCTTCACACAAGTTTATAATGCCCGGGCATGAAAATAAAAAATCCTATTTTTTTTCCCACAAAAATGATCTTTTAGTCACCAATTTTTTATTTTCCCAAGGGTAACAGGAGAAATTGGACCACAAAAGTTGTGGTCCAATTTGTCCTGAGTATGTTGATACCCCATATGTGGGGGGAACCACTGTTTGGGCGCACGGCAGAGCTCGGAATGGAAGGAGCACCATTTGACTTTATCCAACAAAAATTGGCTGGAATTGAGATTGGATGCCATGTTGCATTTGGAGAGCCCCTGATGTGCCTAAACAGTTGAAACCCCCACAAGTGACCCCATTTTGGAAACTAAACCCCCTAAGGAACTTATCTAGATCTGTGGTGAGCAATTTGAACCCCCAAGTGCTTCACACAAGTTTATAACGTAGAGCCGTAAAATTAAAAAATCATGTTTTCCACAAAAATGATCTTTTCACCCCAATTTTTATTTTCCCAAGGGCAACAAGACCCCGAAAGTTATTGTGCAATTTGTCCTTAGTATGCTGATACCCCATATGTGGGGGTAAACCACTGTTTGGGTGCATGGCAGAGCTCGGAACGGAAGGAGCGCCGCTTGACTTTTTCAACGCAGAATTGGCTGGACGCCAAGTCGTGTTTGGAGAGCTCCCGATGTGCCTAAACAGTGGAAACCCCTACAAATGACACCATTTTGGAAACTAGACCCCTCAAGGAACTTATCTAGATGTGTGATGAGAACTTTGAACCCCAGGTGTTTCACTAAAGTTTATAAAGCCCGAGCATGAAAATAAAAAAATCATATTTTTTCCACAAACATGATCTTTTAGTCCCCAAACCCCCACAAGTGACCCCATTTTGGAAAATAGACCCCCAAGGAACTTATCTAGATGTGTGGTGAGCACTTTGAACCCCAAAGTGCTTCACAGACGTTTATAACGTACAGCCGTAAAAAATAAAAATCTTTTTTTTTTTTACAAAAATGATTTTTTTCGCCCCCAATATTTTATTTTCACATGGGTAACAGGAGAAATTGGACCCCAAAGTTGTTGTCCAATTTGTCCTGAGTACGCTGATACCCAATATGTGGGAGAAAACTACTGTATGGGCACACGTGGGGGCTTGGAAGGGAAGTAGTGACGTTTTGGATTGCAGACTTTGACGGAATGTTCTGCGGGCGTCATGTCGCATTTGGAGAGCCCCTGATGTGCCTAAACAGTGGAAACCCCCCACAAGTGACCCCATTTTGGAAAATAGACCCCACAAGGAACTTATCTAGATGTGTGGTGAGTGCTATGAAACCCCAAGTGCTTCACAGAAGTTTATAACGTAAGGCCGTAAAAAACAAAAAAATCATTTTTTTTTTACAAAAATGATATTTTCGCCCCCAATTTTTTATTTTCCCAAGGGTAACAGAAGAAATTGGACCCCAAGAGGTATTGTGCAATTTGTCCTGAGTATGCTGATACCCCATATGTGGGGATAAACTACTGTTTGGGAGCATGGCAGAGCTCAGAAGTGAAGGAGCACCGTTTGACTTTTTCAACGCAGAATTGGCTGGAATTTAGATCAGACGCCATGTCACATTTGGAGAGCCCCTGATGTGCCTAAACAGTGGAAACTCCCCAATTCTAACTCCAACCCTAACCCCAACACACCCCTAACCCTAGTCCCAACCCTAACCATAACCCTAACCACAAACCTAACCCTAACACATCCCTAACCCTAATCTCAACCCTAACCCTAATCCTAACTTTAGCCCCAACGCTAACCCTAACTTTAGCCACAACCCTAACCCTAACCCTAATGGGAAAATGGAAATAAATAAATTTTTTAAATTGTATTATTTTTCCCTAACTAAGGGGGTGATAAAGGGTGGGTTTATTTACTATTTATAGTGTGTTTTTATGTTTGGCAGCTGTCACGCTAAAAGATGCTTTTTATTGCAAAAAATAGTTTTTGCATCACCACATTTTGAGAGCTATAATTTTTGCATATTTTGGCCCACAGAGTCATGTGAGGTCTTATTTTTTGCGGTACGAGTTGACGTTTTTATTGGTACCATTTTTGAGCATGTGACATTTTTTGATCGCTTTTTATTTCGATTTTTGGGAGGTTAGAATGAACAAAAATCAGCAATTCATGAATTTCTTTTGGGGGGGACGTTGATACCGTCCCGCGTGTGGTAAAATTGATAAAGCAGTTTTATTCTTCGGGTTAGTATGATTACGGCGATACCTCATTCATATTTTTTTTATGTTTTGGCGCTTTTATACAATAAAAACAATTTTATATAAAAAATAATTATTTTTGCATCGCTTTATTCTGCGAGCTATAACTTTTTTATTTTTTCGCTGATGATGCTGTATCACCGCTCGTTTTTTTACGGGACAAGATGACGTTTTCAGCGGTACCATGTTTATATCGGTCTTTTTGATCGCCTGTTATTCCATTTTTTATTCGGTGGTATGATGATAACGCATTGTTTTTTTGCTTTGTTTTTTTATTTAAGGGGTTCACTAAAGGGGTTAACTAGTGGGACAGTTCTATACGGTGGGTCGTTACGGACACGGCGATACCAAATATGTGTACTTTATTGTTTTGTTTTTTTTATTTACATGAAGAAATAAATTTATTGGGGAATATTTTTTTTTCCTTTTTTTTGGAATTTTTTTTTACACATGTTATTTTTATTTTTTTTTACTTTTTTACTTTGTCCCAGGGTGGGACATCACTGTATAATGTCAGATCACTGGTCTGACAGTGTGCACAGCACTCTGTCAGACCAGCGATGTGACAGGCACTGCTGCAGGCTTTCTCAGCGCCTGCTCTCAGCAGGCACTGAGGAAGCCGCCTCCCTGCAGGACCCGGAAGGACCCCGCAGCCATCTTGGATCTGGGGTCCTGCAGGGAGGAGGGTCCATCGGAACGGCGCGATGCATCGCGCTGTTCTGAGGGTCTCACGGAAGCACTCAGGGAGCCCCCTCCCTGCACGATGCTTCCCTGTGCCCCGGTACACCGCGTTCATGTTTGATCGCGGTTTGTCAGGAGTTAATGTGCCAGGAGCGGTCTGTGACCACTCCTGGCACATAGTGCCAGGTGTCAGCTGTGATAATCAGCTGACACCCGGCCGCGATCGGCCGCGCTCCCCCCGGGAGCGCATCCGATCGCTGAGGCGTACTATCCCGTCCATGCTCAGATTGTCCCAGGGCACATGGATGGGATAGTACGTACGATGGCAGAAAGGGGTTAAAAAAGTCCTGGAAATCACATAAAGAAAACAGATTAGCAGAACTACTAATGAACATAGGCAAACAGGAGGTGACATGGAGACGTAGAAAGGTAACAGACAAAACTATGGAGTGACAAGAAATTCTGATATCATGGAATCTTTACATAACCAGGAAGACATCCTAAAAACTGCAGGAGGGCAAGTAGAAGAGGTCACAGAAACTTGAGGACAGGTAGTAGACAAAACCTCAGAGTGACAAAGTCTAAAACTTTGGATGCCGCAGACAGCTAGGAAGACGTCCTGGAAAGCACAGTCAGGTTGATACTGAAACCCGCAAACAGATTGATACTGGAAACCGTAGGCAGGTCAATAGGATAACTGGAACTAGAAGCTGTAGACAACCAGGAAGATGTCCAGGAAATTATAGGCAAGTAGGTAGCGATATTGGAAATCGCAGGAAGGTAATCAGAGATAATGGAAACCATAGGGAAGTTGGTGAGGTGTTCCATAGGTAGCAAGATTACTGGATACTACAGACAAGCCGGTAACGATAATAGAAACTGCAGGCAGCTAGGTAACAAGGTTACTGGAAACCACAGACAAGTAATTCAGGGACTGAAAACTACAAACAAGCAGGAGACGTTCTGATGAATGTTGGTGAACTGATGGACACTGCACAGCAGACTAAGAAAGTTAGCACAAGTGTTAGAGCAATACCAAGGCACATGTGTGTCTCTAGTGAACTTCTATATAGAGAAGGCAAATAAATCCAGCATTCACAGCTGAAATAGTTGAGTATATTAAAACATCACATTTATTTTAATAACTAAAAGGCAGGAAAAAATTAAAAATCTGTTGATAAAATGAATAGGGGAGAGAAACAATGGGTCTATTAATTTTGAGTTTACCGTTTTTAGTCTTGACAAAGTGTGTGCCCTCGCTCTGAAATTTTATAAGAAAACACTGGAAAAGCACCAATGAGCTTGGGGATAAAAAGTATAACAGCTCATGGAACAGATTAACACTTCATGAAATTAAGATCTTGAATGCTACAAGTGTAAGTATAAATAAATATACTGAATGGGATGCATTTAGAGAGTGCTGGCCAGCGCCCCTGATCGAATAGTTTGGGCGTGACTAATAGGCTGTGAATCAGACTCTTTGCATTACCTGCATGTGAACAGCACCCTATACAAGCCTCTATTGTGCAAACATACAGTGGATATGGAAAGTGTTCAGACCCCTTTAAATTTTTCACTCTTTGCTTCTTTGCATCCATTTGGTAAATTCAAAAAAAGTTAATCTTTTTCTCATTACTGTACACTCTGCATCCCATCTTGACTGAAAAAAAACAAATGTAAAAATTTTTGCAAATTTATTAAAAAATAAAAACTTAAATATCACATGGTCATAAGGATTCAGACCCTTTGCTCAGACACTCATATTTAAGTCACATGCTGTCCATTTCCTTGTGATCCTCTTTGAGATAGTTCTACCTCTTCATTGGAGTCCAGCTGTGTTTAATTAAATTGATAGGACTTGATTTGTAAAGGCACACACCTGTCTATATAAGACTTCACAGCTCACAGTGCATGTCAGAACAAATGAGAATCATGAGGTCAAAGGAACTGGCCAAGGAGCTCAGAGACGGAATTTTGGCATTGTGTTTATATGAGCACAGTGGCCTCCATAATCCTTAAATGGAAGAAGTTTGGGACCACCAGAAGTCTTCCTAGACCTGGCCGTCCAGCCAAACTGAGCAATCGTGGGAGAAGAGCTTTGGTGTGAGAGTTAAAGAAGAACCCCAAGATCACTGTGGCTGAGATCCACAGATGCAGTAGGGAGATGGGAGAAAGTTCCACAAAGACAAATATCACTGCAGCCCTCCACCAATCAGGCCTTTATGGCAGAGTGGCCCGATGGAAGCCTCTCCTCAGTGCCAGACATATGAAAGTCCGCATAGAGTTTGCTAAAAAACACATGAGGGAACTCCCAGACTATGAGAAATAAGATTCTCTGGTCTGATGAGACGAAGATAGAACTTTTTGGTAATAATTCTAAGCGGTATGTGTGGTGAAAACCAGGCACTGCTCAACACCTGCCTTATACAATCCCAACAGTGAAACATGGTTGTGGCAGCATCATGCTATGGGGGTGTTTTTCAGCTGCAGGGACAGGATGACTGTTTGCAATTGAAGGAAACATGAATGTGGCCAAGTACAGAGATATACTGGATGAAAACCTTTTCCAGAGTGCTCTGGACCTCAGATTTGGCCAAAAGTTCACCTTTCAACAGGAAAATGACCCTAACCACACAGCTAAAATAATAAAGGAGTGAATTTAGAACAACTCTGTGACCATTCTTGACTGGCCCAGCCAGAGCTCTGACCTAAACCAAATTGAGCATCTCTGGAGAGACCTGAAAATGGTTGTCCACCAACGTTCACCATCCAACCTGACGGAACTGGAGAGAATCCCCACATCCAGGTGTAAAAAACATGTTGCATCATTCCCAAGAAGACTCATGGCTGTACTAGCTCAAAAGCGTGCTTCTATTCAATACTGAGCAAAAGGTCTGAATACCTATGACCATGTGATATTTCTGTTTTTTATTTTAATAAATTTGCTAAAATTTCTACATTTCTGTTTTTTTCAGTCAAGATGGGGTGCAGAGTGTACATTAATGAGAAAAAAAATGAACTTTTTTAAATTTACCAAATGGCTGCAATGAAACAGAGTGAAAAATTTAAAGTGGTCTGAATACTTTCCGTACCCAGTGGATCTAGGCCGAGTTAGAGCAATGGCTGTCTCCACTAAACCTTGTGCCAGGGAAGGCTGTGTGCGATAATTGTGCAAACCTGGAGGCGGCCCTACACCGTGGCAACCTCACACATGTGCCTTGTATGGCTCGCTTCATCAACCTGATGGCACAGCAATTTCTCCACCACTATACCGTCCTGGATGTGCTGCTGCAGAAAGCACGATCACTGTGTGATCACTTACGATGATCGCACACTGCAGGTCATTGACTTGCATCTCTACAGAGGTCTTTTGGCCAACCGGTTAACTGTATCGATGATACAACACATTGGAATTTCAGTAAATAAAAGTCATTTTTATCTCACAAGTTCACTTTGTGCATGGCTGTCATCCCAGGAAAATCTAATCAGTAGTATAAAATCTAGCACCAAAAGGTTGCACTCCAGCGAACTTTATTCCAAATCCTCATATAAAAGCATGGACAGCCGACAGTAGAAAAAATGGCAGAGATAGCAGAGGTCCCAGACACCGGTTTATGCGTTTCAGGGATAATATGCCTCTTAACGTTGGAATTTTACTCTGCACATGTTGCAGCGGATCTGGCAGCAGCGACAAGCCCTAGTGAAGTATGTCTTTTTGTATAGCCTGTGCCACCGCAGTCCAGACATGGTGCAAATCATGCTTGTGGATTGGGCACAGGTGAAGGACTTCTGTACACTTCTGCACAGTTCTGAAATGGCTCCTTAGATGGTTAGCTGTAATGATGCCATCATCAGCATCACTGTTTCGGTCATCTACATACTGGAGCACACTTTGAATAGTCTGTGTGAGGAGGTGATGATCCCAGAGGAAAAGTTGGAAGCAAAGGAGGATGCAGAAGGGATAACAATATACCAAATTTCCAGACTGCCGTCACACAGGTGGGTGCCATGGGAGGGTGGCTTACAGCGATCAAAGGGGGCTCATGGTACCAGACAAACTGTTAGTGAAGATGCAGGAGCTGAGGAACGCATTGAGGAGGACAAGGTGATGGACTTGCAACAGTCAGGAGATGAAGAGGATAATGATACGCTATCTGCTGTCCGTGGTTGGGGGAGGGCATGGAGGAAGCAACCTTGAATGTTACCCTGCCACCAACACAGCATTGACTTGGACCTCTTGGAAGTGTTAAGTTTAGAAATAGCGCTGACTACTGGGTTGCCACTCTGTTAGATCCACTGCTCAAGAGTAAATTTATCCAGATGTTTCCCACCCTGGAAAGGTACAGTTAGGTCCATAAATATTTGGACAGAGACAACATTTATCTAATTTTGGTTCTAGACATTACCACAATGAATTTGAAACAAAACAAATCAGATGCAGTTGAAGTTCAGACTTTCAGCTTTCATTTGAGGGTATCCACATTAAAATTGGATGAAGGGTTTAGGAGTTTTAGCTCCTTAACATGTGCCACCCTGTTTTTAAAGGGACCAAAAGTAATTGGACAGATTAAATAATTGTAAATAAAATGTTCATTTCTAGTACTTGGTTGAAAACCCTTTGTTAGCAATGACTGCCTGAAGTCTTGAACTCATGGACATCACCAGACACTGTGTTTCCTTCTTTTTGATGCTCTGCCAGGCCTTCACCGCGGTGGTTTTCAGTTGTTGTTTGTTTGTGGGCCTTTCTGTCTGAAGTTTAGTCTTTAACAAGTGAAATGCATGTTCAATTGGGTTGAGATCAGGTGACTGACTTGGCCATTCAAGAATATTCCACTTCTTTGCTTTAATAAACTCCTGGGTTGCTTTGGCTTTATGTTTTGGGTCATTGTCCATCTGTAGTATGAAACGACGACCAATCAGTTTGGCTGCATTTGGCTGGATCTGAGCACACAGTATGGCTCTGAATACCTCAGAATTCATTCGGCTGTTTCTGTCCTGTGTCACATCATCAATAAACACTAGTGACCCAGTGCCACTGGCAGCCATGCATGCCCAAGCCATCACACTGCTTCCGCCATGTTTTACAGATGATGTGGTATGCTTTGGATCATGAGCTGTACCACGCCTTCGCCATACTTTTCTCTTTCCATCATTCTAGTAGAGGTTGATCTTGGTTTCATCTGTCCAAAGAATGTTCTTCCAGAACTGTGCTGGCTTTTTTAGATGTTTTTTAGCAAAGTCCAGCCTAGCCTTTTTATTCTTGATTCTTATGAGTGGCTTGCACCGTGCAGTGAACCCTCTGTATTTAATTTCATGCAGTCTTCTCTTTATGGTAGATTTGGATATTGATACGCCTACCTCCTGGAGAGTGTTGTTCACTTGGTTGGCTGTTGTGAAGGGGTTTCTCTTCACCATGGAGAGTATTCTGCGATCATCCACCACTGTTGTCTTCCGTGGGCTCCCAGGTCTTTTTGGATTGATGAGTTCACCAGTGCTTTCTTTCTTTCTCAGAATGTACCTGTCATGGGTGCATCGCCATGAAGATCATCGCGATTGCACATTCTGACTTCTCACAGCTGAGCTGCTGTTTCTTTGTTTTTTGGTAATGAGAGAGTTAATTTTTCCTAGCTCTTTGCTAAGGCTAGGTGCAGCCTCGCCCGGCTGCTTTTGATTATGTTCTAATTAGTTTCCTTTATATTTCTGCCAGTCTGGGTGTTAGACGCCGGTGAAAGCATTCATGTAGTTTAGCAGACTGGATCGGTTCTGAGAATATTTAAGCTAAGAGCTCCTTAGTTGTTTTTACTCTTACAGCTTATAGTTTTTTTCTCTGAGACCTTAGGTGTTCCTACTGTGTGTGAGTGTTGTATGTAAGACTTTATTTACTTTATGTCTTGTCTTTGTTGTATGTCTTTCTGTTCATTAACCGTTACCTGTTCATTCCCTTTGGTGGTATTCAGGGTCCTTCTTAGGACTAGAATACAGTTGGCAGGGATTGATAGGAGACAGGGTTTACGCTGGTGGCCTGGACCTCTGTACCTTTAACAGTACCTCCAGGTTGAGGGATTAGTTAGGACCCCAGTTTAGGGTCAGCTTAGACCCCGGTCACCCTCTAGCCGGAGACAGCGTATAACGGATTCCGTTTTGACCCTTTGGACATTCTGACAGGTAAATCTATGTTATCATATATCTATGCGCATGTTATATAGTATGTTGCCCTTTTGATATAGATTACTGACATCACATATATATATCTGCTATACAGCGTGACAGTACCAAACTGTAGATTTTGCCACTCCTAAAGTTGTAGCAATTTCTCGGATGGGTTTTTTCTGTTTTTTGCAGCTTAAGGATAGCTTGTTTCACCTGCATGGAGAGCTCCTTTGACCGCATGTTTCCTTCACAGCTAAACCTTCCAAATGCAAACACCACACCTCAAATCAACACCAGCCCTTTTATCTGCTTAATTGAGAATGATATAATGAAGGGATTGCCCACACCTGTCCATGAAATAGCCTTGGAGTCAATTGTCCAATTACTTTTGGTCCCTTTAAAAACAGGGTGGCACATGTTAAGGAGCTGAAACTCCTAAACCCTTCATCCAATTTTAATGTGGATACCCTCAAATGAAAGCTGAAAGTCTGAACTTCAACTGCATCTGATTTGTTTTGTTTCAAATTCATTGTGGTAATGTCTAGAACCAAAATTAGATAAATGTTGTCTCTGTCCAAATATTTATGGACCTAACTGTATGCGCGCATGCTGGAGTATCGAAATATGTTTGTAGACAATCTTAAGAATAGTTTTCCCCAAGACAGCAGTGAGGCACACAAGGTGCATCCCAGTTGTAGACATCCAACCCGGGAACGTCATGGAGTCATCTCCAAAACATTAGCAGCAGCAGTGTAAGTGTCATAAGCAATGTCTGTGAGCCTTTTAACACAATTTTTAGACCAGCCCGTGTAGCAGCAGAACAGATTACAAGTCTGTCATGTTGTGAACGATTGGAGAGGATGTTGCAGGAGTATCTGGAGCTCAATATCAATGCCATTAGGGGGAAGTTGGACCCTTTTCAATATTGACTTACAAAAACAGAAGATTGGCCTCAGCTCGCCTGTCACGCCTTGGAGGTTTTGTCATGTCCTGCAGCAAGCGTTCTTTCCGAACGTGTCTTCAGCACTGCTGGTGGTGTCCTAAGGGATAAGCGCATCCGGTTGTCCCTCAAAGTGTAGACCACTTAACTTTCTTTAAAATTAACAAGTCATAGATCTACGATGACTTTTGCACCCCAGTCACAGATTTGGTAGACTAGGCTATGGTGTCGTTTTTAGCATCATGTATTGAATTTGCTTTATTGAGGTCTGTGCCATCTTTGTGGTGTCTTCTATGCCTGCTGTTGCTACTGCTGCTGATGTGACAAACAAATTTTTGAAATGTAGAGACTCCAAGTTGGGTCTCCATCTGGTGGGTTGACTGTGTTGGACGGTGTGTCAAAGGCCTATTATAAGATTTCTACTCTGTGGAAATTGATGCCACTTTAGGTGATGTGTAACAAATATTTTTTGAAATGTGGAGATTCCAAGTTGGGTCTCCATCTGGTGGGTTGCCGGTGATGGAAGGTGTGTCAGAAGTCAGAAGCCTATTAAACTGTTTCTATTCTGTTCAAACTGATGCCACTTTTGTGCTGTGTGACAATAATTTCTCTGAAATGTGGAGACTCCAAGTTCGGTCTCCATCTGATGGGTTGCACTTGTAAGTAGGTCTCCCAGATAGGCAGGCCTGCACTCACTTTCAGTCAACTACCTATGTTACTTTCCTTACATTTTTCACTACCCATATTACATTTTTCTATCAATAGTAGTCTATAAAACTGATGTTTGTGCCATCTGAGTCTGGATTTGATAAAACAAAAAAAATTGGAGGTGTTGCATGAGGTATCATTAAGGCTTACATTGCTTCCTTAACCCCTTCCCGACCCATGACGCCACATAGGCGTCATGAAAGTCAGTGCCAATCCGACCCATGACGCCTATGTGGCGTCATGAAAGGATCGCGTCCCTGCGGGTCGGGTGACCGGGGTCACTGAAAGGTCACCCGACCCACCGGCACAGGACCCTTTGTGCTTCACCACAGGGGGGTTGGCTTAACCCCCCCGTGGCCACAATCGCTCTGATTGGCTGTTAAAAGTGAAACAGCCAATCAGAGCAATCTGTAATATTTCACCAATATAATTGGTGAAATATTACAATCCAGCCATGGCCGATGCTGCAATAGCATCTGCCATGGCTGGACACCGAGCCCTGACCCCCCCACACGGATTCACGGCGGCGATCGGCCGCCGCCACCGAAAGATGGCAGCGGTCGGTCACCGCCATCACTAAAAGCTCCCCTCGTCCTGGCCTCCGCTGCCCCCACCTTCCGATCCCCCCCCTCACTTCCGACCCCCATACTTACCTCTCCCGGTCCACCGATGTCCCTGGATCCTTCCCGGCGGCTGCCCGGGATTCTTCATGGGCGCCGCCATCTTGGAAAATGGCGGGCGCATGCGCAGTGCGCCCGCCGGCCGGCGCATGCGCAGTGTTCCCTGCATAGTCAAAAATTTATTTTGATCACTGTGATAAACTGTCACAGTGATCAAAATAAAAAAAAGTAAGTGAACCCCCCCTGTCATAGGTAGGGACAAATAATAAAGAATTTTTTTTTTTCCTATTAGGCCCTGTGCACACGTTGCAGATTTCGCTGCGGATCCGCAGCTGATTTCGCTGCTGATCCGCAGCTGATTTCGCTGCTGATCCGCAGCGGATTTCGCTGCTGATCCACAGCGGATTTCGCTGCTGATCCGCAGCGGATTTTGCTGCTGATCCGCAGCTGATTTCGCTGCTGATCCGCAGCTGATTTCGCTGCTGATCCGCAGCGGATTTCGCTGCTAATCCGCAGCTGATTTCGCTGCGGATCAGCAGCGGATTTCGCTGCTGATCCGCAGCTGATTTCGCTGCTGATCCACAGCTGTTTTCGCTGCTGATCCGCAGCGGATTTCGCTGCTGATCCGCAGCGGATTTCGCTGCTAATCCGCAGCTGATTTCGCTGCTGATCCGCAGCTGATTTCGCTGCTGATCCGCAGATGATTTAGCTGCGGATCCGCAGCGGATTTGGCGCTGCGGATCCACAGCAGATCCAGAAACCATGTACAGTACAATGCAAATAAACGGTAAAAAAAAACGCTGTGCACATGCTGCAGATTTTTCAGCGCAGATTTGCTGCGGTTTTAAATCCGCAGCATGTCAATTCTTTGTGCTGATTCCGCAGCGATTTTACACCTATTCCATTATAGGCGTAAAACCGCAGAGAAAAACCGCAGCAAATCCACGCTAAATACGCAGGTAAAAGGCAGGTCGTTTTACCTGCGGATTTTAGAAAAATCCGCAAGTGAATCCGCAACGTGTGCACGGGGCCTTAGGGTCAGGCTGGGTTCATATTGCATTATGGCAGTCCGTTAGATGAACTGCGTTTCACCGCGGTATAACGCGGTGTAACGCAGTCCGTTAACGCTGCCATTCACCCCATTTGTGTGCGCATCGCAACGCATGCCATGAAGCGGCATGTGTTCGCGACGTGTCGTCATTCAGTGACGGAGCCTTGGACGCAGGCTGCAGCGTCTGGGCTCCATCACCGCTAGCACAGATGAATCATCGCTGATTCCTCTGCACTAGCGGGTATAGCATAACGCGATCGCGTTATGCTATACCGTTACCAGCCCGTCAACGCTACGTGTTGAACGGGCTGGTAAAACGCAATATGAACCCAGCCTTAGGGTTAGAACTAGGGTTAGGGTTAGAACTAGGGTAAGGGTTGGAATTAGGGTTAGGGTTGGAATTAGGGTTAGGGTTGGAATTAGGGTTAGGGTTGGGATAAGTGTTAGGGGTGTTTTGGGGTTAGGGTTGGGATTAGGGTTAGGCTTGTGGTTAGGTTTATGGTTAGAGTTGGGATTAGGGTTAGGGGTGTGTTGGGGTTAGGGTTATGGTTAGGGTTTGTATTAGGGTTAGGGGTGTGTAGGGGTTAGGGTTGGGGTTAGGGGTGTGTTGGGGTTAGGGTTGGAGTTAGAATTGAGGGGTTTCCACTATTTAGGCACATCAGGGGGTCTCCATACGCGACATGGCGCCACCATTGATTCCTGCAAATTTTGCGTTCAAAAGTCAAACAGTGCTCCCTTTATTCCAAGCCCCGACGTGTACCCAAACAGTGGTTTACCCCCACATATGGGGTATCAGCGTACTCGGAAAAATTGCACAACAACTTTGGGGGTCTTATTTCTCCTGTTACTGTTGGGAAAAAAAAATTGGGGACTAAAAAGTTATTTTTGTGGAAAAAAATGATTTTTTTATTTTCACGGCTCTGCGCTATAAACTTCTGTGAAGAACTTGGGGGTTCAAAGTTCTCACCACACATCTAGATAAGTTCCTTGCGGGGTCTAGTTTCCAAAATGGGGTCACTTGTGGGGAGTTTATACTGTTTAGGCACATCAGGGACTCTGCAAACGTAACATGACGCCCGCAGACCATTCCATCAAGTCGGCATTTCAAAACGTCACTACTTCCCTTCCGAGCCCCGAAGTGTGCCCATACAGTAGTTTTCTCCCACATATGGGATATCAGCGTACTCAGGACAAATTGGACAACAACTTTTGAGGTTTAATTTCTCCTGTTACCCTTGGGAAAATAAAAAAATTGGGGACTAAAAGATCATGTTTGTGGAAAAAATATGATTTTTTTATTTTCATGGCCCGGCGTTATAAACTTCTGTGTAGCCCTTGGGGGTTCAAGGTGCTCACTACACATCTAGATAAGCTCCTTGGGGGGTCTAGTTTCCAAAATGGGGTCACTTGTGGGGGGTTTCTACTGTTTAGGCACATCAGGGGCTCTGCAAACGCAACATGACGCCTACAGAACATTCCATCAAGTCTGCATTCCAAAATGGCGCTCCTTCCCTTCTGTGCTCTCCCATGCGCCAAAACAGTGGTTCCCCCCCACATATGGGGTACCAGTGTACTCAGGACAAACTGTACAACAACTTTTGTGGTCCAATTTCTCCTGTTACCCTTGTGAAAATAAAAAATTGCGGGTTAAAAAAATCAGTTTTTGAGGAAAAAAATGATTTTTTATTTTCACGGCTCTGCATTACAAACTTCTGTGAAGCACGTGGGGGTTCAAGGTGCTCACCACAC
This sequence comes from Oophaga sylvatica, assembly GCA_033576555.1. Classification (NCBI taxonomy): domain Eukaryota; kingdom Metazoa; phylum Chordata; class Amphibia; order Anura; family Dendrobatidae; genus Oophaga; species Oophaga sylvatica. The sequence continues at coordinate 386,617,238 of JARQOD010000006.1, read as the reverse complement.
ATCTAGTTAAGTTTCCTGAGGGGTCTAGTTTACAAAATGTGGTCACTTGTGGGGGGTTTCTACTGTTTAGGCACATCAGGGGCTCTGCCCGCCCGCAGACCATTCCATCAAGTCGGCATTTCAAAGCGTCACTACATCCCTTCCAAGCCCTGACGTGTGCCCAAACAGTGGTTCTCCCCCACATGTGAGGTACTAGCATACTTAGGACAAATTAGACAACAACTTTTGGTGTCCAATTTCTCCTGTAACCATTGTGAAAATAAAAAATATGGGGCTAAATAATCATTTTTTGAGAAAAAAAAATATTTTTTATTTTCACGGCTCTGCGTTATAAACTTTTGTGAAGCACCTGGGGGTTCAAAGTGCTCACTGTGCATCTGCATAAGTTTCTTAGGGGGTCTAGTTTCCAAAATGGGGTCATTTGTGGGGGAGCTCCAAAGTTTAGGCATACAGGGGCTCTCCAAACATGACATGGTGTCCGCTAACGACTGGAGCTAATTTTCCATTCAAAAAGTCAAATGGCGCTCCTTCCCTTCTGAGCCCTGCCGTGCGCCCAAACAGTGGTTTATGACCACATATGAGGTATCTGTGTACTCAGGAGAAATTGCCCAACAAATTTTAGGATCCAATTTATACTGTTGCCCATGTGAAAATGAAAAAACTGAGGCTAAAATAAAATTTTTGTGAAAAAAAAAGTACTTTCTTTTTTTTTACGGATCAATTTGTGAAGCACTTGGGGGTTCAAAGTGCTCACTCTGCATCTAGATAAGTTCCTTGGGGGGTCTAGTTTCCAAAATGGGGTCATTTGTGGGGGAGCTCCAATGTTTAGGCACACAGGGACTCTCCAAATGCGACATGGCATCCGCTAAATATTCCAGCATATTTTCCATTCAAAAAGTCAAATTGCGCTCCTTCCATTCTGAGCCCTGCCGTGCGCCCAAACAGTGGTTTATGACCACATATGAGGTATCGGTGTACTCAGGATAAATTGCCCAACTAATTTTAGGATCCATTTTATACTGTTGCCCATGTGAAAATGAAAAAACTGAGGCTAAAATAAAATTTTTGTGAAAAAAAAAGTACTTTCTTTTTTTTTACGGATCAATTTGTGAAGCACCTGGGGGTTCAAAGTGCTCACTCTGCATCTAGATAAGTTCCTTGGGGAGTCTAGTTTACAAAATGGGGTCACTTGTGGGGGAGCTCCAATGTTTAGGCACACAGGGACTCTCCAAATGCCACATGGCAACCGCTAAATATTCCAGCATATTTTCCATTCAAAAAGTCAAATGGCGCTCCTTCCCTTCTGAGCCCTGCCGTGCGCCCAAACAGTGGTTTATGACCACATATGAGGTATCGGTGTACTCGGGAGAAATTGCCCAACAAATTTTAGGATCCATTTTATCCTGTTGCCCATGTGAAAATGAAAAAACTGAGGCTAAAAGAAAATTTTTGTGAAAAAAAAAGTACTTTCTTTTTTTTATGGATCAATTTGTGAAGCACCTGGGGGTTCAAAGTGCTCACTCTGCATCTAGATAAGTTCCTTGGGGGGTCTAGTTTCCAAAATGGGGTCACTTGTGGGGGAGCTCCAATGTTTAGGCACACAGGGACTCTCCAAATGTGACATGGCAACCGCTAAATATTCCAGCATATTTTCCATTCAAAAAGTCAAATGGCGCTCCTTCCCTTCTGAGCCCTGCCGTGCGCCCAAACAGTGGTTTATGACCACGTATGAGGTATCGGTGTACTCAGGAGAAATTGCCCAACAAATTTTAGGATCCATTTTATCCTGTTGCCCATGTGAAAATGAAAAACTGAGGCTAAAAGAAAATTTTTGTGAAAAAAAAGTACTTTCTTTTTTTTACGGATCAATTTGTGAAGCACCTGGGGGTTCAAAGTGCTCACTCTGCATCTAGATAAGTTCCTTGGGGGGTCTAGTTTCCAAAATGGGGTCACTTGTGGGGGAGCTCCAATGTTTAGGCACACAGGGACTCTCCAAATGCGACATGGCAACCGCTAAATATTCCAGCATATTTTCCATTCAAAAAGTCAAATGGCTCTCCTTCCCTTCTGAGCCCTGCCGTTCGCCCAAACAGTGGTTTATGACCACATATGAGGTATCTGTGTACTCAGGAGAAATTGCCCAACAAATTTTAGGATCCATTTTATCCTGTTGCCCATGCAAAAATGAAAAAATTGATGCTAAAAGAAAAATTTTGTTGGAAAAATTAAAATGTCCATTTTTTTCCTTCCACGTTGCTTTAGTTCCTGTGAAGCACCTGAACGGTTAATAATCTTCTTGAATGTAGTTTTGAGTAGCTTGAGGGGTGCAGTTTTTATAATGGTGTCACTTTTGGGTATTTTCTGCCATATAGACCCCTCAAAGTGACTTCAAATGTGAGATGGTCCCTAAAAAAAATGGTTTTGTAAATTTTGCTGTAAAAATGAGAAATCGCTGGTCAACTTTTAACCCTTATAACTTCCTAACAAAAAAATATGTTGTTCCCAAAATTGTGCTGATGTAAAGTAGACATGTGGGAAATGTTATTTATTAACTATTTTGTGTCACATAACTCTCTGGTTTAACAGAATAAAAATTCAAAATTTGAAAATTGCGAAATTTTCAAAATTTTGGCCAAAGTTCCATTTTTTTCACAAATAAACGCAAAAATTATCGACCTAAATTTACCACTAACATGAAGCCCAATATGTCACGAAAAAACAATCTCAGAATCGCTAGGATCCGTTGAAGCGTTCCTGAGTTATTACCTCATAAAGGGACACTGGTCAGAATTGCAAAAAATGGCCTGGTCATTTAGGTCAAAATAGGCTGGGTCATGAAGGGGTTAACCACCAGGCCCTCATTGAAACTTCAATTCCAAGCTGTAATTGCTGGACCACACCAAGATACCTCCTGCATGGCCCATGCTTTCTTCTTGTGTGCGATTATAACAGTTTCTACTGTGGGTCAATTGATCAGTTAAATACCTGTGTTACTATTCTTATTTTTCTATCAATAGTACTCTATGAAACTGATATTTGTGCCATCTGAGTGTGGCTGGAATAAAAAAAAATTGGAGGTGTTGCATGTGGTATCATGTCTCCCAGCTAGGAAGGCTTATCACATTCTTAACCTCACAGCACACATAAGCAATATGCTAATATGTTACTATATGTTACAATATTTTTTTAATCCAAATGACAAATTTCATACTTACCTCCTATACCACCCTTGTTTAAAATGACCAGTTCCATTTCTTTTCCTTTGTTTGGAAATAACTTTACCCATTTTTTAACTCTACCTCCATACCACCCTTGCTTAATGCAAACTTCATTTTCATATCATCTGGGGTGATGTGAATTAGCTAAACATTCACAGATGTTTATTGAGGTGTTTACTTGACTGTATTTTTGCTGTAGACTATATTTAGCTTACTAATATACTGTAACTATGTCAAGTATGTATATATTTTTCTTCTATATTAATTTTATAATATGGTCCATTTTCATTACATGTTCCAAGACTGATGAAGGTCCAAGTTATGTGACTGAAACGTGACACATGAATTATGTGAGATTTCTCCACTGGAATTAAACTTTCATTTTTTTGCATGTTGAAAGAGTGCCAGATCTTTTGCATTTTTACATAAGGAGTGGTATCCTATTTAGGCACCATTTTATATGGAGTGACCTGCATCCTTGTTGTAAAGCTAAGAAGGCTTTTGCCGCTACTTAACCACCACCAGGTCCTCATTGAAACTTCAATTCCAAGCTGTAAATGCTGGGCCACATCAAGATGACTCATTCATGGCCCATGGCTTATTTCTTGTGTGCCATTGCAACAGTTTCTACTGTGGGTCAATTGATCAGTCAAATACCTGTGTTACTATTCTTACATTTTTCTACCAATAGTAGTCAAAGAAACTGATGTTTGTGCCATCTGAGTGTGCCTGGAATAAAAAAGTGGAGGTTTTGCATGAGGTAGGAGGTCTCCCAGCTAAGAAGGCTTACATTGCTCCCTTAACCACCAGGTCCTCATTGAAACTTCAGTTCCAAGAGGTAAATACTGGGCCAGGCACTGATACCTCATGCATTTCCCATGGCTGACTGCTGCTGTGCCATTTGCAAATTTCTATTGTGGGTCAATTGATGTCACTTTTCCTGGTGTCTGCCCCTAACTTTATTGTTTGGGAATCTTTTCCTCACTAGAGATGAGCGAATATTTCAATGTTCGGTTCAGATTATGATTGCCAAATTTACAATCTTCGCTGATATATTTGTCGAGTATTCACCGAACATAGCCGAATGCTTTTCATGTCAATAGGAGGCAAAAACAAACGCATGCACAACACCTTCTAACAGTCCAACAATGTCAAATCACATCAAATGAGGGACAGACACCAGGAAAGCATTTACAGCTTTCAATTGAACGTCAAAGTAAGACGAGGTGGATGAGGGATTGGTGTAAGCCTTTTGTGCTGGGAGCCCTGATACCACATGTAACAGCTCAACCTGCTTTCATGCTGAGCCACACTCAGATGGCACAAATATCTATTTTGTAGACTACTATTGTCAGAAAAATATAAGGATAGTAACACGGGCTGTTGACTCCAAAGAAGTGGAGGACTGACGTCCCTGAGGCCTACTGCTACAGGCAACACGCATAAATGAGGCTCAACCTTTATGGCAGTTTTCGCCTGCTGCCACTTATCCGAGTTGGTATTTGGTAGGCCACCTAGATACGCCTCTCCAGTTTTTCATAGGGATAGAGCACAATGGTTCCACCACCTTGTCCGTTACAGTCTACATCTGCTGGATTGGCTGTAGTGGAAGAGGTGTTGGTCCCCACTATACTAGTTCTACTCTATTGCAATTAATGCTACTTTGTTGGTGTCTGCCACTAACTATTTTTCTATCAAATAAGGTGGTTTAACCTATGTTACTTGAAATAAGCATTTTTTGCACAAAATGTTTTATGCAAGCTATCTGGCACTTTTATTGCACTTTAAATATCTTTCCATCTAAACAGGTTTGGCCTATTTTGTACAATTGAAATGATTAAGGGTGGTTGCATCTACATATTTTTATTAGCACTTACTTGTGCATAACTCTTTGCTAGGTGTAACTACCTTTGTGCGAAATTTCCATATACTGTCATAATTAACATATGAGCCTTCTGACCTCCTTTACATGCACTCAGTTTATCTACTTTAAAGACACAGCAGCTCATGTAAGTCCATTTGCATTTTTCAGTATAAGGAAACCCACTCCCTGCTGATACGCTGGTTTTACATCATAAAACTATTAGTCCAAATGTATATACAATTCCAGTTTACACCTTAGTATACAGGTTCAGAATGATCTTTGTATTTAGACTGTGGTCCTATTATAAATGTTATACACCCCATGTTTGTAGTTTAAATTTTGCATTTGTATCCCCACTAAATTTTATTTGTATTTATCTGTTATGTACGGTATGTTTCAATAAAATTTGCATTATTTTATTTATTTTATTATACTCATACACTACTTGAATCAGTGTTAATGCTGCTGTAATCAAAGGACTTAAGAAGCTGACATGAGCATGGAGTATGAAAATGCCTGTAGTAATTCAAGTTTCCTCCTACTCTGCCTCATTCAAGTGAATGAAGCTACCAAACTGCAGCATAGTACGCTCATTTCTTAAGGTGGTTGTTCAGAACTGACATTGATGATCTATTCACAGGGTAGGTCCTTAATACGAGATTGTTGGACATCTATCACCAGGTATCTCTACCGATCAATTGATATTTGCGCTTATAGGTTTCAGACTTCAGCTGATCACTGGGCTGCCAGGTTTTGTATCCTCACAGATCTCATGATGACTCATGATCTCCTGATGACCTTGACAGCCTCTTTAAGTTTTGGTTACAGACGTAAATTTGTACAAGATGCAAATTTTTAAATGGATCACTTTAGATTTACATAATAATCAGTTATCCCTGGGATCTCCCTTTATGTGATTAAATGTATATATAAATACTATATATTTATATTTACATTTGTTTTCCTATTAAACCTTTATTTTTCACATTCACTTGGTCATTAACCTTCATATATCTTTCTGTATTCTTGCTGCTTCAATCATTTGCTGAAGAACTCCTATATTTGCTGTGTATTCTAGTATCTGTGACATATGTTTGATAATATGTGATGAAAGGTAAAAAAATAATTATTGTTAGAATTGTATCCACTTATTGTGTTTCTTTAATAAAACAAAGTAACTGATATTAAATGCTAATCAGCATATCCATCAGTGAAAAGAAAGCATCAAAGCGAATGTCACGTTCTTTTCAAGCAAAGAAGACTACACAGTGAACGATCCTCTGGAAGAAGACATTGAATATTTTTACATCATTAAACATCATAGTAAAGCAAATAACAATGGCGTTACAAGGAGAGGACACTTCAGCCTTTACATTAACTGGCATTCAGATACATAATACGAGCAATCACACTTTGGGAAACAATTCAGGAGAGTTGAATGTTCTCACATTTGACCTTTACACCAGATTTCTCTTTTAATATTCTTAAAAAGCGCAGAACATGCTTCATAGTTGCCCATTTCATACTAATAAGAAGAGCGGCTATTGATATACATTCCGCATGTTCTATTTTCATAAACTAAATCTGTGTTGCACATATTATAAAAAAAAGGAAATTTACCAACATTTAAAATTGATGCAAGAATGTTTTTTTGTTGTTGTCATCATATTTGAGCATACTAAGGTGGGGAACTGATTTCCAAAATGTTGGAGACAAAAATGAGTAAATGAAGATTAATTGCTATTTTTGCATTCACACTTGCCCACAGCTGGCTGATATGGCCACAATGTAACAGATATGTACAAGTGACAATCAGATTGATCTGCTCAGGATTAATTCCCAGGTTGCCAAGGATTTTAACACTTTTGCAATTCGATAGGATCACAGAATAAAAAAAATGACTGACAACATTTCAAACACTGATAAACACCCAGAAATTAAGCTAATTATGTCAGGTAAGGCATGGCAAGCTTCCACATAATGTCTTGTAGCTGTCCTATCATATGGTTTTGTGTAGCCAATCAAGTTGACTTCTCACAGGGGCTATCAAAAATAAGTGTTAATCAAGCACCAATCAGCACAATTATAGGATTTTACAAAGTAGAGATAGGAGGCATAAGGGGTGTACAAGGACTAGTTTGTGCCCCACTCCCCCGTGTTTCTACGTCCCTGAGAAGCTGGTACTTTTAATTTGTCTTATAATGCTGCTATGTTGTGTATGTCCAGTATATGTAATGTTTATTGTAAAGTATTGTAAATATATATATTCCTTGTATTGTATAAATGTAGGGAAAGTATAGGATTTAGCTAGTTGTAGGATTTAGATTAGCCCACTAGAGGGAGCACAATAGAATAGACTAAGATAGGAATAAGTTAGACCAATAGTGTTTAGTTAGTTAGGAGGGGCCAACTGGGAGTAAATTAGCGAGCTTCCTGGGTTTTAGTCAATAGGGCCTGGGAGCCCGGACAGGGCAGTTGTGCCGCACATTGTTGAAGCTGAAGAGCCCAACTCGTCTATGGCCTAGGAGCTAAAGGTCACCTGGGAAGTGGAGGAATACAGGGCAGCATCAAAATGGTGACAGCTAATTACGTGGGATCAACCCCAAATGTCCGGGGCGAAACGGACAGGGAATTCCTGGAGTGAGTTAGGCTGACCGGACAGAGCACTGCAGTACTGAAGGCTACGTTACAACCCTGCGATATTTCTGGAGAGTGAGGGACAGCACAGGGAAAGGAAAGGATGTACTCTGTGAAGGACCTTATTCTGTTTCTGTGACTAAACTGGACGTGCTGAGAAAAGAACTGAATAAAGTTGTTTTATTAAAAATGGATTCGGACTCTGCTTGTCATTGTGTGCAGATGAAAAGGAAGAAGAATTTCGATTTATGGGAGGTAGAATGAGCAGATGCCAGCAATTCAGGAATTGTTCTTGGGGTATTTTTTTATGGTGTTCCAAGTGAGGTAAAATTGATAAGGCAGCTTTATTCTTTGGATCAGTACCATTACAGCGATACCACATTTATATTTTTTTTTTATGTTTTGGTGCTTTTACACAATAAAAATTATTTTAAAGAAAGAATAATTATTTTTGCATCGCTTTAACAGACATTGTAATTAAAGATGAGCAGCTCGAATGTCCAGAAATTCTTGCTTGCGTGTAAATTCAATCTCTTTGCGTTTTGAATTGTAAGGACTCAGTGAGTGGGGTATTGGCATCAGGTGTGACCACATGGGCTTCAGATTTTGAGTGAGTAGGTGAGGAGAGTTACAATATGAGTCATTGCTGTCAAAGCAGAACCTCCGCTAGATCGATGGCATCATCACAGAAGTGGTGGTCCTTATTTGATTGCACTGCCTCATTTACTTTAATTTACACTAACCATATTCCCCGTTGTAGAACATACAAAAAGGTTATTCCCTTTATCAATTACTTTATCAATTACAGCCTAGTTGATCAAAAACCTAAAATAAACTTATCAAATGCAATCAATTTACAAAAATTTTGACTGTCTAGACAATACCCCATTAAAATATGGATGTCAGGGACTTTTGTTATTGTCATGGATAACTTCTGTAGTTTTGCATAAAAGTCTGTTTCAGATGCTGCACATCTCGTATCTGAAGGCAATTGTCTATGCTGTGAAGATACGAGATGTGCAGCATCTGAAACAATGGATACTGGAAGCCTGTGCTAGCATTTCTTCTGTGGTGTTGCTATCAGTGTGTCAAGAGTGGGAGAAGAGGGTTGCATTGACAATCCAACACAATGGGCAGCACTTTGAACACATTTTATAAGTGGTCATAAACTTGTAAATAACTCATGAAAGAATAAAGTTACATTAAAACCAAGCATACCACTGTTTTTCTTGTGAAATTCTCAATATGTTTGATGTGTCACATGAACCTCTTCCCATTGGAAAAAATAAAGTTGGATTCAAAATGGCCGACTTCAAAATGGCCGCCACGGTCACCACCCATCTTGAAAAGTTTTCCCCCTCCCATATACTAATGTGCCACAAACAGGAAGTTGATATCACAAACCATTCCCATTTTATTTAGGTGTGTCCATATAAATGGCCCACTCTGCATACTGTCTAAAAGAGAAGCTGGTTTGGTTGCCCACAGTGACTGTCAGAATGCAAAGAGGCAAAATAAAAATGATGTGCATGTTCTCAAGGCTAAAATTGTTAAAAGAGTTGTCCATGACATTAATATTGATCTCCTAGCCTTAGGATAGGTTATCAATGCCCAATCGATAGGGGTGTGACACCCCTCACCCCCACTGATCAGCTATTCCTGATGTTAGCGACGGCTGGAACTGATCAGTTATGGTCTACGTAATAGTGGTCGCGACTGGGTACTGCACATATTCCCCCTATTGGTTTGAATATGTGGCAAATGGGCAATACCCGGCTACGGCCACTCTTTAATTGATGGAGCTGTGCACTCCTCCATCATCTTTGATGACCTATCCTAAAGATAGTCCATTAATGTTAGCATCTCAGACAACCCCTTAACAGGGGTTGTCCAGGATTAGAAGAAAATATTGGCTCTCTTTCAGAAATAGTGCTGCTTTTGATCATGAGTTGTGTCTGGCATTGCACCTCATCCCCTTTGTAGTGATTGTAGTTGAGCTGCACTACCATGTACAAACCTTGGTCAGTGGTGGCGCTGTTTCTCAAAGAGAGCAGACAAGTTTTTGCAATACTAGACAACCGATTTTAATGTATCAGAGTTGGAGACAACTTTTTTTCAACAGATCACAGTGGTGCTATAGTCTGCTGAAAATATTTGAGATGCACTGTATCCTTCTCATGGAGCTGAGGTTAGCGAGAATAAGCAGCATTACCTCCTTAAGAGCATAAAGTGAGCGTTTTAGTCTAATCGATATAATGCAGACATAAAATAGTGCATGAATTTCTCACAAGACAGTCTTTCTCTCCTTGATATATTATTCAATCAGTTTGTATTACCAGCCAGTGACTTTTTTCACAATTTGTTAACTCTAAAAATACAAAAAAATGGCATAGAAAGGTTTTAAATGTTCCCAAGGCAGAAAATTACATGGAAAGGTTATTGCAGGCAAATAGAACTGTACACTTTGGTCACTCTACCATAGGTCTCCTCAATTTCCTTTTCAACCCTTTTAAAAATAGTATCTTTAAGAATGTGACGTCCAGATGTTAGATTTGGTTTTTTTTTTTTTGTTTATTTCCATTAAATGGCTATTACTCTTTTTTATTTGTCTAGTCACGAGATTTCAATTTCTCCTTTGTTGTCAGGTGGTTTATTTTGGCAGTATGTTTGTAATGCCTGTTTCTTGCCTGTAATAATTAGGCTCAAATGAAAAAAAAAAAAACAGAAAAAAAAGCATTAAAAAAATTATGAATTTTAACTTTAATCCTTTTGTAATTAAAAGCAATCTGTCACAAGATTTTTGCTACCACATCTGAAAGAAGCATAATGTAGGGACACAAATCTTGATTCCAACGATGTATCACTTACTGGTCTGCCTGCAGTCATTTTAATAAAATCACTATTTTATATGCAGTAAATCTAACAGTTCTCGGAATGCTGAACTCTGTATAATCCCGCTCACACCACTGATTGGCAGCTTTCTGCCCATATAAAGTGTACATAGAAAGCTGCCAATCAGTGGTGGGGTAAACATACACAATGCGATACAAAATAATAAAATATAATAATATAATATTGATCAAAAAAATTGATAAATATAAAAGTAATAAATATATCTATATATTATAGTATTGCTACCAAAATAGTGGGTAACCACTAGTGTTGAGCGATACTGCTCGATATCTAAAAATATCGTATCGAAATGGTATCGCCGATATCACTAAATATCGTCGATATCCGATTCTGATACTGGAAGTCCCATGTAAGTCTATGGGAACAAAATATCGCAACAAAAAAAAACCCTTTCTTTCGTTGTAAACACAAAATATACACACAGAGAATACATATATATATATATATATATATACATGTCATTGTGACATATATATATACATATATTTATAGTTTATACACTTCTACATAGTAAAATAGACTCTGATTCAATTGCCGGGTAAAGCCGTGACATACCCCATAGAAGTCGACGGGCTCGGTGCCGAGTACCCCCAAAACCTCTGGCTCTGTGCGACTCAACTTGGGCGTCACGAACAGGATTCTGTAGCTCGCTATAAGCGAGTCCTGTGTGCCTGAATTGAACTGGTTTTGTGCTTGAGAATTGCTAAAATCATCAGAGAATGTATTTGCCATTTTTCAGCCATATCTGCGTCACGACGAGGCACTGGTGAAGAAGAAGGGCGTGCTCTTCGTGGGTGTACACTCACTCAGTGGTGCGAAAACGATAGCCGACCACTGTAAATGGTACTGCAATGTAACATCGTGCCCCACAGCTCTTCAGTTCCGCCTCCTCATCCTCCTCAGTGTGCGGAAAATAACACGAAGGTCCCGCCTCCCTACAAAAGAGGGGCCCTCTCCAGATGCTAATGACACATGTGACTTGGCAGAGATGGCTAATGGACACGAGCAGAAGTGTGAAGGGATGGAGCAGTCAGAGCTCTCCCCCCACGGAAGCGACCCGATCGCCACGGAACCACCGTTGGGCACCCGGCCTGGAAACCCTCCTACGCTGCAAGAAGCGGAGGATACCCTAAGAGGCCTGGCCCGGCACCGGGAGGAGGTCGCCAGGATGGAAGCCAGCTGGCGTGCCCTAAAACTAAACTTGGAGCGGCGCCAATCCCTCTTACCTGAAGTGTCTGTACCGGAAGGTGAGGCACCCGTTCTAGTAGAGGAGCCCTTGCAATGTGATCCGGTTGACGTTGTCGCAGTGGAGGCACCCGTTCCTGGAAAAAACTCTGCACCGGCAGCACCCCAGATTCCGCTGTCTGCCCCCGTCGCTGAGACAGAAGAAGCGACACCCGTCCTCATGGAGGAGGCCGCGCAGGCACCAGAGGTCTACCTGCCTGTACCGGAGCCCCGTCTGTCATCTGTTCCAGAGCTGGCTGCTTCCTCCGCAGGTGAGCGCCGCCAGGACTGGGGGGCGCCAGGAGAGCTGCCGCAAACCGGACACTGTAAGCTGCAGTTTGATGGTGGAGACATGGAGCTGCTGGTGGAGGAGAATTTCAACCGGCGTCAGAAGGAAGAGTGGAGACGTTGGGAGCGGGAAGCAGAGCGACAAAGGGAGCAGCGAGAAACCCAAAAGCTTCGCCAACGTCAGCTGGAGAAGGACCGGGCAGATAAGGACCGGATGAGAAAAGATAAAGGAACCCTGTGGGAGCCGCGGTGTAAGGGTGCAGTACGGAGCTTTAAATTGAAAGGTGGTTTGGGGCTTCATCCAGGAGCCTGGACTTTATTTAGAAGTCTTTGTGACCCGGCGGGACGTGGAGACTCACCTCCCAGAAGGACACCCGGGGAGGGACCTGTTGCCAGGAGACTTGGTGACTTACACCCGACACTGGGGTTACAATGGATGGTACGCCCTAAATGTTACCAGGTGCGACCCCTACTCCCCAGAGTGTCAGGAACCTGTGAGACCCTCGGAGCCTTCAGCCTCCCACATCCAGGCCTCTGCAAAAGTGCCCACCCCAAGCCGTAAATCTCCCCAGCCTCCCTCAGTGGTCTCCTCAGCAGCCCCAGCTATGGACATGATAAGTATAGCTGGCCCGTACCCGGCGCCTGTTAGGCCCCCTGGGGTTCGTTCAGTCCGGGACATAGGGTTCCAGACCCGGAGGGAGATGAAAGAGGTGGCCACACAGACCCAGATAGCGGGTCACGACTTGACTGTACAGGCCACATGACGTCATCAGGTCCTGGTGGTCCTTGGTGCCTCGGATGTTTGGCAAGCATCAGAAGAGTACCAGGTGGTACCTGGAACACCCCTGCCAAAGAATTATAAATAACCCGGACAGGGTCCCTGTATGTAAATAGTTAAATGTTGATGTACCCGGACGGGTGAATGTTCATAAAAAAGTTTTTTAATTTAATTAAAAAAAACAAAACACAGTTTTCATTACTTTTATTACAGTCTCATCCTGCGACGCCATCGATCTCCTGTAAAAAAATGAAAAAAAAAAAAAAAAAGTACACCACCTGACCGACGCAGTCCATAGTAACGAGTGTCCCACGACGATCCAGCTCTGCTACATCAGAATCCCGGCGCAGCACAGCTGATTACCTGCTTCCCCGGCGGTGACGTCATCGGACTGGTTTACGGCCGGGATTACCCTGCAGTCACTGCAGTTATCGCGAAAAACTGCATGTGACCGCCAGGGAGAAGATAATGGCGGCCATCAAGCAGTCCAGGACGTGACCGCCGGACATCTTCTGCCAGGTAAGTGCCGCTGACTCCTGACAGACCCGACCGACGGACACTCACAGTGACAGTGACAAATCCGATTCCGGTATTCGATATGACGAAAATATCGGTATTCGGAATCGAAAGGCCGATACAGCTAATATCGGCCGATACCCGATATTTGCAGTATCGTATCGCTCAACACTAGTAACCACCTAAAAATGAAAAAAAAAAAAAAAAACTAATTGGGAAATGGCGGGATGACAACCAAATGGTGGAATACAAGTAGATGAAATTAATTAAAAATTTATATAAAATATAATATAAAATACACATAAACTTGGAATAAAAAATAGGCCTTTATTAACACATGGCTTAATGCATACCACAAATATTAAATAACAACAATAATTGTAATAGTTAATACATAAAAAGACAATGGCACATATACAGATATATAGTCCTGTAGACTGAATTTATAAAGGCTAATGGGCAAAACTAGATGGTAATATATTCAGGTATTTTCATATGGGTTTTTTTTACTGTGAAAGTGAAAATAAACAAAAACCCAAAATAGTGTGCATAAAACCTGAAAATATATGTGCACAAAAAATAATAATAAAAATAATGTGCATCAAAAAATTAATAATATATATAATCATGTGAGAAACCAGGATTGTATATTGTGTGCTAAATAGCTGATCGCTAAATAAAAATTGATGTGCACAAAAAAATATAATATATATAATCGTGTGAAAAACCAGGACTGTGTGTAATGTGCTAAATAATTAGCTGATCGCTAAACACCCAGTATACAAAAACACTGCTGCACATAAAAAATGTCCAAAATAAATTAAATCAAGACATTTCCACAAAAAGTGCAAAGTGCATAGCGTTAGAATGTACCTGGTAAAAGAAGAGGAAAACCCATAATATCTTATGCACCCATAATATACCTTAAAGCCTGTAAATAGATGAAATGTGCCAAGGAATCAGTGGTGGGGGCAGGATTGTATGGAGCTCATGAATATGGAGGACTACCTGGCAGCAGGTTTACTAGTCCTCTAATGATGATCTCCTGCTGATAAAAGTGATTTTTATTAAAACTACACTGAACAGCCCAGTAAGTGACATCACTGAGATCAGGGTCTCTGTCTCCACATCCTCAAATGATTTCCTATGGTGTAGCACGTCGACTTGCTACTTTCTGCCTATGTGAAACAACTGTCATAAATGTTTCCAGATCTGTTAGATTTTCTGTCTCTGGATCCAAGTCACACTCCACTCACTTTCCAAAGCCTTTAGTGCAGGTCACCAGTAACTGTGATTTACATGCAAATTATCTGTGGCTTGCTCATTTTTTTACAGCAAAAATCATAGCTCTAAAATATTTGCGTTCCAGCAAGTCACAAACAAGTTGCACAGATTTTTTTTTTGCATGACTTATCTGTGAATTGCCTTTTTGGATGCCATATTTTGCCATGAAGCCTGCCCCACAAATGATTCAGTTTTGAAAATTTGATCCCTCAAAAAATCCATCTACGGGCGCTGATGAGCATTTTAACCAATAGATGATTCATAAGTAGTGATGGGCGAACCCCCCGTTGTTCGGAATTGGCGGGTTCACTCAAGCATTTTTGTAAAGTTCGAGTTCGAGGCTGGAGATGACGCGAACTTGCATCCGAACCCCAAACTTGAACTTTACAGATATGGGCCATTAGAAATATACTTACCTGTCCAGCGACGAGTCTCCTTCTTCCGGGGCCGCTCATTAACTGCCAGCAGTATTTACTTAACTCGGCAGTCTTCGGCTTTTTCCGGCAGTGTTCGTGCGGTGACCGGTGTATTGCTATTAGTATAGCATTCTAATTAATATTTTTTCACCAGCTAAATGTGAAACAGCCTGCTGTATCTCACCTTGTCATTTAGTGCTGTGGTGATATGAAACTGTCTGCAGACCTAAGGCACATTAAAAAAATTATATTTTTTCTGTTGCTAAATGTGAAACAACCTGCTGTAACCAACGTTGTCATTTTGTGACTGTGATATGAACCTGTCTGTAGACCTAAGATACATTAAAAAAATTATAATTTTTCAGTTGCAAAACGTTAGGCAACCCGCCGTATCACACATTGTCATTTTACTAGGTTGAAATTAAGCTGTAGAGGCCTGATCCAGAGGACACAAAAAAATCTTCTGTTCCTAGTTTCATACAGTAGGGAACATGACTTTAAAATAGTTTGTACTGTAGCATCTAGTGTGTTATCGAGGCCTGATTCAAAGGCCACCAAAAATTTCTTCTGTTCCTAGTGTCATATCCCACTTGTAGGATATGTGCCCTGCTGGCTTTGGCTGTGGACCTCAGTAATGGCCAAAAAAAAGTGCTGGAAGGTAAATTTAACAGCCACACTGGACACTAGCTAGCTACACTATCTGACTGATATACAACTGCCTAACTAACTAGCTAAAATCTTGCTGGTAACAGTACCATCGTCAAGAGCAACCTCCTGTTAGTGTCAAAATGGAGCTAAAACAAGATGTCCGCCATTTATATGGAGAGTGACATGTGATCTCAGCAGCCAATGACACAACCCATTTTGTCAAGACATTTTGGGTGTTTCCTGCACCCTAATTGGCTAGCTGCAATGTGCACACATAAAGTTAGGAAAAAAAATGACTGTTAACAAGAACGCTGTGCCTCTGAGCTCTGAAAACCCCCTTCCCTCATCAAACACATGCCAAACGCTCATGTTACACCAACATTATCATTACTAAAGTGCTGAAAATACTTTTGCGGCAATGCAAATATTTTCCCACACTTTTACTTGATTTTACCGAGAACGGGGGCCATGCAATTCATGTGTGTGAGGTTGCCACTGCGTAGGGCCACCACAAGGTTTGCACCATTAACGCACACTGCCTTCCCTGGCTCTAGGTTTAGTGGAGACAGCCATTGCTTTAACTCAGTCTAGATACCTGTCCACAACTCTTGAGATGTGTGACTGTGATCTCCAACCCCTTGCCCGCCTACCCCCACAGCCATCAGAGTCACCCAGTGCCCAGTCAGCAAGATGTAACAACCCTGCCCATGTTTGCTTGTCCAGGTGTCAGTGGTGGAATGCACCCTGGCAGACATAAAAAATTTTCAGGTAACAGGTGATGTTATCGGCGACCTGCTGGTGTAGTGTAGGTACAGATTTCTAAGAGAAGTAATGGTGACTGGGCAACTGGTACTGGGGGACTGTGACTGCCATCAACTTTCTGAAACCGTCTGTATCCACCAGGAGGAAAGGCAACATTTTCGTGGCCAACAGATTGGATATAGTGGAGTTCAAGCTCTTAGCTTTGCCATGTGTAGTCTCCTCCACTGAGCTACTCAGCTGCATACCTCTTGGGTTCACACCAAGTGGGATCTACTAACTCATCTACATCTGCTCTGTTCTCACACTCCTCACCTTGAGAGTCACCCTCCTCCTCTTCCTGCCCTGACACCACAGTACAGTCCGCATGCACCTCAGTTACATCAGGATCACTTCCACCCTTGGTGATTGACCTCTGGTGATGAGGATCTAGATTCTGCTCGGACCCTGCTTCGTTCGGCCACAGATCCAACATTAAAAAATTTTGGGCATCAGTGCAGATGCTTTCCTCTTCTGAATTCTGTACTTCTTCTGAGCAGACCTTTGATGCCCATGGAATAGAATGCGTGAACAGCTCTTCAGAATGGCCCATCTGAGGTTCCCCACAGTCAGTTGGACATTTGGAAATTATGACGCTGGGTGAAACAAGGGTGTTTGGCGTTCCACCTCTGAGGATTGTACTGTGTGTAATGTTAAGGTGGAAGAAGAGGAGAAGAGGCCACTTGATGCAGCGCTTGCCATACACTGGAGCACGTGCTCTTTCTGAGCCTCATCTACAAGGTGTACCACTCTGCGGCTGCCAAAGAAAAGGAATCGATTAGGCCAGCCAGTAACAGATGTTGCAATTGGTCTTTAGACTGGATGAGACGGTGTTTGTTCAGTTCAGCTTTCATTCACATTAACACCTAACCCATGTACACGTCAAACACCAAACCTATGTTAGGGTTGGCGGATTGCACTAAATAAAAATATGATTAAAGTGCAATCGCAACCCGGGGTCCACCGTGAAGAGATGAATCTGCTGCTAGTGTGGGCAATAACGGAACTAAACAACGAGCGAATCCTGGACCACAATGTGTTAAACGTCACACAAAGTGATAGGAACACAGGGTAACAAAATCCGTTAATTCACGGAGAGATAGTGCACCAAAGAATATTAAGTGCAAAACCCTGTTAACGTCACAGGGATGTAGCAAGTGGGTTGCGCTTGCTCTGCCACTAAACTGTGCTAACCGCACATGGGCATGAAGCAGATGCTGCGCCGAGAGATGACCTCTATTGACGCTAGAAACAATACCCTATTGCCTAAACTGAGAGGTGGCATAAGGGTTGAACTTGCTCTGTAACTGAACCATGCCAATAGCACACGTGAATGAAACAGATTCTAAGTCAAGCAGCCAGTCACCCCAGTCCTGATGCTACTAAGCTTGTGCCTAATGCTACTTTCACACATCAGGTTTTTTCCGTCAGGCATGACCTGGCTATTTTTAGAAAAAACGGATCCGGCGAAATCTACCGCCAGAACCGTTTTTTTCTCATTGACTTGATTTAGCACCGGATCACACCACATGGCCTCCCGTTTCTTCCATTTTTTGCCCGAGCCGGCTAAAATTTGAATTCCGGCGTCTGGAAAAAATGTCTCCAGTAACTTTTTTTGTTTACGGCAAAAAACCGGACAGCTCCGGATGAGGCGCTTCCGGCTTTTTGCTACAATGGAAGGCTATGGGAGCCGGATTTCGCCGGGTCCGGAAAAAGATGAATCCGGTCACCAGATCCACTTTTTAAGTCTGAGCATGCTCAGGTC
Source organism: Oophaga sylvatica (assembly GCA_033576555.1). Lineage (NCBI taxonomy): Eukaryota > Metazoa > Chordata > Amphibia > Anura > Dendrobatidae > Oophaga > Oophaga sylvatica. The sequence goes on along the minus strand of JARQOD010000006.1, from coordinate 386,598,889 downwards.
CAATTGCCAGCCCCCCAGGAAACAGATCATCGTTTGGGAGCCTCCCATGGGCATTTTTAAAAATCGGATCCATCATAAAATGGATAAAAAAAACGAATGGAAAACTGATGAAACGGATCAGTTTTTTTGCCGGATCCGCTAGACGGATATAGCGGAAAAAAGGATCCATTCCATCAGTTTTCCATAATTTACGCCGGATCTGTCGCTCCGGCGCGATGCCGGATCCTGCCTGGCGGAAAGAACCTGATGTGTGAAAGTAGCCTAATCGAAACCCTAAGCATATAGCAGACTAGGCTCTGGCGCTGAACCAAGGGTACAAAGCAGCATCAGTGTGCAAGCTGCCTGTCAATGTGTTCACAAACGGAGGAAAAGGACACACGCAACCATGCAGACAGAATGGTAGAGTATCCACCCACACACACAAAACAAGAATAACACTAGCTTGTGCCGTTGAGAGCCTTTTATACATTAGGCTCCACCCCAAACACTCAAGCTTAGTCGGTAGTGTTGAGCGATACAATACCGCAAGTATCGGGTATCGGCTGATATTAGCTGTATCGGCCTTTCGATACTTTGTTCCGATATTTTCCATATATCGTATACCGGAATCGGAAGTTCCCATAATTCTTTGAGAGGCAATGTGATTTTAGTCAGCCAATGAGGAATCCTAAGAAGTGTGGGCACATCCTGTGCTGCTGCGGTCATGTTAACTAATGGCATGGCTGTGATTGGATGCTGAAATGATGTCAGAATGCACTATAAAAGGCGCCGCCGCCATTTTAGCGTCACTGTGCTGTGAATTCAGTTAGGGACAGAACGCTGCTGTGCTGACTCTGAGGGACAGTTAGAGATTGCGATTTAGTGTAGTGTGCTTTAGGCAGGCTAGCACCAACCGCTGTGTAAAGCTTCCTTTTGCCTGCAGTGTTGTTTTAACAGCTCTGCAAAGTGTGTGTGAGTGCAGGTGACGCTGCAGTTTGCTCTGCATGCAACGCTGTCTGTAGGCATCTGCACGTGTCACTCACAGACTCTTTTTTTTTTCTTCAGTGTAATTCTTGCTGCTCCATGCAATTTAAATTTTAGTGTGACGCGCTTCCATCCGTATCCAATACATTGGTTGCAAACACTATAGAAGTAGACAAAGGAGTAGCCTTTCACAGATTGTGAACAGTTGTGTTTCAGTGTTCACTTCAGTCTGTGTTTTTTATTTTTGAGTGCACATCACGCTCCAGTTACTTGTTCAAGCACTGCTGCTTGTACTCTGCTGAGCGTGTCTCAGTGCCTCATCCTTTTCATTTCTCTCCAATTGGTTCTGCTCCATTCCATTTAAAATAAATATAATCTATTAGTGTGACGCGCTTCCATCCGTATCCAATACATTGGTTGCAAACACTATAGAAGTAGACAAAGGAGTAGCCTTTCACAGATTGTGAACAGTTGTGTTTCAGTGTTCACTTCAGTCTGTGTTTTTTATTTTTTGAGTGCACATCACGCTCCAGTTACTTGTTCAAGCACTGCTGCTTGTACTCTGCTGAGCGTGTCTCAGTGCCTCATCCTTTTCATTTCTCTCCAATTGGTTCTGCTCCATTCCATTTAAAATAAATATAATCAATTAGTGTGACGCGCTTCCATCCGTATCCAATACATTGGTTGCAAACACTATAGAAGTAGACAAAGGAGTAGCCTTTCACAGATTGTGAACAGTTGTGTTTCAGTGTTCACTTCAGTCTGTGTTTTTTATTTTTTGAGTGCACATCACGCTCCAGTTACTTGTTCAAGCACTGCTGCTTGTACTCTGCTGAGCGTGTCTCAGTGCCTCATCCTTTTCATTTCTCTCCAATTGGTTCTGCTCCATTCCATTTAAAATAAATATAATCTATTAGTGTGACGCGCTTCCATCCGTATCCAATACATTGGTTGCAAACACTATAGAAGTAGACAAAGGAGTAGCCTTTCACAGATTGTGAACAGTTGTGTTTCAGTGTTCACTTCAGTCTCTGCGTAATAACCACACTTAGGCCTTATAACTTTTCTGACTTTCTTTATCAATCTACCAAGATGAAGAAGGCAGGGAGTAAGGCACGTGGTCGTGGCCGTGGAGTTTCAGCAGGGAGAGGACGTGGGGATTCTGTGGCTGCTGCCGCCCTCAGTGACACAGCATCCACCAGTTTTACCCATGAGCGTTCCTTTATGCGCACTTTGGTAGGAGCTCGGCGTGCCCCCCCTGCTGCGGGAAGAACAAATTGAAGCCGTTGTTGGTTGGATGGCAGCCAATGCATCGACTTCAATTCCTTCCACCTCCTCTCAGGAACACAACACTGTTGAGCAACCATCTGTCTGTTCACCGCCTGTCAAATTGCCCAGGCAGTCAGAGAGTTCTGTACAGGAGCCAGCTGAGTCTCTGCTTCTGTTCTCAGAATCTGTTGGCTCGCAAACACGGGCACAGGCAAGCAGCATTCTGCAATTTGAAGAAGAGGGAGTATGCAGTGATGCGCAACAGCTGTGTCTCTCTCAATCTGAAGAGGCGGGTGAGCCAGTGCCGATGGACAGCACACCGCAGAACGCATCTCATGATGATGATGAGACTCAGTTGCCAGGTTTTGTGGAGCATGGTGCTGCCCAGACCATCCAACAGCAGCAGGTGTTGGAAGAGGGTAGTGGAGATGATGAAGTCCGAGACCCAACATGGCGTGAGCAACAGGAAGGTGGTGGGAGCAGCTCTGAGGAAGAGATTGTCCCAATGGTACAAAGAGGAGGGAGAGGTAGACTGCAGACTCGCTTGCCTGTAGCCTCCAGTTTGGCACCTGTTGGGAGCAGTTCTCTTAGAACTGTCAAAATTGGCGCACCCATGACTTGCACTGCGTGGTCCTTTTTTGACAGACTTGTACATGATATTTGCTATGTTCAATGCAAGCTGTGTAAGCAAAAAGTTAAAAGAGGTAAAAATAGCAGGAACCTGAATACCACAAATATGTGGACACATGTACGGACAAAGCACGTAGCTGAGTTACAAAGACACACTGGAGATGTAGGCCAACCTACAGCAGCACCTACATCTTCAGGTCGTGTTGGAGCCTCTACCTCCAGCTCACACACACCTGGTTCGGCTTCCTCACAGGATCTCCATGGAAGAACCTCGGTCACTGTTGTCCATAGACAAACTGTTATTCCACCCACAGCAGCAAGTTCACAGTCATCGTCACACTCCCAGGCCACAAAACAGCCATCGGTACCACAGGCATGGGATAAAAGACGGCCATACTCGGCAAACCATCCACGAGCACAGGCTCTGAATGCTGGCATTGCAAAACTCCTGTCCCTTGAAATGCTGTCATTCAGGCTGGTGGAGACTGACAGTTTCAGGAACTTAATGGCATTGGCAGTCCCACAATATAATGTGCCAAGCCGATTTTATTTCAGCAGGCAAGCCGTCCCTGCTCTGCAAAAACATGTCGAGGGAAACATTAAACATGCGCTACTAAACGCTGTCAGTAGCAGGGTCCACCTGACCACCGATGCGTGGACCAGTACCCATGGCCAGGGATGATACCTTTCCCTCACTGCCCATTGGGTCAATGTTGTGGAGCCGGGTACAGATCTTGCCAGTGGCGCTGTACGTGTTCTGCCAACTCCAAGGATTGCAGGAATCCAGTCTGTACACATTGATTCCTCCTCCTACTCCAGTTCCTCAGAATCATCGCTGCACGAGCCGTCACGGTATACCTCCACATGGACCCGTGAACATTTACCTGTTGCGACCGATATGAGCACAGCCGTGGCCAAACGTCAACAGGCCGTCCTGAAAATGATTTCAATGGGGAATCTAAGCCACACAGCGCAGGAGGTATGGAATGCCATCAATCAGGAGAGCGACGTGTGGTTTTTGCCTGCGAATCTCCAGCCAGGCTTGGTAGTGTGTGACAATGGCCGAAATCTGGTGGCAGCTCTGGGCCTTGGCAACCTTACTCACATACCATGTCTGGCACATGTGCTCAACTTGGTCGTGCAGAGTTTTTTGACGGACGATCCGGATCTTGCTGGACTGCTGCAGAAGGTCCGCCTAGAGTGCGCTCACTTGCGACGTTCCAGCATAGCCAGATCGCGCATTGCTGCTCTGCAACGCCGATTTCGCCTTCCTGAACATCGCATCATATGTGACGTACCCACCAGGTGGAATTCCACGTTACATATGTTGGAGCGGTTGTGTGAGCAGCAGACAGCAGTAATGGAGTATCAGCTGCATCAGGCGCAATCAACTCGCTCTTTGCGCCGTCCACACTTCACCACTACTGAGTGGGCCTCTATGAAGGACATCTGCGACGTTTTGCGTGCGTTTGATGTCTCAACGTGGATGGCGAGTGCAGATGATGCACTAGTCAGCATGACTGTCCCCCTTATCTGCCTGCTTCAGAAATCACTGAAAGCACTAAAGGAAGAGGTTTTGGAAGAGGTGGAGGATGAGGAGTCACAAATTCAATTACCTTCAGGACAGTCAGCGCAACGTGGTTCCTCACAAAGGGCTGGGCAGGGCTCACTTTGTGAGGAGGATGAGGAGGAGGAGGAGTCAATGGAGGAGGAAGAAATCCCTACAGAGGGAGGTACACAACGCTCTAGTCAGTATGTAGAGCGAGGGTGCGGTGATGCAGAGGAGGCAGAGATGACGCCTCTTCCAGAGGACAGCTTTTGTTGGCCAGTTGGGAGTCTGCAGCACATGGTTGATTTCTTGCTTCAGTGCCTGAGAAACGACCGCCGCATCGCCCACATTCTCACCACGTCAGATTATTGGGTGTACACCCTCCTAGACCCTCGCTACCGGGACAACTTACAAACCCTCATCACACCGGGGAACCGGGACCGTAAAATGCGGGAGTACCAAGACACACTGGTGCAATCCATACTGTTGTACATTCCAGCCGAGAGAGATGCTGCTGCTACTGCTTTACAAAGCAGCTCTGTGCGTCGAGGCAGTGTAGACACCTCTACAACAAGAGGGAGCACAAGCAGCGCCTCTGCACAGGGCAAGAGCTGTATGTTACAAATGTGGCGAAGTTTTGTGACAGCGCCAGCAAGGTCTACACCATCCGAGACGGCTCCAGTCACCAGGAAGCAACGTTTCCGTAAGATGGTGACAGACTACTTGTCTTTCCCTCTAAGTGTAATCCCAGATGCCTCTTCCCCTTTCAAATGTTGGGTCTCTAAGTTGGATACATGGCCAGAGCTTAGCCAGTATGCATTGGAGGTGCTGGCTTGCCCTGCTGCCAGTGTATTATCTGAGCGCGTCTTTAGTGCTGCAGGTGGTGTACTAACAGACCGTCGCATGCGACTATCCTCAGAGAATGTAGACCGGCTTACTTTTCTGAAAATGAACAAGGGATGGATATCACCTGAATTTGCCTGTCCGTTTTAAGATTAAATAACTGTTTGGCAACGTTTTCCATGTCTCCTGTTATGTTCATCTTTCTACCACCTGAACTCTACTCCCTGGGCTACAACACCGCCATTTGTTGCTCGTAAGTAATTGGCAGGGGTACTGACTCCTGGCCAGCCTGGTTACAGCACGACAGCTGTTTCCTGGCAGTGTGAACGTCAATTATCCTCCAATAAGTTGTGCTGTCGTGTTGCATTCGGGTTAGCCGACTCTATGGTGCCTGCAGTTTAGGTGATTCCTATGTGTGCTGTGGGATATGTAAATAAAGGCTGTTTCCATTGTGACAATAGGACAAGCACCCACTGTAGGACTGTGTGATTCGGTAACTGCGGACGGCTTGCGTCCTGTCAACTTACATTTTCATGGGTGCGTTCTGCTATCCGTCCGGGGTCCAGTACCGTCAACTGGTTCTCCCCAGTGCCTTTGGCCTAGGTGCCTCCATCTCCGTATACGAGTTCCAGCAACGTCTGCTGGTCCTTGGTAGTGCTTTGGAGCACAGGTACCTCCTGCTTAGTAACCGTGTCACAGTAACGTCAGCTGGTACTCGGTTGTGACATTGCCTCTTTTCCTTCTGCTACCCATCCGGGGTCCAGTACCGTCAACTGGTTCTCCTCAGTGCCTTTGGCCTAGGTGCCTCCATCTCCGTATACGAGTTCCAGCAACGTCTGCTGGTCCTTGGTAGTGCTTTGGAGCACAGGTACCTCCTGCTTAGTAACTGTGTCACAGTAATGTCAGCTGGTACTCGGTTGTGACATTGCCTCTTTTCCTTCTGCTACCCGTCCGGGGTCCAGTACCGTCAACTGGTTCTCCCCAGTGCCTTTGGCCTAGGTGCCTCCATCTCCGTATACGAGTTCCAGCAACGTCTGCTGGTCCTTGGTAGTGCTTTGGAGCACAGGTACCTCCTGCTTAGTAACCGTGTCACAGTAACGTCAGCTGGTACTCGGTTGTGACATTGCCTCTTTTCCTTCTGCTACCCGTCCGGGGTCCAGTACCGTCAACTGGTTCTCCCCAGTGCCTTTGGCCTAGGTGCCTCCATCTCCGTATACGAGTTCCAGCAACGTCTGCTGGTCCTTGGTAGTGCTTTGGAGCACAGGTACCTCCTGCTTAGTAACCGTGTCACAGTAACGTCAGCTGGTACTCGGTTGTGACATTGCCTCTTTTCCTTCTGCTACCCGTCCGGGGTCCAGTACCGTCAACTGGTTCTCCCCAGTGCCTTTGGCCTAGGTGCCTCCATCTCCGTATACGAGTTCCAGCAACGTCTGCTGGTCCTTGGTAGTGCTTTGGAGCACAGGTACCTCCTGCTTAGTAACCGTGTCACAGTAACGTCAGCTGGTACTCGGTTGTGACATTGCCTCTTTTCCTTCTGCTGCCCCTCCGGGTTCCAGCACAGTCAGCTGGTCCTCGTTACTTCCATTGTCTCTTGTTCCATCTGATACCCGTCCGGGTTCCAGTAACGTCAGCTGGTTCTCTGAAATTAGACGACCTTAAAGACCACCCAGAAGAAGATAACGACAACAAGGACGACGAGCATGAAGCCAACCAGCCTGAACACCATCACAAAGAAAAAATAAAAGATTACCCTGAAGAAGATCACCAACAGGACAAAGAAGGTTAAGACAAACTTCAAGATACAGAACAACAGACAGAAGAACAATAAGCAGAAGATCAAAAAGCAGAAGAACATGAAGTATAAGACCAAAATGAAGAGCAAAATATATGCTCTAAATTCTAAGCAGAAGAAGACTAAGCAGTGTATGGGGGTGAGTCTGTTCCTCCTCGTGGTGCCCCTGGAAAATGCCTGCTGCTGCAGGCTAAACTGAACACGGACAAATACTGTTGT
>JARQOD010000006.1:386520401-386591524 GCA_033576555.1 Oophaga sylvatica | reverse complement strand
GCATTTTCCGAGAAAAAAAAGGCGGTTTTGGGAGCCCGGGGATGAGAAGGGGAAACAGGGTGGAGGCAGCGGGGGCTTTTTCCTTAACCCCGGGGGAAAAGGGGAATTACGGGCCCCCCCAAAAACACGGAGAAGTTTTCCCTTGTGCTAAAAGCACTTCCGAGCAAAAAATGGCGGTGTTTTTCCCCAGGCATGGAAGCAAAGGGGGGGGGGAGCAGGACTGTTTGCCGTACAAAGCGGGGGAAAAGTGCTTTAAACCCCCCCGTAAAAGGGGGGCAAGTGTTGACTGTGCAAACAGCCTTCCGGAAAAAAAGGGCGGTTTTTTTAACCCCCGGGGTGAGAAGCCCAAAAGGGGGGAGGCCCCGGTTTGTTTGCGTACCCCGCGGGGGAACAGTTGCCTTACTAAACCCCCAAAAAAGGGGGGAAGTGTTCATGTGTAACAGCATTTTGGGAAAAAAAATGGCGGTGTTTTCCCCCGGGTGGAAAAAACGGGGGAGGAGAAAAGGGGCTTTTTCCCCTAACCCAAAAGGGGAAAAAGCGGGCTTTTTTACTGAACCCAGTAACACAGGAGAAAGTTTTTGTGTAAAAAAGCATTCCGAGAAAAAAACTGGCGGTTTTGGGGCCCAGGCAGGGAAGAAAAAAAGGGGGGAGCAGCGGGGGGGTTTTCCGTACCCGCGGGGGAAAACGTGATTTAAAACCCCGAAACGGGCAAGTTTTTTTGACTGTGTAACAGCATTCCCGGGAGCCAAAAGGCGGTGTTTTTACCCCCGGATGGAAAACAAACGGGGGGAGGCAGCGGATGTTTGCCGTAACACAGCGGGGGAACGCTGTTTTTTTGGGAACCCCCATAAAACAGGGGAAGTGTTATGTGCAACAGCTTTTTCCCGAGCAAAAATGGGGTTTTTTGCCAATGAGAAGAAACGGGTGGAGGAAAAAAACTGTTTGCCGTACACCAGGGGGGGAAAAGTGACATTACTGAACCCGGGAAACACGGGGAAAAATTGTTCCTGTCCCTTAACGATTCCCCGAGCAAAAAAATGGGGTGTTGTACCCCATGTTGAAAAAACAACGGGGGAGGCACAGGAGTTTCCCTTTACCCCCCCACCCAGGGGAACAGTGACTTTAAAACCCCAGTAAAAAAAGGAGCAAGTTTTGGGACTGTGTAACAGCATTCCCCGGAAAACTGGGGGGTTTTTGTAGCCCGGGCATGAAAAGCAACGGGTGGAGCAGCAGGATTTTTTCCCGAAAAACCCCCCCGGGGAAAAGCTGCCCTTAAAAAACCCCCAGTAAAAAAGGAGCAATGTTCCTTGCTAACACCCACCCCCCGAGAACAACTGGGGTGTTGGAGCCCAGGCATGAAAAGGGAAAAACGGGTGGAGGCGAGGACTGTTTGCCGAAAAACCCCCAGGGGAACAGCTAAATTTTAAAAAACCCAGACACAGGAGGGGGTTCACGTGCAAACAGCACTTCCGGCAAAAAGGGCGGGTTGCCCCCCCAGGAAGGAAGAAAAACAGGGTGAGGCAGCAGGACTTTTCCCCCTTTACACACAGCAGGGAAAAGGACATTAAAAAACCCCCCGGGTAAAACAGGAGAAGTTTCACTGTGCAAAAAGCATTTCCCCCAGAACAATGGCGGTGTTGTACCCCGGGAAATGAGAAGACAACAGGGTGGGGGCAGCGGGCCTTTTCCCCCAAAAAACACAGCGGGGGAAAGCTGACATTACTGAACTCCAGTAAAAGGAGAAAAGGTGTTGACTGTGCTAACAGCTTTCCGAGAAAAAATGGCGGTGTTGTAGCCAGGATGAGATTTACAGGGGGGGGGCAGCGGGAAACTGTTTCCTTTCACCGGGGGGAAAAGCTGACTTATGCCCCCAGTAACACAGGAAAAAAGTTTTCATGTGCTAACGAACTTCGGAAAACAAGGCAGTGTTGTACCCAAGGCATGGGGAAGCAACAGGGTGGAGGCAGCAGGATTTTTTGCCGTCCCCCAAGCAGGGGAACAGTGTTTTAAAAAAACCCCCCAATAACACAGGGCAAGTGTCACTGTGCTAACAGCATTTTCCGAGCAAAAATGGCGGGTTGGACCCCGGGTAAAAGGAGGATTTTTTAAATTTTGATAAAGTTTTTCCTTGTTACGTGCCCAATTTTAAAAATACTATCTCCAAAAAAAAAAAATATAACCTTTAGTCCATAAGTGATATTTTATTTTAAAAAAAAAAAAATGTAAAAAAAAATTTTTAAAAAAACATAAACGCTTTACTTTAAATTTGAAAAGCAAAAAAACCACAATTAAAATAGGTTAAATAATTGCTATACGGTTTAAAAAAAAAGCTACAAGTCATATCAGAACCTTTAAATTTATGGTTTAAATAACGTAGACCCCTTTTTTTTTTGGTGAAATTGGGAAAGGGTGACTTAAAAAACATAATTTTGCAAAAAGTTATCTTTGGGCCCTTAAAAAAGTTTACATTTGGGAATAATATCACAAAAAAAATTTTTAAAAAAAATCAAAAAATTTTTTCAATGTAATACTGAAAATTTTTTGTGCCAATATTTAAAATTTTTAAAAAACAAAAAAAATTTAAAAAGGGATTTGTGCATAGTCCCAAAAAAAGTTTTTTTTCCCCGACGGGACTTGCAAGAAAGAAAACGGATAGATAAGGTATATATAGTTTAGGAAATGCATACCCCCAAAAATTTTTAATGCCGAGAAAAAACTGTCCCCCAAAAAAAGTGTGCGTTCTAAATTTCCCCTTTTTTTTTTTTTTGTTTAAAAAAGGTTCGGCATTTTGGGTTTGGGGTTTGTTTGGACGCAAGGGCCCGGCCCCGCTTGACGAGTTGGGTTTTGGGAAAGGTTTTTGTGATCTTATGAGAGACTAACATTTTAGGTGCGATGTTCATCATCGAAGCGTACCCCCCCAAAAAAAGGCGTTGTCATGACTGCTTTATCAGTAAATATGCACCCAAAGATGAAAAAACGATTTGCCCTATTACTAAAAGTACAAGAAAAAAAAGAGTGTGAGGTGTGGCACAGCGGTTTTTTTAAGGACCCGTATTATTTTTGACATTGTACAGGTGGGGTATTCAGTTGATTTAAAAGATTTTTTCTTCCCTATTCTATCGTTGCTCTTTCAGCACCACTTACAGGTATTATTTTGCTATTTTGACTATGCCTATTGACTTTAAAAGGTAATGCTTATTTTTGTTAGCGATTATCATGTTTTCAGAAGGACCTTTATGTTGGGCTGAAAAAATTTTAAATTTTAAATATGTAAATTTTTTAAAAAATTTACACAAATAAATTAATTTTGAAGAGGACTATTTTAAGCTTGTTTGCACAATTTTAAAAGGTGAAAAATTTCCCCCTTAATCAACATTTTTTATTATATTTATCGTAAACTTTTATTTAAAACCAATAACACTGAAGTCAACCTTGCATGCGTTTTGTAAAAATTAAACCCCCCATTATGCACTTCCAAATTGCAGCATTTGAAATCTGTTTTGGTTGGGTTTGCCCTTTTAGGAGTGAAAAAGGTTGACCATCGTTCCTATAGATAAGTAGGTTTTTGTTAGCATTTGTTTTCGAATGTGCATATCTGAAATAATATTCACAATTATTTTGTTACAGTTTTTTGACAAGACAATATTTTGGTTTTTTAAAATGACGTTTCAAATGTTTAAGTTAGAAAGGAGGGTGTAGGATAAAATATTGGTTATTCCCTTGTTACGTGGCCATTGCAATGTATGTTTTTAAAAAGAAAAATGAATTTTTTTATAGGAAAAAAATGAAATTTAAATTCCCAAGAATAAAAAATTAACTTGAGACCCCTCAGTGGTTGATCCTTTAATGGAAACTGAAAAGATGGTAAAAAATTTCCAAGTTTCGAGACTACTCGGGGTCTCTTATCGGAAGCTAAAAAAAAAATGAAAAATCCATTTTTTTCCACAAAACAGGAAAGGGGGGTTAAGAAAAGGGGGGGGGACAATGAGGGGGGGAGGCCAAAAAAAAAAAGAAAAGGTGAATTATGGGCCCCACACAATAAGAAAAAAATAATGGATTTCCCTTGGCAAAAATTTTGTATGCCGGTCATAGCATGATGGATATGGAATTATGGTTTTAAAAAAATAAACTTCAAATTGAAAAAGTCAAAGGTTTTAGATATAGTCTCATGCCCCTTTTTTACTTTGTGATGGGAAAGATAGATCACAGGGTTTTGTCATTTATTCAAATTTAAAGGGAAACTGGTCTTGCCCTTCCAGGGGGTGAAAAAAGGAAACCGCCCCAAACAGAGGGCAATAAAACTTTTTATCCTTATCTAGGAACCCGTTCAATTTTTTTTTCCCCCTGTTTGCAGTTTGTAAGTATTACTTTTTTTCTATTGCATATTCCTGTGTCCTGTTGTGTATGAAATATTGTGTTATTTTTTGTTTTAGTCTTTGCCTTGAAAAGAGTGGTAGCCCCGAAAGTTGCAATTTTTTAAAAAAAAAATTTTTAGTTACCATTAAAAAAGGTTCAACCATGGGCTCTCAAGTTAATTTTGTTATCTATGGTAAACCCGGGCGAAGATACCATGTTTCCAAAATTCAAAAATAAAAAAAAAAAAAACCCCCCAATAAAAACGAAATATGACTTTCAACAAAAATGGAAAAAACCCCCAAAAAAATTTTGGGTTCAAAAAAAAAGTGTGTAAAATTTTGAAAAAAGTCCATTTTTGATTTATGAAAAATGCTTAAGGAAAGCTATGTTAAACCATAAATAGTGAAGCAATGGATTTTGTAATAGTCACTCATCTATCATTTTAATTTATTGTGGAAATCACAGCATTTCAATTTTTTAGTTTAAAAAATGTTTTTGACGCGTATGACTGTCCCGCAGGACTACAAGTGATGGCAAAAAAGTCGTAAAAAATAACCATTTAAAAAAAACATTATGCTTGTCAAAAGAAGTGTGTCTGCAAGTGTGGTGAAAAAAAAGGCTAGGATAAAAAGGGTATTTATGTCTGTATCAGACAGGGACACCCCTTAAAAAGGGAATGGCGATGTTATACTGTTTGCAAATAAAGTTGGGCTGAAACTGCTTTTTTTGCTTGTCAGTGTTAAAAAGGGAAAAAATTTTTGGTGCGCAAGGCTTTATCGTCAACATCCTTCCCACGTCCGCGTAGGTGGGTAGCGTGTTCAAATTTGATGACTCTAAAAATGGACTTTTTGCGCGTTTTTTGTGCCTGGGCGCCAAAAAAACGAAGCAGTAATCAATTGTCTAAAACCCCACCTATGCAACAAAAAAAAAACGTTCCCTTTTAACAACTACAAGATAAAAGATAATGGTTGCGCTGACTTTTTGGGACATTTTACATCTTTTGCCATGAGTAACTTGCACTGTGATCCTAAACCCCATTTTAATTTATATCTGTTGGTGTTTCAACAGCACTTGCGGGTTTAAATATTGTCGTTGTGATGCCTTTTGATTAATATTTATTTTGCCTTTTCCGGTTGTGGGCATTTCATTTATGGTGTGTGAATTCATTGGCTCAGTTTTGTTTTTTTTATATGTTGTCAAAAAAAAAAATGTGATGATGATGAGGATTTTTGATTCGTAACCATTGATGCATTTCTTAAGGTAAGATAAATTCCCCTTAAAAAGCTTTAAATTTGATAAGTATAAATGTATTTTATGCTTAATTTAAAAAAAGTGAACACTTTGTTTTTTTTTTGTTCCCTTTTAATGACGTGAGTATTGCTTGGGAAAAATTTATTTTTGCCTATTTTTATAAAAAATGTTTTTTCTAGGGGGGAAACTTCAAAATTTTCCTGTTTTAGCATAAAATCGCGTGAGGCTTTCCCCCTTTTTGGAATTTTCCCCTTTTGGTTTTTTTTCGGTGCGGTGGGGGAAAGGGACTTTTGGGGCCCACCACAGGGGAACAGCGGGTTATAAACCCCAAACTATGCTTGTGTTTGGGTTTTCTGTGGAACGCCCTTTTGGGAGCGAACTAGCAGTTTGTAGCCGGGGTAGGTTCAGGTGGTAGAAAGATGAAAATAACGGAGAATGGTAACGTTGCGAACCATTTTTAATTGAAAAACGGACAGCAAATTGGGGCGAGATCCTCCCTTGTTTTTTTTCAAAAAGTAAGCCGGTTAATTATCGGAGGATGGCAGCGACGTCTTTTGTACACACCTGCAGCACTAAAGACGCGCCCCGTATAACTGGCGAAGGGAAGCCAGCACTCCAAATGCATTGGCAAGTCTGGCCTTTTCCCCCTTAGAGATCCAAAACTTGAAGGGGGAAAGAGCCATTGGGTACACTGGGGGAAAGACATGTGTCTGTCACCTTTACGGAAATTTGCCTCGTGAGGGGCCGTCTCGGGGGGTGTAGACATTTTGGCGTGCCAAAACTTCGCCCATTTGGAACATTGGTCTTCCCCTGTGCAGGGCGTGCTTGTGCTCCCTTTTGTTGCGAGCTGTCTCCACTGCCTCGCGCACGAGCTGCTTTGAAAAACAGTAGCAGCAGCGTGTCTGGGCGGAAGGAGAATTTTGGGATTGAAGTGTGTCTTGGACCCCCATTTTACGCCCCCGGGTTCAACGGTTTGATGAGGCTTTGTAAGTTGTCCCGGTAGCGAGGGTTAGGAGGGTGTACACCCAATAATCAGACGTGGTGAGAATGTGGGCGATGCGGCGGTCACTTCTCAGGCAACTGCAGCATGAAATCAACCATGTGCTGCAGACTCCCAACTGGTAAAGAAACGCTTTTGTCCCCTGCAAGAGGCGTCATCTTGCCTGCTCTGCATCACCCCACCCTCGCTCTACATACTGACTAGAGCGTTGTGTACCTCCCTCTGGAGCGATGTCTTCTCCTCCATTGACTCCTCCTCATCTCCTCACAAAGTGAGCCCTGCCCAGCCCTTTGTGAGGAACCACGTTGCGCTGACTGTCCAGAAGGTGATGGAATTTGTGACTCTCATCCTCCACTCTTCCAAAACCTCATCCCTTAGTGCTTGCAGTGTTTTTTGAAGCAGGCAGATAAGGGGGACAGTCAGGCTGACTAGTGCATCATCTGCACTCGCCATCCGCGTTGACTCATCAAACGCACGCAAAACGTGGCAGATGTCCTTCATAGAGGCCCACTCAGTAGTGGTGAAGTGTGAACGGCGCAAATTGCGAGTTGATTGCGCCTGATGCAGCTGATACTCCATTACTGCTGGCTGCTGCCACACAACCGCTCCAACATATGTAACATGGAATTCCACTTGGTGGGTACGTCACATATGATGCGATGTTCAGGAAGGCGAAATCTGTGTTGCAGAGCTGCAATGCGCGATTTGGCCATGCTGGAACGTCGCAAGTGAGCGCACTCTAGGCGGACCTTGTGCAGCAGTGCATCAAGATCCGGATAGTCCTCAAAAAAACTCTGCACGACCAAGTTGAGCACATGTGCCAGACATGGTATGTGAGTGAGGTTGCCAAGGCCCAGAGCTGCCACCAGATTTCGGCCATTGTCACACACTACCAAGCCTGGCTGGAGATTCGCTGGCAAAAACCACACGTCGCTCTCCTGCTTGATGGCATTCCAGAGCTCCTGCGCTGTGTGCTTCGATTCCCCATGGGAATTAATTTCAGGACGGCCTGTTGACGTTTGGCCACGGCTGTGCTCATATCGGTCGCAACAGGTAAGCGTTTCACGGGTCCATGTGGAGGTAGACCGTGACGGCTCCTGCAGCGATGATTCTGAGGAACTGGAGTAGGAGGAGGAGTCAATGTGGACAGACTGGATTCCTGCAATCCTTGGAGTTGGCAGAACACGTACAGCGACACTCGCAAGATCTGTACCGGCTCCACAACATTGACCCAATGGGCAGTGAGGGAAAGGTATCGTCCCTGGCCATGGGTACTGGTCCACGCATCGGTGGTCAGGTGGACCTTGCTACTGACGGCGTTTAGTAGCGCATGTTTAATTTTTCCCTCAACATGCTTTTGCAGACAGGGACGGCTTGCCTGCTGAAAGAAAATCGGCTGGGCACATTGTATTGTGGGACTGCCAATGCCATTAAGTTTACGGAAACTGTCGGTCTCCACCAGCCTGAATGACAGCATTTCAAGGGACAGTAGTTTTGCAATGCCAGCATTCAGAGCCTGTGCTCGTGGATGGTTTGCCGAGTATGGCCGTCTTTTATCCCATGCCTGTGCTACCGATGGCAGTTTTGTGGCCTGGGAGTGTGAGGATGACAGGGAACTTGCAGCTGTGGGTGGAATAACACTGGGTCTCTGGACAACAGTGACAGAGGTTCTTCCATGGCGATCCTGTGAGGAAGCCGAACCAGCTGTGTGTGAGCTGGAGGAAGAGGCTCCAACAAGAGTGAAGATGTAGGTGCTGCTGTAGGTTGGCCTACATCTCCAGTGTGTCTTTGTACTGAACCACGTGCTTTGACCGCACATGTTTCCACATATTTGTGGTATTAAGGTTACTGACACTTTTACCTCTTTTTACTTTTTGATTACACAGCTTGCATTTGACATAGCAAATATCATCTGCAAGTGTGTCAAAAAAGGACCACGCAGTGCAAGTCCTGGGAGCGCCGTTTTGGCTGTTGGAAGAGAACTGCTACGAACGGGTGCCAAAACTGGAGGCTACAGGCAACCGAGTCTGCAGCCTACCTCTCGCTACTGTTTGTACCGTTGGGGCAATCTCTTCCTCAGAGCTGCTACCACCACCTTCCTGTTCCTCACGCCATGTTGGGTCTTGGACCTCATCATCTCCACTACCCTCTTCCAACACCTGCTGCTGTTGGGTGGTCTGGCCAGCACCATGCTCAACAGAAACTGGCACCTGAGTCTCATCATCATCAGATGCGTTCTGCTGTGTGCTGACCATCGGCACTGGCTCACTCGCCTCTTCACATTCAGAGAGACACAGCTGTTGCGCATCACTGCATACTGCCTCTTCTTCACATTCCAGAATGCTGCTTGGCTGGGCCCCTGTTTGCAAGCCAACAGATTCTGAGAACAGAAGCAGAGACTCAGCTGGCTCCTTTACAGAGCTCTCTGAATGCCTGGGCAATTTGGCAGGTGGTGAAGAGACAGATGGTTGTTCAACAGTGCTGTGGTCCTGAGAGGAGGTGGAAGCAATTGAAGTTGATGCATTGGCTGCCATCCAACCAACAACGGCTTCAATTTGTTCTTCCCGCAGCAGGGGGGTACGCCGAGCTCCTACAAAAGTGCGCATAAAGGAACGCTCACGGGGAAAACTGGTGGATGCTGTGTCACTGGGTGCGGCAGCAGCCACAGAATCCCACGTCCTCTCCCTGCTGAAACTCCACGGCCTCGACCACGTGCCTTACTCCCTGCCTTCTTCATCTTGGTAGATTGATAAAGAAAGTCAGAAACGTTATAAGGCCTAAGTGTGGTTATTCCTCAGAGACTGCAGTGAACAACGCACACAACTGTTCACTATCTGTGAAAGGCCCCTTTGTGTACTTCTATAGTGTTTGCAACCAATGTATTGTATACGGATGGAAGCGCGTCACACTAATAGATTAGATTTTTTTCAAATATAATGGAGCAGCACCAATTTGAGAAAAAATGTGAAGGATGAGGCAGTGACACACGCTCAGCAGACTACAACCAGCAGTGGTTGAAGAACTAACTGGAGCGTAATCTGCACTCAAAAAATGAAAAGCTCACAGACTACAGTGAACACTGCACACAACTGTTCACTATCTGTGAAAGGCTCCTTTCTGTACTTCTATAGTGTTTGCAACCAATGTATTGTATACGGATGGAAGCGCGTCACACTAATAGATTAGATTTTTTTCAAATATAATGGAGCAGCACCAATTTGAGAAAAATTGGAAGGATGAGGCAGTGACACATGCTCAGCAGACTACAACCAGCAGTGGTTGAAGAACTAACTGGAGCGTAATCTGCACTCAAAAAAATGAAAAGCTCACAGACTACAGTGAACACTGCACACAACTGTTCACTATCTGTGAAAGGCTCCTTTCTGTATTTCTATAGTGTTTGCAACCAATGTATTGTATACGGATGGAAGCGCGTCACACTAATAGATTAGATTTCTTTCAAATATAATGGAGCAGCACCAATTTGAGGAAAATGTGAAGGATGAGGCAGTGACACACGCTCAGCAGACTACAACCAGCAGTGGTTCAAGAACTAACTGGAGCGTAATCTGCACTCAAAAAATGAAAAGCTCACAGACTACAGTGAACACTGCACACAAACTGTTCACTATCTGTGAAAGGCTCCTTTCTGTACTTCTATAGTGTTTGCAACCAATGTATTGTATACAGATGGAAGCGCGTCACACTAATAGATCACTGTTAATTTCTATTGAATGGAGCTGCCCAATTCCACAAAATAAAATAAAAAAAAGAGTCAGTGAGTGACACGTGCAGATGCCTACAAAACAGCGGTGGATGCAGAGCAAACTGCAGCGTCACCTGCACTCTCACACACACACCTTGCACAGAGCTGTTAAAAACAACACTGCAAGGCAAAAGGAAGCTTTACACAGCGGTTGGTAAAATAGCCTGCCTAAAGCACAGTACACAAAATCGCAATCTCTAACTGTCCCTCAGAGTCAGCAGAGCAGCGTTCTGTCCCTAACTGAGTTCACAGCACAGTGACACTAAAATGGCGGCGGCGCCTTTTATAGTGCATTCTGACATCATTTCAGCAGCCAATCACAGCCATGCCATTAGTTAACATGACCGCAGCAGTACAGGATGTGCCCACACTTCGTAGGATTCCTCATTGGCTGACTAAAATCACAGTGCCTCTCAAAGAATTATGGGAACTTCCGATTCCGGTATACGATATAGGAAAAATATCGGAACTAAGTATCGGAATTCCGATACAGCGAATATCGGCCGATACCGATACTTGCGGTATCGGAATGCTCAACACTAGACACGACACTTCTGAGCAGCAACTGGCAGTGTTGTAGCCCAGGGAGTAGAGTTCAGGTGGTAGAAAGATGAACATAACAGGAGACATGGATAACGTTGCGAACCAGTTATTTAATCTGAAAACGGACAGACAAATTCTGGCAAGATCCATGCCTTGTTCATTTTCAGAAAAGTAAGCCGGTCTACATTATCGGAGGATAGTCGCATGCGACGGTCTGTTAGTACACACCTGCAGCACTAAAGACGCGCTCCGATAATACACTGGCAGCAGGGCAAGCCAGCACTCCAATGCATACTGGCTAAGCTCTGGCCATGTATCCAGCTTAGAGACCCAAAACTTGAATGGGGAAGAGCCATCTGGGAGTACACTGAGAGGGAAAGACATGTAGTCTGTCACCATCTTACGGAAACGTTGCCTCCTGCTGACTGGAGCCGTCTCGGATGGTGTAGACATTTGTGGCGCTGCCACAAAACTTCGCCACATTTGGAACATACTGGTCTTGCCCTGTGCAGAGGCGCTGCTTGTGCTCCCTCTTGTTGCAGAGCTGTCTCCACTGCCTCGACGCACAGAGCTGCTTTGTAAATCAGTAGCAGCAGCAGTGCTCTGGGCTGGAATGGAGAACATTATGGATTGCACCAGTGTGTCTTGGTACTCCCGCATTTTACGCTCCCGGTTCAACGGTGTGATGAGGCTTTGTAAGTTGTCCCGGTAGCGAGGGTCTAGGAGGGTGTACACCCAATAATCAGACGTGGTGAGAATGTGGGCGATGCGGCGGTTATTTCTCAGGCACTGCAGCATGAAATCAACCATGTGCTGCAGTCTCCCAACTGGCCAAGAAACGCTGTCCCCTGCAAGAGGCGTCATCTCTGCCGCTCTGCATCACCCCACCCTCGCTCTACATACTGACTAGAGCGTTGTGTACCTCCCTCTGGAGCGATGTCTTCCTCCTCCATTGACTCCTCCTTATCCTCCTCACAAAGTGAGCCCTGCCCAGCCCTTTGTGAGGAACCACGTTGCGCTGACTGTCCAGAAGGTGATGGAATTTGTGACTCCTCATCCTCCACCTCTTCCAAAACCTCATCCCTTAGTGCTTGCAGTGTTTTTTGAAGCAGGCAGATAAGGGGGACAGTCAGGCTGACTAGTGCATCATCTGCACTCGCCATCCGCGTTGACTCATCAAACGCACGCAAAACGTGGCAGATGTCCTTCATAGAGGCCACTCAGTAGTGGTGAAGTGTGAACGGCGCAAATTGCGAGTTGATTGCGCCTGATGCAGCTGATACTCCATTACTGCTGGCTGCTGCTCACACAACCGCTCCAACATATGTAACGTGGAATTCCACCTGGTGGGTACGTCACATATGATGCGATGTTCAGGAAGGCGAAATCTGCGTTGCAGAGCTGCAATGCGCGATCTGGCCATGCTGGAACTTCGCAAGTGAGCGCACTCTAGGCGGACCTTGTGCAGCAGTGCATCAAGATCCGGATAGTCCCTCAAAAAACTCTGCACGACCAAGTTGAGCACATGTGCCAGACATGGTATGTGAGTGAGGTTGCCAAGGCCCAGAGCTGCCACCAGATTTCGGCCATTGTCACACACTACCAAGCCTGGCTGGAGATTCGCTGGCAAAAACCACACGTCGCTCTCCTGCTTGATGGCATTCCAGAGCTCCTGCGCTCTGTGGCTTCGATTCCCCATGGAAATTAATTTGAGGACGGCCTGTTGACGTTTGGCCATGGCTGTGCTCATATCGGTCGCAACAGGTAAGCGTTCACGGGTCCATGTGGAGGTAGACCGTGACGGCTCCTGCAGCGATGATTCTGAGGAACTGGAGTAGGAGGAGGAGTCAATGTGGACACACTTGATTCCTGCAATCCTTGGAGTTGGCAGAACACGTACAGCGCCACTCGCAAGATCTGTACCCGGCTCCACAACATTGACCCAATGGGCAGTGAGGGAAAGGTATCGTCCCTGGCCATGGGTACTGGTCCACGCATCGGTGGTCAGGTGGACCTTGCTACTGACGGCGTTTAGTAGCGCATGTTTAATTTTTCCCTCAACATGCTTTTGCAGACCAGGGACGGCTTGCCTGCTGAAAGAAAATCGGCTGGGCACATTGTATTGTGGGACTGCCAATGCCATTAAGTTACGGAAACTGTCAGTCTCCACCAGCCTGAATGACAGCATTTCAAGGGACAGGAGTTTTGCAATGCCAGCATTCAGAGCCTGTGCTCGTGGATGGTTTGCCGAGTATGGCCGTCTTTTATCCCATGCCTGTGCTACCGATGGCTGTTTTGTGGCCTGGGAGTGTGAGGATGACAGGGAACTTGCAGCTGTGGGTGGAATAACACTGGGTCTCTGGACAACAGTGACAGAGGTTCTTCCATGGCGATCCTGTGAGGAAGCCGAACCAGCTGTGTGTGAGCTGGAGGAAGAGGCTCCAACACGAGCTGAAGATGTAGGTGCTGCTGTAGGTTGGCCTACATCTCCAGTGTGTCTTTGTAACTCAACCACGTGCTTTGACGCACATGTTTCCACATATTTGTGGTATTAAGGTTACTGACACTTTTACCTCTTTTTACTTTTTGATTACACAGCTTGCATTTGACATAGCAAATATCATCTGCAAGTGTGTCAAAAAAGGACCACGCAGTGCAAGTCCTGGGAGCGCCCATTTTGGCTGTTGGAAGAGAACTGCTACGAACGGGTGCCAAACTAGAGGCTACAGGCAAACCGAGTCTGCAGCCTACCTCTCCCTACTGTTTGTACCGTTGGGGCAATCTCTTCCTCAGAGCTGCTACCACCACCTTCCTGTTCCTCACGCCATGTTGGGTCTTGGACCTCATCATCTCCACTACCCTCTTCCAACACCTGCTGCTGTTGGGTGGTCTGGCCAGCACCATGCTCAACAGAAACTGGCACCTGAGTCTCATCATCATCAGATGCGTTCTGCGGTGTGCTGACCATCGGCACTGGCTCACCCGCCTCTTCACATTCAGAGAGACACACCTGTTGCGCATCACTGCATACTGCCTCTTCTTCACATTCCAGAATGCTGCTTGGCTGGGCCCCTGTTTGCAAGCCAACAGATTCTGAGAACAGAAGCAGAGACTCAGCTGGCTCCTTTACAGAGCTCTCTGAATGCCTGGGCAATTTGGCAGGCGGTGAAGAGACAGATGGTTGTTCAACAGTGCTGTGGTCCTGAGAGGAGGTGGAAGCAATTGAAGTCGATGCATTGGCTGCCATCCAACCAACAACGGCTTCAATTTGTTCTTCCGCAGCAGGGGGGTACGCCGAGCTCCTACAAAAGTGCGCATAAAGGAACGCTCACGGGGAAAACTGGTGGATGCTGTGTCACTGGGTGCGGCAGCAGCCACAGAATCCCCACGTCCTCTCCCTGCTGAAACTCCACGGCACGACCACGTGCCTTACTCCCTGCCTTCTTCATCTTGGTAGATTGATAAAGAAAGTCAGAAACGTTATAAGGCCTAAGTGTGGTTATTCCTCAGAGACTGCAGTGAACACTGCAGACAACTGTTCAGTAGCTGTGAAAGGCCCCTTTGTGTACTTCTATAGTGTTTGCAACCAATGTATTGTATACGGATGGAAGCGGTCACACTAATAGATTAGATTTTTTTCAAATATAATGGAGCAGCACCAATTAGAGAAAAATGTGAAGGATGAGGCAGTGACACACGCTCAGCAGACTACAACCAGCAGTGGTTGAAGAACTAACTGGAGCGTAATCTGCACTCAAAAAATGAAAAGCTCACAGACTACAGTGAACACTGCAGACAACTGTTCAGTAGCTGTGAAAGGCCCTTTGTGTACTTCTATAGTGTTTGCAACCAATGTATTGTATACGGATGGAAGCGCGTCACACTAATGATTAGATTTTTTTAAAATAAATGGAGCAGCACCAATTAGAGAAAAATGTGAAGGATGAGGCAGTGACACACGCTCAGCAGACTACAACCAGCAGTGGTTGAAGAACTAACTGGAGCGTGATCTGCACTCAAAAAATGAAAACTCACAGACTACAGTGAACACTGCACACAACTGTTCACTAGCTGTGAAAGGCTCCTTTTGTACTTCTATAGTGTTTGCAACCAATGTATTGTATACGGATGGAAGCGCGTCACACTAATGGATTAATTTTTTTCAAACATAATGGAGCAGCACCAATTAGAGAAAAATGTGAAGGATGAGGCAGTGACACACGCTCAGCAGACTACAACCAGCAGTGGTTGAAGAACTAACGAGCGTGATCTGCACTCAAAAAATGAAAACCTCACAGACTACAGTGAACACTGCACACAACTGTTCACTATCTGTGAAAGGCTCCTTTCTGTACTTCTATAGTGTTTGCAACCAATGTATTGTATACGGATGGAAGCGAGTCACACTAATAGATTAGATTTTTTTAAAATAGAATGGAGCAGCACCAATTAGTGAAAAATGTGAAGGATGAGGCAGTGACACACGCTCAGCAGACTACAACCAGCAGTGGTTGAAGAACTAACTGGAGCGTAATCTGCACTCAAAAAATGAAAAGCTCACAGACTACAGTGAACACTGCAGACAACTGTTCAGTAGCTGTGAAAGGCCCCTTTGTGTACTTCTATAGTGTTTGCAACCAATGTATTGTATACGGATGGAAGCGCGTCACACTAATAGATTAGATTTTTTTCAAATATAATGGAGCAGCACCAATTAGAGAAAAATGTGAAGGATGAGGTAGTGACACACGTCAGCAGACTACAACCAGCAGTGGTTGAAGAACTAACTGGAGCGTGATCTGCACTCAAAAAATGAAAACCTCACAGACTACAGTGAACACTGCACACAACTGTTCACTAGCTGTGAAAGGCTCCTTTCTGTACTTCTATAGTGTTTGCAACCAATGTATTGTATACGGATGGAAGCGCGTCACACTAATAGATTAGATTTTTTTAAAATAGAATGGAGCAGCACCCAAATATGAAAAAATGTAAGGATGAGGCAGTGACAAACGCTCAGCAGACTACAACCAGCAGTGGTTGAAGAACTAACTGGAGCGTAATCTGCACTCAAAAATGAAAAGCTCACAGACTACAGTGAACACTGCAGACAACTGTTCAGTAGCTGTGAAAGGCCCTTTGTGTACTTCTATCGTGTTTGCAACCAATGTATTGTATACGGATGGAAGCGCATCACACTAATAGATAAGATTTTTTTCAAATATAATGGAGCAGCACCAATTAGAGAAAAATGTGAAGGATGAGGCAGTGACACACGCTCAGCAGACTACAACCAGCAGTGGTTGAAGAACTAACTGGAGCGTGATCTGCACTCAAAAAATGAAAACCTCACAGACTACAGTGAACACTGCACACAACTGTTCACTAGCTGTGAAAGGCTCCTTTCTGTACTTCTATAGTTTTTGCAACCAATGTATTGTATACGGATGGAAGCGCGTCACACTAATAGATCACTGTTAATTTCAATTGAATGGAGCTGCACCAATTCCACAAAATAAAATAAAAAAAAAAAGTCACAGAGTGACACGTGCAGATGCCTACAAACAGCGTTGGATGCAGAGCAAACTGCAGCGTCACCTGCACTCTCACACACACACCTTGCACAGAGCTGTTAAAACAACACTGCAAGGCAAAAGGAAGCTTTACACAGCGGTTGGTAAACTAGCCTGCCTAAAGCACAGTACACAAAATCGCAATCTCTAACTGTCCCTCAGAGTCAGCAGAGCAGCGTTCTGTCCCTAACTGAGTTCACAGCACAGTGACGCTAAAATGGCGGCGGCGCCTTTTATTGTGCATTCTGACATCATTTCAGCAGCCAATCACAGCCATGCCATTAGTTAAGATGACCGCAGCAGTACAGGATGTGCCCACACTTCGTAGGATTACTCATTGGCTGACTAAAATCACAGTGCCTCTCAAAGAATTATGGGAACTTCCGATTCCTGTATACGATATAGGAAAAATATCGGAACTAAGTATCGGAATTCCGATACAGCGAATATCGGCCGATACCCGATACTTGCGGTATCGGAATGCTCAACACTAATAGGGACCCCAGCTAGCATCAATACTGCTTTACTCCTGTGCTGTCTAACAGGGTATAGCTCTAAATGCTTTCTTTTATAGTTCTGCTCTGTGGTGTAACAGAATTAGGTCCTTTGCGCTCTGTTCACGCTGTGTGACCTTTAACTCAGCGTGATTATAGTGCTTGCTGCAGCTTCGCTTCGCCATTGTTCATTAGCTGCGGTTTTCCATCACTGCACGGTGGAACCCGGGTTGCGATCGCATTTTATCATAATTTATATTTAGTGCGATCCGCAACTTCTAATAACCCTCATATATAACAATGAACCCATAAATATGGAAAAAAAATTAAAGAATTATTCACATCTTCAAAATCCTACCCCAATATGAAGTAGGTGTAATAATAATAATACTAGCAAATTTATTGGCAGCGGATTATTCAGGATACTCTCCAAGCGTGTGACAACAGAAAACAGGAAATACAGTGACATGCTCTCCCTGTGTGAGCTTCTGGGAGCTTTTTTTTGTTCTAACTTTATGAACAGTATACAAATCTAGCAACTAAACACTCATAGACTGGAATGGAGTTGTTGCACCAAACATATTCCAGCACTCCCACTCAACAACTACTAATCCTGTTAGCCCCATTGCGGTTCTGAAGTCCACAAACTCTTGATAATGGCTTTGTCATACCATCAGCTATCATCTTGTCAGACTCTCAATAAACAAACTCAAGTACACCACGTTCCACTAAAAGCCCCGGTTTCACATAGCGATACACCAGCGATCCTGACAACGATCAGGATCGCTGGTGTGTCGCTACATGATCGCTGCTGAGCTGCCAAACAGGCAGCTTAGGCAGCGATCAGGACAGCGACACTGCGGGTAACGTCGCCTAGTTACCCGCAGTGTACGTTGGATACCAGCCCCCTGATGCAGGGAGCTGGTAACCAAGGTACACGTCGGGTTTCCAGGCGCTGCACGGCACCTGGAAACCCGATGTGTACCTTTGTTACCAGCTCCCCTGCAGCAGCGCGCTGGTATCCAAGGTACATGTCGGGTTTACAGGTACAGCCCGCGCCTGGAAACCCGATGTTTACCTTGGTTACCAGAAGATCGCTGGTCTCCTGCCTGTCACACGCAGCGATGCGTGCTGGCCAGCGGGAGCCCAGCGATCAAAAAAATGTCCTGACATTTCTGACACGACCAGCGATTCACAGCAGGGGCCTGATCGCTGGTACGTGTCAGACATAGCGAGATCGCTGCTGAGATCACTGTTTAGCAGAGATCTCGGTAGCGATCTCGCTATGTGAGACGGGGCCGTAAGTCACGCAATAGGTGATGTTTTACATCAATGTGCTTAGTCCTTGCACTAATCTCACTGCTGGCAAGTTTAATTCATCCTTGGTTGTGCTCATAGATAACTGTTGGTTGTGCTGATGGCTTGCTGAAAACTTCCAAAAGTTGTTAAAACCAAATTACTTCTTGAATTGCATAAGCTGCCGACATATATTCTGCTTCTGTTGAAGATAATGCGACTGACACTTGTTTTCTGCTGGACCAGGAAATTGAATTTTCTCCGAACACAAGTAACCACTTGTTGATTTCCGATCACTTGAATCTCCAGCTCAATCTGCATCCACATAAACTCTGAGAGTGAGATCTCTTGATGCAGATATCTTAAGATTTAGCCTTTGAGTTTCTTTAAGATATTGAAGAACTGTTTTAATTGCAGTCTAGTCTATTTGGCGTGTATTGCTTACACGTTGGCAGAGAATTCCGACTGTAGCTGTGATATCTGGACGAGTTATGGTTGCTATGTACAGAAGCGACCTCAATGCTTGTCTGTAACTCTCATTGCTGGGTACCAGATCTTCTTCTCCTTCCAACTTCAAGTAGGATGGATCCATTGGTGTTGACGAACCTTTGGCTTCTGACATTCCAAACTAGTTTAGTATTGCGTAAATTTTAGAACTTTGGTTGAGAAGAAAACTCCCATCTTCCTCTCTCTGAATTTGAATTCCCAAATAATATGTCACATTTCCAAGGTCCTTAGTCTCAAAGTACTGGCTGACAATTTCACCTAGCTTTGCAATTTCTTTTTCATTGTGGTAGCCTCCATGTCTGGAATTGGTGAAGGGACTCCATCCCCTCATTAGCAGCACTTATCTACTTCTGCTTCTCGTGGACAGGCAGTTTTTGCATCTCTTGCCATGACTGTGGCTCTGGTTCAGGAAGTGATCTGACCATATAAGAAAGGCATCTAGCTGGGATACCTTTGTTTGGTCTTTCTGATCTCCTGACTGGAGGTTGACTTGGTTCTTCTGTGTCTTCCTTGGTGGCTTTGGAGCTTATCCACACTTCAGTGTTTTCCTTTTCGGCATCTCGGTTTGGTGATTGAGATTCTTGCTCTTGCTTCTTAGGTTGAATAACTAGTGTAACTTCATGGAATTTGAGCGATACAGACTTTTCATCAATCACTACATCTCTGCTGATTGCTACTGTGTTAGTCTCTGGGTGCAGGATTCTGTATCCCTTTTCAGTTTCGCTATAACCCACCAGGACTCCTTGCTTTGCGTGTGATTCCCACTTGAAACATTTTTCTTTGGGAACATACACAAACGTTTTGCTTCCAAATATCCTGAGGTGCTTCAGATTAGGCTTCTTGCAGTTCCATAGCTCATATGGAGTTTTATTTGTGGCTTTACCTGGCACTCTGTTTTGAAGATAGCAAGCTGTCATGATGGCTTCTCCCAATACGTTGTAGGCAGATTTGCATCAAACTACATACTTCTTCCACTTTCACAGAGAGTACGGATCTTTCTCTCTGCAATGCCATTTTGTTCTGGGTTGTATGAAATGGTAGTCTGGAACACAATTCCATCCTTTTTCAAAATGGTTTGCACCTTACCACTTGTACACTGCTCAAAAAAATAAAGGGAACAATTAAACAACAGAATATAACTCCAAGTAAATCAAACTTCTATGAAATCAAACTGTCCTCTTAGGAAGCAACACTGATTGGCAATCAATTTCACATGCTGTTGTGCAAATGGAATAGATAACAGATGGAAATTATTGGCAATTATCAAGACACACTCAATAAAGGAGTGGTTCTGCAGGTGGGGACCACAGACCACATCTTAGTATCAATGCTTTCTGGCTGATGCTTTGGTCACTTTGAATGTTGGTTGTGCTTTCACACTTGTGGTAGCATGAGACGGACTCTACAACCCACCCAAGTGGCTCAGGTAGCGCAGCTCATCCAGTATGGCACATCAATGCGAGCTGTACAAGAAGGTTTGCTTTGTCTGTCAGTGTAGTGTCCAGAGGCTGGAGGCACTACCAGGAGACAGGCCAGTACACCAGAAGACAAGGAGGGGGCCGTAGGAGGGCAACAACCCAGCAACAGGACCACTACCTCTGCCTTTGTGCAAGGAGGAACAGGAGGAGCACTGACAGAACCCTGCAAAATGACCTCCAGCAGGCGACAAATGTGTATGTGTCTGCACAAATGGTTAGAAACCAACTCCATGAGGATGGTCTGAGGGCCCAACGTCCACAGATGGTGGTTGTGCTCACAGCCCAACACTGCGCAGGATGCTTGGCATTTGCCACAGAACACCAGGATTGGAAAATTTGCCACTGGCGCCCTGTGCTTCTCACAGATGAAAGTAGGTTCACACTGAGCACATGTGACAGACGTGACAGAGTCTGGAGATGCCATGGAGAGCGATCTGCTGCCTGCAACATCCTTCAGCATGACCGGTTTGGCAGTGGGTCAGTAATGGTGTGGGGTAGCATTTCTTTGAAGGGCCACACAGCCCTCCATGTGCTCGCCAGAGGTAGCCTGAGTGCAATTAGGACCCCTTGTGAGACCATATGCTGGTGCGGTTGGCCCTGGGTTCCTCCTAATGTAGGACAATGCCAGACCTCATGTGGCTGGAGTGTGTCAGCAGCTCCTGCAAGATGAAGGCATTGAAGCTATGGACTAACCCGCCCATTTCCCAGACCTGAATCTGATTGAGCACATCATGATTCGCTCCATCCACCAACGTCACGTTGTACCACAGACTGTCCAGGAGTTGGCGGATGCTTTAGCCCAGGTCTGAGAGGAGATCCCTCAGGAGACCATCTGCCACCTCATCAGGAGCATGCCCCGGCATTGTAGGAAGGTCATACAGGCAGTGGAGGCCACACACAATACTGAGCCTCATTTTGACTTGTTTTAAGTACCGTATTTTTCGGACTATAAGACGCACCGGACCATAAGACGCACCTAGGTTTTAGAGGTTGAAAATAGGAAAAAAATGTTTTGAAGCAAATAATGGGGTAAAATATTTAATAACATAAATAACATAATATTTCACCAATTCAAATGTAAACAGAACTCAGCAGCATTAACAACCATTATTGATTTATGTACAGAAACTCCTCAGTCATCAGGGAACCCCAAGAACTCCTCGTCACTACTGTCCATATTTAGGAAGCTCGGTTCCTCAGAATCACTAGTTTCACTGTCATCACTCGGTTCATAGAGGATGTCATCTTCGGTGCCATCTAAAGCATTGCTGATGCCACATTTTTTGAAGGACTTCACAATGGTTTCATCTTTAACTGACTGCCATGAGGTTTTCACCCACTCGCAAACCTGGGTGATAGTGGGCCTCTTCATTCGTCCAGTTGGTGTCAGGTCATGATTTCCAGCAGCCATCTGTTATGTTTCGGTAGCTGAGGAGTGCAGGTAAAAAAGGCAATACACCAGAGCAGTTGGAATCTATGAGATTGCAGTACCCTGACTAACCACCACAACTAGAGGCAGCCGTGGAGCGTTCCTACGTTGGTCCTAGATGCCTCGTCACAGCCTGAGAAAACTAACTACACCTAAAGATAGAAATAGGAAAGCTATCTGCCCGGAGCAGAACCCCAAAGATAATAGAAAGCCCCCAAACAAGTAATGGCGGTTAGACAAGAAGAAATACTGACACAGAAAGAAAATAGTATGAGCAAACGCTGGGGCCCAAACTAACTAAATAGAAAAGGATAGGAAGGGTACTTACTGCAATCCCAGAAAACCCTGAAAAGCACCAACTCTACTAATTTCAAAATCACCTGAGATCACACGACCTCTACCACCTAAATTAGTTCTCTGGTGTAACAAAATCAAAACAGCAGCCACTGAAAAAACTGGAAAAAGCAAAAGTACAAACATCAGTGGCTGAACTAAACTGAGAGGGCAAAAGCCCCGAAGGGGACCCAGAAGGCCCCCAAAGAAGTGCAGGACAAAATGCAAAAATATAGTACAAAAACAAAAAGAAGAAAATGTCTTATCTGTTAGCAGGAGATGCAGACACGACACAGCAGGCTACAAGGGAAACAGGAATGAAGGATTCAGACCAGAACAATTGATCACCGGCAACCCTGATGGGAAGGTGACTCCCTTATATAAGACCAGTCAGTAACACCTGATTCCCAGTCCTCACAATCTTCACTGAACAGACCAGTACCGCTTGTAACCACCAGAGGGAGTCTCTGCTCAGAACTCATCTCAAACCCATTCACAACAGCCATCCATCTATTCCATTGTTCTCTCATGAAAACTTTAAATGGCTTATTTATGGAAACGTCCAAAGGTTGCAACTGACTGGTAAGACCCCCAGGAATTACGGCAAGATGGGTTTTCTCTTCTTTAAATCTCCTTTTTGTGGCTTCAGTGATATGTGCCCTGAACTGGTCCAGCACTAATAGAGCAGGTTTTTTCAGAAGCCCTCCAGGACGTTTGGACCACACTTTTTCTAGCCATATCTTCATGCCATTTTCATCCATCCATCCCTTGTCATGAATATGAACAATGACACCTCTTGGGATCGCCTCTTTTGGCATGGTTTTTCTCTTGAAAATCAGCAGTGGGGGCAGTTTGGTGCCATCTGCACAGCAGGACAACACTACTGTATAATGGGTTTTCTCGTGCCCGGAGGTCTTCACAGCTATAGTTTTGGCACCTTTCACATCAACAGTTTTGTTTGATGGAACATGGAAAGTCAACGGGACTTCATCCATGTTCCCAATCTGAGTCATTTCGTATCCATTTTTCTTTCTTGCTTCCAGGACAAATTTTTGAAAAGATACAATCTTGGCTTCATATTCTATTGGCATTTTTTGTGCAATCCTATTTTTTGTGCGCATAGCAAGGCCACATCTCTTCATAAATCTATAGCACCATGATGGTGATCCTGTGAAGTCCTCAATGCCTTTCTCTGCAGCCAGACGTTTAGCTTCATAAATGATCATTTTTGTAGATACAGAATATCCATTGCTCCTGTGACGTATGATCCACTCTTTCACATCCACTTCTAAATGTGGCCACTTTGCAGCATGCCCACGAAAACATTTTTTGTCTTTGTTCATTTTTTGCAGCTGATCCTCGTGTTTCCTCCATTCCCGTATCATTTTTTCAGTTGGAGGTGGCCCAAAGTGTCTCTCCGCTGCTCTGTTCCCATGTTCTTTGGCGTACTTCACTACCTCCAGTTTAAAAGGGATTTTATATGACATCCTTTTCTGCTTTGACATCTTCCCAGGAGAGTACGGTACACGATTGTATCTTTCTGCAAGAAAATACAAAATTATGGTATCAGTATGGTACTTTGTCTTGCTGCTGACTCTGTTATGGTGGGGGATCTGCTGCTGGAGGGCCACAGATTGTGCAACACTGTTGTATGGAGCAACACCCCAGCAAGGAGTTTGTATGTTCTCCCCATGTTTGCATGGGTTTCCTCCGGGTTCTCCGATTTCTTCCCACACTCCAAACACATACGGATAGGTACGGTATGCTTCACTCTGAAATGCTACGGCGTTTCAGAGAAAAACACACCGGACCGTACTTTGGCTTTTCCCCTCCTGCTGCCAATCACTGACAGGTCTCTTCCTGTACGTGCACGCAGAAAGAAAATCGTCACTCAATGGCAGCGGATGGGGAGGAGCTGCTGGGGACCCACGTGTCTGACTACTGTAGTCTCCAGGTGGCTTTTAAAGTATGGTACGGGCTGTCCAATGCATAGGCAGCATGTACGGTATTAGCGTAACAATGGGCTGTATGACTTTAGCCACTTTTTTTTCTCTAAAATGCTGTGGCATTTAGACCGCAGCATGTCTACGGTATTTACCGTATCTTGCAGAGACGCTCAGTCGCTGCAATATACGGAAAATACGGTAGCACCACCCAATGTATAGGATGCGGTGATTCCGCATGTGTTCAGCGAATCACACGTACAAAAGCCAGCAGCGCTTTGGACGGAGCGGACATGTGCTGCGTCCAAAGCGCTGCCGGTATGTGACCATGGAAACATACCCTAATACACGCTGCCTGTGCATTTGACAGCCTACCGTATATCATAGGTGCCATTTTTTATACCGTATGTCAAGTGCTTTGGAGAACTATAACTCCCAACTGCAGCTCCTGTAGCATGTTGGAAGTTATAGTTCACCACAGTAGTGATAGTGTTTTAAAGGGAATCTGTCACCCCATTTTTGCCCTATGAGATGCAGCCACCGCCATCAGGGGCTTATCTTACATTCTGTAATGCTGTAGATAAGCCCCCGATGTCACCTGAAAGTGAAGAAAAACGAGTTATAAAATACTCACCCAGGTGCGTTCCGCCGTCAGGTCCGATGGGTGTCGCGGTCCGGTTCGGCGCCTCCCATCTTGTAGCGAAGCCGGCCTCTTCTTTCCGTCCCGCCGCGGCTCCTGCGCAGGCGCACTGATCTGCCCTGGTGAGTACTGCAGTGCGCAGGCACCGGGAAAGGTCAGAGAGGTCCGGCTCCTGTGCACTGTGGTACTCTGCTCTGCCCTCACCAGGGCAGATCAGTGCGCCTGCGCAGGAGCCGCGACGGGACGGAAAGATGAGGAGGGCTTAGCTACAAGATGGGAGGCGCCGAACCGGACCACGACGCCCATCGGACGGCGGACCACCCCTGGGTGAGTATATGGTAATAGAACTGTTTTTTCGTCACTTTCAGGTGACATCGGGGCTTATCTACAGCATTACAGAATGCTGTAGATACCGTAAGCCCCTGATGGCGGTGGCCGCATCTCATAGGGCAAAAATGGGGTGACAGATTCCCTTTAAGGGTATGTTTCCACGGTAAACGCTGCGTGTTTGACGCTGTGTAGTCGCAGCGTCAAACACGCAGCGTCCAGATGTTACAGCATAGTGAAGGGGATTTCAAGAAATCCCGTCTCCACTATGCGTAAAAACACGCAGGCGGCAGACCTGCGCTAACGGACATGCGGCGCATCTTTTTAGATCGCAGCATGTCCTTTTCCCTGGCGGCAACGCTCCGTCGCTGCAAGGGAAATACGGTAACACAGGCCTATGTAGCGCTGCGGTGATTCCGGATGTGTTCAATGAGCACATACCGGAATCACCGAGCGTTCAGAAGGGGGCGGGGATTTGGACGGAGCGGACTTTCCGCTCCGTCCAAAGCGCTGTGGTTCCGGACCGTGGAGCCATACCCTAACTAGTTATCTTTAATACTAAATGTACCTCACTTCTGTGGCCACACTAGACAGGAAGTATGGTATGTTCTCATCCAATTCATGAGCTGCAGCACATGACAATCTGTCACTGCAGCACATGACCAGCAGGGAACCTCCTACTTCTTGTCTAGTGTGGCCGCACTATATTCACAGCGGCGGCTCACACATTGGAGGCAGCCGCTTCACCGCCGGCGGCCCGTGCTCCACCGCCGGCGGCTCCTACAGCTATGCGTCACCGCCGGCGGCTTCTGCATCCCCGCCGACGGGTCCTGCTTCACCGCCGGCGGCTCTTGCTCCACCGCCGGCGGCTCCCACAGCCCTGCGTCCCCGCGGCGGCTTATGCGTCCCCGCCGGGGCTCCTGCTTCACCGCCGGCGGCTCATGCTCCACCGCCGGCGGCTCCCACAGCCCTACGTCCCCGCCGGCGGCTTGTTCTCCACCACTGGCGGCTCCCACAGCCTTTCGTCCCCGCCGGCGGCTTCTGCGTCCCCGCCGGCGGCTCCTGCTTCACTGCCGGCGGCTCATGCTCCACCGCCGGCGGCTCCCACAGCCCTGCGTCCCCGCCGGCGGCTTATCGTCCCCCCCGGCGGCTCCCAGCTGTCACCGCCGCGGCTCATGCTCCACCGCGGCGGCTCCCACAGCCCTACGTCCCCGCCGCGGCTGTTTCCACCACGGCGGCTCCCACAGCTTTCGTCCCCGCCGGATTCTGGATGTGTTCAATGAGCACATACCGGAATCACCGAGCGTTCAGAAGGGGGCGGGGATTTGGACGGAGCGGACTTCTCCGCTCCGTCCAAAGCGCTGTGGTTCCGGACCGTGGAGCCATACCCTAACTAGTTATCTTTAATACTAAATGTACCTCACTTCTGTGGCCACACTAGACAGGAAGTATGGTATGTTCTCATCCAATTCATGAGCTGCAGCACATGACAATCTGTCACTGCAGCACATGACCAGCAGGGAACCTCCTACTTCTTGTCTAGTGTGGCCGCACTATATTCACAGCGGCGGCTCACACATTGGAGGCAGCCGCTTCACCGCCGGCGGCCCGTGCTCCACCGCCGGCGGCTCCTACAGCTATGCGTCACCGCCGGCGGCTTCTGCATCCCCGCCGACGGCTCCTGCTTCACTGCCGGCGGCTCATGCTCCACCGCCGGCGGCTCTCACAGCCCTACGTCCCCGCCGGCGGCTTGTTCTCCACCGCTGGCGGCTCCCACAGCCCTGCGTCCCCGCCCGCGGTGAATCAGAAGCCGCCGCCGGGGACGCAGGGCTGTGGGAGCTGCCAGCGGTGCAGCACGAGCCGCCGGTTGCTCTTGCTTCACCGCTGGCGGCTTGTGTTCCACCGCCGGCGGCTCCCACAGCTCTGCGTCCCCGCCGGCGGCTTCTGATTCACCGCCGGCGGCTTCTGTGTCCCCGCTGCACTGGCGGCTCCTGCTTCACCGCCGGCGGCTTGTGCTCCACCGCCGGCGCTCCCACAGCCCCACTTCACCGCCGGCGGCTTTCACTTCACCGCCGGCGGCTCCTGCTCCACCGCCGCCGGTCCCGCCATACTGCATCAACGTTGGATCCTCCCGCAGTGCCGCCCCACCGCCGACTCCGAGCTCCTATGATGCCGCTGAACCCCATTTACAGGTATGTTCCGATCATAAGACGCACCCTCATTTTCCCCCGATTTTGGGGGAAAAAAAGTGCGTCTTATAGTCAGAAAAATACGGTACTTTAAATTCCACTTTAATTTTGTGTGTGACTACAAATCCAGGCCTCCATTGGTTAATAAATTTGATTTTCATTGATGATTTTTGTGCGATTTTGTTGTCAGCACATTCAACTTTGTACAGAACAAAGTACTCAATGAGAATATTTCATTCAGATCTATGATGTGTTATTTGAGTGTTCCCTTTATTTTTTTGAGCAGTGTATATTCGGTTCCATTATCTGCACGCATTCTTCCAAATTTGTTTAACACTACAACAAGATATTCTTCAAGTTTCTGTGGAACTTCATCCTTACTGTGAAGCATGTAGGCGACTGTATATCTGGAGTAGTCATCACTAAATGTGAGAAAATATCGCTTTTTTCTAGGAGTTTGAACACTCATTGGACCACATACATCTGTATGTATCAGATCCAGTGGCTGTGCTGATCTAGTGGTGCTTATTTTAGGAAAGGATTTTCTGGACATACCATGAGATACGGCCTTCCCAAAACCCTGTCTGATGACAAATGCACATCTAGCAGGATGCAGCAGGCCTCCACTAATAAAGGCTAAGGGCAGCACAGGTGCAAACTACTGATAAAAACAGCCACCCTAGCACCTACCAGATTAAGGAGAGGTTGGTTGCCTAGTAGAAAAAATTGCACATTGATATGGCTTGCATAGGAGGCCAGTCACACAGGTAAGTGTAAGGCAAAGTGTCTGACTTGCAACCTATTAATGACTCCCTCGTATTAAGAGGCGGGCTGCTCAGCACAATAATATGCAACACACAGGGGCAGACACCCTAATAAACTAAACCAGCAAAAAGAGACCTAGCAGCATCCTGCAAAATTTGATATGATAAAAAGTGCAAAACATTAATGCATATGATAAATACATTAAATGAGGTATTGGTTACTATTTTGGCTAAGATAGATAAGCTTGTAACCCACGTCAAGGGTCCCAATATTTGCAAGTAACTACTCTAACATCAAAAACAGCTAACATAAAAAATTCAGAAAAATCACACACCATAAGATACGGCCTTCACAAAACCCTGTCTGATGACAAATGCTCATCTAGCAGGATGCAGCAGGCCTCCACTAATAAAGGCAATGGGAAGCACAGGTGCAAACTACTGATTTTTATTGTTATCAGTAGTTTGTTAAATGTATTTATCATATGCATTAATTTTTTGCACTTTTTACCATATCATTTTTTGCAGTATGTGGCTAGGTCTCTTTTTGCTGGCTTAGTTTATTAGGGTCCAACAAAATCCTTACAATTAGAAATGTAATATAGTTTTTCTGATTCGCTCTGTAGCTTATCCAATGTGCAGGGCGTTGTATTAGCTTAGGTATCCATGGTTATGATCTCTAATATATTGACAGTTAGTTAATTAGTTATTTAGCTCTTAGTAGTCGTAACCATGGATATATAAGCTCCTGCAATACCCTTTACATGGGGTAAGCGACAAAGCGAATCATAAGAACTATACTGCATTTCAAATTGAAGGTATTTGCTAATATTATTATTTGTATAATAACTAATAAATATTGGGATAGGATCTTGGAGATCGGAATATCCATTTATGTTTTGCTTAAACATTAAATCTGTCACCAGGTTTTGGTCAATTTTGGGAGGTGTGACCCAATATGACTGGTAGTAATAAGCCACTAGTGAATGTCAACAGAAGAGGGGGCACTTGTGGGTCCTGATTGATGTGCCAATGCATCAGCAGAGCATTCTGTGATTTGTAATATTCAGTAAATATTGGTGTGCACAGCGCTGAAACAATAATATTAGCAGAGTGAAGATTGTAGGGAGTGACCAAAAAGGGTAAGACAACACATAGAGAAATGGTTAACAATGTACAAAAAACAATAAAATTATTCATGGCATGATCAAAAATGTCCTGAAGGGGCAATGCACACTAGAAATGACCCCTCTCTAGCAGGTCAATAAATCTTAGCTTCTACATTCAAATAATTATTTTATAATACACGGAGAGAGCAGCAGAGTACAAAAGAGGCAGGCAAAACTCGAAACAGGGACACAGCCAAATCAGAACCAGATAGACGAAACGTAGCACAGGCACATCAGAGTCAAACACACTCGACCAAGGGTCAGAGAATAAGTGACAGAGAATGGCCCCACAATGAGGCTATAAAAAGCCTCCCAGAATCCCAGAGTGAGGCCATCCTGGTTAACCCTAAAACCACCTAATCCCAGAATCTCAGCAGACAAGGACAATGCCTGACCAGAAACGTGGGATATATAGTATTAGAATGCGCTGCCTACTGGTGGGCTAACTCTAGTAGACATTTGGTAGTTTCTCGCTGTCCAAATATAATTACACTGCAAGCCAGATTTAACCTGTGGACCTGAATTTGCCATGTAATCCTCTACAGTATTCTTTTGTGCCATACATTTGTAAACCAAAAGTTCCTCCCAATAAGTGTCATATTGAGCAAGTGTTTAAAAGGTATTGAAATGCATTGTTTGAAACCACAATGAGGAGAAAAAGACAAATGCTTCTTACCTTTGTTGAAGCTCATCCTGATTTTGGTTGCATAAACTTCAGAAAAACCCAAAACAAGTTAGAACACCCTGGGAAAGTGGGATTCTAATTGTATAATGAATAGAGGTAATGTATTTGCTGCCAAAGTTGAGGTGCACTCACAATACAAAATTTGTACCTATGTTTTTGCTTCACAGATCAAACCCAGTTTTCCATGATACCTCAAGGCAAACTGGATTCTCAGCTTTCTTTTAGCTTGAAAGCATTTACATCTACTACTTACGGTGCTTCAAGGAACCAGTGAAAATATGAAAGCGATTGTATTACCTACAAATTTAGCAAACATATTGACAATAAAGGTTGTTCAATGCTAAACAACCTCTTATTAAAGTCCCCAGGGTGCTCCATAAATGAAAAATACATATACCTAACTCCTGGAGTAGTGCTAAGTGTCATCTCTCAGCCCTTTGTTCCCCCCCAGTCTCCTGATATAAACAGTGTCACAAAACCGCTACAGCAAATCAGCAGCTGCTGACTGGCTGCAGCATTCACAATTCCATTCACGTTGAAAAAACATTGCTAGATTTGGCATCATACAGCCACTCCTGAAATGTACTTCATGGACCAGAAAATTCCTCAAAAATTACCTTGTGAAAGTTGAAACTCATAGTAAGTTAGATTGAGACACGGCCCCAATTGGACAGACCATCAGCAGATTTGGCTTTCAGTACCATCTTTATGCCGATGACACACAACTATACACGTCATCCCCCGACCTTACCCCCGCTGTTCTACAGAACACCACCGACTGTCTGTCCGCAGTCTCCAACATCATGTCCGCTCTCTATCTGAAACTTAACCTCTCCAAGACTGAACTCCTTCTGCTTCCGCCGTCTACTAACCTCCCTAAATCTGACATTTCCCTCTCTGTGGGCGGCACCATAATAACACCCCGGCAGCAGGCTCGCTGTCTGGGTGTTATGTTTGACACCAATCTCTCCTTCACCTCCCATATACAATCTCCTGCCCATTCATTATAGGATCCAATTCAAAGTACTGGTTCTCACCCACAAAGCTCTCCACAGTGCAGCACCCCCCTACATCTCCTCCCTCATTTCTATCTATCGGCCTAACCGACTGCTGCGCTCTGCAAACGACTTTCGACTAACCTCTGCACTAATCCGTACCTCCCACTCCCGACTCCAAGACTTCTCCCGCGCTGCGCCAATCCTCTGGAATGCTCTACCCCAAGAAATTAGGACTATCCACAATTTGCATGGTTTCAGGAGCTCCCTCAAAACACATTTGTTCAGAGCGGCCTATCACATTCACTAACCAAAGTCGTTCTATGTTTAAGTGTGTATGTGTAGCCCATTCACTATCTCCATCCATGCCTCACTCCCTCAAGATGGCTGGACCATCATTGTAATGCACCATTGTATATAAAATATTTGTAATCCCATGTGCTAATGCTAACTGAAAATGGGACATGCACTTTCGAGACACTCGGCTTATAGCATTGCTAATCACTCTGAAGATCACTTTTATACTTGTATTGTTATCTGATGAGACTGTAGTCTCGAAAGCTTGCAATTTGTTACCATCTTTTCAGTTAGATTAAAGTACAACACTGAGGACTCCACTCTAAATATTTTCTATTACTGTAAACGGTACGAAAACACTGTATATACAACCGTCTTGATCTACCTCATTGTAATTATCTCAGCGTGCTATTTGCTTAATTATGATTGTTAAATGACTATGACTTGTGTTTTGAAACTGTTAAACTGTAAAGCGCTGCGGAATATGTTGGCGCTATATAAATAAAGATTATTATTATTATTATTATATTATTATTATTGAGACAGTTCCATAACTCCGAGATCTAGGTCATCATGAAAACATTAAAGCTGAAAAACTGTCTACACGTTGAGATCCTCATACTATATCTCAGCTTTCATAAGAATCATGCAGTACAATATCTCTAGTGCATAGCTTTAAGAACCCGTGATGGAGCTAATGGACTTCTGTCACATCTATTACTTGTACTGCTGGAGGCAAAATACAGGTTACAGAGCTTAGGACAGCAGTTATGAAATATTGTACATTAACTATAGTTGTCAGCGTGTATAATGTTATTATGCGTATCATATGTATGTGCGGCTATTTTTGGCATGTATATCGTTAACATTTAATGTGCTGAAAAAGAGAATGGACAGCACCTCCAAAAATCATACATTGATTTAAGCCCTTAATGACCGCCGATACGTCTTTTAACGGCTGTAGTTGAGGATACTTAAACCACAGCTAACGGCTCTGTGGAAAAAGTGCATAGCGCCCCCCCCCTATAATTGGATTTTCTCCGGGGTCTCGGCTGCCATTATTAACCGTATAACGGCGACTGCTAAAAAAAAAAAAAAAAAAGCAATTTTGCTTTCACTTTTTCTCTCCTCTGATGTGATCGCACATGAGATGAGAGAGAAGTAGGGTTCCGGATCCCCCAGGTACCTCCCGGTGGTCCTCGGCCCTCCTGCCTCCTCCTGTGGGTGACGCCATCTTGGTCCGTGAAGAAAATGGCGGGCGCATGCGCATGCTGGCCAGCAGATTCCATTCATTCATTCATTCAATGCATAATTTGATCACTTTGATAAACCCTATCACAGTGATCAAAATAAAAAAAATAGTAAATAACACTCCCCTTTCTCACCTCCTTTATCACCTTCTTAGGGAAATATAATGAAATAAAAAAATATATTTATTTTCATTTTTCCATTAGGATTAGGGTTAGAATTACGGTTAGGGTTGGAATTAGGGTTAGGGCTAGAATTAGGGTTATAACTAGGGTTAGGGTTAGAATTAGGGTTAGGGTTGGAATTAGGATTAGGGTTAGGATTAGGGTTAGGGTTGGGATTAGGGCTAGGGTTGGGGATTAGTGTTAAGGTTGGGATTATGGTTAGGGGTGTGTTTGGGTTAGGTTTGGAGCTAGAATTGAGGGGTTTCCACTATTTAGGCACATCAGTGGTCTCCAAACGTGACATGGCGCCTCCATTGATTCCATCCAATTTTGCGCTCAAAAAGTCAAATGGTGCTCCCTCCCTTCCGAGCCCAGATGTGTGTCCAAACAGTGGTTTACCCCAACATATGGGGCATCAGCTTACTCAGAACAAATTGCACACCAAATTTGGTGGTCTAATTTCTTTTTTATTTTCACGGCTCTGCGTTATAAGCTTCTGTGGAGCACTTTGGTGTTCAAAGTGCTCACCCCACATCTAGATAAGCTCCTTGGGAGTCTGGGTTTCTACTGTTTAGGCACATCAAGGGCTCTGCAAATGCACTATGATGCCTGCAGAACATTCCATCAAAGTCTGCATTCCAAAATGGTGCTCCTTCCCTTCCAAGCACTCCCATGCGCTTACAGTGGTTCCCCCCACATATGGGGTATCAGCATACTCAGGACAAATTGCACAACAACTTTTGTGGTCCAATTTCTCCTGTTACCCTTGGGAAAATAAAAAATAGCAGGCTAAAAAATCATTTTTGAGGAAAAAAAATGATTTTTTATTTTCACGGCTCTGCGTTATAAACTTCTGTGAAGCACTTGGGGGTTCAAAGTGCTCATCAAACATCTAGATAAGCTCCTTCAGTGGTCTAGTTTCCAAAATGGTGTCACTTGTGGGGGGTTTTCAGTGTTTAGGCACATCAAGGGCTCTCCAAACGCGACATGGCGTCCAATCTCAATTCCATCCAATTCTGTGTTGAAAAAGTCAAACGGAGCTCCTTCCCTTGCGAGCTCTGCCGTGTGCCCAAAAAGTGGTTTACTCCCACATATGCGGTATTGGTGTATTCAGGAGAAATTGCACAACAAATTTTGTGGTTCATTTTTTGTTTTAATACTTGGGAAAATAAAGAAAATTTGTTCTGAATTAAATTTTTTGCAAAAAAAGTTAAATGTTAATTTTTTCCTTCCATATTGCTACAGTTCCTGTGGAGCACGTAAAAGGTTAATTAACTTCTTGAATGTGGTTTTGAGCACCTTGAGGGGTCCAGTTTTTAGAATGGTGTCACTTTTGGGTATTTTCTGTCATGTATACCCCTCAAAACGACTTTAAATATGATGTGGTTCCTATAAAAAAATGGTTTTGTAAATTTTGCTGTAAAAATGAGAAATCACTGGTCAACTTTTAACCCTTATAACTTCCTAACAAAAAAAATTTGTTTCCAAACTTTGTGCTGATGTAAAGTAGACATGTGGGCAATTTTATTTATTAAGAAATTTGTGTGACATATCTCTCTGATTTAAGGGCATAAAAATTGAAAGTTTGAAAATTGCAAAATTTTCAAAATTTTCGCCATATTTAGATTTTTTTCATAAATAAACGCAAGTTATATAGAAGAAATTTTACCATTAACATTAAATACAATATGTCATGAAAAAACTGTCTCAGAATCAGCGGGATCCGTTAAAGTGTTTCAGAGTTATTACCTCATAAAGTGACAGTGGTCAGAATTGTAAATATTGACCCGGTCATTAACGTGCAAATTGGCTCATTCACTAAAGGGTTAATGCCACCAGGCAAAAATATAAATGAACTGGGGCTCTTAGTTTAACACTCTGATCAGACTGTATGAAGTCCACTGCCACGTCATGACGAACCTCTTAGTGGGTCCTTATAGAGGTAGATAGATAGATAGATAGATAGATAGATAGATAGATAGATAGATAGATAGATAGATAGATAGATAGATAGATAGATAGATAGATAGATAGATAGATAGAATGTGAAGTGCAATAATTTCAGGACTTGTTAAAAAGAAGTAGCCTGGGACAGGAGATCCTCCTCCAGGTTGCTGAGGAAGAGTCAGAAGCGTGTGAAATGATTTTTAGCATAAAATGTAGGTCAAACTCCTGGAGCTTTCCATAACAGCACTGCTAGAGTCATACCAAAGTGTATTGTTTGCCCTGAAAAAGAAGCTTGTTTTACTTTGAAATGATTGGACAATAAACTGTATTCCTTTATCTTGGTTCCTGCTTCTTTCTCTGGAATTATCATTGGTGCACTTGGCAGCGTTGAAAGAAACCTTTTTCCTACTCCATGATTCATAGAACTTTTTACAGCATCTACTGCCCTAGGCAGATCTAACGTTACACTGTCTGCCCTAAGCAAACCTATATACGTTCTGCACCTATTGCCGAGCACGATACTTAATCCCTGCCTGACCCTAGAAGTAAGCCCTGCTTAGGGAAGGAGAGGGTGAGCACTGGTCGATTCCCACTACAACGAAAGACAGATGCGATAGACAAACAATGGGAACACTTATCTTGAGTAGACTCAGAGAGAAACACAGACGTCCTCCAAACACCAAAGAGGATGATAGCCAACTGCTATAGCTCCAAGCCTCAACAGGGGAAATGGAAATATCACTGGCAACTCCAAGCAGCAAGCTGGGAGTTCTAACTCCCAGAAAGGAACCTGCAAAGCCATCCGCTGAGACCTTCTGCAGCTAGATGCAGTGTGACTGACTGCAGCCTCAGACAAACCATGACAATATGTGTCCAAATAATGCTGCAGTTTACTTGGTTCTAATAAATACTGGTACATGTATTAAGCTTTAATGAACTTAAAATTCAGGATTTAAATTCTACATATTTATCCGAAACCAAAAGTAATAATATGCAATATTCAACATTGGACAGAAGTAGACATTCACACCATAAATTCATTCTACAAGGTTCTAGAAAAAATAAATTTGTATATATAAATTTATATAAATATATATATTACTGTGTATACCTTATATAATATACTGTATTTATCTAAACAATCAATTTATTAAATGTATTTAAAGAAAACTTAGAGAAAAAAACAATAATAAAATTGTACCATTACCATATAAAAGGAATAAAAACATAATTTTCAAAAGCCATGGATACAAGAATAAAAAGATACATTTTCATATATGGAATATATGTAAATGAAATAGAGTGTGCTGGAGGAAGAAAAGTAAATGAGTTAATTAGAAGCCTGCAATCATGTTTCTCCTCAACTTGCTGGAATAATTACCATGGCATGACATTGATAAGGGTTCATTTATTCTCTATAATTATATTTGCTTAATATATTTTAATTAATACAGTCCCTGACTTCATACAGTGGCTCATTTGATTTCTTTATATAGGTCAGGTATGAGGTTTTCTTTTAACTTAATTCACAATCATAAGTTATTTGTATTTCTTTATTATGTGAAAAAACAAACACTTCATCCCCTTTAATTTCAGGAGGATTGGAAATTCTAAAAGTCAGGCCCACACCTTTCATAAAGTGATGACATATCTCAGTATAAAGCTACAAAAAACCCTATAATTACCATAACTGGATACACTTTGTTAGCAGTTTGACCTATAAAAATATAATACGATGCGTGAATCCTTTTTGAATAAGCCATTCATAGAGCCAGCGTGGCAGAGCACAATTTTGCTGGGGTTATGTACTGCAGAGACATAGTAACTCCCTTTACCTCTGTATGGTACCTCCATATGTCACTGTATTACAGAGATCGTTTTCTTAGCCATATGATGTAACTATTTCTTGATGTGACTTGCATTGCTTTACAGCTTTGAATAAGACACACTCTCCTCCTACCTCATCTCTACAGAGCTGATACGCTCACTGAGAGTGACTGACATCCTCCATTTTGATATAGGAAAGATGTGTATCTTCGTACCGTGTTAGAGAGATAGAAAGGTTTGGGAATATAAGCTCATGATGACCTTTGACACTCAGTGCTGGAATGAATATATCCCAAGGTTTCATGTCTTTCTACATCAATTAAGGAATCTGCTTCTCTGACCTTTTAGGGGCATCAAAACACAAGCCCAGACCCCAATCAGAGGGTAATAAAACTTTCACTCCTTATCTATGAACTGTTCCAATATTTATGTTCATCCCTCTGCCATAATGACAGTTCTGCTTCACGTCACTTGTCTTATCTTATTGCATTATTCTGTGCTGTGTTATGTATAAATATGTGATTCTTCAGATTTTGTATTAGTCTTTGCCTGATGAAGAGACCTGAGTAGTCTCGAAAGCTTGCAATTTGTTACCATCTTTTCAGTTAGCCATTAAAAGGTATCAACCACTGAGGACTCTCAAGTCTAAATATTTTTTTGACATCCTCCATTCACTCATTCCGCCTCTCCGTGGATAATTGTTGGTTGTTATGTACCTACTGTCCCCCAGATGATTTATTTGCTACGATCACTATGGGTCACAACCACCTTATGCTGGATTGAACCAACTGGTGAATCCTGGGTGTCATTCCTCTCCGATGGTGCCGCTGATTCTGTCCACCCCGTCCTGGTTACACCTCTCACTCCCTCTAGTTTTCTGTGGACTTTACCACTGCATAGTTGATACTGTGGGGAAAATAAGTATTTGATACACTGCTGATTTTGCAAGTTTTCCCACCTACAAACAATGGAGAGGTCTGTAATTTTTATCTCAGATACAGTTCAACTGTGAGAGACGGAATCTTTAAAAA
Organism: Oophaga sylvatica; assembly: GCA_033576555.1. NCBI lineage: Eukaryota > Metazoa > Chordata > Amphibia > Anura > Dendrobatidae > Oophaga > Oophaga sylvatica. The sequence continues at coordinate 386,554,272 of JARQOD010000006.1, read as the reverse complement.
ATATCCAGAAAATCATATTGTATGATTTTTACATAATTAAATAGCATTTTATTGCATGAAATGAGTATTTGATACAATAGAATACCAGCCCTCTGCTGATAAGATAGGGTCCACCTTTTACCTAAGGCAACCCCAAAATACCTTTGTCCGATGACTATATTGTGTTTCTAATTTTTGAACTTTCTAATAATCCTTAATACATATTTACACTCCCCTGATGAGTCCACTGTAACTGATGGATGAAACGCTTTGGGAGGGAATTAAGGGACATTCTATAGGTCAGGACCATTCTTGGGGACTGTCCTTGTCAGGATGGGAAACTCACATGAGGCATGACAGGGTAGCTCGCTCACGCCTTATACCTCTCTGCTGTGATTATGGACACCTTGCTCAGGACATCGAAGGGGTGAGATAGTACCATTTTTTTATTCATGTGCACTGGTGATTTTTTTCAGCAGTGTATATTACATTTGTTGTGGGATTGGGATTATTTACCTGAATATATGTTTTTAGACATTTATATTAAAAGTTAGTTCTTAAACTCCTATTATATATCCTTCTTGTTACTACCTGCTTTTCTCTGCTCGAGCTTGAAAACTTCTCATACTTCAATCGTGGCCAAAGATTTTGAGACTGATATAAATTTTAGTTGTCAGTTTGCAGTTTCATTGTTTTTTACATCTTTTTCTTGGTTGTTTCTATGGTTACTGAAGTGCAATTATCAGCATTTAATGATTTTTTAAACTTTTATTGTGACAAATGCATCAATATTGACAATAGTCTCCTGATCACCAATGAGAATCTATAGTTAATCCTCAAAATGCAGGTTGATAAATAAAACACAGAAATTGTGATAAACTCCAGGCACTTATCAGACAAGAATGGGTCATCAGTCAGGATTGGGCCCAGAAGTTGATATTCAGCTGCCAGGACGAACTGCACAAGTCTTGAAAAATAAGATTTAAACCTGTAAATATTGAGTCTTTGATTAAACTTGATGAATTTGTCATTAAAAATGTAAAAACTTATGAAATGCTGTTAACTGTACTTCCGCCGTCGATGAAACATCTTCCCAAAAGACCTAAAAATATTAAAGCATCAAAGTGTGTGAAAAACAAAATTTGTGTCATTCTCAAAACTTTCCGCCACAACTGTACCTTCTTCTATGTCAAAATTACTTGGAGAGGAAAGTGCAAAATAGGAAATATTACTTTTATAAGACAAATAGATGATGGTATAACTGTATAATGGCATTAATTGCACCGCTACTCTGCTGTGAATGATTATTACAGTGTCAGAAATTTCAAAAGTAGGTGTTGCAAATATATATTCCAAAACTATATAGTGTATAAATACAGAATTGTTGCCCCTTTTCTACAATAACATCTTCCATTCCTCAAAACTTTCTATTTGACACTGAAACATGACAATAGTGAGTCTCGTCTGTTCTAGTACAGGAGCATTAAAGAGGTTATCCAGGACTAAATTAATTCTCAAAAAAGACTCAAAAAAGATATTTTATATTTCAATGTGCCCTGATTCTCAAAACATCTGGAAGGCGTACAGACATTGTCCTTTTCAATTAGCGAGTGTCACAGATGAAAGAAAATAATCTGAAATACTGTGACAATAGTGTGGTAACGTTACAGTAATAACTGATCAGTGCTTTCTGTATCACAGAAATAAAAATGAATTATTCGACTGTGTTTTTGACCCTTTATTGATGAGAAAAAACTGTAATGAATAATAAAAAATATAGAATTTTGCCAATACATCTAACACACACATGTTTTTCAAATAGTTTTATTAGGGTTTTAAATATTTTAATTCGGTGGAAAGACAAGGGGAAGGGGGGGTAGGGAGGGAAGGTTGAGATATGGGGAGAGGAGAAAAGGACCGAACTTAGAAAAAATATTACAAAACTTTTCAAAACAGACCTGTTAATCAAAAGCAAATTAAAACTACATATAGGTTTTATACAAACATTTTTCAAGTTGGAGAGAGATAATATCCTTGGAAGAAGTAATCGGTTTCAATTCTATTCTATTACTTTATCAAAAGATTTAAGAGGTTTAACCGGTTTGGAATTGCTCATTTCACACTTTCCACTTTTTGGAATATTTGTTTATTCCGTTACTGTTGACAGCAAATCTCCACTCTATGTTATTATGGGTGTGGATTTTTTCTAAGATATCAGCAAACTTAGGTGAGGTTTGTTTTTTCCACCAAAAAGCAATCTCGTTTTTACTTACTAAAAAAATATGAATTATGATATACCTTGTGGTGGGTGAAACATCCTCCATATCCAAGGAAAGCAAGGCTCTTTGTGGAGTGATAGCGAAATCTTTTTCAAATGTGTTGATGTGTTTTGTTGCCTCTAGCCAAAGGGTTTTAACTCTAAAGGTACTGCCACACTAAGCTATCACGCTAGCGATATCGTTAGCGTTGCATACTAATGAGATCGCTAGCGGGATTGTTTCTATATCGCTAAATGCTGCCACATTTAGCGATATAGTTAACGACGCTATCGCGTTAGCGATCTTCTTAACGACTTTAGCGGTACAAAAGTACCGCTAAATCGCTAAGAAAAGGTGCCACACAGCGATTAGATACTTACCCAGCGGAGCGCCAGCGATGAAATAGGGTCCGGAACGATTCCAGCGACGAGCGAGATCACAGCAGAAGCTCGTCGCTGGAAGCTGCCGCACTGAACAATATCGCTAACGGGATCGCTAATAAGTGACGTTTTTTAGCGATCCGTTAGCGATATTGTTTAGTGTGGCATACCCTTAACCACACATGTGACTGTGCATGTCACTGATGAAAAAAAGGATTAATTCAAGCATATCGCAACTGATCTGTTTTATTTGTAAGTCACAGAAGGAAAATTTTGGAAAGCTTCCAACAAAGGGCACTGAATATTTCTGTGACCGTTTAGTCTAGCTGCATTACAGATAGAATGAACTGTGCATTTACCTGTGTCACAATTAGACATTAGGATGCTGCATGCAAAATATCACTGGTTCTGAGAGGCAACATTGACCAAATTTTAATATGCCACCCATGGTGCAATATTGCTAAGCTGCAGAGGTAAGCCTCTACAAGTGGACAGCATTATATCGCTTTAACTTTAGAGATTGTCATATATGTCAGATTGTCACTTTGTAATTTTGCTAAACATTACAGTAACTCTGAATCCCATACATCTAGACTCACAAAACTTTCTCCCTTACTCTCTTTTAGCATTCTAGCACCTGTACAGCAAGTCTTGCAATACAAAACCGTATGAAATATTTTTCCTTTTTTATCACATTTAATGACCTTTTTCATTTGCAATGACACATTTAGTTTTATTGCAGTCACACTTCAGTTCCTTTCTAGATCATTGTGCTGTATGTAATAACAGTCAATGCTCTAGAGAAGGCAGATGCTCAGCAAAAGATACATTTAGTAATGTAAGATCATTTTTCCTGGATAATATCCTTAGTTTTGCTGCTTATACATTCCTTTGGACTTGAATCAGTTAAGCAGTTATAATCCTTTGAAGATGGTATCTGCTATCAAGAAAGCAGTCCAAAAAAGTAGACAAAAATTACAAATTAAATTTGTTGTTTAGTAATTGGAATACGTTAGTGTAGAGCCCAGCTGCGCTTGGAATCTTATTCCCCAGGAGGATGCACTGAAGGTAACCACCACAAGAGACCTGATATTCATTCACACATCTTCACCAATCCCTAGAGCCACCAAAGGGAGCCTTTTCAGAGTATATAAGGATGGTGAAGCCACTGAAGAGTCAGAGGGCTGCAGCCTGCAGTGTCATCTCGTAGACTAGAGCAGAGTTCAGTGTAGTTGGTGATTCTACACAGAAGTGAGAAGTTGTTAGTTCTCTAGGAGTGTTGGAGAGTTAGCTCTAGGAGTGAGCACAGATCAGTGAGTCTGCAAAGCCAGGTGCAGGTCAGACGGTGAATCCTGATAGCCGCTTCAGACAGAACTTAGAAAGAAAGGGGAAAGAGAACAGCAGTTGTTGAAAGAACCTGAAGACTGCAGCTTTGAGCTTAGTTCAAACTTGTGGAGGCTAGTACCAGTGGAAAGATAGCCACTCCAGCCTAGTCAGAATTGAGTCAACTGAGTTCAGTTCAGTGAGCAAGCGTGCCGACGCTTTGAGAGTGGTGAAGAAAGGAGAAGAATAAGCCATCTACTGCTAGTGTGCTTATGTTAAAGGTCGGAGTAGGACGAAAGGTGAGTGGAAAAGAAGAAGAGAGTAACGGAGGTTGAAACAGCATTGATAGCTTACCTCTACTCTGAATAACCGGACACCGGGTCCGAGCTTGCTAGAATCTACACGACTAGTAGGAGATACCGGAGACCCTGCGGGACTTCAAGTCGCAGGGGCCCACAAGTGTTGATACGTAACCGGGGCCAGGAAGACAGGAGTCTGGTCAGCGCAACCATTAGAGACACTGTTCTATCCGAGAGAGGGCCCTACCACAAAGTCAGCCGGGCGTGTAAAGTTGAAGACAGAGTTAGGCCTCGTTTCATACAGGTCAGAAACTCACACTACAGGAGTAAGGAGGCCCTACACCTACTCAGTGGGAAGAACTGGACGTGCATCCTTCACCCTGCAGTACCCCGGGACGTGCCTGCAATAACATCATCAGTAAAGATACGGAAAGAGACTTTCGTGTGTGTGTTCCCATTATTACTCCTGCGGCTGAACTCCCCTTCTCCATCCTGCACCCCCAGCACCCCGTTTACCCTAAGGGACCCAGTCTTGCCTGTGGAAGACTTAACACCTTGCTGCCCAGTAACAACACCTCAGCGGATCTACACAGCAGCGCTGGTCACACTGACCAGGTACCACAGGTGGCATCATGAACATTTCTACATACCTTTAATCCCCTGTAAATATCCCCCTTTTCAGTGAGCGCCCAGGGCCATGGACCGAGCTGTGTCGCCGTGACATCCCCCATAGAAGTGAACGGGCTCGGTGCCGAATACCCCACAGGCCCTGGCGGGCGACTCATTAGTTTATGCTGAGTCATTCACTGAGTCACTCATTATTAGTTATACATATATTAAAAGCTAAAAATGTTAAAGGGGTTTTATTTTCAGCAAAGTGAACATCAATCACTGACAGCATATAAAATAACAAAACCAGTTGGTGGTCACCCTGCCCCACTGCAGCACCGGCTCTCCACCTCTGCACCGGTCTGTGTTTTAGCTACAACAGTGACATCACATTAGGTATGGGAAACTAGGAAGAACAGAGCGCAATAGGGTGTTAACTGATAACACAATAAGGTACAGAGAAAAAAGGAATCTGCTTACCTGATGAAGTTGCACCTAAGCAATATGTTAAGCACATATCAGCCGCTGCAAGACACAGGTCCATAAGGAAAGAGTGGCACAGGATCCGGGTGAAGTGTCAGTGGATACGCTGCTGATGAATATATTCAGATAGTCGATGATATTTTCAAAAGCTTTATTGGACAGGTTTCAGGTCAACACGTTTCGAAGTCATACACTGGACCTTTTCATCAGGACAAAACTTCCTGATAAAGGGGTTTGTCCTGATGAAGAGGTCCTGTGTATGTCCCTCGAGAAAGCCATACGTGAAACGCACGTCGGGGTCTTCAGCCTGCACCTGTGAGGTAATGTTCTAGCGCTATTCTGCTTTCACTTTTAGGTTACTCACTCTTTCTCTGGATTATCCATTCTTTTATTATTACTAGCATTTTATATGCACTATTTTTTGCATAATTTGCACATGTAATGATTAATATATATGCACTAGGTACTGATATCTTTTTGCTAATGGATTTAATTTTCTGTACTATAACTGATTAATACTCTTGGCTGTTCTTACTTCTGATAGGAGGTTGGACTTCAACTCCTAATACATTTTAATGGCCTATTATTTATTTCTTTAGTTATTTATAAAACAATACCCTATATGCTATCCATTTGTATACTTCACACTATATAGGCGCTTTTATGTAACCTACTCTGCACTTTACTACCACGGTGCGGCTTTTCAATTGCTTATAGTGTCCGCACATATTTTATGTTTACCCTTTCTTGTTGAAAAATATAGATTTTTATTTAATTCAAATAAAGTATCATATAACTTTAGACATAGCATTCCTTTTATTCTCTTTTTTTATGTTTCCCTAATTAACTTATCTAGATGTGTAGTGAGCACTTTGAACCCCCAAGTGCTTCCCAGAAGTTTTTACGCCCGAGCGTGAAAATAAAAAAATCATATTTTTTCCACAAACATGATCTTTTAGACCCTAATTTTTTATTTTCCCATGGGTAACAGAAAAAAATTGGACCCCAACAGTTATTGTGAAATTTGTCCTGAGTACGCTGATACCCCATATGTGGGGGTAAACCACTGTTTGGGCACATGGCAGAGCTCGGAAGGGAAGGAGCACCGTTTGTTTTTTTTTAAACGCAAAATTGGTGGAACAGAGATCAGACGCCATGTCACGTTTGGAGAGCCCCTGATGTGCCTAAACAGTGGAAACTCCACCAATTCTAACTCCAACCTAACTCCAACACCCCTAATCTGTAATCTATCCTAACCATAACCAACCACAATTAACCTAACCTAATCCAACCTAACCTACCAATGGAAAATATATATAATAAATTTTTTTTATTTATATTTTTCCCAACTAAGGGGTGATAAATGGTTTGATTTACATTTATAGTGGTTTTTTAGTGGGTTTTTGTTTGTCAGCTTGTCATTAAAAGATGATTTTATTGCAAAAACATATTATTTGCATTCCAATTTGAGAGCTGTATTCTTCATATTGGCCCACAGATCTGAGTTTATTTTGAGACATACATTTATTGGGTTATTTGGCACATCATTTTGTACTTTTTATCTTTGGAGCAGAATGAAAACAGAATTCAGAATTCTTTGGTCTTAACGTTCGCGTGTGTAAAATGAAGTGGGCTCCCGCGCTATTTTCTCAACCAGACAGACAAAGCCAGCAAGTGGGGGCAGATAATAATAGAATAGGGAGGGTGAATTTATTTAGTGCCCCCCCTAGCTACTAACGTCTGCCCCCAGCCACCCCAGAAAAGGCAAATCTATAATTAGATTCACCCTTTCTGGCACTTAGCCTGTCTATTACCATTGCCCTGTAGAAGTGTCGAATGGGTTAATAATGGGTTAAAGCCACCTTGCTATTGGAAGGTGACTTTAAGCCTAGTTAATAATTGAGAACTGTCAATTAGACAACTATCAATTATTAATCCTATTGTATGAAATAAAAATAAAACACACACACTTTAATTAAAAATCATTTTAATGAAATAATCACACAGTTTTTGACCATCTTTTATTTTACTGCCATTCCTTGCAAAACCCTTGTTCTCCTGTAATAAAAATAAAATAATAAAGCAACATTATTCTTACCTATCCTGTGTTCAGTCAGGTCCCCGATGTAATCCTTCTGAAAGGGTTAATGTTTACTGCAAGGACCGCAGCTAATGCTGCCAGCCTCGCAATAAACCCCCAAATGAATCATCTCTTCTCCCAGCTGACAGGAGAGGAAGTGATTAGTGTGGGAAGCTTAATTGATTGCTTCCCACTTTCACTTCAGGTCAGCCGGGGACACCGCACAGCATCAGTGACATCAGAGGGAATCCCGGCTGACCTGAAGTGAACTGATTAACCCCTTCACCCCCAAGGGTGGTTTGCACGTTAATGACCGGGCCAATTTTTACAATTCTGACCACTGTCTCTTTATGAGGTTATTACTCTGGAACGCTTCAACGGATCTTCGCGATTCTGAGACTGTTTTCTCGTGACATATTGTACTTCACGTTAGAAGTAAAATTTCTTCGATATAACTTGCGTTTATTTTTGAAAAAAACGCAAATATGGCGAAAATTTTTAAAATTTTGCAATTTTCAAACTTTGAATTTTTATTCCCTTAAAACAGAGAAATATGTCACATAAAATAGTTAAGAAATAACATTTCCCACATGTCTACTTTACATCAGCACAATTTTGGAACCAAAATTTTTTTTGTTAGGAAGTTATAAGAGTTAAAAGTTGACCAGCGATTTCTCATTTTTACAACAAAATTTACAAAGCCATTTTTTTTAGGGACCACCTCTCATTTGAAGTCACTTTGAGGGTCTATATGGCAGAAAATACCCAAAAGTGACACCATTCTAAAAACTGCACCCCTCAAGGTACTCAAAACCACATTCAAGAAGATTATTAACCCTTCAGGTGCTTCACAGGAACTAAAGCAACGTGGAAGGAAAAAATGAATATTTAACTTTTTAGCCACAAAAATGATCTTTTACAAACTTTTTTTTATTTTCACAAGGGTAAAAGGAGAAAATGGACAGATAAGGTTGTTATGCAATTTCTCCTGAGTACGCCAATACCCAATATGTGGGGGAAAACCACTGTTTGGGCACACGGCAGAGCTCGTAAGGGAAGGAGCGCCGTTTGACTTTTTCAAACTAAAATTGGCTGGAATTGAGATTGGACGCCATGTCGTGTTTGGAGAGCCCCTGATGCGCCTAAACAGTGGAAACCCCCACAAGTGACACCATTTGGAAACTAGACCCCCTAAGGTACTTATCTAGATCTGTTGTGAGCACTTTAAACCCCCAAGTGTTTCACAAAAGCTTATAATGCCTGGGTGTGAAAAAAAAAAAAAACAATTTTCCACAAAAATGATTTTTAGTCCCAAATTTTTGAATTTTCCCAAGGAAATTGGACCCCAAAAGTTGTTGTCCAATTTGTCCTGAGTACGCTGATACCCCATAAGTGGGGGGGGAAACTGTTTGGGTGCACGGCAGGGCTTGGAAAGGAAGTAGTAACGTTTTGGAATGCAGACGTTGATGGGGGTCATGTTCCGTTTGCAGTGCCCCAGATGAGCCTAAATAGTGGAAACCCCCCACAAGTGACCCCATTTTGGAAACTAGACCCCTAAGGAACTTATCTAGATCTTTGGTGAGCACTTTGAACCCCCAAGTGTGTCACACAAGTTTATAATGCCCGGGCATGAAAATAAAAAATCCTATTTTTTTCCCACAAAAATTATCTTTTAGTTACTATTTTTTTATTTTCCCAAGGGTAACAGGAGAAATTGGACCACAAAGTTGTTGTCCAATTTGTCCTGAGTACGCTGATACCCCATATGTGGGGGGGAACCACTGTTTGGGCTCACGGCAGAGCTCGGAATGGAAGGAGCACCATTTGACTTTTTCCAACCAAAATTGGCTGGAATTGAGATTGGATGCCATGTTGCATTTGGAGAGCCCCTGATGTGCCTAAACAGTGGAAACCCCCCACAAATGACCCCATTTGGGAAACTAGACCACCTAAGGAACTTTTCTAGATCTTTGGTGAGCAATTTGAACCCCCAAGTGCTTCACACAAGTTTATAATGTAGAGCCGTAAAATTTAAAAATCATATTTTTTCCACAAAAATGATCTTTTCACCCCAATTTTTATTTTTCCAAGGGTAACAAAACTCCAAAAGTTATTGTGCAATTTGTCCTGAGTGCACTGATACCCCATATATGGGGGTAAACCACTGTTTGGGTGCATGGCAGAGTTTGGAAGGGAAGGAGCGCCGTCTGACTTTTTCAACGCAGAATTGGCTGGACGCCATGTCGTGTTTGGAGAGCTCCTGATCTGCCTAAACAGTGGAAACCCCCATAAATGACACCATTTTGGAAACTAGACCCCTCAAGGAACTTATCTAGATGTGTGGTGAGAACTTTTAACCCCCAGGTGTTTCACTAAAGTTTATAACGTACAGCCGTAAAATAAAAAATCCTTTTTTTTTTTACAAAAATGATTTTTTCGCCCCCAATATTTTATTTCACAAGGGTAACAGAAGAAATTGGAAACCCAAAAGTTGTTGTCCAATTTGTCCTGAGTACGCTGATACCCAATATGTGGGAGAAAACTACTGTATGGGCGCACGTCAGGGCTCGGAAGGGAAGTAGTGACGTTTTGGATTGCAGACTTTGATGGAATGGTCTGGGGGCGTCATGTCACATTTGGAGAGCCCCTGATGCACCTATACAGTGGAAACCCCCCACAAGTGATCCCATTTTGGCAAATAGACCCCACAAGGAACTTATCTAGATGTGTGGTGAGCACTTTGAACCCCGAAGTGCTTCACAGAAGTTTATAACGTACAGCCGTAAAAATAAAAAATCTTTTTTTTTTACAAAAATGATTTTTTCGCCCCCAATATTTTATTTTCACAAGGGTAACAGGAGAAATTGGACCCCAAAAGTTGTTGTCCAATTTGTCCTGAGTACGCTGATACCCAATATGTGGGAGAAAACTACTGTATGGGCGCACGTCAGGGCTCGGAAGGGAAGTAGTGACATTTTGGATTGCAGACTTTGATGGAATGGTCTGGGGGCGTCATGTCGCATTTGGAGAGCCCCTGATGCGCCTAAACAGTGGAAATCCCCAACAAGTGACCCCATTTTGGAAAATAGACCCCACAAGGAACTTATCTAGATGTGTGGTGAGCGCTATGAAGCCCCAAGTGCTTCACAGAAGTTTATAATGTACAGCCGTAAAAACAAAAAAATAATTTTTTTTGCACAAAAATGATATTTTCGCCCCCAGTTTTTTATTTTCCCAAGGGTAACAGAAGAAATAGGACAAATTGCACAATAACTCTTGGGGTCCAGAGTACGCTGATACCCCATATGTGGGGATAAACTACTGTTTGGACGCATGGCAGAGCTGAGAAGTGAAGGAGCACCGTTTGACTTTTTCAACGCAGAATTGGCTGGAATTGAGATCAGACGCCATGTCACATTTGGAGAGCCCCTGATGTGCCTAAACAGCGGAAACCCTCCAATTCTAACTCCAACCCTAACCCCAACACACCCCTAACCCTAGTCCCAACCCTAACCACAAACCTAACCCTAACACACCCCTAATCCCAACCCTAACCCTAATCCTAACTTTAGCGCCAACCCTAACCCTAACTTTAGCCGCAACCCTAACCCTAACCCTAATGGGAAAATGGAAATAAATACTTTTTTTTATTTTATTATTTTTTCCCTTACTAAGGGGGTGATAAAGGGGGGGTTTGATTTACTATTTATAGCGGGTTTTTATGATTGGCAGCTGTCACGCTAAAAGACGCTTTTTATTGCAAAAATAGTTTTTGCATCATCACATTTTGAGAGCTATAATTTTTGCATATTTTGGCCCACAGAGTCATGTGAGGTCTTATTTTTTGCGGGACGAGTTGACGTTTTTATTGGTACCATTTTTGAGCACGTGACTTTTTTGATCGCTTTTTATTTCGATTTTTGGGAGGTTAGAATGAACAAAAATCAGCAATTCATGAATTTCTTTTGGGGAGGCGTTTATACCGTTCCGCGAGTGGTAAAACTGATAAAGCAGTTTTATTCTTCGGGTCAGTACGATTATGGCGATACCTCATTTATATCATTTTTTCATGTTTTGGCACTTTTATAGAATAAAAACAATTTTATATAAAAAATAATTATTTTTGCATCGCTTTATTCTGCGAGCTATAACTTTTTTATTTTTTCGCTGATGATGCTGTATGATGGCTCGTTTTTTGCGGGACAAGATGATGTTTTCAGCGGTATCATGTTTTTTATATCGGTCTTTTTGATCGCGTGTTATTCCACTTTTTGTTCGGCGGTATGATGATAAAGCATTGATTTTTTGCTTTGTTTTTTTTTTTTTTTAAGGGGTTCACTAAAGGGGTTAACTAGTGGGACAATTTTATAGGTGGGGTCATTACGGACGCGGCGATACCAAATATGTGTACTTTTATTGCTTTGTTTTTTTTATTTACAGGAAGAAGTGAATTTATTGGGAATATTTTTTTTTTTTTTTTTATTTTGGATTTTTTTTTTAAAACATTTATTTTTTTAACTTTTTTACTTTGTCCCAGGGTGGGACATCACTGTATTTTGTCAGATCGCTGGTGTGACAGTGTGCACAGCACTCTGTCACACCAGCGATCGCTCAGGCAGTGCAGCAGGCTTCTCAGTGCCTGCTCTCAGCAGGCACTGAGGAAGCCGCCTCCCTCCAGGACCCCGACGCCATCTTGGATCCGGGTCCTGGGAGGGAGGAAGCCCTCAGAACAGCGCGATCACATCGCGCTGCTCTGAGGGTCTCAGGGGGGCGCGCAGGGAGCCCCCAACCTGCGCGATCCTCCCCTGTGCCCCCAGTACACCGCGATCATGTTTGATCGCGGTGTGCAAGGGGTTAATGTGCCGGGAGCGGTCCGTGACCGCTCCTGACACACAGTCATGGGTGTCAGCTGTGATAATCAGCTGACACCGGCCGCGATCGGCTGCGCTCCCCCTGGGAGCGCGTCCGATCGCACGAGACGTACTATCCCTCCATGGTCATACGGGCCCAGGTACCATGGACGGGATAGTACGTCCGATGGCAGTAAGGGGTTAACAAAAATAGGGGATCCCTTTGAAAAAAAAAATGGCGTGGGATCCCCCGATTTTTGTTAACCAGCCAGATGAAGCAGACTACTGAGGCCTGGTATTTCAGGCTGTTAAGGATCCAATATCCATGAACCTTGCAAGCCTGATAATACCAGGCCACAGCAGTCTGCTTATCTTGGTTGGTTAACAAAAATAGGGGATCCCCTCAAAAAAAAAAAGGCGTGGGGTCCCCCTATTTTTGTTAACCAGCCAAGTAAAAAGCCGACTGCTGCGGCCTGGTATTAAAAGACTGTCAAGGCCCATGGATTTTGGCCCTCAACAGCCTAAAAATACCAGGCTGCAGCAGCCCCACAATTGGCGCATCCAAAGATGCGCCAATTTTGGCACTTTACCCGGCTCTTCCCACTCCCCTGTAGCCGTCGGATATGGGGTAATAAGGGGTTAATATCACCTTTGATTGAACGGTGACAACAAGCCGGTTAATAATGGAGAGGCATCAATAAGACACCGATCCATTATGAATCATAAAGTTTGAAAATGTTTAAAAAAGACACAGCCAGAATAAAGTCTTTTAATGAAATAATACATAACACAGTTTTCATTATTTTTTATTGCATGCTCATCCTGCGACGCCATCGATCTCCTGTAAAAAAACAAAAATAACAAACTAACACAAATACTCCCTGTCCGACGCAGTCCAAAATAACGAGTGTCCCACGACGAGTCCAGCTCTGCTACATCTGGATGCCAGGCTCAGCCTGACATCCAGACACAGCAGAGCTGCTTACCTGAGGAGATTCCCCGGCGGTCACGTGACATCGAATGGATTTCTCACTGCCAGCTGTCGCGAGAGTACAGCTGGCCGAGATAACCCAGTACCCGGCAGTCACGTGCAGTTATCGCGAGAAGCTGCACGTGACCGCCAGGGAGAGGGTAATGGCCGGCCGAGAGAAATCCATCCATGACGTGACCGCCGGGGATCCTTTGTAAGGTAAGTGCTGACTGACTCCTGACAGCCCCGACCGACACTGTCACTGACTCTTTAGGGAAGTTCCTGTGTCACGTACTTCCTTTGTGACACAGGAACTCCCCATATACTTTTCTGCAAACTTCCGATTCCGGTATCCAATATGCAAAAAGTATCGGAACTCAGAATCTGAATTCCGATACCGTGAATATCGGCCGATACCCGATATTTGCAGTATCGCAAAGCTCAACAGTAGTAATAACTAGTGTGAGCATTCCGATACTGCAAATTTTGGGTATCGGCCGATATTCGCTGTATCGGAATTCCGATTCCGAGTACCGATATTTTCGTCATATCGGATACCGGAATCGTAATTGTCCTGTCACTGTCAGTGTCCGTCGGTCGGGTCTGTCAGGAGTCAGTGGCACTTACCTGGCAGAAGATCTCCGGCGGTTACGGGCTGGACTGCTTGATGGCGCCACCATCTTCTCCCTGGCGGTCACATGCAGTTTCTCGCGATAACTGCAGTGACTGCTGGGTAATCGCGGCCGTAAAGCAGTCCGATGACGTCACCGCCGGGGAAGCAGGTAATCAGCTGTGCTGCGTCGGGATGTTAGGCTCTGCCTGGCATTCCGATGTAGCAGAGCTGGATCGTCGTGGGACACTCGTTACTATGGACTGCGTCGGACAGGTGGTATACTGTTGGTTTGTTTTTTTCCTTTTTTTACAGGGGATTGATGGCATCGCAGGAATGAGAGAGTAATAAAAGAAATGAAAACTGTGTTGTCTCTTTTATTTCATTAAAATACTTTTTTCTTGCTGTGTCTTTTTTTAAACCTTTAAATACTTTGGGACTAATAATGGATCGGTGTCTTATTGACGCCTCTCCATCATTAACCGGGCTTATTGTCACCGTGCAATCAACGGTGACATTAACCCCTTATTACCCCGCTTGCCACCGCTACAGGGCAAGTGGGAAGAGCCGGGTAAAGTGCCACAATTGGCACATCTTTGGATGCGCCAAATGTGGGGCTGCTGTAGCCTGGTATTATCAGGCTGTTGAGGGCTAAAATCCATGGGCCTTGACAGTCTTTTAATACCAGGCCGCAGCAGTCTGCATTTTACTTGGCTGGTTAACAAAAATAGGGGGACCCCTACGCCATTTTTTTTTCGAGGGGATCCCCTATTTTTGTTAACCAGCCAAGCTAAGCAGACTGCTGTGGCCTGGTATTATCAGGCTGGCAAGGTCCATGGATATTGGATCCTTACCAGCCTGAAAAACCAGGCCTCAGCAGTCTGCTTCATCTGGCTGGTTAACAAAAATAGGGGGGACCCCACGCCAATTTTTTTCGAGGGGATCCCCTACTTTTGTTAACCAGCCAAGATATGCAGACTGCTGTGGCTTGGTATTATCAGGCTGGCAAGGTCCATGGATCTTGGCTCCTTAACAGCCTGAAAAACCAGGCCTCAGCAGTCTGCTTCATCTGGCTGGTTAACAAAAATAGGGGGGACCCCACGCCATTTTTTTTCCGAAGGGAACCCCTATTTTTGTTAATCAGTTCCCTCTGACGTCACTGATTGTGTCCCTGGCTGACCTGAAGTGAAAGTGGAAAGCAATCAATTAAGCTTTCCACTTCCTCTCCTGTCAGCCAGGAGAGGAACTCATTCATTTGGGGGTTTACTGTGAGGCTGCAGCATTAGCTGCGGTCCCTGCGTAAACATTAACCCTTTCTGCAGGATTACACCGTGGGACCTGACTGTGCATGGGATAGGTAAGAATAATTTTGCTTTTTTATTTTATTTTTATTACAGGAAATGATTTTTGCAGTAAAATAAAAGATGGTCAAAAACATGTGTCTTTATTTCATTAAAATGATTTTTAATTAAAGTGTGTGTGTTTTATTTTTATTTCATGCAATAGGATTAATAATTGATAGTTGTCTAATTGACAGCTCTCAATTATTAACCTGGCTTAAGGTCACCTTTCAATAGCAAGGTGGCTTTAACCCCATATTAACCCATTCGCCAACGCTACAGGGCAATGGGAATAGATGGGCAAAGTGCCAGAAAGGGCGAATCTAATTATAGATTTGTCTTTTCTGGGGTGTCTGGGGGCAGATGTTAGTAGCCAGGGGGGGGCCAAAAATAATGGTCCCTCTCTGGGCTATTATTATCTGCCCCCACTCGCTGCCTTTGTCTGTCTGGTTGCGAAAATAGGGTGGGAGCCCACGCATTTTTTTTCAACAATTTTACACCTCATATATATATATATACATGTCATTGAATTTGTGACACATATATATATATATATATATATATATATATATATATTTATATTTATAGTTCATGAACTTCTACATAGTATAATAGCCGCTAATTCAATTGCCGGCTTTTGTGAAAATGCAGAACCCGACATGAAATGACACATGGTTTACATAGAGTTAACCATGTCATTTTCAATGTTGTTTGATCTATTGTTTTCACTAACAATTACATGAGTGTAGTGTGCAAAATTTCACACCTGTAGGGGTTAATTAAAGGTGTAAATTCGTAGCAAAAAAGTCCGTTTTTTTTACAACGAATTTACACCTTTAATTAACCCCTACAGGTGTGAAATTTTGCACACATACACTCATGTAATTGTTTGTGCAAATCAGATATCAAACTACATGAAAAGACATGGTTAACTCTATGTAAACCAAGTGTCATTTCATGTCGTGTGCTTCTGTCTTTTCACAAAAGCCGGCTTTACCCGGCAATTGAATCAGAGGCTATTTTACTATGTAGAAGTGTATAAACTATAAATATATGTATATATATATATATATATATATATGTCACAATGACGTGTGTATATATATAGATGTATTCTATGTGTGTATATTTAGTGTTTACAAGGAAAGAAAGAAGTTTTTTTAGTTACGATATTTCTGTCCCATAGACTTGCATTGGATTTCCGGTATCGGAATCGGGTATCGCCGATACTTTTGGGGTATCGGCGATACCCATTCCGATCCGATACTTCTTGATATCGGAAAGTATCGCTCAACCCTAGTAATAACTGATCAGTGCTTTCTGTGTCACAGAAATAAAAATGAAATATTCGACTGTGATTTTGACCCTTTATTGATGAGAAAAAAACTGTAATGAATAATAAAAAATATAGAATTTTGCCAATACATCTAACACACACATGTGACTGTGCATGTCACAGATGAAAAAAAGATTAATTCAAACATATCACAACTGATCTATTTTATTTGTAAGTCACAGAAGGAAAATTTTGGAAAGCTTCCAACAAAGGGCACTGAATATTTCTGTGACCGTTTAGTCTAGCTGCATTACAGATAGAATGAACTGTGCATTTACTTGTGTCACAATTAGACATTAGGATGCTGCATGCAAAATATCACTGGTTCTGAGAGGCAACATTGACCAAATTTTAATATGCCACCCATGGTGCAATATTGCTAAGCTGCAGAGGTAAGCCTCTACAAGTGGACAGCATTATATCGCTTAACTTTAGAGATTGTCATATATGTCAGATTGTCACTTTGTAATTTTGCTTAACATTACAGTAACTCTGAATCCCATACATCTAGACTCACAAAACTTTCTCCCTTACTCTCTTTTAGCATTCTAGCAATACAAAACCGTATGAAATATTTTTCCTTTTTTATCACATTTACTGACCTTTTTCATTTGCAATGACACATTTAGTTTTATTGCAGTCACACTTCAGTTCCTTTCTAGATCATTGTGCTGTATGTAATAACAGTCAATGCTCTAGAGAAGGCAGATGCTCAGCAAAAGATACATTTAGTAATATAAATCATTTTTCCTGGATAATATCCTTAGTTTTGCTGCTTATACATTCCTTTGTACTTGAATCAGTTAAGCAGTGATAATCCTTTGAAGATGGTATCTGCTATCAAGAAAGCAATCCAAAAAAGTAGACAAAAATTACAAATTAAATTTGTTGTTTAGTCATTGGAATACGTTAGTTTATGCTGAGTCATTCACTGAGTCACTCATTATTATTTATACATATATTAAAAGCTAAAAATGTTAAAGGGGTTTTATTTTCAGTAAAGTGGATATCAATCACTGACAGCATATAAAATAACAAAACCAGTTGGTGCTCACCCTGCCCCACTGCAGCACCAGCTCTCCACCTCTGCACCGGTCTGTGTTTTGACTACAACAGTGACATCACATTAGGTATGGGAAACTAAGAACAGAGGGCAATAGGGTTTTAACTGATAACACAATAAGGTACAGAGAAAAAAGGAATCTGCTCACCTGATGAAGTTGCACCTAAGCAATATGTTTAGCACATATCAGCCTCTACAAGACACAGGTCCATAAGGAAAGAGTGGCACAGGATCCGGGTGAAGTGTCAGTGGATACGCTGCTGATGAATATATTCAGGTAGTCGATGATATTTTCAAAAGCTTTATTGGACAGGTTTCAGGTCAACACGTTTCGAAGTCATACACTGGACCTCTTCATCAGGACAAAACCTTCTGATGAAAGGGTTTGTCCTGATAAAGAGGTCCTGTGTATGCCCCTCGAGAAAGCCATACGTGAAACGCGCGTCGGGGTCTTCAGCCTGCACCTGTGAGGTAATGTTCTAGCGCTATTCTGCTTCACTTTTAGGTTACTCGCTCTTTCTCTGGATTATCCATTCTTTTATTATTACCAGCATTTTATATGCACTATTTTTTGCATAATTTGCACATGTAATGATTAATATATATGCACTAGGTACTGATATCTTTCTGCCAATGGATTTTATTTTTTGTACTATAACTGATTAATATGATTAATACTCTTGGCTGTTCTTACTTCTGATAGGAGGTTTTACTTCAACCCCTAATACATTTTTTTGGCCTATTATTTATTTAATTAGTTAGTTATAAAATAATACCTTATATGTTATCCATTTGCATACTTCACACTATATAGGCGCTTTTATGTAACCTACTCTGCACTTTACTACCACGGTGCGGCTTTTCAATTGCTTATAGTGTCCGCACATATTTTATGTTTACCCTTTCTTGTTGAAAAATATAGATTTTTATTTAATGCAAATAAAGTATCATATAACTTTAGACATAGCTTCCTTTTATTCTCATTTTTTTATGATTCCCTAATTAACTTATCTAGATGTGTAGTGAACACTTTGAACCCCCAAGTGCTTCCCAGAAGTTTATAACGCCCGAGCGTGAAAATAAAAAAAATCATATTTTTTCCACAAACATGATCTTTTAGACCCTAATTTTTTATTTTCCCATGGGTAACAGAAAAAATTGAACCCCAAAAGTTATTGTGAAATTTGTCCTGAGTACGCTGATACCTCATATGTGGGGGTAAACCACTGTTTGGGCACATGGCAGAGCTCGGAAGGGAAGGAGCACCGTTTGTTTTTTTTAAACGCAGAATTGGCTGGAATAGAAATCAGACGCCATGTCACGTTTGGAGAGCCCCTGATGTGCCTAAACAGTGGAAACCCCACCAATGCTAACTCCAACCCTAACTCCAACACACCCCTAACCCTAATCCCTATCCTAGTCATAACCCTAACCATAAACTTAACCCTAACCCTAATCCCAACCCTAACCCTAACCCTAATGGGAAAATATAAATAAATACATTTTTTTAATTTTATTATTTTTCCCTAACTAAGGGGGTGATAAATGGGGTTTGATTTACTATTTATAGCGGGTTTTTAAGTTTGGCAGCTGTCACATTCTAAAAGACGCATTTTATTGCAAAAAATAGTTTTTGCATCACCACATTTTGAGAGCTATAATTTTTTCATATTTTGGCCCACAGAATCATGTGAGGTCTTATTGTTTGCAAGACGAGTTGACGTTTTATTGGTTCCATTTTTGGGCACTTGACATTTTTTGATCGCTTTTTATTACGATTTTTGGGAGGCAGAATGAACAAAAACCAGCAATTCAGGAATTTCTTTTGGGGGTCGTTTATACCGTTCTGCGTGTGGTAAAATTGATAAAGCAGTTTTATTCTTCGGATCAGTACGATTACAGCGATACCTCATTTATATAATTTTTTTGAGTTTTGTCACCTTTATGCATTAAAAACAATTTTATATAAAAAATAATTATTTTTGCATCGCTTTATTCTGCAAGCTATAACTTTTTATTTTTTCGCTGTTTGATGCTGTATGGTGACTCGTTTTTTACAGGACAAGATGACATTTTCAGCGGTATCATGTTTATTTATATCCGTCTTTTTGATCGCGTGTTATTCCACTTTTTTTTTAGCGGTATGATGATAAAGCATTGTTTTTTTTTTTTTTTAAGGGGTTCACTAAAGGGGTTAACTAGGGGTCAGTTTTATAGGAGGGTCAGTTTTATAGGACGGGTCATTACAGACGTGGCGATACTAAATATGTGTACATTTATTTTTTTTTTATTTACATAATAATGTGTTTATTGGGGAAATATTTTTTTTATTTATTTATTTAGGGATTTTTTAAAAAATATTTTTACACATGCTTTTTTTTTTTTTTTTACGTTTTTACATTGTCCCAGGGTGGGACATCACTATATAGTGTAAGATCGCTGATCTAACACTTTGCACAGCACTGTGTCAGATCAGCGATCTGACAGGCAGTGCAAGAGCCACTGACAAGCCACCTCCCTGCAGGACCCAGAAGGACCCTGTGGCCATCTTGGATCCAGGGACCAGCAGGGAGGAGGCCCTCGGAACAACGCGATCACATTGCGTTGTTCTGAGGGTCTCAGGGAAGCGCACAGTGAGCCCCCTCCCTGCGCGATGCTTCCCTATGCCACCGTTAAAGCGCCAGGAGTGGTCCGTGACCGCTCCTGGCACTTAGTGCCGGGTGTCAGCTGTGAGATCAGCTGCGCTCCCCCCCATGAGCGTGGCTGATGCATATGACATACTGTTCCGTCCATGGGCACATGGACGAAATAGTACATCAGATGGAAGAAAGGGGTTAAAGACAACCTTTCACCAAACTTTTCATGTTGAACTGGACATATGATGTAATAGTGGCTGCAGTGTGGAATAAAACTGTGTTAAATTTTGCCTCTTTATTATTGAGATATTAGCAATCAAAACTTGACAACTAACAAGGGAAATATAAAATCATTTTCACCGTAAATAATATCCTTTTAATACCATAATTTAATCTTTTTTCTAATATATTATAACTAAAATTCCCTTCCATAACTAACTACACCATCTAACTGCTTTACTTTTTTCACTTTATTTTTTATTTTATTTATGTTTATTTTATTTTTTTAATTACTCAAACAAAGCATTATCAGGGCCATCATCACTGATCTCTCACTGAAACAATGCATCATTGGTGACCTTTGATTCAGGGTCTGGGTTAGTCCCTACTCTGTTGCTGTCCAATAGGCACAGTGACAGCGCACTCTCTCGCCACCTCAGATTAACCCTTTAACAACCAGAGGTATTTTTGGTTTTGCATTTTTCATTTTTTGCTCCCTTTCTTCCCAGAGCCATAACTTTTTGGTCTTTTGATCAAAATGGCCATGTGAGGGTTTGTTTTTTTGCAGGATGAGTCATACTTTTGAACAACACTATGGGTTTTACCATATCTTGTATTGGGAAACAGGAAAAAAATCCAAGTGCGGTGAAATTGCAAAAAAAGTGCAATTCAACATTTGTTTTTTGTTTTGCTTTTTTACTAGGTTCACTAAATGCTAAAACTGACCTGCCACTAAGATTCCCCAGGTCATTACAAGTTCATTGACACCAAACATGACTAGGTTCTTTTTTACCTATGTGGTGTAAAAAAATTCCAAAATTTGCTAAAAAAAATTGCGCCATTTTCCGATACCCGTAGAGTCCTCATTTACGTGACCTTGGGTTAGGTGAAGGCTTATTTTTTGCGCGCCAAGATGGCATTTTTAAAAATACCATTTTGGTGCAGATATGATATTTTGATCGCCCATTATTGTTTTTTAATGGAATGCTGCGGAGACCAAAAAATGTTATTCTGATGTTTTGACTTTTTTTCTCGTTATGCCGTTTAGCGATGGGTTTATTTCTTTTTTTCTATTGATAGATTGGGCAATTCTGAAAGCGGCGATACCAAATATGTGTGTTTGCTTTTTTTTATTGTTTTATTTTGAATGGGGCAAAAGGGGGGTGATTTCAACTTTTATATTTTTTTATTTTTTAAATATTTTTAAAAACTTCTTTTTGGCATGTTTCAGTAGTCTCCATGGGAGACTAGAAGCTGACATAACCTGATCGCTCTACTATATATAGGCTATGATCAGATAGCCTGTATGTAGCAGAATTGCTGATTTGCTATGGGCGCCGACCACCGGGCTGCACTCATAGCAGTCTGGCAGTGACAACCATATAGGTCTGCTGGAGACCTCTGGTTGTCATGCCAACCCACGGTCATGTGACACGGGTGCAGATGGGCAGGATTTCCGGCATGCTTGCTTGCTGTCAGTTTGACAGAGGCATTTAATGGGTTAACAGCGAAGTGTTTGGATTGCAATTTCAAGTGCCACTGTTAGCGGCACATGTCAGCTGTTCAAAACAGCTGACATGTGCTGGAAACGATGTGTGCTCACCGCCGGAGCACACATCAAAGGGAGGGTGTCTAACAGCGGCGTAATATTATGCCCTATGTCAGAAAGGGGTTAATAGTAACAAGCTGACAACAGAGCACACTGTCAGTGCGCATTGTAAGATGACTACCCAGCTTGCAGAGACCAGCATTGCCCCCACAAGTAACTGCAGCCTCTACCCCTGATGATGCTTTGTTGGAGTTTCTCAGCATGCACTTGGATTCTAAAACAAAGCGTCATCAAAAAGGAAATTGTAAAAAAAAAAAGTAGTTGCAAATTGTAGTTAGGAAAGAATAAGGAATTTTTTATTCAAGTTGCAGTAGTAATAAGCAGATCAACGAGGTCAAGGTCAGTTGTTTCTGGTTGTAGACAGTAGTTGTGTAAATTTCCTTACCCCCCAGGATTCCAGCCTCTGCTTATTATTACCCAGGCTGCACATGCTGCACAAATGATAACTACCAAATCAGTAAATCATAAACCAAGCCTGAGATCCCAAACGGCAAGGAAATTTGCTTAGCTTCTCTCCAATAATAGACCCGACCTGGACCATGGACTAGGGTGCCATTTTTTTAATTGGCAGTCATCTAATTATACTGTAACTTTTTGACACTGCTGTTCTGAACCAATACACAGATAAAGAAATAGGTAAGAGCACCTGGTGCCCAACATATGCCTGGGGTTGAGAAATAGAGGTGTAACTTAAAAGCCAATTGTATTCACATTCCTCTAGGAAGCAGGCATATGACTTATGGACTTCAAAACACTAAAAGGATTGTTCCAACTTATTAAGTTATCCAATAATAATGTATTAAGGATAACTTATTGATCGTTGGTGAGTTCATCACTGGGACTGCCAGGAATCCCAACAGGTCTCTGAAGAGCCCCAACTCAAAATAGAAGAGGTCAAGCAAGTGTATATCCTGTCAATTCATACTTTTTGGGACTGTCGGAGAAAATCGAGCACTGTACTCTTCAGAACTCTGGGGATTCCTGGGGTTCTCAGCATTCTGACCCTAAGTGAGCAAAAAGATTTCCCATATCCTATTGAAACGGAATAACTCATTAACTTGGTTCTTTTATGAAAAAAAGGTATAATATAATTACCAAAAGTATAGATTATGAACACTGGGTATATTATGTATTTATATATGCATATGATGTAGGCAAACAATTAAGACATGAACTAACTAGTGAATCTTACTATCTCTTTTTATACAATTAGCTCAAATAATGTTAAATCATAGCAAAAATTGTAAGTGTACCATATAAATAACATAAAACTTTTCTTCTTATAAGAGAAATAGAGAGAAGTTTAGATAAAACTTTAATATTTGTTCCAGAGGGAGGCACGGTCAGATTTGGCTATGGCTTAATTAAATAATCTCTGGTCTGCCTGAACAGCTGGTTTACACTTCAGCTGGGACTTGAGAGTCAACATGTTCAGAAAATTAATAAATACCTTTTATTTGTAAAAGTTGACAACCTCTTTGTATGCAAAATATTGGCATGCTCAAAGCCCATCCTAATAATTACTGAACAGTGTCTTCATCTTGTTTAAAGATTCCCTACAGAAAATACTTTTATAATAATCTTACTGGGTTTGCAAATTATTGTCCAAAAGTCTAAAGGTCTGTCTAAATGGGCTGACGGCGACACGATATGACCGCTGGTAGGTAAACTTTTAGTGATCTTCAATCGTTTAAATGCCTGCTTACACAATCAGACCAAGGTAAGCAATGTGCATTGAGCAATCCATTTATATCGCTCAGTGCACACAAGCTGCCGTATTTCTTGACTGTGCGAGTCCCGTGTGCATAGAATGATGCACCATCGAGAATGATAATCTTTTATGCTGCACAAAAGATCAATTCACCTTATGAATCAGCAATTTTCTCATTCATCAGGTGATCAGAACCCTGTCTACACTGCGAGAAAGTCATAAACGGGTATTTTTAACAGCACAGTTTCTCACATTGTAAATGCCAATCCTGAGTCATTTACCAATTAATTTAATGGAAGATACCTATTGAGGTCAAGAGTTGTTATAAAATCCAAGTCTTTTCATGCCGAGTACCTCTGTAAAAAAAATACATATCATAATAGGGGATTAATAGGACACATGATTCATTTCTAATTGTCTGTGTTTTGAAAAATAAGGATCCCAGCTAGGGATGAGCATATTGAGCAACAGAGAGTTGAGTTTGAGTCATATTTAGAGTTGAGCGATACTTTCCGATATCCTAAAGTATCGGAATCGGAATGGTATCGCCGATATCACTAAAAAATCGGCGATACCCGATACCGATACCGGAAGTCCCATGTAAGTCTATGGGAACAAAATATCGCAACTAAAAAAACCCCATTCTTTCCTTGTAAACACTAAATATACACACATAGAATACATATATATATATATACATGTCATTGTGACATATATATATACATATATGTATAGTTTATACACTTCTACATAGTAAAATATCCTTTGATTCAATTGCCGGGTAAAGCCGGCTTCAGTGAAAAGACAGAAGCACCCGACATGAAATGACACTTGGTGTACATAGGGTTAACCATGTCTTTTCATGTCGTTTGCTATCTGATTTGCACAAACAATTAAATCAGACTATGTGTGCAAAATTTCACACCTGTAGGGGTTAATTAAAGGTGTAAATTCGTTGTAAAAAAAACGGACTTTTTTGCTACGAATTTACACCTTTAATTAACCCCTACAGGTGTGAAATTTTGCACACATAGTCTGATTTAATTGTTTGTGCAAATTAGGCTGGAGTCACACACAACCACAAAAAAACGGTCCGTTTTAGACGGTCGACAATCGGATCAAAATAAAAACATCACACATCCTTCTGGCATCCGATTTCCTTCAAAGATGCGATTTAATCGCATGTGTGTGTACCTTGTAACATCCGATTTTCATCCGACTTGCGAGATTTTCTCGCAGGCTTGCAAAACTGACATATAATGGATCCAAAAGAATAGTATTTAAATGCCAAAAGAAAGAATAGATATATACACATATATATATATATATATATATATATATATATATATATAATGTCATTGTGACATATATATAATATACATATATTTATAGTTCTTACACTTCTACATACTGTTATAGCCGCTAATTCAATTGCCGGCTTCAGTGAAATCACAGAAGCCGACATGAAATGATACATTGTTTCCACACATTTAACCATGTAATTTCATGTATTTTTATATATGTTTGAAACATACAATTACATGAGTATATGTGTGCTAAATTTCAGACATGTAGGGTTAATTAAAAGGTGTAAATTCGTTGTAAAAAAAACGGACTTTTTTGCTACGAATTTACACTTTAATTAACCCCTACAGGTGGAAATTTTGCACACATAGTCTGATTTAATTGTTTGTGCAAATTAAGGCTGGAGTCACACACAACCACAAAAAAACGGTCCGTTTTAGACGGTCGACAATCGGATCAAAATAAAAACATCACACATCCTTCTGGCATCCGATTTTCCTTCAAAGATGCGATTTAATCGCATGTGTGTGTACCTTGTAACATCCGATTTTCATCCGACTTGCGAGTTTTTTCTCGCAGGCTTGCAAAACTGACATATAATGGATCCAAAAGAATAGTATTAAATGCCAAAAGAAAGAATAGATATATACACATAGAGCACATATATATATATATATATATAATATATATATATATATATATATGTCATTGTAACATATATAATATATATACATATATTTATAATTCTTACACTTCTACATACTGTTATAGCCGCTAATTCAATTGCCGGCTTCAGTGAAATCACAGAAGCCGACATGAAATGATACATTGTTTCCACACATTTAACCATGTAATTTCATGTATTTTTATATATGTTTGAAACATACAATTACATGAGTATATGTGTGCTAAATTTCAGACATGTAGGGGTTAATTAAAGGTGTAAATTCGTTAAAAAAAATGCGTGGGCTCCCGCTGTATTTTCTCCACCAGACAGACAAAGCAAGCGAGTGGGGGCAGATAATAAATAGCCTAGGGAGGGTACATTTTTTTTGTGCCCCCCCCTGGCTACTAACATCTGCCCCCAGACACCCCAGAAAGGGCAAATCTATAATTAGATTCGCCCTTTCTGGCACTTTGCCCGTCTATTCCCATTGCCCTGTAGCGTGGCGAATGGGTTAATAAGGGGTTAAAATGACCTTGCAATTGAAAGGTCACTTTAAGCCAGGTTAATAATTGATAGCTGTCAATTAGGCAACTATCAATTATTAATCCTATTGTATGAAAGAAAAATCAAACACACACACTTTAATAAAAAAAAAAGTTTAATTAAATAATCACACAGTTTTTGACCATATTTTATTTTCCTGCTAAAACCATTTCCTGTAATAAAAAATAAAATAAAAAAGCAAAATTATACTTACCAATCCGATGTACAGTCAAGTCCCACGGTTGTAATCCATCAGAAAGGGTTAACAGGTTACAGGTCGCAGAGAGCTAATAATGCTGTCTCAGACCTGTATTCCCCTGAATGAATAACTTCCTCTCCCAGCGAAAGTAGAGGAATAGATTCATGAATGGAGCTTAATTGATTTCTTGCCAATTTAACTGTAGTGACCTGACCTAAAGGAAAGTGGACACAATCAATAAGCTTCATCATGAAACACATCCTCTCCTGTCGCCAGAGAGGAACTTATTCATTCATGAGCTTTGACTGAGCATGCAGGATTACTTGCACTGCTTGGCTCAAAGCTAGTTAACCCTTTGTGAAGGATTACAGCGTGGGACGTGACAGATCGGCGGAATAGGAAAGAATAATGTTGTTTTATTTCTTTTTCTTTATTTTAGGAGATCAATGGCTTCGCACGGATTTAGTGTAAAATAAAATAGGTCAAAAAAATGTGTTTTTATTTCATTAAAATTATTTATTCTTAAAGTGTGTGTGTTTTTTTATTTACTTCAATAGGATTAATAATTGATAGTTGTCTAATTACAGCTATCAATCATTAACCTGCCTTAAGGTCACCTTTCAATTGCAAGGTGACAGTAAGGTGAGATTAACCCATTCGCCACCGCTACAGGCAATGGGAATAGACGGGCAAAGTGCCAGAAAGGGCGAATCTAATTATAGATTTGCCCTTTCTGGGGTGTCTGGGGGAAGATGTTAGTAGCCAGGGGGGCACAAAAAAATGAAACCCTCCCTGAGCTATTATTATCTCCCCCACCCGCTTTGCTTTTTCTGTCTGGTGGAGAAAATACAGCGGAGCCCACGCATTTTTTTTCAACGAAATTACACCTTTAATTAACCCCTACATGTCTGAAATTTTGCACAAATACACTCATGTAATTGTATTTTCAAACATATATAAAAATACATGAAAATACATGGTTAAATGTGTGGAAACAATGTATCATTTCATGTCGGCTTCTGTGATTTCACAAAACCCGGCAATTGAATTAGCGGCTATTACAGTATGTAGAAGTCTAGGAACTATAATAAATGTATATATACATGTCACAATAACATGTATATATATATGTAAGTGTTCTATGTGTATATATCTTCTTTCTAGTCTTTATTAAAGCTGTCAGTGTGATTTTTACAGTATAGGCGGGGATGAATTGCCGGCATTTCTAAAGGACACCGATGCGATTTCATCGCAAGTCACACAGTGTGGTCCTTTTGTAATCAGATTTTTCATCGCTCCCATAGACTTGCATTGGCGATGTCGACCGACAATCGGTGACAGTGGCACATGCTGCGATTGTACACGGACGTTTAAAACGGACCACAAAAAATCTGATACTGGGAGCTGCTCCATAGATTAACATAGGTCCGACTGCAATGCGATAATTCATCGCATTGCAGTCGTCCAAATTTTGTCGCCAGTGTGACCCCGGCCTTAGATAGCAAAGGACATGAAAAGACATGGTTAACCCTATGTACACCAAGTGTCTTTTCATGTCACCCGACATGAAATGACACTTGGTGTACATAGGGTTAACCATGTCTTTCATGTCCTTTGCTATCTAATTTGCACAAACAATTAAATCAGACTATTGTGCAAAATTTCACACCTGTAGGGGTTAATTAAAGTGTAAATTCGTTGTAAAAAAACGGACTTTTTTGCTACGAATTTACACCTTTAATTAACCCCTACATGTCTGAAATTTAGCACACATATACTCATGTAATTGTATGTTTCAAACATATAAAAAAAATACATGAAATTACATGGTTAAATGTGTGGAAACAATGTATCATTTCATGTCGGCTTCTGTGATTTCACTGAAGCCGCAATTGAATTAGCGGCTTAACAGTATGTAGAAGTGTAAGAACTATAAATATATGTATATATATATATGTCACAATGACATATATATATAATATATAT
The DNA here is from genome assembly GCA_033576555.1 of Oophaga sylvatica. Classification (NCBI taxonomy): domain Eukaryota; kingdom Metazoa; phylum Chordata; class Amphibia; order Anura; family Dendrobatidae; genus Oophaga; species Oophaga sylvatica. Next base: position 386,525,817 of record JARQOD010000006.1, on the reverse strand, counting down.
ATATATGTGTATATATCTATTCTTTCTTTTGGCATTTAAATACTATTCTTTGATCCATTTATGTCAGTTTTGCAAGCCTGCGAGAAAATCTCGCAAGTCGATGAAATCGATGTTACAAGGTACACACACATGCGATAAATCGCATCTTTGAAGGAAAATCGGATGCCAGAAGGATGTGTGATGTTTTTATTTTGATCCGATTGTCGACCGCTAAAACGGACCGATTTTTTGTGGTTGTGTGTGACTCCAGCCTAATTTGCACAAACAATTAAATCAGACTATGTGTGCAAAATTTCACACCTGTAGGGGTTAATTAAAGGTGTAAATTCGTAGCAAAAAAAGTCCCTTTTTTTTTACAACGAATTTACACCTTTAAATTAACCCCTACAGGTGTGAAATTTTGCACACATAGTCTGATTTAATTGTTTGTGCAAATCAGATAGCAAACGACATAAAAGACATGGATAACCCTATGTACACCAAGTGTCATTTCATGTCGGGTTTCTGCATTTTCACAAAAAGCCGGCAATTGAATTAGCGGCTATTATACTATGTAGAAGTGTATGAACTACAAATATAAATATATATATATATGTGTTCACAAATTCAATGACATGTAATATATATATGAGGTGTAAAATTGCTGAAAAAAAATGCGTGGGCTCCCGCCCTATTTTCGCAACCAACAGACAAAGCCAGTGAGTGGGGGAGATAATAATAGCCCAGAAGGGACCATTATTTTTGCCCCCCCCCGGCTACTAACATCTGCCCCCAACAACCCCAGGAAAGACAAATCTATAATTAGATTCGCCCTTTCTGGCACTTTGCCCTCTATCCCATTGCCCTGTAGCGGTGGCGAATGGGTTAATATGGGGTTAAAAGCCACCTTGCTATTGAAAGGTGACCTTAAGCCAGGTTATAATTGAGAGCTGTAATTAGACAACTATCAATTATTAACCCTATTGCATGAATAAAAATAAAACACACACACTTTAATTAAAAATCATTTTAATGAAATAAAGACACATGTTTTTTGACCATCTTTATTTTACTGCAAAAACCATTTCCTGAATAAAAATAAAATAAAAAAGCAAAATTATCTTACCTATCCCATGCACAGTCAGTCCCACGGTGAATCCTTCAGAAAGGGTTAATGTTAAATGCAGGGACCGCAGCTAAAGCTGCAGCCTCACAGTAAACCCCAAATGAATGAGTTCCTCTCCTGCCTGACAGGAGAGAAAAGCTGGGTGTCACATAACGATACACCAGCGATCCCGACAACGATATGCACTTGTCAGGAACGCTGGTGTACGCTACATGATCGCTGCTGAGCGCCAAACAGGCAGCGATCTGGACAGCGACACTGCGGGGAACAAACGCTTAAGGGCCCGTCTCACATAGCGATATCGCTACCGAGATCGCTGCTGAGTCACTAGTTTTGTGACGCAGCGCGAGCTCACCAGCGATATCGCTGTGTGGACATTTAGCGACGATCAGCCCCCCTCCGGGTATCGCTGATCGTCGCAGAAATGTCAGTACCTTTTTTTGATCGCTGGTTTTCCCTCTGACAGGCACGCATCGCTGCGTGTGACAGGCGGAGACCAGCGATCCGCTGGTAACCAAGGTACACAGCGGGTTTCCAGCACCGCGCACACTTGGAAACCTGCTGTGTACCTTGGATACCAGCTCCCTGCATCAGGGCGCTGGTATCCAAGGTACACAGCGGGTTTCTAGGCACAGCCCCGCGCCTGGGAAACCCCTGTGTACCTTGGTTACCAGCGGATCGCTGGGCTCCCGCCCGTCACACGCATCGATGTGTGCCTGTCAGCGGAAACCAGCGATCAAAGGTCCTGACATTTCAGCGACGATCAGCGATACCCGGCAGGGGGCTGATCGTCGCTGAATGGCACACACAGCGATATCGCTGGTGAGCTTGCTGCTGCGTCACAAAACTAGTGACTCAGCAGCGATCTCGGTAGCGATATCGCTATGTGAGACGGGCCCTTAAGTGGAAAGCTTAATTGAATGCTTTCCACTTTCACTTCAGTCAGCCAGGGACACAATCAGTGACGTCAGAGGGAACTGATTAACAAAATTAGGGGTTCCCTTCGAAAAAAAAATGGCGTGGGGTCCCCCCTATTTTTGTTAACCAGCCAGATGAAGCAGACCGCTGAGGCCTGGATTTTCAGGCTGTTAAGGAGCCAAGATCCTGGACCTGCCAGCCTGATAATACCAGGCCACAGCAGTCTGTATATCTTGGCTGATTAACAAAAATAGGGATCCCCTCGAAAAAAAAATGGCGTGGGTCCCCCCTATTTTTGTTAACCAGCCAGATGAAGAAAACCGCTGAGCCTGGATTTTCAGGCTGTTAAGGAGCCAAGATCCATGGACCTTGCCACCTGATAATACCAGGCCACAGCAGTCTGCATATCTTGGCTGATTAACAAAAATAGGGATCCCCTCGAAAAAAATTGGCGTGGGGTCCCCCCTATTTTTTGTTAACCAGCCAGATAAGAAAACCGCTGAGGCCTGGATTTTCAGGCTGTTAAGGAGCCAAGATCCATGGACCTTGCCAGCCTGATAATCCCAGCCACAGCAGTCTGCATATCTTGGCTGATTAACAAAATAGGGGATCCCCTCGAAAAAAATTGGCGTGGGGTCCCCCCTATTTTTGTTAACCAGCCAGATGAAGCAGACCGCTGAGGCCTGGATTTTCAGGCTGTTAAGGAGCCAAGATCCTGGACCTTGCCAGCCTTGATAATACCAGCCACAGCAGTCTGAAATATCTTGGCTGATTAAAAAAAATAGGGATCCCCTTGAAAAAAAATTGGCGTGGGGTCCCCCCTATTTTTGTTAACCAGCCAGATGAAGCAGACCGCTGAGGCCTGGTTTTTCAGGCTGGTAAGGATCCAATATCCATGGACCTTGCCAAGCCTGATAATACCAGGCCACAGCAGTCTGCTTAGCTTGGCTGGTTTAACAAAAATAGGGATCCCCTCGAAAAAAAAACGGCGTGGGGATCCCCCCTATTTTTGTAACCACCAAGTAAAATGCAGACTGCTGCGCCTGGTATTAAAAGACTGTCAAGGCCCATGGATTTTGGCCCTCAACAGCCTGATAATACCAGGCTACAGCAGCCCCACATTTGGCGCATCAAAAGATGTGCCAATTGTGGCACTTTACCCGCTCTTCCCATGCCCTGTAGCGGTGGCAAGCGGGGTAAAAAGGGGGTTATTGTCACCGTTGATTGCACGGTGACAATAAGCCCGGTTTTAAAAATGGAGAGGTGTCAATAAGACACCGAACCATTATTAATCCCAAAGTTATTAAATGTATAAAAAAAAGACACAGCAAGAAAAAGTCTTTTAATGAAATAAAAGAGACAACACAGTTTTCTTTCTTTTATTACTCTCTCAATCCTGCGACGCCATCGATCTCCTGTAAAAAAAGAAAAAAAACAAACCAACAGTATACCACCTGTCCGACGCATCCATAACGACAGTCCCACGACGATCCAGCTCTGCTACATCGCAATGACAGGCAAGCCTGTCATTGCAACGCAGCACAGCTGATTACCTGCTTCCCCCGCGGTGACGTCATCGGACTGACTGCTTTACGGCCCGCGATTACCCACAGTCACTGCAGTTATCGCGAGAAACTGCATGTGACCGCCGGGGAAAAGAAGATGGCGGCCATGAAGCAGTCCAGGACGTGACCGCCGGAGATCTTCTGCCAGTAAGTGCCGCTGACTCCTGACAGACCCGACCGACGGACACTGACAGTGACAGTGACAATCCCGAATTCGGTATCCGATAAGACGAAAATATCGAACTCGGAATCGGAATTCCGATACAGCTAATATCGGCCGATACCCGAATTTGCAGATACGGAATGCTCAACACTGTCATATTTCCTAAAATAACATATCCACTCAATGTAACAATTATGTGGGTACTATGAATCTGATTGCGTGGGATAAAACGAGTCTGAGACCAAGCGAGGCAAATAATGCAGGTAACAAAGCAAGAAGTAGAACATAACTAACAGAGACTTTCCTGCAATTGTAACGAAAAGCACAGCACAAATCAGAATGTCCAAGAAACTTAGTAGCAGAACGCGACCGCTATACAAACAAGTCCAGCATTAACAGCAGCAAAAGTGCAAACCGGCACTCATACGTTGAAGTCCACAGTATTATGCAGCAAGAGTGCGACCGACACTTATACGTGGAAGTCCAGCAATAATAGGAAGCAAGAGTGTGACGGCACTTATACGTGGAAGTCCAGAAGTATGCAGATAGAGGAGATGATACCTTTCATGGAAGTCCAGAAATAATGGGTGGAGCAAAAAGGAAAAGGTCCTTAAATGTCCTTGGGGCGAGAATCCCTAAAGTCTGCACAGCAAGCCAGCAGCAAAACAGTCCGAATCTGGCAGTAGGTAACCCCAGCCAGGATCCGAAAGCAACTTAGAAGACTAAGGCAGCTGGAAGGGTGAGGCAAGTCGGAGAAGTCAGAAGCACAGAGCAAAAAATCTCAGGCAAGGAGGATCTCCCGACCTGGATTTAAATATAGGATAGACGTAAGTTCCAGGACAGGGCGAAGTACCGACCCATCCCAGATTCCCTGACAAGTGGCTCAGGTAAATTAAAAAACTGTACAATGCATCCCATAACTTTTGGGGAAAATAGTAGGGGTAAATTCTCTTTTCCCCTATTATTTCAAATTTTGAATTAATAAAGTCACAAATGTGTTGAATGGCTGTTTGCAAAATTTGAGGTTTTTTTCTTAATATTTTCTTAACGGAAGGAGGCAGAATAATAAAACAATCTGACCATTTACTAAATTACAGAAAAATTGAATGGGCTCTTGGCCTCCATTAGCCACAAGTGAGTGGTGAGGTGTTGTCATAGAAACATTGATGGCAACTTTCTGTCCACCTGATCGCTGCAGCCAATTAGAACTGTGACATTGCTGGATTTCGAAGAAAGCAGACACCGTTTAAGCAAGAAAATCCGATCAGTGAATAGATCCGTTGGACAATCGATAATTACCTTGAAAATTTTTTTTAATCAATTTGTCCCAAAGGAGAAATAACTAATGTTGCTTTGGACTTTAATGGTCTAAAAGGGCCCGTACCTGGGTGAAAAAAAATCTATGTAGCTGCCGGGGAAAAACTTCCAGGCCCAAATAAATAAAGATTAAAGAATAGAAAAATATATCTGAAAGAAAACAGATTTATGAATAAAAAATAAAGTAAACACCTAATTAGCATTATTTTTTAACCCCAAAAAATTAAAAACTGAAACTTATATTTATTTGTACAGATAATAAGAAATGAAAAAAACACTTGCCATGGTTATAATGTTCTACCTTTGGGAAATTTTTTCATGTTTAGGTTTTTTATACATTTTTGTTAA
>JARQOD010000006.1:386416162-386520301 GCA_033576555.1 Oophaga sylvatica | reverse complement strand
AAACAGAAACAAATATTTTTCCAATAAATACATTTATTTATGTAATAAAAGCACACATATTTGGCATCGATGCGCCTGTAACGACCAGCTCTATAAAACTGTCCCACTAGTTAAACCATTCAGTGAATACTGTAAAAAAAAAAAAGAAAAATGAGGCAAAAAACAATGCTTTATCTTCATACCGCTAAACAAAAAGTGCAATAAAACGCGATCAAAAAGATAAATGTAAATAAAAATGGTACAGCTGAAAACAAGCTGTCATACAGTTCCATCAGCAGAAAACTTTCTGCAGAAAACATTCCCTTAATTCCTGTGAAGCACCTGAAGGATTAATAATCTTCTTGAATGTAGTTTTGAGCCCCTTGAGGAGTGCAGTTTTTAGAATGGTGTTACTTTTGGGTATTTTCTGTCATATAAGCCCCTCAAAGTCTCTTCAAATGTGACGTGGTCCCTAAAAAAATGGTTTTTCAAATTTTATTGTAAAAACGGGAAATCGAATGGTCAGCACTTATAACTTCCTAGCAAAAAAATATTATATTACCAAAATTGTGTTGATGTAAAGGAGGCATATGGGAAATTTTATTTATTAACTATTTTGTGTGATATGACTCTGATTTAAGGGCACAAAAATTAACATTTGAAAATTGCAACATTTTCAAAATTGTTGCCAAGTTTCTGAATTTTTTTCATAAATAAATGCAAGCTATATCAAATACATTTTACCACTATCATGAAGTACAATATGTCACAAGAAAACATTCTCAGAATCAGTGGGATCCGTTGAAGAGTTCCAGAGTTATGACCATATAAATTGACTGTGCTCAGAATTGTAAAAATTGGCCTTGTCAGGAAGGTGAAAACAGGCTTCGGGTGAAGGGGTTAATCTCGTATCAGCAGTTTAACAGTGTTTTTTGACATGACAGGTTATGTTTAACTACAGCTTTTGGGGTCTAAGCAAAGCAATATACTGTAGCAGCGCTTTACATACAAATAAGACTGAATGCATTTCTCTTGTCTTTTCCTGGCTTCTCGAGGAAGGAGTTATAATAACTTCATAGAGACTGTAGTAGTCAAATGCACAGCTTCTCAATCACTTTCTTTTGAAGACATGGACATTGTTTTAATATTTTTTTTATTTATTATACTCATTTATATTGTGTCATCATATTCCGCAGCACTTTACAGACAATATCATCACTGTCCCTTTTGAGGTTCCCTATCAATATGTCTTTGAGAGTGGGAGGAGACCAAAAAACCCACAAAAACACAGGGAGTCTTTATACACTCATACACTCCTTGCAGTTGTTGTCCTTACAGGAATCTGAACCCTGTATCCCAGCATGGCAAAGCAACAGAGCTAACTACTGAGCCACCAAACTGTCCATATGAATAGTTTGTCAAAATCCACAGCAGAATGTTTTAAAAAAAATCAATCTATATTAAAATGTTCCTCTTCAAATCAGAGGAACATTAAAATAAGCATTGCATAATCATTTATGTAATAACTATGTCCTTAGTTGAGACTCAACGATGCTGAGGGTTCACTATGGCATTTCTTTGACCATACAGTATGTACTCTACATGCAGCTAATACCTATAACAAGAGCGTATTCATAACATAAATGCCTCTCAGAAAGTTGCATACCCAACACAATGAGTGAATGGGATTTATTGATACAGAGTAAGTAGAGAAATATACAGCTCTGGCAAAAATTAAGAGACCACTTTCAAATGTATTTTTTTCTTACAAAGAAAAATGGTCAAAATTTTAAAAAAACAAACAGTGCTTTCATACCTCAAATAATGCAAAACAAACAAGTTCATAATCATTTAGAAACAACAATACTAATGTTTTAACTCAGGAAGAGTTCTGAAATCAATATTATGTGGAATAACCATGATTTTTAAAAACAGCTTTCATGCGTCTTTGCATCCTTTCCAAAAGTCTTTCACACTGCTTCTGGTGAAAAAATGTAAGCAGTTTCTTCTTTGTTTGGTGGCTTGTGACTATCCATCATCCTCTTGATTACATTCCAGAGGTTTTCAATGGGGTTCAGGTCTGGAGAATGGGCTGCACATGACAGGGTTTAGATGTGGTGGACTCTTAATTTTTGCCAGAGCTGTATTCATAAGTAGGGAAGCCACTTAATAATGTTGTCGTTATGAGACAATCCCATTAATAGCAGAGAATGGTGTTGGTCTATTATACAGTTGATATCTTTATTTTTCATTTTACTTCATTGAAAGAAATTAGAATTTTCTTACCATAACAATGAGTGAAAAATAGAAAAGCACAAAACAGAACACAAAGGAGTTTGGCTCTTGATAATATTACGTTATCAAATTAATTTCTAGCGAAGGGTAAAGGAATTTGTATGAATTGAACTAAATTATATCTTAGTAAGCACAATTAAAGTGCTTTATGTTTTCATTTAAAAAAAAGCCTGAATTGAGTTTGTGGAGGCTTTTTAGATTACAAATTTCTTATAAGGATAAGAAAAAGTTGTTAATTACGCTCAATGAAACTGCTGTAACACATCCCTGCAAAATGAATAAATCTATCACTTCTATTTCTTTTCATTTTAACCATTATGCTGCATTAGTACATCAATCTGTACTGTTTTTAGGCCTAACACAATTGTATGTTCACACGTTTCAGACAATCGAAGAGTAAAAACTGCTATATGCAAACGGAGAGTTATCAATTTACATGGGATGATGTAAATCAAAGGACCATGAAGGGTATTTCACTTTCGCCAAGAGTTTTTCCTAGACAGCCTAAAGGATCTAGAATTTTGATCTCATGTGTTGTTACTTGTAGATATTCCTAGGCAATGCTTTACACATTGACTCCCATTTACCCAAACACAACAGCAGCAAAGATTTTAAAAAGCCAGTGCATAGGGGAACATACTCAGTGTTCTTAAACAGTAATATGATGAAGCAGACATCTGTCCTGCTGTGGTGGGCCATTGAGGAGGCACCAGTGTGGCAGAAGGGCCAGCTGGGGCATGTAGTCCCACTGACAGCAGATAATAAAGTCACGTACCTGAAGTGGGTCCAGCTGGACCCTCAATACTTCCCTCGTGTCCACAATTGTCAATAGGGGGAGGCGGCACTTTTGGATGGTGTAGGACCCCCGGGGGCACTCCTGTAGCGGTGGTGTCTGGCTGTGCCCGTGGTGTTTGTGCAATCTCTATCAGCCAGACACGCAGGTGAATGTGTAAATATAACAATTTCACTGAAAGAGGTAACAGGGTACAGTCTCTCTCTTAAAGGCAAAGTTCACAGTATATTGTGCATATGAAAGTAATGGTTCTCTCCTTATGAGACAAGCAAGGTTATGGCCTCTCAGGGCGGCTGGAGCAGAGTTCTCTTCACTTGCTATTAGAGGAAGTGCTATGCGCAGTCCAAGAAATATTACACTGATGGAGGGACCTTCACAGATTGGCTCTCTGTGTAAACACACTAAAGTGTGGAAGTACTCACAGTTTTGAGCCTACCTTTCCCTATCGCAGGGGGTACCGTATATACTCATGTATAAGCCGACCTGTGTATAAGCCGACCCCCCTTTTTTTGCAACAAAAAACTGGGAAAACTTATTGACTCGCGTATAAGCCTAGGGTGAAAAATGATTATGCCCCTATATGCTCCATAGATTAGGCCCCCATAAACTGCACACTATCTGCAGCATCTCCTCTTCTCCCGGCGGTCTCCGCAGCGCTTCCGTCCTACAGCGGTCACATGATACCGCTCATTAAAGTCATGAATATGTGCATATTCATGACTTTAATGAGCGGTGCCATGTGACCGCTGCAGGAAGGAGCAGAAGATCGTGGGAGAAGCAGGGGGGCTGCAGAGATCGTGCCGGCAGAGGGGTGAGTATGATCCGACACCCCCGTATATGACCCGCGTATAAACCGAGAGGGGGACTTTCAGCCCTAAAAAATGGGCTGAAAATCTCGGCTTATACACGGGTATATACGGTAGGTTAAACAAAGTCGATGGCATGACAGCCACGTGGATCTAGTCATGGCTAGAAGCAAACAGGATAACCAGCATGCAGGAGAGTACATGTGCAGTGTTATCTCTCCTGACTGGATTAGGCTTCACTCCTTTGTGGAGGAGATTATGTGGAGAAAGATGTCCCCTCAGCGTGGACTCGCATGGAAAATTATGCTGGGAGTAGCAATGTCTGCTTCCTCAGGCAGCTTGAACTGCCCAGAACTGGAAGGTACTTCAGGAAGTGTAAGAGCCGTTTCTATGGCAGCTTGGTGTGAGGAGAATAACCACTTAACTTTCATATATACACATTGGCCAGTAGATGGCAGCAAAGAATATTTATGAATTGTCGGTATACAATGCAATATTGTACATCTCCAAATTCACCGTTTCACAGTGCCCAAACTAATTATGACACACTGAAACAAATCTACTGCCACACGACAACTGTCTCATTCAGCAGCAGTAGAACAGGTACCAGATACCACACTGCTGCATTTGAATTCCAATTACACATATTTTTTTTTTCTTCATCTCTAAAGCACTAGAAAGCAGCTATAAGGTGCACAAGATTTTTTACAGAAAAAAATGAAATCATTGTCAGTCAGAGACAATGTGCTTGTTGGTCCCAAGCAAATGTGCTATTTTTTTGTATTTCTTATACTTTTTTTTGTAAAGAGGAAAAATTACCCAAAATCCAGACATATAATTGTGTCTGTCTACCTCACAAAGTTCAACATATTCAATCATGTCTAATTGCTAACTCCAAAAAAAACATACTGATAAACTGTAAAGCGCTGCGGAATATGTTAGCGCTATATAAAAATAAAGATTATTATTATTATTATTATAATTGCTGTTCATATCAGACTCCAAAACTATTTTTTTTGTCAGTGAACTTAGTCTTATGCCATATGTCTGTATCTTTAGACTCTCATCTAATGAATAATCTAAGCCAGAACTGGGCAAAGTATGGCCCATGGGCAACCCCTGACCTTCTGGCTGTTCTAGTCTGGCGGGCGAACCAAGACAAATTGCTGAAACATTGTCCCACAGGCCGCACCATGCCATCTGTCACCGCTATCCTCGGGATGCAAACAACGGTGAATACATTGGTGGACGAGGAGCTCTTTTTCCACCAATCACCATATGAGACACCAGATGCAATGACGTAGATGACATAATTGGGTCAGATGTGTACTCTAGAGAGTCAGTGTACCGGAGACAGGAGCAGAGGCAGAGCGCAGGAGGAATGGGAGTTACATGAGTATGTGGTCTATTTTTTCATGTGTATGGGATGTTTGTATGTACATAGGAGGCTATGTGGGACTCATGTTACATCTTGGAAGCTATGTGAGAGTTCATACTGTACATAGGAGTCTCAGTGAGGATGCATACTGAGTATATGGGGCTCATTCTATATATAGGGACTCATACTATATATAGGAGACTGTGTTTGGGCTCATGAGGTATATTTATTTATTTTACTCACTTATATAGCGCCATCGTATTCCACATCGCTTTACAGACATTATCATCGCTGTCCACATTGGGGCTCACAATCTAGATTTCCTATAATTTTTTTCTTTGGAGTGTTGGAGGAAATATGAGGAGACCCATGCAAACATGGGGAGAACAAATTCCTTGGAGATGTTGTCCCTTGTGGGATTTGAACCCAGGACCCCAGCGCTGCAAAACAACAGTGCTAACCACTGAGCCGCCGGGCTATAGGGTGATGGCAGAATGCATAATTCTGCTCAATATTAAGTGATATAATTAACATTAACCCCTTCCCGACCTATGACGCCTACATAGGCGTCATGAAAACCCGTTCCAATACAACCCATGACGGCTACGTAGGCATCATGGTATAAATCGCGTTCCTGCAGGTCGGGTGACCGGGGTCACTGAAAGGTCACCCGACCCGCAGGCACAGGAGACTTTGTGCTTCACCCCAGGGGGTGGCTTCCCCCCCCCGTGGCTACGATCGCTCTGAATGGCTGTTGAAAGTGAAACTAATATGACCCCCCCACACCAACTGAGGGGGCGATCTACTCCCGCTATCGGCTGATGGTGGCGATCTGCCGCCGCCATCAGCATCTGCTCCCCCTCCTCTTCCTTCCGCTCCTGCCCACCTTCCAATCTTCCCCCTGCCTTCCAATCCCCTCTTTTACCTCCGGAGTCCCGGTGTCCCTCCCGCTGTCCCTCGTGCCCGATCCATGGCGCCGCCATCTTCTCTGCAGGTACATTTTGATCACTGTGATAGACCCTATCACAGTGATCAAAATAAAAAAAAATAATAAATAACCCCCCTTTATCACTCCCATAGGTAAGTAACAATAATAAAATAAAGAAAATATTTTTATTTTTCCATTAGGGTTAGGGTTAGCATTAGGGTTAGGATTAGGGTTGAAATTAGGGTTAAGGTTGGTATTAGGGTTAGGATTGATATTAGGGTTGGAATTAGGGCTAGGGTTGGAATTAGGGTTAGGGATGGAATTAGGGTTAGGGTTGGAATTAGGGTTAGGGTTGGAATTAGCTTTAAGATTAGGGTTAGGCTTGTGGTTAGGGTTATGGTTAGGGTAGGGTTTAGGGTTAGGGGTGTGTTGGGGTTATGGTTATGGTTAGGGCTGGGATTAGGGTTAGGTGTGTTTTGGGGTTAGGGTTGTGGTTAGGGGTGTGTTGGGGTTAGGGTTGGAGTTAGAATTGAGGGGTTTCCATGGTGTAGGCACATCAGAGGGTCTCCAAACGTGACATGGTGCCACCATTGATTCCAGCCAATTTTGAGTTCAAAAAGTCAAACGGTGAACCCTCCCTTCCAAGCCCCGAAGTGTGCCCAAACAGTGGTTTACCCCTACAAATGGGGTATCAATGTACTCAGGAAAAATTGCACAACAACTTTGGGGGTCTAATTTCTCCTGTTACCCTTGGGAAAATAAAAATTTGGGGGCTAAAAAATTAATTTTGTGGAAAAAAAATGATTTTTTTATTTTTACATCTCTGCATTATAAACTTCTGGTCTAGTTTCCAAAATGGGGTCACTTGTGGGGGTTTCTACTGTTTAGGCACATCAGGGGCTCTGCAAACGTAACATGACGCCGCAGACCATTCCATCAAAGTATGCATTTCAAAGCGTCACTACTTCCCTTTCAAGCCCCGACGTGTGTCCAAACAGTGGTTTCCCCCCACATATGGGGTACCAGTGTACTCAGGACAAACTGGACAACAACTTTTGTGGTCCAATTTCTCCTGTTACCCTTGTGAAAATAAAAAATTGCGGGCTAAATATCATTTTTTGAGGAAAAAAAATATTTTTTTTATTTTCACTGCTCTGTGTTTAAACTTCTGTGAAGCACTTGGGGGTTCAAAATGCTCACCACCCATCTAGAGAAGTTACTTGGGTGGTCTAGTTTCCAAAATGGGGTCACTTGTGGGGGTTTCTACAGTTTATGCACATCAGGGGCTCTGCAAACGTAACATGACACCCGCAGACCATTCCATCAAAGTCTGCATTTCAAAACGTCACTACTTCTCTTCCAAGCCTCGACATGTGCCCAAAAAGTGGTTCCCCCAACATATGGGGCACCAGCGTACTCAGGACAAACTGGATAACAACTTTTGGGGTCCAATTTCTCCTGTTACCATTGTGAAAATAAAATTTTGGGCTATAAAATCATTTTTTGAGGAAAAAGAATGATTTTTTTATTTTCACGGCTCTGCATTATAAACTTCTGTGAAGCACTTGGGAGTTTAAAGTGCTCACCACACATCTGAATAAGTTCCTTGGGGGGTCTAGTTTCCAAAATGGGGTCACTTGTAGGGGTGCTCCAATGTTTAGGCACACAGGGACTCTCCAAACGCAACATGGTGTCTGCTAACGATTGGAGCTAATTTTCCATTCAAAAAGTCAAATGGCGCTCCTTCCCTTCCGGGCCCTGCAGTGCGCCCAAACAGTGGTTTATTACCACATATGAGGTATCGGTGTACTCAGGAGAAATTGCCCAACAAATTTTAAGATCCATTTTATCCTGTTACCCATGTGAAAATGAAAATATTGAAGCTAAAAGAAAATTTTTGTTGGAAAATTTAAAATGTCAATTTTTTCCTTCCACGTTGCTTTAGTTCCTGTGAAGCACCTGAAGGGTTAATAATCTTCTTGAATGTAGTTTTGAGTAGCTTGAGGGGTGCAGTTTTTAGAATGGTGTGACTTTTGGGTATTTTCTGCCATATAGACTCCTCAAAGTGACTTCAAATGTGAAGTGGTCCCTAAAAAAATAGTTTTGTAAATTTTGTTGTAAAAATGAGAGATCGCTGGTCAACTTTTAACCGTTTTAACTTCTTAAAAATTAAATGTTGTTTCCAAAATTGTGCTGATGTAAAGTAGACATGTGGGAAATGTTATTTATTAACTATTTTGTGTCACATACCTCTCTGGTTTAACAGAATAAAAATTCAAAATTTGAAAATTGATAAATTTTCAAATTTTTTGCCAAATTTGTGTTTTTTTTCACAAATAAATGCAACCATTATTGACCTAAATTTACTACTAACATGAAGCCTAATATGTCACGAAAAAAAGTCTCAGAATCGCTAAGATCCGTTGAAGGTTCCTGAGTTATTACCTCATAAAGGGACACTGGTCAGAATTGCAAAAAATGGCCAGGTCAAAATAGGCTGGGTCATGAAGGGGTTAATATAAACTAATTATAATTAATATGTTAATGTTAATATTGAGCAGAAATCATTTCAGCCTATTCCATCGGCTCTCCACAACAATAGCAGTCCATCATGTGACTCTTTGGGTATAATTAATTGCCCACCCTTGTTCTAAACTGAATTATGATCAATCTCCTCCAGATGTGATTATGTCAGAAGAATATTATTTAGAAGAATGGGTACAAATCTGAGCCATCAGAGTAATGACCTTATAGATTTCTCTGTTAACTCATTCTGCATTCTGTCACGTATTAGTGGTACATAGAGGCTGTAGATGCTGAACAGTTTAAATGATTTAATTAAACCCTATTGAAAAAAAGCTTTTTAGTCAGAATACATGCATTTCAATGAAAAGAAAATGTTCAGCAAGATGTCCAAATTCTTTGATAGTAGGATGCTTTCCATGAGTCTGCAACCAAGTTAGTAAAAGACAAAAAAAAGAAGAGAAATAAATGTTACTGTATATTAAAAGCAAAAGCACAAATGAACCTTAGTAAGTGACTAATATACTGTACCTCATTTGGCTACACAAACATGAAAGAAAGACACAAAACCTACCACATGGTTGTAGTGTATGGCTTAAAAAGATACAGGTCTGTAGATTATGGATTCTTCCTGTATGTGGCAGAGATGCATTCAGTAAATTCAGTTACAGCAGCTCTTATGAACCCGTTGATTTTTGTGCACAAATTTTTGTGGAGAGAAAAACTGTGATGGCTTTTTGTTCCACGGTGAATGGTATTTTCTTCTGTGTGGAATATCTAACATATGTTATTATTATTCATAACTTGCTACAGATATAGCATATGTCCAACCATTATACACGTCTTTGATTACTTTTGCAGTGTTCGTCCATTTACAGCTTTCTGCATAAAGAGTGTATTTGATGGCAGTCGCTCACCATCTTCTAGCTGCAAGAGGAATTATTCCCAACTTGGAAGCCTTTAAATAGTTTCTCCTCGGCCCATCAACCCTCCAGAAGATCCTTAACAATTGGTTAAAAACCTGCACCTGTGGATCTGGAAATTTATGAGACAAAGAACATACTGCAGAGCATCTCTAATTTTGAGTACTACGGGAAAGCTTTTTCTTCTAAACAATCGCAAATAGAAATGTTAAAAGAGGCATTTTAAATTAAAAAAACACACAAAAAGCCACAAATTGGCAAAACTCAGAGTCCAGCACGCTGCATTTTTTTTTACCATGAAATGTCTATTTTAAAGTTTCTGTTTATGAGTATTTGAACTAAAAAGCTTTTTCTTACAGCTCAAAATTAGAGACATACTCTGTACTATGTCCTTTGTCTCACTCGTACATTTCCAGAACTAAAGGAACAGGATTTTCACCAGATGTTAACGATTTTGTGACAAAGGAGAGGTGTGTAGTAGGGTCTGTGTGAAGGTCTCCAAATTGCGATAAACCTTATTTTTTTCCCTTGTATTGAGACGGGGGCTAGAGACTGCAGTCAGTTTCATTGTAGATGCCCTTTCAGTTTGAAGCCACCAGAATATGAACTATTTTCTATTTGTACATTGGAGCTGTGGATTTTCCTTTTCTTGTTGTTTCTCCCTTTGAATTTAGACCATTAAATCCAGTATTTTTAGACGTTTGCATTTTTGGTGCATTTTAAATGTAGATGTTTTTTGCTCCCCCTCTTCACAGAGCCATAACTTTGTTATTTTTGGGTCAATATGATCTTGTGAGGGCTTGTTTTTTCTTGGACTAGTTGTACTTTTGAACAACATCATTCCAGTACCATATCGTGAACTGGAAAATGGGGAAAAATTTTTTTAAGTGCAGTGAAATTGCAAAAAGAGTGCAATTCCACAGTTGTTTGTTATTTTTTTTTACCATGTTCACTAAATGTTAAAACTGACCAGCCATTATGATTCTCCAGGTCATTACGAGTTCACAGACTCCAGACATGTCTAGGTTCTTATATATTTAAGTGGTGAAAACATTTCAAAATTTGTAGCATCTCCATTTTACATGATCTGGGGATGGGTCAGGGCTTATTCTTTGCGTGCCCAGCTGACATTTTTATTTATATCATTTTGGTGTAGATACGATTTTTTGATCACCCATTAGGCTATGTGCACACGTTGCGGAATTGCCATGGAAATTTCCGCGGCAATTCCGCACCTCCCTGCCGCGGGAAATCCGCATATTATAGGTATGCGTATTCCCGCTAAACACTAGCGTTTTGCAAGCGGAATTAGCTTGCAGAATGCTAGCGTTTTACAAGGGATCTGACAGCTTGGTCACACGAGTCAAACAAGTGTTTGACACGTGTGACCAACTTTTTACTATTGATGCCGCCTATGTCGCATCAATAGTAAAAAGATCTAATGTAAAAATAATAAAAAAAATAATAAATAATGATATTCTCACCTTCCGGTGGCCCCTGCAGCTTTCCCGCCTCTCAGCGATGCTCCCGGCAAGTTCCGTTCCCAGGAGTACTTTGCGGCAATCATCCCGATGACGTAGCATCTCGCGAGACCGCTACGTCATCTGGGTGATCTCACAATGCACTCCTGGGAACGCGATTGGCGGGAGCGTCGCTGAGAGGGGGAAAGCTGCGGGGGCCGCCGGAAGGTGAGAATATCATTATTTTTTATTTTAATTATTGTTTTTACATGGATATGGTACTCAGGGCCTGGAGGAGAGTCTCCTCTCCTCCAGACCCTGGGTACCATCCGCACATGAACCGCTTACTTTCCGCATGATGGGCACAGCCACATGCGGAAAGTAATTGGTTCAATGCATTCCTATGGGCGGCGGTTCCGCAAAAAAGAATGAGCATGCTGCGGATTCTCCCGCGATGCGATTCCGCCGCGGAAAAACCCGCAGCATGTGCACAGCATTGCGAATCTCATAGGCCTTAATGAGTTGTATTGTGTAAGCGGTTTTGCCGCGGTTTCGCGGCGTTTCTGCCGCGAAAAACCGCGGCAAAACCGCTAAAAAACGCAATGTGTGCACATAGCCTTATTCTATTTTATTGCAATGTAGCTGCAACCGAAAAAATGTAATTCTGGCGTTTTGAAATTGGTTGAACATCAAAGAAGTAATTTACATGATTCATTTGCTTTGAACTTTTGTACTATCAACCGTATTTGTATCTCTGACCATTGTATATGTATAATTGTGTGTGTAGTGTATTGTTTCGTGTGCCCTTAGGGCTATTAAATATATAATTTAACCTTTGGCTGCTCTTTTATCTCAATCCACAAATCCATATGCCACATGTACTCAGCTTTAACTTTCCATGCTATGGGGAAAGGGGTTTCCGTTAACAGACCGGGCTTATATCTAACTGGTGGCAGTCCTACTGGGCTGATAAGGTTCTGTTTCACTGGTGAAAGGGACCTCTCAGTCAGTAAGGGTTGTGAGCAAGTGTGTGCCATGTCAACAATTGCGTGGACCAAATCCTCTCACTCCTCAGTGGGTCCATGTGTAAAACTGTGCCAAGCTTACCTTCGTGTCCCCAAGGGGTGCGGAATGTCAGGTTGGTGCAAGTGAGTAGAATGTACCATGTGATCCCTTTGACATAATAGTGACATCAGGTGGCATAGCGAGGTGTGGGTTCTTCACTAGAGATGAGTGAAGTTGTTCAGAAAAACATTTGCCAATCTCATGCACATTCAGATTCGTGTTCAGTTTCCCGAGAATTTTTACTCAAAGTCTGCAAAATTCGGTCACAGTTCGGTAAATATACACGTTTCCACTAATGCTTTTAGTTTCACTTTGTCTAGGTTAGTGGAGCTGTATGATGAGCAGCTGGGACGAGGGGACATGTTTGATAAAGGGAGGGGATGTGGAGAAGTAAGAAAAGAGGCAGACTTTTTTTTTCTTAACTTAATATGTTTACATTCTGGCAGCCAATCAGGGCACAAAAACCATCCATGGCATCATGACACAAGGTCTCCTGTGATTGGCTGCCAAAGTCACATGTCCCTGTCCACATAAAAAGCGGACATCTTGTTTTGCTGTCACCATTTTCTCTGGGAACACTGTGCCTTGATCACCCCATTCAGACTGTACGAGTCCACAGTGATGCCATTTGGCATGAAGAATTCCCCTGCTACTTTTCAGCAAATGGTCAAAACATTGCTTAAGGGACTTGAAGGGCACATGGCTGCGTAAATGAAAAGCATTGCCTTCTTCTGTCCCACCTGGGAGGATCACCTAGAGCATCTGGCGCAGGTGCTCAGGCCGATCTGCCAGCAAGCTTGACTATTGGTATTGGTAGACTGGGGGAAACCTGAAGTCGCCCGGGAAGGTGGATGCCAACGCATACAGGCCCACCTCCAGTGCCAATAAACAGGTGACATCCTTCCTGGGCACCACCAGGTACTATACGAAGTTTGTTCCCCACTATAGTAGCCTGGCAAAGTCTCTGATAGACCTCACCCAAAAGAAGCTGCCCTCCGCCTTTTCCAGCTTCCCAATACCACAAGCAGCCAACTTCACACAGCCATTTGTAGCACAGATCAATGCCAGTGACTTTGGCCTTGGTGATATGGTCAACCAGGTTGACTATACAGGCCAAGGACAACATGTTTTGTACCTGAGCCAGAAGCTACTGCCAAGGGAGGTGGTCTACTCCACAATAGAAAAGGAATGCCTGGCAATTGTGAGGGCCCTGCAGCGTCAGCAGCCATACTTGTACAGATGGCAATTCACTGTGGAAATGGACCACAACCACCTCAGGTGCTTACATACCATAAATGGAATGAATGGGAGCATGCTATGCTGGATCCTTTCACTCCAGCAGTAGCTTTTCACCATTCTCCTCAAGAAAGGTTGAGACCACAGTAACGGCGACAGGTTATCCCGATGAGGGAGGGTTGTGGATGGGTGTGTGGAGGAATCCCAGAAGGTGGTGCCCCCTAGCGCCCTCTTACAGGGAGAAGTGTGAAGAATGGTAGATTAAATGACAGCTTACAATCCTTCTTAAGCATATGTAGCTGTATCAGGACACCTGGCTCAGCAGGTGGTCTAGCCATACCAGCTACTATTCAAGCTCATTCAAAATGACTTCCTGCAGAGCCCACTCTGTGTAACTGCTTTGTCCAGTCAGAGGTGAATTTCATAAAGAGATTTAAGATGAATGAATATGGAGTTATTGTGCATCCTAGCTACATAATGGTTACACTTTCGAGATTTGTGGAACAGGTCAAATGCTTTCCACGGTCATGATCAATTCTAGCAACCCAGGGTGAGGAGAAACGCAGAATGGCTAGTAGAATCTAGGTAGTAAAGCCATGTTTTGTCTACAAACATAAAGGGCACCCGGCCGAATTTGATGGCGCCAGAACCGCCGACCCATGACCTTCCCTTGGGAAGTTATGATCATTCATAGGTTTTAGGAGTTTTGGATTCAAACACCCAGTGGAGGGCAATAAGGAGGAACAGGGAGTTAATGATGAGCGTATTTGGTCAGAAAACGATCACTAAACATAAATTCGGCATGAATATGGCACATTCAGATTTGTGATTGGAAACACGAGCAAATTTTATAAAATCGTTAGCATTTGGTAAAAAGTGCGGGAAAATATTTGCGTTGACACAAAAGTATTTTCAGCACTTTAGCAACGATAATGTTGGTGTATCATGAGCGTTTGGCATGTATGTGATGAGGGAAGGGGGTTTGCTTAGCTAAGAGGTGTGGCGTTCTTATAAACTGTAATTTTTTTTTCATAACTTTATGTGTGCACATTTCGGCTAGCAAATCAGGACACAGAAAACATCCACAATGTCCTAACACAATGGCTTGTGTCATTAGCTGCTGGGCACAGAAAACATCCACAATGTCCTGACACAATGGCTTGTGTCATTGGCTGCTGAAATCAAAAGTCCCTCTCCATATAAAGAGCGGACATCTTGTTTTAGAGCCATTTTGACACTGTAATAGCGCAGATATCCTGCTCTTGACGCTGGCACTGTTAGCAGCAAGATTTTACCTAGTTAGCTAGGTGGTTTTATATCAGTCAGATAGTGTACCTTCCATCATTTTTTATTGGCCACAGAAAAAGCCAGCAGGACACATGTCCTACAAGTGTGTTGTGCACTGCTTCTATTGGGCTCCATGCATGAGTATAGAAGTCTAAATAATATTTTTTCACTAGCTAAATGTGAAACAGCCTGCTGTTTCCCACCTTGTCATTTAGTGCTGAGGTGATATGAAACTGATAGAAAAAACTTTTTGACAGTTAGGGTGATCAAGGAGTGGAAGAGGCTGCCACGAGAGGTGGTAAGTTCTACTTCAATGGAAGTCTTCAAACAGAGGCTGGACAGACATCTGTCTGGGATGATTTAGAGAATCCTGCTTGGAGCAAGGGGTTGGACCAGATGGCCCAGGAGGTCCCTTCCAACTCTACCATTCTATGATTCTATGAAACTGTCTGCAGACGTAAGGCACATTAAAAAAATATATAATTTTTCAGTTGCAAAAAGTCAGACAGCCCGCTGTATCACACTTTGTCATTTTGTTGGGTTGAAATTAAGCTGTCTGCAGATCTCACTCACAAAACAAAAAAAAAAATTCTGTTGCTAAACATTATACAGTAGGGGTCTGACTTTTAAGTAGTTTGTAGCATCTAGTGTATTATGGAGGCCTGATCCAGAGGCCACCAAAAAATTCTTCTGTTCTTATTGTCATTCAGTAGGAGACATCTCACATTCAAATACTTTGTAGCATCTAGTGTATTATGGAGGCCTGATACAGAGGCAACCAAAAAATTCTTCTGTTCCCAGTGTCATACAGTAGGGGACCTAGTTTGTAGCATCTAAACTCCCGTCTCCAAGACTTTTCACGTGCTGCGCCAATTCTTTGGAATGCACTATCCAGGTTAATAAGGTTAATCCCCAATCCCCACAGTTTTAAGCGTGCCCGAAAAACTACATTTGTTCAGACTGGCCTACCGCCTCAACGCATTAACCTAACTATCCCTGTGTGGCCTATTCAAAATTTTTTTACCATAATCATGTTCCTCGCATCATGTTCTCACATGCTTTATGCATTTAATTAGTGCTCTGTGTCTGTACTGTTACATACTTTGGCTGTTAACTGGTTCATGCAGCATTACAGGAACTCCTGATTCGTACACTATAACTGGTCTGAACAATGAAAGCAATTGTTACCATCTACCTCCAATCTGGCTTCCGCCCCCACCACTCCACTGAAACTGCCCTGACCAAAATTACTAATGACTTACTCACAGCTAAAGCTAACAGACAGTTCTCAATCCTCCTCCTCCTTGACCTGTCATCTGCCTTTGACACAGTCGACCACTACCTACTGCTACAGATTCTTTCTTCCCTTGGCATCAAAGACCTTGCCCTGTCCTGGATAGCCTCTTACCTTTCCGACCGTACATTTAGCATCTCCCACTCCTACACTACCTCCTCATCCCGCCCTCTCTCTGTTGGAGTCCCTCAAGGCTCTGTCCTGGGGCCCCTACTTTTTTCCATGTATACCCTTGGCCTAGGACAACTCATAAAGTCCCATGGCTTCCAGTACCACCTGTATGCGGACGACACTCAGATCTACCTCTCTGGCCCAGATGTCACCTCTCTGCTGTCCAGAATCCCGGAGTGTCTATCAGCCATATCCTCCTTCTTCACCTCTCGCTTCCTAAAACTCAATGTTGACAAAACCGAACTCATCATCTTTCCTCCATCTCATGTATCTTCCCTACCCGATCTATCTATTATGGTAAATGGCATCACGATCTCTCCTGCACCTGAAATCCGCTGCCTCGGAGTAACTCTCGACTCTGCCCTGTCCTTCAAACCACACATCCAAACTCTTTCCACCTCCTGTCGCCTCCAACTTAAAAACATTTCCAGAATCCGTCCCTTCCTCACCCCTCAATATACTAAAACTCTTGTGCATGCCCTCATCATCTCCCGCCTCGATTACTGCAACATCCTCCTCTGTGGCCTCCCCGTCAACTCTCTTGCACCACTCCAGTCTGTCCTCAACTCTGCTGCCCGACTAATCCTCCTCTCCCCTGGCTACTCCCCTGCTTCTCCCCTCTGCAAATCCCTCCACTGGCTCCCAATTCCCCAACGAATCCAGTTCAAACTACTAACACTGACTTACAAAGCCGTCCACAACCTGTCTCCTCCCTATATCTCTGAACTAATCTCCCAATATCTTACTTCACGTAATCTTCGATCCTCCCAAGACCTCCTACTATCCTCCACACTTATTCGTTCCTCACACAACCGCCTCCAAGATTTCTCCCGAATATCCCCCATCCTCTGGAATTTCACGCCTCAACATGTACGATTATCCACCACCCTTGGATCCTTCAAACGGAACCTGAAAACCCATCTCTTCAGGAAAGCCTACAGTCTGCAATAACCATTCCGCCTCGCCGCCACAACCCGAGCTTCCACTTCGCTGCCACCTCGCCGCCACCACCCGAGCTGCCGCCTCGCTGCCACCACCAGAGCTGCCGCCTCCCCACCACCAGAGCTGCCGCACCCCGACCTTCTGTTTCTTCCCCATTATCCCGTAGAATGTAAGTCCGCAAGGACAGGGTCCTCTCCACTCTGTACCAGTCTGTCATTGTAAATTTGTTTACTGTAAACGATATCTATAACTTTGTATGTAACCCCTTCTCATGTACAGCACCATGGAATTAATGGCGCTATATAAATAAATAATAATAATAATAATAATCTACCTTTCGTGTCTCCCCTTTTTCCTCATAGATTGTAAGCTTGCGAGCAGGGTCCTCATTCCTCTTAGCATCTAATTTGATCTGTGTTTATTGTTATGCTGTAATGTCTATTGTCTGTACAAGTTCCCTATATAATATAAAGTGCTGCGGAATATGTTGGCACTATAGAAATAAAATTATTATTATTAATATCTAGTGTGTTATAGAGGCCCGATCTAGAGGTCACAAAAATATTCTTCTGTTCCTAGTGCCATACAGTAAGAGTTTCAAATAGTTTGTATGATCTTGTGTGTTATAGAAGCCTGATCCAGAGGCCACAAACAAAATTCTTCTGTTCCTAGTGTCATACAGTAGGGGACATCTCACATTCAAAGAGTTTGCAGCATCTAGTGTGTTATAGAAGCTTTATACAAAGGCCACAAAAATATTCTTCTGTTCCTAGTGTCATACATTAGAAGACATGACTTTCAAATAGTTTGTAGCATCTGGTGTGTCTGGTCTGATCTAGAGACCACAAAAAATTCTTCTGTTACTAATGTCAAACAGTAGGGACATCTGAATTTCAAATTGTTTGTAGCATCTAGTTTGTTATAGAGGCCTAATCCAGAGGCCACCAAAAATTCTTCTGTTCCAATTGTCATTCAGTAGGGGACATCTCACATTCAAATACTTTGTAGCATCTAGTGTGTTATAGAGGCCTGATACAGAGGCCACCAAAAAATTCTTATGTTCCCAGTGTCATACAGTAGGGGACCTGACTTTCAAATAGTTTGTAGCATCTAGTGTGTTATAGAGGCCTGATCCAGAGGCCACAAAAAAATTCTTCGGTTCCTAGTGTCATACAGTAGGGGACCTGACTTTCATACAGTCTGTAGCATTTAGTGTGTTATAGAGGCCTGATCCTGGGGCCACAAAAAATTCTTCTGTTCCTAGTGTCATACAGTACGGGACCTGACTTTCAAATACTCTGTAGCATCTAGTGTGTTATAGAGGCCTGATCCAGAGGCCACCAACAAAATTCTCCGGTTCCTAGTGTCATACATACTTTCAAATGCTTTGTAGCATTTAGTGTGTTATAGATGTCTGATCCAGAAGCCACAAAAAATTGTTCTGTTACTAACCTCATACAGTAGGGGACATCTGAATTTCAAATTGTTTGTAGCATCTAGTGTGTTATAGAGGCCTGATCCAGAAGCCACCAAAAAGTTCTTCTGTTCCTAGTGTCATATAGAAGGGGACCTGACTTTCAAATAGTTTGAAACATCTAGTGTGTTATAGAGGCCTGATCCAGAGGGCACAAAAAAGTATTCTGTTCCTAGTGTCATACAGTAGGAGACATCTCAAATTCAACTAGCTTGTAGCATCTAGTGTGTTATAGAGGCTTTATGCAAAGGCCACAAATGTATTCTTCTGTTCCTAGTGTCATACAGTAAGGGACCTGACTTTCAAATAGTTTGTAGCATCTAGTGTGTTATAGAGGTCTGATCCAGAGGCCACAAAAATTCTTCTGTTACTAACCTCATACAGTAGGGACATCTGAATTTCAAATTGTTTGTAGCATCTAGTGTGTTATAGAGGCTTGATCCAGAAGCCACCAAAAAATTCTTCTGTTCCTAGTGTTAGAATCTATTCCTTTGTTAGAATCTATTTAATTTGACCATCCGCCATCTTGTTGTGGTTTTCTGGCTGCTGGTCTTTTTCCCCTTGTGCTGGGCTTATCGTTGATCAGGTGATTATATCACCCTTTATTACCCTGCACCTGCCTCCCAGTCCTTGCTGGACATTAGCGTTAATCCGCTAGAATTCTGGCTTGGTGCTTTGATAACTTTTTATATTTAACTTTGTGCAGTTCTGGGAACTCTAGTTCTGCTTGCTTAGTCATTTTCTTTTCCTTTCATTTCTGCAGTTTCCTCTATTTTCCTGCTAGTAGGTCACCTGTTTTTGTTCCCAGTCCCTAGGTCTTTCAGGGATTCCCTTCCCCACATTTTTAGGTCTTGAGTCTAGACTTGGATTGTCGGTGACGGTGGGTCTATTCGCAAGGAATAGGTCGCCCACTCCATCGTAGGGACTGAGTCTAGTCCTAGCACAGGGTCAGCTTTTCCCCCCGCTCTATTCCTGAGTTGCAGACGCATAACATTCTTTCTCATCCAGGCCTCATCCACACTCAAACAATTCTTTCATCTGTGACTAATGCCATATAGCATGCCATATTTCACCTTGGAATTTGCTGCCGCTGAAATTCAGCTGTTTGCAGTGATGATGCAGAGTTTAAAATATAATTTTTCGTTGCTAGTACTCTGCTCCTACCACACTGTATGAGCAACATGTCTGAGAAAATGCGAGGCCAAGGTGGAAGGGGAATTAAGCTTGGTGTTCAAGGTGTGCGTGGGGTAGGTGATAAGGTTAGTAAAAGCACTAGTGAACCAACAACTTCACATCCTATGTAAAGACATATGACAACTTCTGTTACTGGACAGGCTATTCCAATACCTTTCTTTGACAGACGCACAGTGATATGCCTTGTTGATGAGGCCTAGAAAGAGCATGTACTCGAGTGGATGGCAAGCGCAGCTTCAAGTGACCTCTCCTCCTTTTTCTCCATCTCAACATTACACCCAGTACAGTCCACAGATGTGGCACTCAAATTCCCCTTGCTTCATGCCACGTCCCAACTCTACAACCTTCCAACTGACTGTATGGAACCACAAATCGGTAAGTTTGAATAACTGTTCACACATTCTATGCCATGGTCATCAGAAGTATACTTAAAAGCTTCACAGAGTCAAGAGAAGGAAATCTGCAACGTTGTCCAAAATTTTATTAGCTTGGATCTGGGGCAGGACGAAGTAGGATCCGAGCAGCATCCTGACCCTTTTCATCAGACATGAACCCCTGGGGGGAAGTGATCCCGATGAGGCTCTGAGGCTCACGTGGACTGTACAGTGCTGTCAGGTCAGGAAAAGGAAGAGGGCAACTCCAAGGTCTAGGAATGTGGTAACACTGAGGATGATGATGATGAGGTGTTAGATCTAAGTTTGCGTGAACATAGAGGCACACAGCTGAGTAGGTCATCTGAGGAGGAGGTCAAGGAAGTTACATTGCATCATACATCGCAGACACGTAGTGATGCAGCCACGATGAGCAATGCATCCTCAGTTACAACTGTGGCTGGGACCAGCAGTATCAGCAGATCTGCAGCTCGCAGGGGTGGCAAGGGATGCCTAGCCTGGGCCTTTTTAGACACTGCAAAGGATGATCCAACTCATGTAATCTGCCAACTTTGCAAAAAAGAAACCGAGTAGAGGTAAAAAGTAAAAAAAATTGTCTACTACATGTATGAATCTTCACATTCGCAATCAACATGCCTTACTCTGGGAATACCAATGTGCAAAAATGCCGACCAGCGGACCTCAACAACCATCAGCAACTCCATCAATCGCATCTGCTGCTTCTTCCTCCTCCTCTGTTACCGTGCCAACTATTGAGACGCAGGTCTTCGACCCCAGAACCTTGGGTTCTTTAGCCACTCCAGTCACGCTGACTGAGAGCCCGCTGTCAGCTGTAATGGATGCGGACATGCCTGCTGTTTTAGACCCATCTCAGAGAATGAGCACATCACAACATTCACAATCCATCATAACATCTCCACCTGCACCTCTCTCATGGTCCAGCATTTTGTCAGGTTCACCATAATCCACCCTATGGCAGCATTGCAGCCAGCCCATGGTACCACAGTTGTGGTCACGTAAAAGATTGTTTCTTCCTACACATGACAAAGCTAAGAAGTTGAACTCTACCATCTCCAATCTGTTGGCCATTGAAATCCTGCCTTTCTGCCTGGTAGATACAGATGGTTTCCAAACGCTGATGGCCATCAGTGTCCCCCAGGACCAATTGCCCAGTCGCCATTACTTTTCCAAGAAAGCTGTGCCTGCACTATACCAGCATGTCGCAGATGAGATCACCCATTCCTTGACTAAATCTATGTCTGCCAAGGTGCATTTCACTACAGACACTTGAAAGAGTCAGCACAGCCAAGGGCGTTACATTTCACTGACTGGGCACTGGTTTACTCTAGTGGCTGTGGGGCAGACGCTGCTCCACAAGTCTTGGAATCCCCAAGGCTTGCAGGACAAAACTCTACATTTATCACTTCCGCCACTGTTTCTGCCTCCTTCTCTATCTCCTCTAAGACCTTCTCCTGCGCCCTCAACCTCTGTTTTA
The DNA here is from genome assembly GCA_033576555.1 of Oophaga sylvatica. Lineage (NCBI taxonomy): Eukaryota > Metazoa > Chordata > Amphibia > Anura > Dendrobatidae > Oophaga > Oophaga sylvatica. The sequence goes on along the minus strand of JARQOD010000006.1, from coordinate 386,498,666 downwards.
ATGAGACATGTGTTCCAACAGTGCAGAGCGAATCCCCATCACCTCCATACTGTGGAGCAATCAGGCAGTGTTAAAATTGATATGCCTTGGAGATCGCAGTCATACAGCTGAAGAGTTGTGGACAGTTCTCCAGGCTGAGTTTGATCAATGGCTGTCTCCTCTGAACCTGCATCCATGGAAGGCCGTGTATAATAACTGCGTGAACCTGGTGGCGGCCCTATGGCAATGCTCACACACGTGCCTTGCATGGCTCATGTCCTCAACCTGGTGGTATAGCGTTTTCTCCACCATTTCCGCCGTTCGCACCCCTCAGGTCATTGACTTGCATTGATAAAGAGGTCTTTATCCATGCCAGCTAACCGGTTCATATACAATGGCTGACATGGTGGAATTCCACTCTGCACATGTTACATTGACTGTGGCAGCAGCAAGGAGCCATTATGCAGCATGTCATGTCGTATAGCCTGGGCCAATGCAGTACGGACGTGGTGCATATCATGTTTACAGAGTGGGCACAGATTAAGGACCTCTGCACCCTTATGTACAGTTTCAAAATGGCTACTAAGATGGTTAGCGCTGATGAAGCCATCATCAGCATCACTATTCTGGTCATCTATATGCTGGAACAGACTTTGAATAGCCTGTGGGAGGAGATGCTGGTAACAGAAGAAGAGGAGGAAGCAGAGGAGGATGCAGAAGGGATAACATTGTTTTTAAGTTCCAGACTTTTGTCACACAGGTGGGTGCCAAAGAAGACTAGATTACTGTGATCGAGGGGGCTGGTGATAAACAAAATATTATCGAAGGTGCAAGATCCGAGGAACAAATGGAGCAGGAAGAGGTGATGGGCGAGAAATGTCAGACGAAGAGGATAATCCTCCCCTCTCTGTTGTTCGTGGTTGGCGGGAGGGGATGGAGGAAACAAGCATCATTGTTACCCAGCCACCAACACAGCATGGGCTTGGACCTCATGGTAGAGCCCGACATATGAGTGCCTTCTTGATGCACTATCTGCAACATGATCCCCATATACTTATGGTTAGAAATACTGCTGACTACTTGGTTGCCACTCTGTTAGATCCATGTTATAAAACCAAATATTGCCAGATGCTTCCCACCCTGATAAGTGACCAGCGAATGCTGGAGTATCGAAACACACTTTTAGACAAGCTTAAGAGAGCTTTTGCCCAAGACAGCAGTGAAGCACACAGTTCACATCACAGCTCTAGACTTCCAACCTCCAATGTCAATTCATCAATGACAAAACAATAGCAACAGAAGCAGTAGTGTAACTGGAAAAAGCAATTTCTGTGAGCCCTTTGAAACTATTTTTGACCAGCTTGTGCACCAGCACAGCAGAGTCCAAGTCTTACACGTGGTAAACAAATGGAGAGGATGGTGCAGGAGTATCTAGAACTCAATATGAATACTATCAGGGAGGGTTTGGACCCTTTCACATTTTGGTATTCCAAAATGGATGAGTGGCCTGAGCTCGTCTTACATGCTTTGGAGGTTTTATCGTGCCGGTCAGCCAGCGTTCTCTCAGAAAGTGTCTTCAATGCTGCTGGTGGTATCCTGATAGATAAGTGCAGCCAGCTGTCCACTGAAAGTGTCACTTTCATCAAGATTAACAAGTCATGGATCACCAATGACTTTTGCACCCCAATCACAGACTGTACAGACTAGATGATATTGCATGTTTATCATGAAATTTATACCACTTCTGTGTAAGGCTCGCATTTGTTTAAATGTGAACACTCCTGGTAGGATGTCCATCAGCTGGATTGGGCGTAGTGGAAGACCTGTCTTTCTTGGTGTCTGTCCCTTATTTATGTGCTTTTGGTGTGTTTTGGCAGCATTTGGGGCTGTTATAAGGTGTTGTGCATGCGTTTGTCTTTGCCTCCCATTGACATGAATGACGTTCGGTTATGTTCGGCGAATATTCAACAAAATTAATAGGCAAAATTGCAAATTTGGCGATCGTAATCTGAATCGAACATTGAAATATTCATTCATCTCTAGAGGGAGTAACCAGCCAAGTAGCTGAATGCTTGTGCAAGGTCATGTGCTCTCTCACTCTATTTGTCATGCTTTCTGTTCACTTCTAAAGGGGGAATCACGTCATGTAACGTACTGAAAGGAACTGAATCAGGTGGCAGCACCATGCCCCAATGTAGCCCAGCACATATGGTCGAACATCAAACCGGTAATTAAAATGATTCATCTGCTTATATCTTTTGTACTATCACCTGCATTTGCATATCTGATCATTGTATATGTATAACCATTGTTCATATAATGTATGTGTGCTCTTAAAGCGAATAAATATATAATTTAACCTTGGGCTGCTCTTTTGTCTCGTTTCATGAATCCACTTGTCCATTTTCTCGTCTTTAACTTTCCATGCTACCAGGGCTTGTTTCTGGCAAGGTGTAATCATGCTAATGGACAGGGCTTACATCTAACGAGTAACTGGTGGCAGTCCTACTAGGCTGTTAAGGTTCTGTTTCACTGGTGAACAGGACCTCTCAGCCTGACAGGGGGTATCTATGTAAAGCTGTGCCAAACTGATCTTCCATGGCCAAAGAGGTTGTGAAATGTCATGTTGGTGAAAGTGAGGACACCATACCACGTGATCACTCCGACGTCGGCGCTGTGGCGAGGTGCGGGGTTCTTCACATGTGGTGGCAGTGATGGCATTCTGCGTGATCTCTCCGGTGTTGTATATCACAATAATTATATATTTCAATGTTCTGCTTTCTTAAATGCAAATACTATAGACAAAAATTGTATTAACATATAAAAAAATGAAAACAAATCAGTACAATTTCTGCAATGTGCATTTTAGAAGATTTATATAACAGGAAAGTTTAACCTCGGCGCTGGTGTTTTATGTAAACGTAAAATTGATTTTACAGTATTAATGTGTTAAAAATCAGCCGATATTCATTCTCAGAAGAAAATGTGTAAATCAGCATGCCATACATAGCATAATATTATGAAACTTTTCATCCAGCTCGACAATGAACCCTTTAATTCTTTAATATTTTATATGCAGTTTTGGACATCTGTTGATTTATAAAGTGGATTATGACATGTCTTGGCTTTAGTTGGAAATAAAAGTGCCAAAAGCAAAATTAGCACTGAACAGACTCCTGGAGAAAAAAATATTAAACTGAACTGATGATTAGCTTGTCAAATACTTGTTTACAGGAGTGTAGAAATTTTGGTGATGGTCCAGAAGAACTAGGTCTTTTTATGCTATTATGTACATGTATAGTAAAAAACAATTTACCATGTTGTATATGCTGGTAATGCAACATAATTGAATTATTTATTGGTAGATTATAGTTTTAGGGAGCTTAGATTGCTTTCTAAAATTATTTCTATAAATATTTTCATTAATTCAGATAAGCAGTAGTCCTTAAATATAAATATGTCAAAACAACGGAATATCTCAAAAAGGAACATTTTGTATTTGATTTCAACCTTTATAGTTTGTGCTGTTATTTGGTAGTTAGAACACCTTTACACAACGTATAAAAAATTGAATCTAATTAAATAAAATATAAATCTTGACACTTTTATTTGTAAAGTTCTTAAGTACAGAAATTTAATTTGTGCCATAAAATAAATTAATCTTTAGAAAATAAAATCAGAAAATTATCAAAAACTTATTTTTTAAATCAAGTTGCATGTTAAACATATTTATTAAATATTTTGAGTGACCTTTTTTTCTCTTTTTTGTTGTCTGTTCTGTCCAGCCATATAATTGCTGTCTAGAAAGTCTAGTCATTTTTTTATGTCTCCATAATGTCTCCAGACATTGTAATTTTTGAATGTATTGGTCTTTCATACATTTTATGTTGTAAGGTAACAGCGCCACCTGCTGGCTGTTTGATGCATAGATTCTAGTTTAATTTGTAATGTCTTGTGGGAAGTTCCAAGAGCATTGTGGGATTGTTCCTGTTGCATTATGGTCTTGTTTCACACTGTGAAGGAGAACAGCAGCCATTTATTCTCCATGTGCCTTAAGAGAAACCAGATCACTCGTGTTCTTCATGTTTCTTAAACAGCCTGCTCTAAGCATAGTCGGTAAGCACTATCTAGGTGTTATAATCCTGTGTTTATCAGTAAGTTTGTTGTACTAAGTAGGTAATAATCAGTTTGTGTATTCTGTATATTGTAAACTATTTGTGTTTCATGCTCTGTGCAGTTATATATTCTGAAATGCTCTTATTATTGCATTCTATAGTTTTACCCTTTCCTGTCACATCTGCAATCAATAAAAGAAGGTTACAATTTTACAGCCTCTTTTTCTTAAAGAAGACAGGGGGTTTAGCTACATGTCTCATCGCACACCCTGCTAACGTGCATGAGGACAGAATATTGTCAATATCAACATTTAAAAATAATCCAGAAATCTTGCTGTTTTTATTATGGCAAATGGGGCTCAGAACTGGCTGGTACTTCCGGTTCAGTGGTGATCACTTCTGAACTTTATTACTACAGATGAGATTACAATGTAAGGTGATGGTCAGAACTCTCCCCATTGATGATGATGATCAAAACTTTCTTCAGATCAAGGAGAATGTTAAGAAAGCACTCCATTAGTAGTCAATGAACATTTGAAGTCTATTTTTGTGCTGTGTCCAGGTGACTGCTCCAAAGAATATTTTGAGCAGAACTAGTCTATGAATCTATGAGCCAGGCATTCAGTTCAATCAACTGTTGATTCTTATATCTGTAACCCTCGAAATGTTTCTATTGTACATTACACTTCTCCAACTTGGCATAGAGTGAGTTTGCCCGTAGGAAGTCGAAGATTTTGCAAACATCTCTCCGGAGGGAGTCTATATCTGGAGAGTCGATGACAATATCATCCAGATAGACTACAACCGAGGTGGTTAGCATATCCTGGAAGATATCGTTCACAAAGTCTTGAAAAGTGGCAGGGGCATTACAAAGCCTGAAGGGCATCACCAGGTATTCACAGTGGCCGTCTCTGGTGTTAAACACCATCTTCCACTCATCCCTCTCACGGAAGCGTTTCAAGTTATAGGCACCCCGCAGATATAATTTTGTAAATACCCTTGCTCCTTACAACCTATCAAAGAGTTCAAAGATAAGAGACAGAGGGTATTTATTTTTGACGGTTATAGCATTGAGATCCCTGTAGTCTATGCATGGACATAACTGCCCATTCTTCTTCTGCACAACGAAGAACCCAGTCCCTGGAGGTGACACCGACTTCCTAATGAATCCTCTTTCCAGATTCTCCTTGATGTACTGAGACATTGCCTCCGTCTCCGGGAGAGATAACGGATAGACTCGACCCCGGGGAGGCTCAGCACCAGGCAAGAGATCAATAGGACAGTCATAGGGGCGGTGAGGGAAGGGTCTCCGCAGCTCTCTTGGAGAATACGTCCGCATATGACCAATAGTCTTTGGGGAGAGAGGATAGATCTGTGGGCACTGCTGTAGAAGCCACCTGAACGCTCTCCCTCTGACATCTACCCTCATAAGACTCACTCCATCCCAATATTCTCCCAGAGGACCACTCAATATGAGGAGAATGGTAGTGCAGCCAAGGTACCCCTAATAAAACTTCATCAATACCCTCAGGTATAACTAATAGGGAGATTATCTATTGGTGGGCTGAAGACGTGGTGAGAGTAAGTGGGATGGTCTGGTGTGTGATCTGTTAGGGCAGTGTTGACCCATTCACTACTCGGAGAATCACTGGCTTGGTGATCATCACCAGAGGTATTACGTGCCGTTGGGTGAAGGCAGAATACATAAAATTGCCCTCCGCCCCGGAATCCACACAAACCTCTACCGCGTGAGTGGATGTGCCTAATGTAATTGTCCTCTTGAAGAACAATTTGGAGGAAAACACCGCTTTGTCTAGTGAGCCTCCTCCTATGGCCACTAGACGTGGTCGTTTTCCTAACTGCTGGGACCATTTGGTGGCAAAATGTCCTGACTGCCGGCAGACATGACAGACCATGGGTGTATGAGCGATCCGGGATCTGGATCCCGCTCGAGAAACCTCCATGGCCTTTTGAGACTCGAACGCCTGATCCGGAGATTCCAGCGTTCTGGGAAGTTAGGAGCCAGCCGAAACCTCTGCCGACACTGAGCTCACTCCAACCTTCGTTCGAAGAAACGAAGGTCGATGCGAGTAGAGACGGATATTAGCTCCTCCAGTGTGGCCAGAATCTCCCTAGTGGCCAGAGCGTCTTTCACATGGTCAGCCAGCCCCCTCCAAAAGACCGGGATGAGGACTTTATCCGTCCACTCCAGCTCAGAACTAAAGTCCGGAAGTGGATGGCAAATTGACTGACCATGGACAAACCCTGTGTCAATGCCAGCAGTTGGAGCGCTGTATCATGGATGACTCGCGGTCCAAATAAGACCTTCTTCAGAGTGCTCAAAAGCCACAGAGCACTCTGCACCACATGATCGTCGCTCTCCCACAGCAGCGTAGCCCACTCCAACGCCATGTCTGGCAGCAGGGAAATAATAAACCCTACTTTAGCCTGCTCTGAGGGGAAACGTGCAGCCAGTAGCTCCAGGTGTATCGCACACTGGTTCACGAATCCCCTACACGAATTGCTATCACCTGAGAACCTCTCAGGTAGCGGGAGGCAGGATAAGGTCAGAACAGGGCTGGCAGCAGACATACGGGCTGCAGCCTCACTAGCTGTCTGGACAGCTACTGCAGTCACATCCACAGCTGAGGTTTTATGCTCGAGAGCCGACAGCCTGCCCTCCAGCTGCTGGATGTACCACTGTAGTCGCTGTTCATCCGCCATTACCAGCCAGACCATGTCGCTAGTATAATGTTAGGGTTGGTGGAACGCACCAAATGAAATATACAGTACAGACCAAAAGTTTGGACACACCTTCTCATTCAAAGATTTTTCTGTATTTTCATGACTATGAAAATTGTAGAATCACACTGAAGGCATCAAAACTATGAATTAACACATGTGGAATTATACATTACACTTTACAAAAAAGTGTGAAACAACTGAAAATATGTCTTATATTCTAGGTTCTTCAAAGTAGCCACCTTTTGCTTTGATTACTGCTTTGCACGCAGAAAAGGTGAACGGATGGACTCTACATGCCTAGTTCCCACCGTGAAGCATGGAGGAGATGGTGTGATGGTGTGGGGGTGCTTTGCTGGTGACACTGTTGGGGATTTATTCAAAATAAGCGAACTCTGTTATCCCGCAGAGTCGCAGAAATAAATGCCGTAGTGCAATATGGCGAAATATGCGAATTCTGTTATTTCACAGAGTCGCCTAAAAGGATGCCATAGCGCTAGGTAGCGACATAAGCAAACTCTGTTACCACACAGAGGCGCTAAACAAAAACACTAGTACGCTGTCTAGCGAAGCGAGCGGACTCTGCTGACAGACAGAGCCGCAGGCATAGAGATTGTGTCCAGTTAACACCACAGGGGACACAGATGACTTCTAAGCGGATTGCAATCTGTGGTCATGCAATACCCACAACAAACTCCTCACCGGAGGTGCCAGTATTCTAGGGGCCTATTTCAGCCGGGTCCCTGAACACAAGCAAACAAACCCTAACCGGAGGTGCCGGTATTCTTGGGGCTTATTTCAGCCGGGTCCCTGAACACATGCATAAACCACACTGGCGCAAGCACGTATCAGATTTGATACTAGCGCATGCCCGTGCGGTCATGCAAGCCTTTTATAGTAGCAGCTACAGGACCTTCCAGAAAAGGACCAATAGGAAACTGCTCCAGAACACAAACAGCTTCAGGAGCTTCCTGGAGGACCAATGGGAGTCGCTGCTGTAACCGAGCATGTGACCCCTGATCTCCAATGGGAGATCTTGCCCTGGGCATGCTCAAATTGAGAAACCGAGGACTTAGTCCCAGAGCTGCCTGCTCCAGCACTGGTTACAATAGAGGAGCCAGGAGAGGCAGCAACAAGCCTCTGCACAGTATTAGACCAAGCGAGACGCTGGGCCAAACGTCTCTGCTGAGCAGACTCCACTGCGGCTGGAGATGGATGGGGGACCGCAGCGGGACTGGTTCGAGATTCCCCTTGTGCAGCAGCGGGAACTCGATCCCTAACATTACCCCCCCCTCCTAGGGCCCCCCTTCTTTGGGCCTTGCTGCGTTCAAAGGCAGCGATGAGCTGCGGAGCGTGAACGTGCTCGACAGGCTCCCAGGACATATCCTCAGGCCCATAACCCTCCCAATCCACCAAATAAAATTTTTTGCCCCATACCACCTTACACCCTACAATGGCGTTCACCTCATGATTGTCGGTAGATGAACCTGATGTCCCAGCAGATGACTCGGAAAACTGGGAGATAGCCACGGGTTTCAGAAGGGACATGTGAAAGGTATCAGTGATACCAAGGCGAGGTGGAAGGGCTAAGCGGTAGACTACAGGATTTACTTGCTCAAGGATCTTAAAGGGGCCCAAATAGCGAGGTGCCATCTTAGTAGACTCTACTCGCAGCCTGATGTTCCGGGCAGAGAGCCACACTAAGTCGCCCGGAGCAAAAGTCGGAGCGGGGCGCCGATGAACTTTGGGCTGAAGACCTCATCCTCTCCTTGGAGTCCTGATTGGCATCCTGGGTTCGGTCCCAAATGTCCCGTGCCTCCACAGCCCAGTCTGCCACCCTGGCGTCGGTGGAAGACACGGGCATGGGCAACGGGACCCGCGGATGCTGACCGTAGTTCAAGAGGAATGGGGTCTGTCCGGTGGAGTCAGCCACAGCATTATTGAGAGCAAACTCAGCCCACGGTAGCAAAGATGCCCAGTCATCCTGCCTGGCTGAGACAAAATGTTGCAAATATGTGACAAAGGTCTGGTTGGCCCTCTCTACCAACCCATTCGTCTCAGGATGATACGCAGGGGAGAGATTTAACTCAATGCTGAGTAGCCGACACAGCTCTCTCCCGAACAGAGACGCAAACTGGGGACCTCGATCTCTGACGATTTTGTCTGGCATACCGTGTAAATGGAAAATATGCCTAATAAATAATGCTGCCAAGGCCCGTGTCGACGGTAACCGTGGTAACGGCACCAAATGCACCATTTTGGAGAAGTGGTCGGTTATCACCCAGATGATGGTGCAGCCCAGAGACTTGGGTAAGCCCACCACAAAATCCATCCCGACCATCTCCCAAGGCCTGTCTGCCACCGGCAAAGGAAAAAGTAACCCAGCTGGCCATTGTCGAGGGGACTTATTCTTGGCGCAGGACATGCACGCCTGAACAAATTACTTGACGTCACGGACCATATGTGGCCACCAGTATGTCCTCGCCAGCAACTCAGATGTCCTTTTTGTCTCAAAATGTCCACCCACCCTGGACGAATGTGCCCAAGAAAGTACTTCCAGTCGCAAATTGGTGGGTACAAAAGTCTTGCCCGGAGGCACAGACTCAAGTGAAACCGGAGCCACAGTTCTTAGGCTCTCAAAGGGGACAATAAGCAGAGGCTCCACCTCCTCAGAGGACACGACGGAGCGAGACAGAGCGTCGGCCCCAATGTTCTTCTCAGTGGAAAGAAAATGGAGGGTGAAATGGAACCGGGAGAAGAATAAGGACCATCTGGCTTGGCGAGAATTAAGCCGCTGGGCTGTCTGAAGATATACCAGGTTTTTGTGATCCGTGAAGACTTGGAAGGGAAAGCGAGCTCCCTCCAACAGATGTCTCCACTCCGAGAAGGCCAACTTCATGGCTAGCAACTCCCTGTCCCCGATGGAATAATTCCTCTCCGGTGGTGTGAAGGTCTTGGAAAAGAAGAAGCAAGGATGCTTCTGACCTTGAGCATCCTTTTGGAAGAGGACTGCTTCAGCATCAATGGATGAGGCATCTACCTCCAATATAAAAGGCTTATCAACATCGGGGCGATGTAAGATGGGAGCGCTAGCAAAATGGGACTTAACTGAAGTAAAGGCCTTGGAGACGTCCTCTGACCACAAGTTGGGATTGGCTCCCTTCTTGGTGAGGGCTACCAAGGGAGCTACCAGAGTAGAGAAGTGGGGAATGAATTGGCGATAGTAATTTATGAACCCCATAAAACGCTGCACCGCTTTAAGAGAGTGGGGTTCTTGCCAATCCATTACCGCCTGTAGTTTGGCAGAATCCATAGCCAATCCCTGGGCAGAGATGATAAAGGCCAGGAAAGGTAAAGACTCATGCTCAAACACGCACTCCTCCAATTTTGCATACAGGGAATTTGCCCGCAGAAGGTCGAAGACTTTGCAGACATCTCTCCGATGGGAATCTATATCTGGAGAAAAGATGAGAATGTCATCCAGATAGACTACTACAGAGGTGGCAAGCATATCCCGAAAGATGTAATTTACAAAATCTTGGAAGACTCCTGGAGCATTACAGAGCCCGAAGGGCATAACCAAGTATTCGTAATGCCTGTCCCTGGTATTGAATGCTGTCTTCCATTCGTCCCCCTCACGGATGCGAATCAGGTTATACGCACCCCGCAGATCTAACTTAGTAAATACCCTTGCTCCCCGAAGCCTATCAAAGAGTTCAGAGAATAGCGGCAAAGAGTATTTATTTTTCATGGTGATAGCATTAAGACCCCTATAGTCTACACACGGACGTAACTCTCCGCTCTTCTGCACAAAGAAGAACCCCGCTCCCACTGGTGATACTGACTTCCTAATGAATCCTCTTGCCAAGTTCTCCTGAATATATTGGGACATGACCTCCGTTTCAGGGAGAGAGAGGGGATAAACTATTCCCCTAGGAGGCTCAGCTCCAGGCAAGAGATCGATAGGGCAGTCGTAAGGGCGATGAGGCGGAAGAGTCTCCGCAGCTTTCTTAGAGAATGGATCTGCGTAGGACCAATAAATCTTAGGAATAGGAGTGAGGTCTATGGGTATCTCTGTGGTGGTGACCTGAACACTGTCCCTAATGCATCTGCCTTTACATGAATCACCCAACCCTGAATTCTCCCAGAAGACCTCTCAATATGGGGAGAGTGATGGCGGAGCCAGGGTAATCCCAACAGAACCTCGTCCATTCCCTCAGGAAGGCCAAAAAGAGATATATTCTCCTGATGGGAGAGAGGAACAGTCATATGGGTGATTTGTGTGGACAGTATGGCTCCATTCAGCACTCGCACCGACACAGGCTCAACGAGCATCACCAGAGGTATGTAGTGGCGAGAAGCAAAGGTGGATGACATAAAACTCCCCTCTGCCCCAGAATCCACACAGAGCTTGACAGGAAGAGTGGATGAACCTCGGGTAGTTATCCCTTTTAGGAGCAATTTAGGAGCAAAAGTCAACGCATCCAGTGACCCTGCTCCTACGGTTACTGGACGAGACCGTTTATTCGACCGCTGTGGACACCTGTTGGCATAGTGTCCTGTCTGCTGGCAAAGATAACAAACCACGGGTACTCGGGCGGCCCGAGACTTAGGTACCGCTCGCAAAACCTCCATGTCTTTGAGGGACTCAGACGCCTGTACGGAAGATTCCAGAGGTTTGGCGAAGGTGGGAGCCAGCCGAAACCTCTGCTTGCACTGGGTCCGCTCTAACCTCCGCTCGTTAAAACGGAGGTCGATGCGGGTAGATAGGGAAATGAGCTTCTCCAGTGTGGCAGGAATCTCCCTGGTGGCCAAAGCATCCTTTACATGGTCAGCCAGGAATGAGGACTTTATCCGGCCACTCTAACTCAGCGGCCAGAGTCCAAAATTGGACGGCAAACTGGCTGACCATGGATGAACCCTGAAATATTGCCAGCAGTTGGAGCTCCGTATCGTGGGTGACACGAGGTCCTAAGAAGACCTGTCTCAGAGCGTCCAGGAAGAGAGGAGCACTCTGCACCACACAATCGTTGCGCCCCCACAGCGGCGTTGCCCACTCCATTGCCCTGCCCGATAGGAGGGATAATACGAAACCCACTTTCACCTGTTCCATGGGAAAATGTGCAGCCAGAAGCTCAAGATGTATGGAGCATTGACTCACGAATCCCCGACATTGCTTACTGTCACCAGCAAACTGGTCTGGAAGCGGGAGACGGGATAAAGTCGGAGCAGGGTTGGCAGAGGACAAACTGGCTGCAGCCACGCTAGCAGCCTGAACAGCGACTGTGGTAACATCCACAGCTGAGGTTGCGTGCTCTAAAGCCGCCAACCTACCTGTTATGAATGTGCTAGAGATGGTTTCTGAGCAGAGGCTCCCTCTGGTGGTTACAGACAGTACTGAACCTTACAGTGAGGAATGGCAATCTGGGATCACTGACTGGACTGATATAAGGGAGGTTCCCTACCATGATGGTCGCCAGTGATCAATTGTTCTTGTCTCAATTGTGGTTCCTGGTTCATTTGGAAGTTTGCTGGAGTCTTGCATGCATCTGCTGCTTTCAGATAAGATATTTTCTGCTTTTCGTTTTGTGCTTGCTTTTTGCATAATTTTCTGCACTTTTGTGGAGGTCAGCCAGGTCCCCTCCTGGGGCCTGTGCTCCTCTCAGTTTATCTGTAGCCACTGTTATTTGTTCATTTGCGTTTTCCTGTTTTTTCAGTGGCTGCGGCTTAGTTTTGTTACACCAGAGATCTGATTTAGGTGGTGGAGATCGTGTGATCTCAGGTGTTTTTGCAATCAGAAGAGTTGTTATTTTTTAGGGTTTTTTGTTGGATTGCAGTCAGAATTCTTTCCTGTACTTTTCTGTCTAGACAGATTGGGCCCCAACGTTTGCTCATTCTATTTTCTGACTGTGTCCGTGCTTCTTCTTGTCTAACCGCCATTATATGTTTGGGGGCTTCCTATTTTCTTTGGGGATCTGCTCCGGGGCAGATAGGTTTCATCTTTCTGCCTTTAGGTGTAGTTATCTCTCAGGCTGTGACGAGGCGTCTAGGATCAACGTAGGAATGCTCCACGGCTACGGCTCTAGTTGTGTGGTTAGTTCAGGTTACTGCAATCCAATAGGTTCCAGCCTCTCTGGTGTATTGCCATTTTTGCTTTTTCTCCTCAGCTACCTAAACATAACAGTATCACCGGCCCAAACTGAAAATTATATGATACTCACAGAAGGGAAAAATAGTGTGGAAAGAAAAAAAAAAGTTGTCAGAGTTGTCAGAGATTTTTTTTTTCTGTTTGTTGCATTTTTTCCCTCTTTTTCTCTGGGTGCTGAGGAGGATTTTTTTTTCTCTCAATGGAGTTTGCACAGTTGTCTGGCCATGTGGATCAGCTTGCCACTGAGGTTCGGAGTATTGCTACCTATCTTGCTAGGTTGCCAGTTGTGGAACCTAGTATTCCCAAAGCCAGCTGTGAAGACATTGGGGGTCAGTGGGTGCTTTTGTCCGCAGGCCTGAGACTGCATGAAAATTCTTGGAGAACAGGAGAAGTCCCAGAAGACTGGAGAAGAGCAAATGTTGTTCCTATCTTCAAAAAGGGGAAGAAGGTGGACCCAGGGAACTATAGGCCGGTGAGTCTGACATCTATACCAGGAAAGATCTTTGAATAAATTATTAAACTACATGTATGTCAGTACCTGGACAAGAATGAAGTGCGTAACCAGAGTCAGCATGGGTTTGTAACTAATAAGTCATGTCAGACTAATTTAATTTCCTTCTATGACAGAATCACTGACTGGGTGGATCAGGGAAATGCTGTAGATATATTATATCTTGACTTCAGCAAAGCATTTGACAAAGTATCTCATACAATCCTTATTGAAAAAATGACTATGGATGGAATGGACAAGGCAACTGTTAGGTGGATTCATAACTGGCTTTGTGATAGGACCCAAAGAGTGGTAGTAAATGGCTGCACATCCAGTTGGAAGGATGTATCAAGTGGGGTACCACAGGGCTCTGTCTTGGGCCCTGTATTGTTCAACATCTTTATCAATGATTTAGATGAAGGAATTGAGGGTAAACTGATTAAATTTGCTGATGAGACAAAGCTTGGAATGATAGCTAATACTAGAGAAGAGAGAGAGGATTCAAAAATATATAAATAAACTGGAGCAGTGGGCAGCAACTAACAGAATGGATTTTAACAGGGAAAAATGCAAAGTACTACATCTGGGCAATAAAAATGAAAAAAGCATATACAAAATGGGAGGAATAGGGCTAAGTAACAGCACATGTGAAAAAGACTTGGGTATACTAATTGATCACAGACTTAACATGAGTCAACAGTGTGATGCAGCAGCAAAAAAGGCAAATGCAATTCTAGGATGTATCAACAGAAGCATACAGTCTAGATCACGTGAGGTCATTATTGCCCTCTACTCCTCTTTGGTCAGACCTCATCTGGAATACTGTGTCCAGTTTTGGGCACCACATTTTAAAAAAGACATCAACAAACTGGAACAAGTTCAGAGAAGAGCCACCAGAATGGTGACCGGTCTGCAAACCATGTCCTATGAGGAACGGTTGCAGGATTTGGGAATGTTTAGCTTGCAAAAAAGAAGACTGAGAGGAGACTTAATAGCTGTCTACAAATATCTCAAGGGCTGTCACATTGTAGAAGGATCATCTTTATTCTCATTTGCGCAAGGAAAGACTAGAAGCAATGGGATGAAACTGAATGGGAGGAGACACAGATTAGATATTAGAAAAAACTTTTTGACAGTTAGGGTGATCAGTGAGTGGAACAGGCTGCCACAAGAGGTGGTGAGTTCTCCTTCAATGGAAGTCTTCAAACAGAGGCTGGATAGACATCTGTCTGGGATGATTTAGAGAATCCTGCTTTGAGCAGGGGGTTGGACCAGATGACCCAGGAGGTCCCTTCCAACTCTACCATTCTATGATTCTATGATTCTATGAGGGGCTCTCCAAAGGCGTCATGGTGTCCGCTAAGGATTAGAGCTAATTTTCCAATCAAAAAGTCAAATGGCGCTCCTTCCCTTCTGGGCCCAGCCGTGTGCCCAAACAGTGATTTATGACCACATATGAGGTATCTGTGTACTCAGGAGAAATTTCCCAACAAATTTTAGGATCCAATTTATACTGTTGCCCATGTGAAAATGAAAAAACTGAGGCTAAAAGAAAATTTTTGTGAAAAAAAAGTAATTTATTTATTTTACGGATCAATTTGTGAAGCACCTGGGGCTCAAAGTCCTCACTCTGCATCTTGATAAGTTCCTTGGGGGGTCTAGTTTCCAAAATGGGGTCACTTGTGGAGGAGCTCCAATGTTTAGGCACACAGGGACTCTCCAAATGCGACATGGCAACCGCTAAATATTCCAGCATATTTTCCATTCAAAAAGTCAAATGGCGCTCCTTCCCTTCTGAGCCCTGCCGTGCGCCCAAACAGTGGTTTATGACCACATATGAGGTATCTGTGTACTCAGGAGAAATTGCCCAATAAATTTTAGGGTCCATTTTATCCTATTGCCCATGTAAAAATGAAAAAAATTGATGCTAAAATAAAAATTTTGTTGGAAAAATTAAAATGTCCATTTTTTCCTTCCACGTTGCTTTAGTTCCTGTGAAGCACCTGAAGGGTTAATAATCTTCTTGAATGTAGTTTTGAGTAGCTTGAGGGTGCAGTTTTTATAATTGTGTCATTTTTGGGTATTTTCTGCCATATAGACCCCTCAAAGTGACTTCAAATGTGAGGTGGTCCCTAAAAGAAATGGTTTTGTAAATTTTGCTGTAAAAATGAGAAATCGCTGGTCAAATTTTAACACTTATAATTTCCTAACAAAAAAAAATGTTGTGCCCAAAATTGTGCTGATATAAAGTAGACATGTGGAAAATGTTATTTATTAACTATTTTGTGTCACATAACTCTCTGGTTTAACAGAATAAAAATTCAAAATTTGAAAATTGCAAAATTTTCAAAATTTTGTCCAAAGTTCCATTTTTTTCACAAATAAACGCAACAATTATCGACCTAAACTTACCACTAGTAAGAATTGCAAAAAATGGCCAGGTCATTTAGGTCAAAATAGGCTGGAAAATGAAGGGGTTAATAGGGACAGTTTGTGGAAATGGATCACATAGTGAGAAATGAGACACACTCTACTACTATCGAATTGGCATATTTAGTGAGAAATGAGATAGATGTTACCTTGTCAATCAGACCTGCATTTGAGGAGTTGGTAAATGATATAAGATATGAAAGAAATCTAATGCAAAGTAAAAAAAAATTACAAAGTTTAAACATCAAAATTTACGTGAGAAAAATAAACCATTTGGCATCGCTTTCAGTTCAAGTAATTGTTTTTAACATCTGTTGTAATATTGAATGCAAAATAGCATATTTTTCTAGAGCAGAGGAAAAATAATTGTTCATAGAAGTCAAAATGGTTGCTAGTACATTTATTTATATATTTGTTTATTTTATTAAGAATAATAAGAAATGTTATATGACTGAATGCTGCTTGCTACTCATTTGCTTTTCTATAGCATATTTACATACTAATGCCCCTTTCACACATCCTGATATTTCCGGTACCGGAAAAAACGGTACCGGAGATATCAGAGTCCGTGTGTATACTACGTGCGGCACACTTGTGGCAACCATGTGCCACCCGTGTGCCGCATCAGTACCACATGGATATACAGTCAGGGCCAGAAATATTTGGACAGTGACACAATTTTCGCGAGTTGGGCTCTGCATGCCACCACATTGGATTTGAAATGAAACCTCTACAACAGAATTCAAGTGCAGATTGTAACGTTTAATTTGAAGGGTTGAACAAAAATATGTGTTAGAAAATGTAGGAATTGTACACATTTCTTTACAAACACTCCACATTTTAGGAGGTCAAATGTAATTGGACAAATAAACATAACCCAAACAAAATATTTTTATTTTCAATATTTTGTGGCGAATCCTTTGGAGGCAATCACTGCCTTAAGTCTGGAACCCATGGACATCACCAAACGCTGGGTTTCCTCCTTCTTAATGCTTTGCCAGGCCTTTACAGCCGCAGCCTTCAGGTCTTGCTTGTTTGTGGGTCTTTCCCTCTTAAGTCTGGATTTGAGCTAGTGAAATGCATGCTCAATTGGGTTAAGATCTGGTGATTGACTTGGCCATTGAAGAATGTTCCACTTTTTTTGCACTCATGAACTCCTGTGTAGCTTTGGCTGTATGCTTGGGGTCATTATCCATCTGTACTATGAAGCGCCGTCCAATCAAGTTTGCAGCATTTGGCTGAATCTGGGCTGAAAGTATATCCCGGTACACTTCAGAATTCATCCAGCTACTCTTGTCTGCTGTTATGTCATCAATAAACACAAGTGACCCAGTGCCATTGAAAGCCATGCATGCCCATGACATCACGTTGCCTCCACCATGTTTTACAGAGGATGTGGTGTGCCTTGGATCATGTGCCGTTCCCTTTCTTCTCCAAACTTTTGGCTTCCCATCATTCTGGTACAGGTTGATCTTTGTCTCATCTGTCCATAGAATACTTTTCCAGAACTGAGCTGGCTTCTGGAGGTGTTTTTCAGCAAATTTAACTCTGGCCTGTCTATTTTTGGAATTGATGAATGGTTTGCATCTAGATGTGAACCCTTTGTATTTACTTTCATGGAGTCTTCTCTTTACTGTTGACTTAGAGACAGATACACCTACTTCACTGAGAGTGTTCTGGACTTCAGTTGATGTTGTGAACGGGTTCTTCTTCACCAAAGAAGTATGCGGCGATCATCCACCACTGTTGTCTTCCGTGGGCTCCCAGGTCTTTTTGGATTGATGAGTTCACCAGTGCTTTCTTTCTTTCTCAGGATGTACCAAATTGTAGATTTTGCCACTTCTAATGTTGTAGCAATTTCTTGGATGGGTTTTTTTCTGTTCTTGCAGCTTAAGGATGGCTTGTTTCACCTGCATGGAGAGCTCCTGTGACCACATGTTTCCTTCACAGCAAAACCTTCCAAATGCAAACACCACACCTCAAATCAACTCCGGCCCTTTCATCTGCTTAATTGAGAATGACATAACAAAGGGATTGCCCACACCTGTCCATGAAATAGCCTTGGAGTCATTTGTCCAATTACTTTTGGTCCCTTTAAAAACAGGGTGGCACATGTTAAGGAGCTGAAACTCCTAAACCCTTCATCCAATTTTAATGTGGATACCCTCAAATGAAAGCTGAAAGTCTGAACTTCAACTGCATCTGATTTGTTTTGTTTCAAATTCATTGTGGTAATGTCTAGAACCAAAATTAGATAAATGTTGTCTCTGTCCAAATATTTATGGACCTAACTGTACGGATGGCCGCTGGGGAAGTAGCGCTACTGTAAGCCGCTGTCCCCGGGGGCAGGTGTTGAAGCCGGCATTCATCATTCTCCCTGCTCTGCCTGTAAGCAGAGGAGAACGATGAGCAGTATATTTTCTCCTCTGCTCAAAAATAGAGACCATTGTTAGTATAGTGACTAGCACTCGGCGCCACACAAGCCATCTTTCCATACTTCATAATAACGAGTGCCCAAAATTGAGCAATATATTTACCCGTCAGTGGCTTGTAGGGGACTGAGGCACTGTACCGCACCTGAGGAACCCCGTCCACCCCATGGTCTCTATTTTTTAGTGGATATTGGTAATAGTTAGACAAATTCTATGAGGGCATTTTTGTCAATACCTATATAGGAATGCTAAATAATATTGCCATTATTGGTCAGTTTTGACCGTGTGTGATTAATGTGATCCACAGTGACTATTTGTTGCACTTCCATAATTATTGTGCACCTATTATATGTGCATTTATTATATGTATTGCACCTTGATGTAAGCGTCACCACAATGTCGCACTGTGTTTGTGTGTTTTCCGAGATCTTCCTCCAACTTATACGTTATGTATGGTTTGTGTTATAATAAAATTTGCATTGTTTGATTAAGTCTGCCTATTGATCATCGTTTTTGGAGTTTTTGTCATGTTCAATATTGATGATAGGCTGTTATCCATATAGACCCATGGAAATGGAAAGTTATTGATTATAATTATACCATGAGTCTTGGTCTTACCTGTTGTTGTTGACTGTTCTCTGTGTGCACGTGTACGGCACATTTTCCGATCCATGTGTCCATGTGAAAACAGACATGTCTGCGTGTTTTGCACAAGGACACACAGTCCATGAAAGCACACTGACATCTACATAGACCCATTCATTTGAATGGGTCTACGTGTGTCAGTGTCTCAGGTATGTGTGAAAACTGTCACCACACATACCGTAGACACTGACGTGTGAAAGGGGCCTTATAGAGTGAAAAAAAGACAAAGCTCCATCTTTCTCCACTAGCTATACTTATATATATATATATATATATATATATATATATATTATTCTATTACTAGCTTATTTGTAACCCTCAATGCCATTTGTTGTGAGAAAAGGATCTAGGTATTTTTCAGCTGCGAATATAGTATCTGCCATTACTAACTCTTGTGGTCAGGAAGTCAACAATCTGACTCACTGTAAAGAACTCTTTCCTATTTAACTGCCGGAATCAACTTTCTTCCACATGTAGTGAGTGCTCCCTGGTCTTCAGTATGGTTTTTGGAAGGAATAAGTCTTGTGTTAGGTGTCAGGATTCTCCCTCTGCACAGGGTAGATCTCAAGCCTTATCTCCTTCTGCGGTCTCCCATTCTTCTTCGAACACAGTGGAGCCTGCACAGCAAAGACGTCAGTCTCGGCTTCTAGCTCAGACTCATTCTGTGCGCTTTGTTACTGCTGATTCTCCAGCTACTGCCCTAGTAATTAGCAATAAGCAGCGATGAGCAGGCATTCCAGAGGCTAAGTCCGGTAATCACCGTACTGAGCATGCTCGTGAGATGGCAACCTCTCATTGGTGGTCGGTCTTCAGCTGCTCAGGTTCTGTTCCAGCTCCATATTGGCCAGCAAGCAAGGTCCTGTCTGACTGGACTTAGGCACAGTCTATAAAAGGATTTTTGGGGCCCCCATCGGTGCACTATGATCACTTGTATCTGCTGTGTTGTTAGTAGGTAGGACAGTTACCACCCTGTATGCACGTGTGTTGCTACTGGCACTGCGAGTGTGTTTCTAGTCATCTAGTCAGGCAGCGTAGGATGGGAATTCCCGCTTGGCTTGGTAACTGCTTCCCTTTCTGTGTGCAGTTAGCACAGCAGAGTCGCAGAACAATCTCAACCACCAGCACAGTGGGGGGTGAGTTATAGGGACCCCAACTAGCATCATTACTACTGTGCCCCTGTGACATCTAACAGGGCACAGCTTAGAGTGCTTTCTGTTTTTACTGCTTTGTGAAGTAACAGAGTCAGGTACTTTGCACTCTGTTCACATCGAGTGACATTTATCTCAGTGTGTTTACGGTGCTTGCTCGCATCTTTGCTCCGCATGTGTCTACTAGCTGCGGTTTCACCATCACCGCACGGTGGACCTCGGGTTACGATGGCACCTTATCATAATTTATATTTGGTGCGATCCGCAAACTCTAATATCGTGTGCCAAATTAAATTAGATCTTCTCTGAAACATCTTTTTTCTAAGCTAAACAAGCCCAACTTTTCCAACCTCTTATCATATGAAAAACATTCCATTCCTTGTAATAATCTAGTTGTCCACCTTTAAACCTACTCTAGCTTTCCAAATCCTTTCTAAAATGTGGAGCCCAAAACTAGATCCCATATTCTAAGTGTGGCATTTATAGAGGGGTAATATTAGACTGGATATTGCGGGTTGTTATATCTTTCTATAAACCCTAAATATTATTTACTTTTGCATCTGCTGCCTGAATTTGAGTACTGCTGCCCAGCTTACTTGTAACTGGAACACCTAGGTCCTTCTCCTGTTCTGTAATACCTAGTATACAGTCAGGGCCAGAAATATTTGGACAGTGACACAATTTTCGCGAGTTGGGCTCTGCATGCCACCACATTGGATTTGAAATGAAACCTCTACAACAGAATTCAAGTGCAGATTGTAACGTTTAATTTGAAGGGTTGAACAAAAATATGTGTTAGAAAATGTAGGAATTGTACACATTTCTTTACAAACACTCCACATTTTAGGAGGTCAAAAGTAATTGGACAAATAAACATAACCCAAACAAAATATTTTTATTTTCAAAATTTTGTAGCGAATCCTTTGGAGGCAGTCACTGCCTTAAGTCTGGAACCCATGAACATCACCAAACGCTGGGTTTCCTCCTTCTTAATGCTTTGCCAGGCCTTTACAGCCGCAGCCTTCAGGTCTTGCTTGTTTGTGGGTCTTTCCCTCTTAAGTCTGGATTTGAGCAAGTGAAATGCATGCTCAATTGGGTTAAGATCTGGTGATTGACTTGGCCATTGAAGAATGTTCCACTTTTTTTCACTCATGAACTCCTGTGTAGCTTTGGCTGTATGCTTGGGGTCATTATCCATCTGTACTATGAAGCGCCGTCCAATCAAGTTTGCAGCATTTGGCTGAATCTGGGCTGAAAGTATCCCGGTACACTTCAGAATTCATCCGGCTACTCTTGTCTGCTGTTATGTCATCAATAAACACAAGTGACCCAGTGCCATTGAAAGCCATGCATGGCCATGCCATCACGTTGCCTCCACCATGTTTTACAGAGGATGTGGTGTGCCTTGGATCATGTGCCGTTCCCTTTCTTCTCCAAACTTTGACATCCCATCATTCTGGTACAGGTTGATCTTTGTCTCATCTGTCCATCGAATACTTTTCCAGAACTGAGCTGGCTTCTGGAGGTGTTTTTCAGCAAATTTAACTCTGGCCTGTCTATTTTTGGAATTGATGAATGGTTTGCATCTAGATGTTAACCCTTTGTATTTACTTTCATGGAGTCTTCTCTTTACTGTTGACTTAGAGACAGATACACCTACTTCACTGAGAGTGTTCTGGACTTCAGTTGATGTTGTGAACGGGTTCTTCTTCACCAAAGAAAGTATGCGGCGATCATCCACCACTGTTGTCTTCCGTGGGCTCCCAGGTCTTTTTGGATTGATGAGTTCACCAGTGCTTTCTTTCTTTCTCAGGATGTACCAAATTGTAGATTTTGCCACTTCTAATGTTGTAGCAATTTCTTGGATGGGTTTTTTTCTGTTCTTGCAGCTTAAGGATGGCTTGTTTCACCTGCATGGAGAGCTCCTGTGACCACATGTTTCCTTTACAGCAAAACCTTCCAAATGCAAACACCACACCTCAAATCAACTCCGGCCCTCTCATCTGCTTAATTGAGAATGACATAACAAAGGGATTGCCCACACTGTCCACGAAATAGCCTTGGAGTCATTTGTCCAATTACTTTTGGTCCCTTTAAAAACAGGGTGGCACATGTTAAGGAGCTGAAACTCCTAAACCCTTCATCCAATTTTAATGTGGATACCCTCAAATGAAAGCTGAAAGTCTGAACTTCAACTGCATCTGATTTGTTTTGTTTCAAATTCATTGTGGTAATGTCTAGAACCAAAATTAGATAAATGTTGTCTCTGTCCAAATATTTATGGACCTAACTGTATGTACAATTAATGTATATGTAGCTATAGTTTACTCCAACCTATGTGCATTCCTCTACATTTATCAAAATTAAACCTCATATGCCAAGTGTAATCCCTAAGACATTGTATTTCCATGTAATGTGCAGTATATGCAGCAATATTACCGTACATCACTTTTAATTTATCACAACTAAACTTTGCAATGTTTTTGCTCATGCAGACATTATATTTACATCACTCTTAAGTATTTATGGGGAGTTTTTATTTTCCTACAAAGTCTTGTACTGACACTTTACTTTCAATCTCCTCCACAAAGTCATTAATAAAGAGATTAAAAAAGAATTAGCCTTAACACAGATCCCTGTGGTACCCCACTGCTGACTATGTCATATGTAGAGAATATACTATTTACGATTGTTTGTTTCCTGTTCCTTAACCAGTTTGATTTTTACCCATGAACATATAGTTTCCTATAGTACCCATTCTGAAGCTTCAGTACAAGGCTGTTATGTGGAACAGTATTAAATGTCTTTTCAAAGTCCAGCTATATCACATCAGCCAAATGACTATCGTCCAGATTGATGCCCTACTCCTTATAGAAAACCAACATGTTGCTTAGATACTATTTATATTTCATGAAACCATGTTGGATGTCAGTTATTATGTTGCTCTCTTAAGTATATTTTTGCAGGTCATCTCTTAAAATTCCTTCAAAAATTGTGCACACCACTCATGTCAAACTTTCCCGGAATCATCATCTTATCCTTCTTGAATATTGGTAGCTCGTTAGCCATCCTCCAATCTTGTGGCATTGACTATGTTATTAAAAGTCTAAGAAAATGAGATACAGTGGTCAGTCCATTACTAAGCTTAACTCCCTTTATAACCATGGATGAATGGTGAGGTGACTGGACTGGAGGCTTTGTCAATATTTAATTTGAACAGAATTAGTCATAGTGAACAGGCAGCTCATTTCTGAGCACGGAACAAAAGTACAGATTTGGTATCTCGACCTTCTCTTTGTCCTTTACAGTTATATTACATTTTTTGGGGGAGTTGAAGGGGGGGATATCTTGGGATATTTTCCTTTAAGAAGTGATATATTTGTAACATTTCTTTGGATTTATTTGAATGCCATTGGGAATATATTTCTTTGTAGCTAATTATGTGAATTGATTTCATCTTTACATTTGCCTGGAACACTATTTTTGAACTCTCAGCCTTCAAGGTAGTATTGTAAATGCTCTTTATTGTTGTTATTTTTTGTCTAGTTCTACCTACTAATGCCTAGTTAACCATAATGGTTTCTGTTTATTCCTGGAAATTTTGATAACAGAGGGTATGAGCTTATTAAAAGATTCTAGTATGACAACTTTGAAAATTCCCCAATCATCTTTGGTGTCCTCATTTTCCAGGACATGATCCCCGTCTACAAGACGAAGCTCCTCCTTCAGTTGACTGAATTTAATTGTTCTACATTCCATTTTTTCATTAACCCTTTGTAATGTTTTGCTGAATATTATTTGAAATTTATCATATAATGGCCAGTGCTGCCCAAGTGCTCATAGGCCTGTAGATCATATATTGTTTTGGTCTGTTTGACCAAACCAGATGCCGCAAATTATCTCCTCTGGTCGGTTAATCAATTGAGAGAGGAATTTGTCTTGAATTGTGGATAAAAACATAGCTTTTAAGACAACCAGCTGATTCTTTTTTTTCTCCATTGAATGCCTGGATAGTTAAAATCTTCAATAATTGATCTTATTGTTATTTGCTCAGTTAATTTAGGAGTGGAGATAACTGAATCGATTCAATGCTAATCAAATTTGAGTCAAATTTGATGAAATTTGCAAGTTCAGGCAAATTGAAATAGATTGTGGGTTGATTTGTGTGAAATGTAAAAAAATGCCCACTGCCTTTTTGCACATTGCAGAAAATGGCAACATTCCCTGCATGGGCTTCCCAACAATGAGTTGCAGTTATCAAATCAGATGGTATAGCGCAACCAATCAGGAGGAAGTATCGTAGCCTGTATGAAAGCCTAAGAATGGAATGGATTTTAAAGAGATTTTAAGATAATGAGTGTTTATCAGAGCTCACAGCTCAGCAATAGAAACATGAAAAAAAAAATGTTTTCATCATTCCTAATATACTAAAAAGCAGCAGCAACCCAGCACAATACATTTTACAGAACAAAGATCTGAAATCAATGTAATACGGGGTGCTTGCTTGTCACAAGACACTGTACATAGATCTTGCACTTCTTGTGCTATTGTTTTATTTAAGGGAGTTATACTTGTTTAAAATAAAATACAAAAGAATATTACCCAAAATCAAAATATTTAACTGTGACTGTCTAACTCACAAATTATGTGCATCACAAGCAATTATTTTGTAATACATTTGTTTTATAGTGCATTATTGCAGGTTTTTGTTTTTGGACATGTATTTACCTACCATTTTTATTATGTAATTTTAAGAAAGAGGTTTAAATATTGTGAAACAAAAATATAGATATTTACCCGTGCCCAACTTTTTTTTAGCAAGGATTAATTGCAGTAGAAAAGATTTTCAACAGTTTATTATAGTGTTGTAAAAAATGTTTGTTAAAAGAAAAAGTGTCAATAAATGTGGTAGTATAAAGGAAAAAATACTGCATACCAAGAAGGCCAAGAATGTGGAAGCTGTTAACAGCAGGAGAAGCATCATCTGCACCACTGGCACCAGCTGTCTGGGCTAGAACTACTGTTATGATCGTACTCACACGGATAACAAAAGAGGGAAAGAACTACCACAGCGAGAAGCCACAACTGTACTCAACTCTTCCCGGAAAAACTAGAAAAGGCTCCAGCCATGCAACTAAATACACCTCCTTGGACCTGGCTCTCTAAAAGGCTTGAGGTTTTTATTTTGTACCTCCTAAGGAAACAGAGGGGATTCCGCAACACAAATCCATCAAAGGTAGAGGAAAGCGTTCAGGGAGACACGAAAACCCAGGCATGCTTGGTGCTAACAAAGTGTCTTTGGCGTGCTCAAAAAATATGTTTGAGTTCCCGAGCTGCACATCTCGTGGCTGTTAGACAGCAACTACACATGCAGGGATTGCTAACAAACAGGCAATCCCTGCAAGCATTGTGGCTGTTGATATGGCACATAGCTAATCTCAGTCAAAGCAGAATGATATTACCTCTTATAGCGATACCTTCAGTTTGAGTCTATCTTCTGCATAAAGAATGGTTTGTTTAAGTATAAATGATTAAAAGGAGTAATTTTTGGATTTTTTAAAATTTAATAAAAGCATGAAAAGTCTGTCAATGCACTATTATTAAAAGGGCTTTTGGTTATTATGGGGTTACCATATTTTCTTGTGGTGTGTTAAAGAGATTGAATAGACTTTGATACAGTCCTAGGAGACTTCATGGTGTTATATACATCTTTTCAGGACAATTGTGCTACCTTTTATTTATGCTGAAATTTAATTTTTGGAAAAATTTTGCCAAACTTGCTGAATCCGAATTTCAAAAGATTTGATCTTTTCTAGTTTGGAGGCTGACGGCAAAACTCAAATTAATAGCAGCCATGTATATTTATCCACACTGATTCTACACTGTCATAGCACTGCCCAGAGTCGACATTTAGCAACGGTCTTAAGTTCGATTTCACAAACATACAAACCTCTCCTCCTTTTTTATCTTTTCTGTCCTTTCTGAATTTAGTGTAATCCTCCACATTTGTCACCCAGTCATGCCTCTCATCCTATAAACCCAACAAAATCTCAGTGGCCCACCGGAATTACCTCCCGGACCCAAACATATACCAAAAGGAAGAAAAACTAGCGAAGACGA
Organism: Oophaga sylvatica; assembly: GCA_033576555.1. Taxonomy (NCBI): domain Eukaryota; kingdom Metazoa; phylum Chordata; class Amphibia; order Anura; family Dendrobatidae; genus Oophaga; species Oophaga sylvatica. Next base: position 386,472,417 of record JARQOD010000006.1, on the reverse strand, counting down.
AAAATATGGATAAATATCAAAATAATACGTCAGGACTCCTGACGAAACCGAGGACGGTGAAACGCGCATCGGGGCTTCTTAACGGTCCCATCCAGTGCTGCCACACCTGACCACACTATGTCACAAGGTAATCGGTAATCTTTCCATTATGGTTGTTTGACATTTACTATTGCCTTTCTTAATAGCCTTCTTAGGGGCCAGATATTACTGAACACATCAACAATAGACCATGAGGTTTTTGCCTTTATTTTATACTAGAATCATTAGATGTGTTTGGCTTTCAAAACTTAATTGATGTTTGGGAAACAATCTGATATCTGCTCATTTGTGTACACTTCTTCAGATTTTAGCTTCCCTGTTCACAAATTTATGCATCCTTTGATTTTTTTCTGGCTTTTTGTACTAAGTAAACATGGTGTGACATACCTCTGGGACTCGCCATTCTGTCTATTTGGCACTATATTTAACATCCTAATACATTTTTGCCAATATTTGCTGCTTGTATTATCTACCTCACGTTTATATCCTGTTTCTTTGTCTTTATTATATATGTAATAAATTATGATATTTCTTAAAAAATCCTCCCAATTTTTGTAGACGTATTATTTTGATATTTATCCATATTTTTCGTCTTCGCTAGTTTTTCTTCCTTTTGGTATATGCCTCTCATCCTGCCAGCTTTTTGTAATGCCCACAACATCGTAATCTGCGGTAGACATTACAATCATCTATTCATGCATTTTGCTTGTAAGAGTTCTTGCACTCATCAGCAGACCAGCAGATTTGGTTTACACATCTCTGCCGGTATATTGTATGTCATCTTATTACCCCATAAAAACATTATATAATTGCTGAGTGTGACTACATAAAGATGTCATTATGGACCCTCCAAATATACAGTAGAGTGCCTCATTGCTATAAAAATTTATTCCAACTGAATTTTTTTTTCATTATGTAATAAATGAAGCAGTCTGCCAGGTTATTGTGAGAGTATTTAAAATAAATTAAATCAAATTTAAGTTGACTAAGTTAATGGAAAAAAACAATTTTCACGGTTTGAGAGGAAAAAGTAACTTAATTTACTGAACAGAAATTATATTGAGATTATGCACAACGGGAGAGTTAATTCTTTAATCCTTTTATCAAACTGAGACAAAGCCTTGTATACACAGTTTCACATAAAAATATAAATAACCTTTTGCATGTAGAAAATAATATCCTTATGTATCATTGACATTTTAAGCTAAGTAAAGAATATAATCTAAAATATGTAATAATGTGATTTAAAGTGAACATGACATAATTGATATACAGTTAGACAGATAAATAATATATTTTAAGTCCATGTAATAATTAAGCAGAATGTTGAAAATTTAAGGGTTGATGGTCTTGAGGCACAAGTCTGCAGTCACTCATTGTGAGTTCACACTTGTGAATCCTCACAGCACACACACTGCACACTGTCAGGATTCTCTGGTGCCGGTGATGAGAGCGGGGATCATATAGCCCCAAGTATGTGATTTGAATACATGAGGTCTTGTGTCAACTATGTCAACTAGACATGCTGTGCCTCGCTCAATTCACTTGTACTGAACAAGTTTCAACACTGTGAGGATTCTCAGTTGCCTGAGCGGGAAGCGGCAGGAGCATGACTGCAAGTATATAATTTGCATAAATGCAGCCACTTGCTGACCATATGTGTGTGGCCTCCCTCAATGCAAGTGTACTGAATGAGACTAGACACATATTCGGAATGTTTCCAGAAGTATGCAAATCATATACTTGCGATTAGATTTAAAACACCACAAGGGCCCATACATCTGACAATCATTGCATATATGTCTCCTATACAGGGCCAATACTAGTATATACAGGAGCTTCTCACAAAATTAGAATACCATCAAAAAGTTATTTTATTTCAGTTCTTCAATGCAAAATGTGAAACACATATATTATATAGAGTCATTACAGAGTGATCTATTTCAAGTGTTTATTTCTGTTAATGTTGATGATTATGGCTTACAGCCAATGAAAACTCAAAAGTCATTATCTCAATAAATTAGAATACTTTATAACACAAGCTTGAAAAAAGATTTTAAAATCAGAAATATTGGCTTACTGAAATGTTTGTTCAGTAAATGAACTCAATACTTGGTTGGGGCTTCTTTTGTATCAATTACTGCATCAATGGCATGGAGGCAATCAGCCTGTGGCACTGCTGAGGGGTTATCAAAGCCCTGGTTGCTTTGATAGCAGCCTTCAGCTCGTCTGCATTGTTGGGTCTGGTGTCTCTCATCTTCCTCTTGACAATACCCCCATAGATTCTCTATGGGGTTAAGGTCAAGTGAGTTTGCTGGTCAATCAAGCACAGTGATACTGTTGTTTTAAACCAGGTATTGGTACTTTTAGCAGTGTGGACAAGTGCCAAGTCCTGCTGCAGAATGAAATTTTCATCTCCAAAAAGTTTATCGGCAGAGGGAAGCATGAAGTGCTCCAAAATTTCCTGGTAGATGGCTGCGCTGACTTTGGTCTTTATAAAACACAGTGGACCTACACCCGCAGATGACGTGGCTCCCGAAACCATCACTGATTGTGGAAACTTCCCACTAGCCCTCAAGCAGCTTGGATTGTGTGACTCTCCACTCTTCCTCCTGACTCTGGAACCTTGATTTTCAAATGAAAGGCAAAATTTACTTTAATTTGAAAACCACATCTTGGACCACTGAGCCACAGTCCAGTTATTTTTCTCCTTGGCTCAGATCAGATGCTTCTATTGGTCATGAGGGGTTTGATAGAAGGAATGTCCTGGATATGTCTTTGTGTGGTGGCTTTTGAAGCAATGACTCCAGCAAATGTGCAACCTTTCTGAATCTCCACCAAATTTTGGAATGGCCATTTCTTAACAATTCATTCAAAGCTGCGGTTATCCCAGTTGCTTGTGCACCTTTTTCTACCACACTTTTTCCTTCCACTCAACTTTCCATTAATATGCTTGGATACAGCACTCTTTGAGCAGCCAGCTTCTTTAGCAATGACCTTTTGTGGCCTGCCTTCTGGGCATCTGTCAAGTCAGCAGTCTTCCCCATGATTGTGGAGCTACTGAACCAGACTAAGGGACCTTTTTAAATGCTTAGGAAGCCTTGCAGGTGTTTTTTGTTAATTATTCTAATTTACTGAGATAAAGACTTTTGGGTTTTCATTGGCTGTAAGCCATAATCATCAACAAACAAACATAAACAACAAAATTAAACACTTGAAATAGATCACTCTGTTTGTAATGACTCTATATAATATATGAGTTTCACTTTTTGTACTGAAGAACTGAAATAAATTAACTTTTTGATGATATTCTAATTTTGTGAGAAGCACCTGTATGTCCTCCATTCTTTTATTTAGCGCATAAAAACAAAATGATTGTGCTCATCTTCCTCGTTCCCAAGAAGCATCCTTTTCTGTACCCAGCAGCTGACTTCAATGTGTAAGCAATGAGCAACGAAAGTTGTCACTGCCATGTGCAGTGAGTGACTTGCAGGACAACATCAGCTAACGACTTCTGATTGGCCAGCGGCGTGTATTGCTGTTCAGGGACCAGGCAGGTCACTGCGCTGCAATGCATTTTAGCAGAATGTTTGTCTTCAGACGCATATCCGAGTGAAATATGGGCTGACATCTGCGAGACCTCCTCCACCTCGTGGCCCAGTTATGGTTGCAGAGTTGCGCCCCTTGTGGAGTCCCATGCGTGATGTGTGTATACCTATAGGTATGTAGGTAGCATAGCATATGTCAGAGTTTTAAGAGTATTATATATTAGAAATATTATTAATAAGTGCATGGCCTCAAGTGGACTACAAATTTACTATAATTTATACAGAAAGAGACATAAATTACATACCAAATCTATTCCAGCAATTGACTACTGTAGATTTGACTTTAGGTTACATAGACAGGCAAAGGAAACAAAAAATAACATAACAGGTATACTATTCTTAATAATTTTTATCACCTTACATTTTTTTACACTTTACACCAGATATCTCTATATTAAGACCATCATAAATTCCTGCATACTGTGCATAAAGGTAAGCTAAGATTATCTAGACTGTCTTTAACCAGCAATTCATGCTAAAAGGGAAGAAACAAATGTTTATCAAATGGAAAGAGGGAGGCATATCTAAAGAAGAATAATGCTGTCTGCAGAACCTGCAGGGCATGAATCAGATTATCTAAAGCTGACAATGAATTAAGGCTTGCAAGAGACATTAAAAACAATAAAAAAGGATTTGGGGGATATGTCAAAAGTAAAAGAAAAGTCAAAGATGCTATAGGATTTTAACAGGATGAAAGTGATGATATGGTAAGAAAGGATGTTGAGAAGGCTGAACTTTTAAATTCCTATTTTGCATCTGTTTTCTCTCAGAAAGGAAATGTAACATCAACTGATCTTCACTGTCCTATTAAAGGAATAGAAGAATCCAGGTTATCTATAAACAGAAAGATAGTGAGGATGAATTTAAGTGTACAGGTCCAGATGAATTACTCCCCAGAGTACTGAAGGAGATAGCAGAAGAAATTATTGAACCACTTTCCATAATCTTTAATAATTCTGGAGAACAGGAGAAGTCCCAGAAGAGTGGAGAAGAGCAAATTTTGTTCCTATATTCAAAAAGGGGAAGAAGTTCGACCCAGCCGGTGAGTCTGACTTTTATACCAGGAAAGATCTTTGAACAAATTATTAAACAACATGTATGTAAGTACCTGGATAAGAATGAAGTGATTAACCAGAGTCAGCATGGGTTTGTAACTAATAAGTCATGTCAGACTAACTTAATTTCTTTCTATGACAGAATCACTTAGGCTACTTTCACACATCAGGTTTTTTCCGTCAGGCATGATCCGGCTATTTTTTTAAAAACAGGATCTGACGAAATCTACCGCCAGATGCGTTTTTTCCCATTGAATTATATTAGCGCTGGATCGCGCCTTATGGCCTTGCGGTTCTTCAGTTTTTTCATTCCGGTGTCTAGAAAAAACGGTGACAGTAGCTTTTTTATCTGTGGCGAAAAACCGGACAACGCCGGATACTGCACTTCTGGCTTTTTGCTACAATGGAAGTCTATGGGTGCCGGAATGCGCCAGATCCGGAAAAAGAAGGATCCGGTGGCCGGATCCAATTTTTACGTCTGAGCATGCTCAGAACTAATTGGCCAGCCCCCAGGAAACATATATAAACAATGCCAGTGGGGCCCTCATCCATTACCATGCAGCCAGCCAACCACAGAGGAGCCAGCCGCAGAGGAGCAAGCAGCACAGCATCCAGCAGCCAGCCAACAGCCAGCAGACACCCAGCAGCCAGCACACGGCCAGCAGCCAGCAGCCACCCAGCAGCCAGCAGACACCAGCAGCTGCCCAGCAGCCAGCAGCCGCCCACCAGCCAGCAGCCGCCCAGCAGCCAGCAGATGCCTAGCATCCAGCAGCCGCCCAGCAGCCAGCAGACACCCAGCAGCCACCCAGCAGCCAGCAGCCGCCAGCAGCCTCCCAGCAGCCGCCCAGCAGCCAGTAGCCGCAGAGCCAGGACAGCCAAGCCAACATGTCTTCTTCTCCTAGGAGCCCTCCTTTTATGTTTAGGTAGCTGAGGAGAAAAAGCAAAAACGGCAATACACCAGAGAGGCTGGAACCTATTGGATTGCAGTAACCTGAACTAACCACACAACTAGAGGTAGCTGTGGAGCGTTCCTACGTTGATCCTAGATGCCTCGTCACAGCCTGAGAGATAACTACACATAAAGGCAGAAAGATGAAAGCTATCTGCCCCGGAGCAGATCCCCAAAGAAAATAGGAAGCCCCCAAACATGTAATGGCGGTAAGACAAGAAGAAGCACGGACACAGTCAGAAAATAGAATGAGCAAACGCTGGGGCCCAATCTGTCTAGACAGAAAAGTATAGGAAAGAATTCTGACTGCAATCCAACAAAAAACCCTAAAAAATATCAACTCTTCTGATTGCAAAAACACCTGAGATCACACGATCTCCACCACCTAAATCAGATCTCTGGTGTAACAAAACTAAGCCACAGCCACTGAAAAAACAGGAAAAAGCAAATGAACAAATAACAATGGCTACAGATAAACTGAGAGGAGCACAGGCCCCAGGAGGGGACCCGGCTGACCTCCACAAAAGTGCAGAAAATTATGCAAAAAGCAAGCATAAAAAGAAAAGCAGAAAATATCTTATCTGAAAGCAGCAGATGAATGCAAGACTCCAGCAGACTTCCAAATGAACCAGGAACCACAATTGAGACAAGAACAATTGATCACCGGCGACCATCATGGGAGGGAACCTCCCTTATATCAGTCCAGTCCGTGATCCCAGATTGCCATTCCTCGCTGTAAGGTTCAGTACTGTCTGCAACCACCAGAGGGAGCCTCTGCTCAGATACCATCTCCAGCACGTTCATAACACCCTCCCTCGCATCGTTAATGCTTAGAGGTAAAAAAATGTTTTGTTTTTTGTTTTTATGTATTTAGGTATATCACAATCCATCTCTGATATGCCATCTCTGAGCACGTCGTCCTAGTGCATCTGCTATTTGGCACAATAGTAGTACTTCATTTTGTGTCCACTCATATTCGTGCCCTCTAGATGGTAAAATGGCCTCCCTAGAAAACAGTGACCAGATTTTGCCCCTAGAAAGTAATGTTGCCCTGTGTATTATTTTGATGGTCACATAAGTGCTCTTCTATGCCCTCCTGTAAATGTGTGTGTGTATATACGTATATATCTAAATATATTAATCTATAATTTTTGTATAACCGGAATCTGCAGATGAAGAGGTACTCCCAGAAGAAGAACAAAGTGGTGGAGAGATAGCTGGAGTGGGCCCGCAAGTCGTAAGTTTCTTGCATGCATCGCAGAAACACATCATCATACTACACACAACACATAGAAAAAATTTAGTACAGACATCACACTGCAGACAACACATAAAAAGAGATCATTACAGATATTACACTGCACACAACACATATGCCTACATCCAAGCACATTTTTTTTCTTATAGTCTTCTGAATCTGGTGCAAGGCCAAGAGGTCCTTGAAGTGCCTCCCAGGGTCGTCGGCGTCAGCGACAGGGCGGTCTCCATCGGGTAAGTACCTTTTTTTTATATTTTTTTATTTCTTTTTTTTCTACTTTTTGTTGTTTTGAGTCTAATGTTTTTTTTTTTCTTTAACAGGCTTCACAGCGTGCTCCTGACTCGGATGGTGAGGAGGCCGAGCTGGATGTTGACCTCCTCATCGATCTGATATGAGAGCAGGAGCCGCTGTGAAACATGGGGGACCGCCGCCATGCCGATATAATTGTGACCCGTCGGCTCTGGGAGCAAATATGTCAACAAGTAGTGGACCACTGGGAGGACCTCGATGCTCGGGCCCAGATTCAAGAGCGTAAGTATACACTGTTCAGTTATGTTGCTGGATGTAAAGCAGTGTTTCCCAAACTCCAGTCCTCGTGGCCCCCACAGGTCATGTTTTCAGGATTTCATTTGTATTGCACAGATGGTGGAAGTATCATCAAGGCATCAGGAATTCTCTCACCTGTGCAACACTATGGAAATCCTGAAAACATGACCCGTGGGGGCTGTGAGGACTGGATTGTGGGAAACACTGATGTTGTATACTAACCAATTTGTGCTTTCACTTTTCAGGTGAGAGAATTGTCAAGCGGTGGCGATCAATCAGGGATTACTTCAAGAAGGAGTTCAACAAAGAGATGCGGGCACCGAGTGGATCTGGAGGACGCAGGAGAAAGTATAAGTATGCGATCGCCCTGTCGTTCCTCCGGTCAACGATAGTGACCAGAAGGTAAATATTACCCACCCCATTTAATAAAAAATGTTTACATGTCTAACAATTTTTTGGTGTTTCAGCCAGGGCCATGCAATATCAATATATTAAATATATATTTTTTCTCTTTATTCCACAGCACCATCAGCAGCACTCAGGAGCTTGCACAGTTGGACCCTTCTGGGGCGATCCCTCAGGAGTCCGCCACCGAGGGACACTTCGACAGCCCCGACACATCTGCACCTTCCCAGCCTTCCCTTACATCTGATCCCTCTGTCCGATCCACCAATGCTGGAGCATCGAGGCTGACTGCGTTGCATGAATCTGTTGGTGAGGATATAGCTTTTCCTTTACCCTACACCTCTGCCGCTGCCACCTCTAGTACACCTGTGGGTTCTGGGCAGCAGTGCCAGAGGGGTCAGTAAAAGAGCTATGCGCCCGAGTTCTTGCATCTGAATGCATCCTTCCAGAACTGTCTGAAACTGTTGTCTGAGCAAATGGCCGCAGGATTTAATTTGATCAACAACAGTATTCTTGAGTTGAAAACACTTCTGGTGAGGATGCATTCAGATGCAAGTAGATCTCCAAACCACACATTTTTCCAGTCTGTATAAGCTATCTCCTGACCAGCAGATGCATGTAATGCAATCGTGCCACTCTGCTCTAGCGCAGGTTAACTCCCAAGCTCCTTCACCCACCCCGGTAGTTCCTCCCACACTTGCCTCCCCTCCAGCCACTGTCCCTCCTCCTCCTCCTATGCAATACCAGCAACCTGCCCCATACCAGCAACCTGCCCGGTATCAGCAGCCATCCCCGTACCAACATCCTTCCCCGTACCAACATACCACCCGTACCACTTCCCAACCTCATCACGCCTCCACTCTCTGCCCAACCCTCCTCTCCACCCACCACCTCTTCTGCCTCCCAATCCATCGACTCCACTCCTCAAACCTTCCAAATTCCAAATCCTACATGTTCACCTGTTCTCTTTCTTTCTCCACCCCTTCACCTGTTTTACCTACTGATCCTTCCCCACCACCATCCCATTCCTCTCTCCACACTCCCAATGTCGAAGTGTCCCAAACTGACAGCCCCTCCAGCATTATCTCCACCCACACTACGTTAATTTATAAAAAAATTTTTTATTAATATTGTGTTAATAAAATCACGATTTGTTGGTTCAAATTTTTGTCTTTAATTTATTTGTAAGGTTAAATATGTTTAAAACAAGGTAAAATACTGTGGGTAACGAAGGTAAAATTGATTGGGTATACACAACTAGGTACACAATTTTGGGTAAAAGGTAAATTACTTTTACCTTTTACCTAAAGTTGTGTTCCTGGTTGTGTATTACCCAAAGTATTTAACCTTTAACCCTTGAGGTTGATAGCGGTCAATAGAACACACCATTTGGCTGTCAGAATAACAAAAGCGCACTCCACCATTCTTCGTGCTCGTGTGAGGCGGTAATTAAAAATTCTTTTAGTTGGCGTCATTCAACTGCTTGAGTATGGTTTCAGCAGGTGTTCTGATAGCTGGAAGGCTTCATCCCCTACACAAACAAATGGCATTGGTGGCCCTGATGTTTCAGGCAGCGGTCTAGGGGGTTGGAATTGGAAGGTGTTTCCATAGAGATGACACCCCATTGTTGACAATTTGAATACTTGTGAAACATTGGAGCGGCCATAGGCCCCAATATCAACTGCTATAAATTTGTATTCAGCGTCAGAGATGGCCATGAGCACAATGGAGAAAATTTTTTTTTTATAATTAAAATATTCGGATCCAATCCAGCAGGTTTGACAATGCGGATATGTTTCCCGTCTACTGCACCCAAGCAATTTGGAAACTGACAGATTTGTTGGAATTTATCAGCAATTTCCAGCCAACTCTCCGTTGTGGGATGTGGTATGAACTCGCCATGTAAAGAGTCCCACATTGCACTGCATATGTGCTTCACAATTCCAGAGATGGTGGAAATCCCAAGTCTGAACTGGAAATGGAGTGACGAAAGAGATTCTAGAGTTGCAAGGAATCTGTGAATAAAAAAAAGGTGACAAATGAGTTCAAAATAACAGCAATAACATAACAGTTATAAGTCAGCTTTAGGTACCAGCAAAAACATTACAGTTACAAGTGTGCTTTAAAAGGAGGAGATACAATAAATATGGCTTACCAAAGAGTCACCATCAGATGCTCCGCCGGTGAAATGGAGAAGCGGCAATATGTGTCACTTCTTCTGATGAGGTGTCCAATTCGTTCCACCAATAAATTCAAAGTTCTCCATTTTCATCCGAACATATGAGAAAAATTTCTCAAGGTTTCCTCTTAGCTCCATGTATAGTGTAGAATACACCCCACGCGTCATTCTCTGGGCTGTGATGGGGTGGATCCACAAATGTCGTCGGCTCTGACGCATGATGCGCTGCTGTCTCTCTCACTCCTTCTCCAGAACAATCACTTTCAAATGATTCACCTCAACAGTGAAATCACCATTAATCTTCAGAATGTTTGCTATCACGCCTTCCATCTTCGCCAGCCACTTGCTCTTCTCTACAATCTGCACTTGTTCCTCTACAACCGGTCAAAGATGGGCTGTAGGAACACTGTATATATAGGTTTTCTGTAGCCAAACACGTTTGGGAGCCCCCCATGGGCGTTTTTAAAAACCGGATCTGTCGTAATCCATCGTAAAACGGATAAGAAAATGGACAAAACGGATGAAACGGCAAAAATGGATCCGTTTCATCCATTTTTACACAAATTGAGCCGGATCCGGCGCTCCGGCGTGACATCGGATCATGCCTGACAGAAAAAACCTGATGTGTGAAAGTAGCCTTACTGGGTAGATCAGGGAAATGCTGTAGATATAGTATATCTTGACTTTAGCAAAGCATTTGACAAAGTATCTCACACAATCCTTATTGAAAAAATGACTAAGTATTGAATGGACAAGGCAACTGTTAGTTGGATTCATAACTGGCTTGGTGATCGGATAAATAAACTGGAGCAGTGGGCAGCAACTAACAGAATGGTTTTTAACAGGGAAAAATGCAAAGTACTACATCTGGGCAATATAAAAGCATATACAGAATGGTAGGAGTAGGGCTAAGAACAGCACATGTGAAATGACTTGGGTATACTAATAGATCACAGACTGAACATGAGTCAACAGTGTGATGCAGCAGCAAAAAAGGCAAATACAATTCTGGGATATATTAATAGAAACATGCAGTCTAGATCACGTGAAGTCATTATTGCCCTCTACTCCTCTTTGGTCAGACCTCATCTGGAATACTGTGTCCAGTTTTGGGCAACACATTTTAAAAGAGACATCAACAAACTGGAGCAAGTTCAGAGAAGACCGACCAGAATGATGACGGGTCTGTAAACCATGTCCTATGAGGAACGGTTACAGGATTTGGGAATGTTTAGCTTGCAAAAAAGAAGACTGAGAGGAGACTTAATAGCTTTCTACTAATATCTCAAGGGCTGTCACATTGTAGCAAGATCATCTTTATTCTCATTTGCACAAGGAAAGACTAGAAACAACTGAATTAAACTGAATGGGAGGAGGTACAGATTAGATATTAGAAAAAACTTTTTGACAATGAGGGTGATCGATGAGTGGAGCAGGCTGCAAAGAGAGGTGATGAGTTGTTAGGGCTGGCGGAACGTGCAGGCAGAGCCTGCTGCTAGTAAGATAGCGGTATAAGCGAACTTTGTTACTTTACAGAGTCGCAGACATAGATGCTGTAGCACTATATGGCAGTATAAGCGAACTCTGTTACACCACAGAGTCGCTGAGGTAGAGACACAGAAATAGAGACTTTGTCCTGTTAACACCACAGGGATACATAGATAACTGCTGTGCGGATAGCAGTCCGTGATCATGCATTCAGCAAAGCAAACAAGCAACTCCTCACCGGGGAAGCCGGTATTCTAGGGGCTTATTTCAGCCAGGCCCTGAACACGTGCATACAAAACTCCTCACCGGAGGTGCCGGTATTCTAGGGGCTTATTTCAGCCGAGCCCTAACCACATGCGTGCATGATCACACTGGCGCAAAGCACATAATGCAATTGATACTAGCGCATGGCTGCAGGACCATGCAACCCTTTTATAGTAGCAACTACAGGACCTGCCAGAAAAGGACCAATGAGAAACTGTTCCAGAACACATGTAGTTTCAGGACCTTCCTGGTGGACCAATAGGAGCTGCTGCAAAACCTGAGCATGTGACCCCTGATCTCCAATGAGAGATCTTACCCTGGGCATGCTTAGAAGGGGAAACGCAGGACGTAGTCCTAAAGACTACTGCTCACCGCTGACCAGTACTGGCTACAATAGCAGAACCTGGAGAGGCAGCAGTAATCCTCTGCACAATGTTAGACTGGGCGAGAAACTGGGACCGACATCTCTGCTGAGCAGAGTCCACTGCGGCCGGAGACGGACCGGAGACCACAGCAGGGATGGTTCATTGATTCCCCTTGTGCAGAAGCGGGAACTCGACCCCTAAAACATGAGTTCTCCTTTAATGGAAGCCTTCAAACAGAGGCTGGACAGACATCTGTCTGGGATGACTTAGTGAATCCTGCAGTGAGCAAGGGGTTAGACCAGATGACCCAGGAGATCCCTTCAAACGCTACCATTTTTTGATTTTATAATTCTATGATTCATGTCTCAATTGTTGTGATTAACTCTTTAAGGACCAGGGGATTTTTAATTTTTGAGCTTTCTTTTTTCCTCACCATTTTTCAAGAGCCATAAATTTATTACTTTTTCATCGACATTCGTGGGACGAATTGTTTTTTCTAATGGCAACATTTATTTTACCATATACAGAAATGTACTGATACACATGAAAAAAAATTCAAGTGTGATGCTAATGATTAAAAAAATGTCATTCTGCTTTTGTTTTTATACTTTTATTCATTTAACGGCATTCATTTTGTGACCAAAATGACCTGAACACATGATTGTCCAGGTCAGTCTGATTATGGCATTACCAAACATGCATGCAAACATGCACCCTCAGATGCACATCCAGCTGAAATGCATGCTGGCATTAGCAGGCCTCCTGTTATGATTTGGTAGCTGAGGAGAGCAGGCAAAAAAGGCAATACACCAGAGAGGTTGGAATCTATGGGATTGCAGTACCCTGACTAACCACCACAACTAAAGGCAGCCGTGGAGCGTACCTACGTTGGTCCTAGACGCCTCGTCACAGCCTGAGAAGCTAACTGCACCTAAAGATAAAAAGAGGAAAGCTATCTGCCCCGGAGCAGATCCCCAAAGAACATAGAAAGCCCCCAAACATGTAATGGCGGTTAGACAAGAAGAAATACTGACACAGACAGAAAATAGTATGAGCAAACGTTGGGGCCCAAACTTCCTAAATAGAAAAGGATAGGAAGGGCACTTACTGCAATCCCAAAAAACCCTGAAAAGTACCAACTCTACTAATTACAAAAACACCTGAGATCACACGACCTCTACCACCTAAATTAGTTCTCTGGTGTAACAAAAACTAAACAGCAGCCACTGAAAAAACTGGAAAAGGCAAATGAACAAACAACAGTGGCTGAACTAAACTGAGAGGAGCACAAGCCCCCGAAGGGGACCCGGCAGACCCCCACAGAAGTGCAGGACAAAATGCAAAAAACAAGCACAAAAAACTAAAAGAAGAAAATGTCTTATCTGTTAGCAGAAGATGCAGGCACGAAACAGCAAGCTACAAAGTGAACAGGAATCAAAGATGAGACCAGAACAATTGATCACTGGCAACCCTGATGGGAGGGAACCTCCCTTATATAAGACCAGTCAGTAACACCTGATCTCCAATCTTCACAATCTTCATTGGATAGTTCAGTACTGTTTGTAACCACCAGAGGGAGCTTCTGCTCAGAATTCATTTCTAGCCCATTCAGCCTCCCTCCCTTGCATGCTCTGTTACGCCACAGCCAGGATGAGGAACACATATGCCAGGATGGGGGTCATATAACATATATACCAGAATGGGCCCACGATGAGGAGCATATATACCAGGAAGGACACAGGATGAGGAACATGTAGTATGTACCAGGGTGGTTGATATTAAGATATTCCTACCTGCTTCAGGAAATCCTTTATGAAGTGAAAATTATACCGCACACTCTAGGAATTCTATGCAAAAAGTAACAAATTTATTTATGACACAACAGGGAGCAAATAAGTAAAGCGATTAATAGCTGACGTTTCGACTCTCCCGAGTCTTACTCATAGTATCGCTAAAGAAAGAAAAACATGATATAAGTGTCATAAAATTGATAAACAATAAAACAAATACAATGAAATACAGTATATTAAGTAAAATGCCAATATTCTGAAAGTGAAAAAACAAAACAATAAGTGAAAAAATAATATCACCATTAAACACAACTGGCACCAATTGTACAAAATGAGACAAAGTTAAAAAAAGAGAAAAAGAGAAAAAAAGAAAAAAAAAAAGGTGCGTGCCCAAGTCCTATTGAGAGGAAGTTGCCAGAAAGAAAGATTCAAGACGCCTGAATAATTGGATGTAGGGCACCAAAGAAAAGTAACAAGACACCTGGAAAGAAGGTAAGTATATACAGTGAAATGCAGGGTTACCTTCATTGATTTGTCAATGGAAGTGCCTATAGAGGAAAAAGGTTCTTAGGGAACAAAAGTGAATAGTTAGAATTGGAATGATCAGCCCAACAGTTAGGTTATAGTGAGCCAGGCGTTATAGGTACCTTGTATATTGAATGAAAGCAATGTATTCCAAAAGTGGAGATCCACAGAGAGTTCATGAACAGAAATAAACCTATTGTTAATGATATAATAAATATGTTTATTGGTCTATAATTGAGCCATCATGTTATATAGGTAGAATAATATGTTTTAAGCAATAATGTACATAGGTATATATGGCATCATTAGAGGTACTATATTGTAACAGTGTGCTAATGCTATGACGGCTCTTTATGATATTAGGCACCATAACGCTAGATAGGTGGGACAGTATATACAGGGGAGTAGTCCAAAAAGTCTGCATGGCATTGTGCAAGTAACTATCTTATAATGGTCTGCTATTGTCATATGGACTATTTAAGTTAGTGAAAAGGGAATAAGGTAAGACTTGAGGTAAACAAGTATGGCGTACTGGCGTTGAACTTACACATTGCTTACATAGATCTTCCAAATAGAGGATTGTAAAATAGCCTCCATGAGTGAAGTGTAGCTTAAAATAGATCCTTACCTGATAGTGGGTAGGTCAGAGCGGCGCTCCCGCGCCTTGCTGCTGGCAGTGTGCAGTGTAGAATGAGAACGCTCGGTATATGAGCGTCTCAGGTGACCGCTAGACCGGAAATATGTCATCCGGTCAGCAGGTCACATCCTGTGCTCGGATCTAGAGGTACTGCGCCTGCGTGAAGCAGCCACAGTACACTAAGTGCTAAAGTGGATGTGGGCATGTCTGCTGTATGCAGGAGTGATCGTTCCTATAAGGAGGTTGCAGTTGCCTTCTTAATTAGAGATATATGCAGCATAGAGCTATTAACTGGATGTTAGTGGAAGGTCTAATGTGAAACAATAAGATATATATTATGCTACAGTGGATGTGAAAAGGAATGGTCATATGTGTTAGGAGGCTGCAGTCATAATAATAGATAAATAGAGATATATGCACAAAGTGCAAATTAGAAATATTCACTATATATTCATGAAAACCTAGTAATATATTTTAAAGACCTAGTATATATAATATTAAATTAACAAGGAAGGTTTCTTTATGTGGCGGGGGGGGGGGCTGGGAGGCATGGAACGGAATATGTAGGTCATGATAATGTCAATATTGGTACACAGTCCAAGAACATGATATTTAAAACTCACCAATTTTTATTAATCTTTAGCGAGTCTAGGGAGAGAGGATAAAAGAGTTATAGATATCAATGTAACTGTAATGACATTCAAACGGACCAATCAATCTCCCTATTAAGACCATGGGGAAACAATGTATCTAATGTATAGATCCAGTACTTTTCTCTAGATCTGAGTTGCTGTATATGATTGCCACCTCGTCGGGGGCGTGGGACCTGTTCTACTACCTGGTAATTTAGTTGGGCTACTGTATGATTGGAATTTACAAAATGGTCTGGTAGGGGAAGCCATGTCAATAAAAGATCAATAAAAATTGGTGAGTTTTAAATATCATGTTCTTGGACTGTGTACCAATATTGACATTATCATGACCTACATATTCCGTTCCATGCCTCCCAGCCCCCCCCCCCCGCCACATAAAGAAACCTTCCTTGTTAATTTAATATTATATATACTAGGTCTTTAAAATATATTACTAGGTTTTCATGAATATATAGTGAATATTTCTAATTTGCACTTTGTGCATATATCTCTATTTATCTATTATTATGACTGCAGCCTCCTAACACATATGACCATTCCTTTTCACATCCACTGTAGCATAATATATATCTTATTGTTTCACATTAGACCTTCCACTAACATCCAGTTAATAGCTCTATGCTGCATATATCTCTAATTAAGAAGGCAACTGCAACCTCCTTATAGGAACGATCACTCCTGCATACAGCAGACATGCCCACATCCACTTTAGCACTTAGTGTACTGTGGCTGCTTCACGCAGGCGCAGTACCTCTAGATCCGAGCACAGGATGTGACCTGCTGACCGGATGACATATTTCCGGTCTAGCGGTCACCTGAGACGCTCATATACCGAGCGTTCTCATTCTACACTGCACACTGCCAGCAGCAAGGCGCGGGAGCGCCGCTCTGACCTACCCACTATCAGGTAAGGATCTATTTTAAGCTACACTTCACTCATGGAGGCTATTTTACAATCCTCTATTTGGAAGATCTATGTAAGCAATGTGTAAGTTCAACGCCAGTACGCCATACTTGTTTACCTCAAGTCTTACCTTATTCCCTTTTCACTAACTTAAATAGTCCATATGACAATAGCAGACCATTATAAGATAGTTACTTGCACAATGCCATGCAGACTTTTTGGACTACTCCCCTGTATATACTGTCCCACCTATCTAGCGTTATGGTGCCTAATATCATAAAGAGCCGTCATAGCATTAGCACACTGTTACAATATAGTACCTCTAATGATGCCATATATACCTATGTACATTATTGCTTAAAACATATTATTCTACCTATATAACATGATGGCTCAATTATAGACCAATAAACATATTTATTATATCATTAACAATAGGTTTATTTCTGTTCATGAACTCTCTGTGGATCTCCACTTTTGGAATACATTGCTTTCATTCAATATAGAAGGTACCTATAACGCCTGGCTCACTATAACCTAACTGTTGGGCTGATCATTCCAATTCTAACTATTCACTTTTGTTCCCTAAGAACCTTTTTCCTCTATAGGCACTTCCATTGACAAATCAATGAAGGTAACCCTGCATTTCACTGTATATACTTACCTTCTTTCCAGGTGTCTTGTTACTTTTCTTTGGTGCCCTACATCCAATTATTCAGGCGTCTTGAATCTTTCTTTCTGGCAACTTCCTCTCAATAGGACTTGGGCACGCACCTTTTTTTTTTTCTTTTTTTCTCTTTTTCTCTTTTTTTAACTTTGTCTCATTTTGTACAATTGGTGCCAGTTGTGTTTAATGGTGATATTATTTTTTCACTTATTGTTTTGTTTTTTCACTTTCAGAATATTGGCATTTTACTTAATATACTTTATTTCATTGTATTTGTTTTATTGTTTATCAATTTTATGACACTTATATCATGTTTTTCTTTCTTTAGCGATACTATGAGTAAGACTCGGGAGAGTCGAAACGTCAGCTATTAATCGCTTTACTTATTTGCTCCCTGTTGTGTCATAAATAAATTTGTTACTTTTTGCATAGAATTCCTAGAGTGTGCGGTATAATTTTCACTTCATAGATTTAGGACATTGGTCCACTATACCTGCACCTCGTCCTCTATAAAACCGAGTGCACACCATTATACCCCTTATCAGGAAATCCTTTAGACACCCATTTTTATTAATATAATTTCCCAAAGCTTTAACTTGTACCTCAATGGGCTCCTATGAAAAATTGTTTACAGCCTATTGCACTCTACCATCTGTTATTCATTATACAGGTATTTTCTAATGTAGAATTTGAGGCCTAAGTGAATGTAGTGAAAGCTATTTGAACTGAGGTAGCATTAATTTCAATGTGGATGTTTCGATAACAATATCTTTATGAAAAACTTGAACAGTAGAGATTAGTGGATCGGTCAAATATTCTGAAATTCGTAGTTTCACTCAAATTTGAACATCTCACACAAAAAAATCGGCACTATTTCCCACATTACTGAAGCATCAGAGAGCAGGCAACATAATTTTGGATTGGTGCTCAGGCCTATCCATGATGCCCTGCAGCTATGTCATCTCATCTTATGGATTATCTTACCTTGAACAGTGGTAGTTAGTCACATCATCTGATATACTTCAATCCAATAAGCATTCAAGCTTATATGGCTTGGAGTTGGAAAGTAAGCATGAAAATAGTGACATGGTCAAAATACTCACTTGGCTTATATTTGTTCTCACAGTGACAGTAGTAGTCAGTACCCAGGCCATTACAGATCAACGGTTCACACTGGAGCACAGTTTGTATATTGTAAGCTCTTATGATCAGTGGGGCCCTCTCCTTCCCTCTCTTTCACTTGCAGAGTGTAAACTCTTATGAGAAGTGGGGTCCTCCCTATTTCTCTCTTCTGTAGAATATAAGCTCTTATGGTCATCAGGGTCCTCTCTCTCGCCACTATAAAGTGTAAGTTCTCATGGTCAATGAGATTGTCTCACATTCTTTTCTTCTCATGTATTTTATGAGTAATTATCAAATTTCCAGTATTGCAATTCATGCATATTTATTCACTGCAAATAAAAATTTTTGGAAAAATTTGGCAAAGTTGGCAAATTTGAATTTCAAAAGATCTACTCATTTCTATTGAACAGTAAAACATTTTGGGAAATATATTTCTCTTCCTCAGACAAAACAAGATCATTAGGCACCAAGTTTCCCAAACAATAGCTACCTCTACCTCTGAGATTTCTAGATTCTTGCACTTTGTCCTTTTTTCCTGCTAACTCTTCACTGCAGCAGTGGAAAAATTTTATTCCCATTGAAGAAGAAAAAGAGTGGAGTACAGACACAGGTTCAGTGGGTGCTGTCTTCCGCTGGCCTGGCTGTCTTTAGAAAGACTGCATGGACCCGGGCTCAAAGCCGCCCATTCTCTCTGCCCGTAGCAGAACACTAATGAAAACAACACAGGGTGAGGTTAAAAAGTGTGGCAATAATTTATTGAACCAACACACAATAGCATATAGAACAATCCCAGCAAATACCCAAGATGGTGAAAATTACAGAGTTTCACCCTTCCACAGACTTACAGGGATTAGAGCTGCTTACAGGACTGAGTACCCCCACCAGTGGCTCCCGCTTTTGGCGGGCCCCCACAGAGATGAGGTAACGACAGGCTTAGGAAGCTAACCGAGAGCAGTGAGGTATGTGTCCAGTTGACTTGATTGTCCCAACCTGTATTCTTTAAGACATCTCTAGGGCTTCAGTGATGGTCAATGAAGCAGTTGTGTATTCTTCCAGCTGGTGCCGTAGTCCCCTTTGCTGACATCATGTAGAGTCTGTCTCTAGGAAAGAGGAAAAAGTCTCCTTATATAGTTCACAACTGGCCTTCAACCATCATCTAGAGGTCAAGGAAAAAATTTGAATGAGGTTGACTTGCATTGTTCTAATATGTAGTCTATTTGCATAGTTTTTCCGACTCTGTTTTGCAAGTCAACAAACTGGCTTGCCTGGACAATGTGTAATCAACATATTAGCAATCATCATTATTCAGACAATAAGTTGTAGGAGCTGATATAAGATGCAAAACATTAGCAATTCATTCATTTAGAAATATCAGTTTAACCTACAAGAAGAGTTAATACTTCAGACAACAGTTTATGATTCTGGGCCTACTGAATTTAGGTCTGGCATAGCTAAGAAGAAATGATGTGTCTTCACAAATGTCAAACAACCTATACAGAAGGAAGCAATCATAGGTGGATTAGGTGATAATTTGTTTTATTCTTTGCTTTTAGACCATGCTGGATAAATTTTTTATAAAATAAATTATGGGAATCCTCTTTTTATGTAAGGAGAAGGTTAAGTTTGGGTAGTCCTTACTCACCAGGGTCCCTTTTATGCTAGATACACTCTTGCTGCCTTTGATCAGAAGCCATGAATTTACCAAAGTATGTAATAACAGAGTTTATAAATTTACCAAACAATGTAGAGAAAATATTGAAGTAAGGGTTGTTATTGGTCATATCATTTTTATATATGTTTTAAATCAGATATGAAGAGTAATATATATATATTATTTTCCAATTTCAAAAATAGAATTAGGAACTGTCAGAAAATGATTTCCTGAAGACAGATCTTGAAAGGAATACATGAAGATATAATTTTTAAAATATTCATGTTTGCTCTCTTGGATATTTCAGACATTAAAGAATGCTGGATTACCTGACAGATAATATCTTCAATCCAAAAGGAGTGACATGAGATCTCAGCATAATTTTATAATAGTCAATAATTTTCATGTTTTCAAAAGTTCATTGAAACCACTGAACCATAGAAAGTATTAAAACTGATACATATCTAGGCAATTAATATTTTATTTCACCTTTAAGTTTGACTACCTCTGAGATTTCTAGATTCTTGCACTTTGTCCTTTTTTGCCTGCTAACTTTTCACTGCAGCAGTGGAAAAATGTTATTCCATTGAAGAAGAAAAAGAGTGGAGTACAGACACAGGTTCAGTGGGTGCTGTCTTCCCTGGCCTGGCTGTCTTTAGAAAGACTGCATGGACCCGGGCTCAAAGCCGCCCATTCTCTCTGCCCGTAGCAGAACACTAATGAAACAACACAGGGTGAGGTTAAAAAAGTGTGGCAATAATTTATTGAACCAACACACAATAGCATATAGAACAATCCCAGCAAATACCCAAGATGGTGAAAATTACAGAGTTTCACCCTTCCACAGACTTACAGGGATTAGAGCTGCTTACAGGACTGAGTACCCCACCAGTGGCTCCCCGCTTTTGGCGGGCCCCCACAGAGATGAGGTAACGACAGGCTTAGGAAGCTAACCGAGAGCAGTGAGGTATGTGTCCAGTTGACTTGATTGTCCCAACCTGTATTCTTTAAGACATCTCTAGGGCTTCAGTGATGGTCAATGAAGCAGTTGTGTATTCTTCCAGCTGGTGCCGTAGTCCCCTTTGCTGACATCATTTAGAGTCTGTCTCTAGGAAAGAGGAAAAAGTTTCCTTATATAGTTCACAACTGGCCTTCAACCATCATCTAGAGGTCAAGGAAAAAATTTGAATGAGGTTGACTTGCATTGTTCTAATATGTAGTCTATTTGCATAGTTTTTCCGACTCTGTTTTGCAAGTCAACAAACTGGCTTGCCTGGACAATGTGTAATCAACATATTAGCAAACATCATTATTCAGACAATAAGTTGCAGGAGCTAATATAAGATGCAAAACATTAGCAATTCATTCATTTAGAAATATCAGTTTAACCTACAAGAAGAGTTAATACTTCAGACAACAGTTTATGATTCTGGGCCTACTGAATTTAGGTCTGGCATAGCTAAGAAGAAATGATGTGTCTTCACAAATGTCAAACAACCTATACAGAAGGAAGCAATCATAGGTGGATTAGGTGATAATTTGTTTTATTCTTTGCTTTTAGACCATGCTGGATAAATTTTTTATAAAATAAATTATGGGAATCCTCTTTTTTATGTAAGGAGAAGGTTAAGTTTGGGTAGTCCTTACTCACCAGGGTCCCTTTTATGCTAGATACACTCTTGCTGCCTTTGATCAGAAGCCATGAATTTACCAAAGTATGTAATAACAGAGTTTATAAATTTACCAAACAATGTAGAGAAAATATTGAAGTAAGGGTTGTTATTGGTCATATCATTTTTTATATATGTTTTAAATCAGATATGAAGAGTAATATATATATTTATTTTCCAATTTCAAAAATTAGAATTAGGAACTGTCAGAAAATGATTTCCTGAAGACAGATCTTGAAAGGAATACATGAAGATATAATTTTTAAAATATTCATGTTTTGCTCTCTTGGATATTTCAGACATTAAAAGAATGCTGGATTACCTGACAGATAATATCTTCAATCCAAAAGGAGTGACATGAGATCTCAGCATAATTTTATAATAGTCAATAATTTTCATGTTTTCAAAAGTTCATTGAAACCACTGAACCATAGAAAGTATTAAAACTGATACATATCTAGGCAATTAATATTTTATTTCATCTTTAAGTTTGAATGCCTGCAGACCAGCGACTTCCCAAATGTTTAATAATTCACTTTTTCGTTACCAGAAGTACATCTGTAAAGTATTAAGAGCCCGAGGCAAAGTACAAACATCATGTAATCCCCAGACTTCAGTGGACAAAAATGGAAAAAGCAGAAATTACACTGCAAGTGCGTAAAAATGTCACACACAGTTTTCAGATTGCACTTTGGTATATAAAAAAATAGAAATGCAGACATCACAAAGTATGACTTTATAAGAGAGCAAATGCTGTAGAGATGTGAAATTGTGATGGGCATTAAGGTTTGGTTGGTATACTCATAATAATGATGATATGTAACATGCATGGTATTCAAGAAACAAGTAAAACAGTTATGTTCTAATCTACAAGCTTACTGTATTTGGATAACTTGTTCAATCTTCCACCGTTACAGTGCTATCAATGCAGGAGCCTCCACTGGAATTGCAGTGTTGTCATGTCCATTAATCATGTGACTGATATAGATGGTTAAAACAAATTTGATGCAAATCAAATTAGAATCAAATTTTATGACATTAGTACAGTCATGGCCAAAAGTTTTGAGAATGACACAAATATTATATTTTCACATGATCTGCTGCCCTCTGGTTTTTATGTGTGTTTTGACAGATGTTTTTATCACAGACAGAAATATAATTTCAAACATATGAGTAACAAAAGCTTATATTGACAGTTAGAATGAGTTAATGCAGCAAGTCAATATTTGCAGTGTTGACCCTTCTTCTTCAGGACCTCTGCAATTCTCCCTGGCATGCTCTCAATCAACTTCTGGACCAAATCCTGACTGATAGCAGTCCATTCTTGCACAATCAATGCTTTCATTTTGTCAGAATTTTTAGGTTTTTGTTTGTTCACCCGTCTCTTGATGATTGACCACAAGTTCTCAATGGGATTAAGATCTGGGGAGTTTCCAGGCCATGGACCCAAAATCTCTATGTTTTGTTCCCTGAGCCATTTAGTTATCACCTTTGCTTTATGGCAAGGTGCTCCATCATGCTGGAAAAGGCATTGTTGATCGCCAAACTGCTCTTGGAGGGTTGGGAGAAGTAGATCTTGGAGGACATTCTGGTACCATTCTTTATTCATGGCTGTGTTTTTAGGCAAGACTGTGAGAGAGCCGATTCCCTTGGCTGAGAAGCAACCCCACACATGAATGGTTTCAGGATGCTTAACAG
Organism: Oophaga sylvatica; assembly: GCA_033576555.1. Classification (NCBI taxonomy): domain Eukaryota; kingdom Metazoa; phylum Chordata; class Amphibia; order Anura; family Dendrobatidae; genus Oophaga; species Oophaga sylvatica. The sequence goes on along the minus strand of JARQOD010000006.1, from coordinate 386,448,944 downwards.
TTGGCATGAGACAAGACTGGTGGTAGCGCTCACCTTGTCTTCTCCGAATGAGGCGTTTTCCTGATGTCCCAAACAATCGAAAAGGGGATTCATCAGAGAAAATAACTTTATCCCAGTCCTCAGCAGTCCACTGCCTGTACCTTTTGCAGAATATCAGTCTGTCCATGATGTTTTTTCTGGAGAGAAGTGGCTTCTTTGCTGCCCTCCTTGAGACCAGGCCTTGCTCCAAGAGTCTCCGCCTCACAGTGCGTGCAGATGCACTCACACCTGCCTGCTGCCATTCCTGAGCAAGCTCTGCACTGCTGGTAGCCCGATCCCGCAGCTGAAACACTTTTAACAGACGGTCCTGGCGCTTGCTGGTCTTTCTTGGGCGCCCTGAAGCCTTTTTGGCAACAATGGAACCTCTCTCCTTGAAGTTCTTGATGATGCAATAGATTGTTGACTGAGGTGCAATCTTTCTAGATGCGATACTCTTCCCTGTTAGGCCATTTTTGTGCATTGCAATGATGACTGCACGTGTTTCTTTAGAGATAACCATGGTTAACAGAAGAGAAACAATGATGCCAAGCACCAGCCTCCTATTAAAGTGTACAGTGGTGTCATTTTTACTTAATCATGACAGATTGATCTCCAGCCATGTCCTCATCAACACCCACACCTGTGTTAAAGGAGCAATCACTGAAAAGAGGTTAGCTGGTCCTTTTAAGGCTGGGCTGCAATGATGTTGAAATGTGTTTTGGGGGATAAAGTTCATTTTCTAGCCAAATATTGACTTTGCAAGATGTTGCTGTTAAGCTGATCACTCTTTATAACATTCTGGAGTATATGCAAATTGCCATTAGAAAAAGTGAAGCAGTAGACTTTGTAAAAATTAATATTTGTGTCATTCTCATAACTTTTGGCCATGACTGTAGGTCCTAGTGTATTCAAACAATTTATGATTCGATTCGAGCAAATTGCCAAAAAATGCTGCCATCATTTTACATATTAGATCCTACAAAAAGTACTGTGCCCCAAAACACAATTAGAATGATCTCTAATGTATAAAATAGCAAAACTTTATTTCTCATTCATGTAAAGAAGTATATAATATATATATATATATATATAAAGAAACATTATACGTTGGGTAAATAGTAGAGATGAGAGACTTTGCCTCCGGGAGGGTCGAGTCGGGTTTCGGACCACCCGACTTTCACAAAAGTCGAGTAGAACAAATTCGGCCGACTATCGGCAAAAGTCGAAGGTCAGACTGAAACTCGAACCGACCCCAATGCAAGTCAATGGGGAAGAAAAGTCGGCAGGGAATGGAGGACAGTAAACACACCTAAAGTTTTCAATGCCAACAACATCAATTCTTATTACTTAAGCTTGTCAACCTTAATTTACTTTATAATAATAGTTATGCATTGAAAACTGGGGGTTATTTGGCTAAAGTTGTGGGGGGGCAGGGCTGGCTCCAGGTTTTCGTGGGCCCCGTGCCAAAGAGTCTCATTGGGCCCCTTTAACACATACGACAATTCATGATGCTCCAATATGGCAGAGAAATATAGGTATAGTACAATGACAAATATTTCACTTCTTACATTACATGAGTGATATCTATTTTAAATTCTACAATAGCTCAAAAACCGGACAGTATATTCCTCCATACAGTATTATGGGCACCACATAGTGCGCCATACAGAATAATGAGCCCCATATATTGCTCCATACACAATTTGTCCCATATAATGTTCCATACAGTATATGATGAGCTCCACATAATGCTCCAGTATATGATGGTCCCCATGGAGGATGCTCCAGTGTATGATGGGCCTATATAATGCTCCATATATAATGGGCCCCATATGGTGCTCCAGTATATTATGTGCCCTATGTGTTAGGGGTCGAGTTCCTGCTTCTGCACAAGGGGAATCTCGAGCAGTCTCCCATCCGTCTCCGGCCGCAGTGGACTCTGCTCAGCTTAGACATCGGTCCCAGCATCTCGCCCAGTCTAACATTGTGTAGAGGATTACTGATGCTCCTCCAGGCTCTGCTATTGTAGCCATTACTTTGTTAGCGGCGAGCAGATGTCTTTAGGACAAAGTCCTTGCTTTCCCCTTCTGAGCATGCCCAGAGTAAGATCTCTCTTTGGAGATCAGGCGTCACATGCTCAGGTACTGCAGCAGCTCCTATTGGTCCGCCAGGAAGGTCCTGAAACCACTTGTGTTCTGGAGCAGTTTCCTATTGGTCCTTATCTGGCAGGTCCTGTAGTTGCTACTATAAAAGGGTGGCATGGTCATGCCGCCATGCGCTAGTATCAATCACAATATGTGCTTTGCGCCAGGGTGATCTTGCACGCATGTGTTAGGGCTCGGCTGAAATAATCCCCTAGAATACCGGCACCTCCGGTGAGGAGATTGTATGCACGTATTTAGGGCTCGGCTGAAATAAGCCCCTAGAATACCGGCTTCTCCGGTGAGGAGATTGTCTGATTGCGTTGCTGATTGCGTTACTACGGACTGCTGTCCGCACAGCAGTTGTATGTGCATACCTGTGGAGTTAACAGGACACAGTCCATATTTCTGCGTCTCTACCTTAGCGACACTGTGTCATAACAGAGTTCGCTTATAGCGCCATATAGGCCCACAGTGTCCATAGTTGCGACTCTGTGAAGTAACAGAATTCGCCATACCGCCATCCTACTAGCAGCAGGCTCTGCCTGCACGGTGGACCCTGGGCTGCGAACGTACTTATTATTTATATTTATTTTGTGCGTTCCGCCAGCCCTAACACTATGGATGATGCTCCAGTGTATGATGGTCCTATATGATGCTCCAGTGTATAATGGGCCCTGTATATGATGCTCCAGTGTATGATGGGCCCCATGGATGATGCTCCAGTGTGTGATGAGCCTATATAATGCTCAATATATAATGGGCCCCATATGATGCTTCAGTGTATAATGAGCCCTGTATATGATGCTCCAGTGTATAATGGGCCCCGTATGTGATGCTCCAGTATATGATGGGCCCCATGGATGATGCTCCAGTGTATGATGCGCCTATATAATGCTCCATATATAATGGGCCCCATATGATGCTCCAGTGTATAATGGACCCCGTATATGATGCTCCAGTGTATCATGGGCCCCATGGATGATGCTCCAGTGTATGATAGGCCTATAAAATGCTCCATATATAATGGGACCCCCTTTTGATGCTCCAGTGTATAATGGGCCTCGTATATGATGCTCCAGTGTATGATGGGCCCCATGGATGATGCTTCAGTGTATGATGGGTCTATATGATGCTCCAGTGTTCAATGGGCCCCGTATATGATGCTCCAGTGTATAATGGGCCCCGAATATTATGCTCCAGTATATGATGGGCCCCATGGATGATGCTCCAGTGTATGATGGGCCTATATGATGCTCCAGTGTATAATGGGCCCCGTATATGATGCTCCAGTGTATGATGTGCCCCATATATAATGCTCAAGTGTATAATGGGCCCTTTCTATGATGCTCAAGTGTATGATGGGCCCATATAATTTTCCAGTGTATCATGATCCCCATATATTGCTCCAAACATTTTAAAAATGAAATACCTCTCCTGGTTGGGCACTGCTCTACTCTGGACTCCTCAGCGTCGCCATCTTCCAGCTCTATGCACTGTGACTGTTCAGGCAGAGGGCGCACAGACGTGATGTCATCACGCTCTCTGACCTGAATGTCACTGTCAGGAAACGCGGAAGACGTCACAGCGGTGGAGCAGGGAAAGGTAAGTATTGCAAGTGCTGGGGCCCTGAGCAAGCAGGACGGGCCCACTCATGGGCACCGGCACTGGCACAGGGCCCCTCATAGTACACCGGAGTCTCTGACGGCGAGTGGGCCCTGTAACAGGGGTTTGTAACTGAGAGTCACCCCCGGCCTGTGCACATGGACCATACTGTAATCAGGCTTACATTAGCATTCCTTGCTTGTATCTGGTGGGGACATGCTTGTTGCTTGTATCTGGTGGGGACATGCTTGTCTTTGTTCCACTCTGCAGGGGGCATCACCAATACACAAACCTGTACAGAGACTGCAGATAGGGTTTCTGGAATGTTCTTAGTCCTTGGAGCTATGTTTAAGGGGGTGGGTGTTAGGATCAGCCCCCTTTGGTGGGCAGAGATACTAAGAGTGGTAGGACAATAAGCCACATGTTCAGTTAGTTGATGCTGTGTGCTTTGAAAGACAGGGATCTACAGCTGTGGCTGGATCCTGGTATCATGTATGGAGATTCGAGATTATTTTGCCACATGGAATTGTGATGTCTCACCATCCTACTGGATTTGAGGACTGAATCAAAAGACTGTTGTTGGGTGTTGATGGGCCAGGGGCAAGGATCTTATGCTGAGGCGAGATCCTAGTGCCCGTGTGTGGATCCCGTGGAATGGTGTTATGTCCCTCATCTGTTGGATCCATTGAACTCATCCCAGGATTAATTTGTCTTTTCCCGGGCGTCGGATTACCGGGTGGCGCCCCCGGAACTGTTTCCCTCTTGGTGTGGACTCCTTGTGTACTCTTAAGCTATTGATATTTTATGTTATGTGCTCCCTGTCTCAATAAATCCAGTTGGATTGATTTTCGGCCTGGTGTCCCTTCCTGCTCTGTCGCACACACCGTCACAGGTCCCCCCACCTGCTCAAGGCCCCAGCACTTGCACGGGTGCACCAGGTGCTGACGCCAACCCAGTTAGGGAGGTGGAAAAACTGCAAATGGAGGAATTGGTGAAGTCGGAGGAAGAGGAGGACAAAGCGGGCCATTTTGCTGGCAACCTATGTGTCATCAGGGAAAGGTGGTACAAAATCCTTTGAAACCCAGGCATGGTTCATTTTAATGAAGATGAGATCACCAACATTTTTGGTCGACAGGATTGTCTGTCAGGATTGATCCAGCAGTACTGAAGACTCTTTCTGATAGCACACTACCAGCAAGTCAAGCAAGCTCCTGTAAGGCATATTGTGCCAATTCAGGCCAGGTGTCCAGTTTAAAGGCCCAGTAGTCAAAGGGGAATGAACTGTGAGGGAGAACATCGATAGGGGAGGAGAGGTAATTTTGAACCATAGTTGACAACTGCTGTCTCCTGTCTGTTGCAATCGATTCAGTATTAACAGTCGTGTGAGCGGTACTCGAGAAATCAGTCCACAACATGTTCATGAAACCCCTGTCTCCAATGCCACTTCGGCTGTGTGCACCACGAACACCTCTTCCATGTTGCCCAGTATGGCTCGTGGTAGAACCTGCACCGCTGCTGTGTGCTGGGATTGCCTCAAACAAACGGTTTACCAGAGTTGCTTGTTTGTTTGCCAATATTAGCTCTAGGTTCTCCTGTGGCATGATGTTCTGTAATTTACCTTTATAGCGTGGATCGAGGATGCTGGCCAACCAGTAGTCATCATCCTTCATAATTTTGGCAATGGGGGGGTCCCTTTCTAGGATCCGCAAGACATAATCACATACGAGTATGTGGGCCAATGTTCAAGGTGTCAATGATGCACTGCCAGTGGTGGGTGGAGGAGCACTTTCTGCCAAATCCACATCCCTCCAGTCACGCACAAATCCTGTACCTGACCTAGGCAAGCCAACATTTTCTCTTGCCCCCTGAGAAGCATCCTCCTCCCCAAAATAATCATCCCCTCATCCTCCTCCTCTTCCTCTTCTTCCTGTTAGAACCCTCTTGTTAGGTTTTTTTCAGTTTGCTGGTCACATGACCTTTTTTCCCTATTTAGTCTGGCTCCGCCCTTCTGGCTTTGCTGGACTTCATTGTATTATCTACTCTTAAGCTAGCCGGGTGCTTAGGTGCCTTACTCAGTCAGTTTTGCTTGATCTTAGGATCTCTAAGTAATTTGTTTTCTGTTTTATTTTCCCTGCTACAATTTCTGTTAGGAGGTGTCCACCTTTTCTCCCAGTCCTAGATCTTGTAGGGATTCCTCCCTCGCAACTATAGGTCTTCGTTCAGACTAGCTGAGGACTTTAGCGGGTCTGGTCGCAGGATCAGGTTCCCCGTTACATCGTAGGGATCCAGCTTAGTTCTATTGTAGGGACAGAATTCCTATCTTTCCTTAGTGCTTGTAGCAGATCATAACACTTCCTCCCCTCGTCCAGGACAGTTCCCTGAGCAGACAATGGCTGACTGTCATCAAGGCTTCGCTCCTCATCCTCCTCTTCCTCCTCCGCTGAAGACGCCTGATTCTTAATGTGAGTCAAAATTTGAATGAGCAGACGCATAAGTGGGATGCTCATGCTTATGATGGCGTTGACTCGTCTGCGCTTACCAGCCGTGTGCATTCCTCAAAACCCTGAAGTACTTTACAGAGGTCTTTCAGTTTTGACAACTGCACACCCGACAACACCATGTCTGACTTCAAACTGCCTGCCCGTGTATCCTCCCACAAATGCATTACAGCCTGCCTCTGTTCGCACAGCCTCTCAACCATGTGCATGGTGGAGTTCCACTTTGTTGCAACGTCTATGATTAGGCGATGCTTGGGGAGGTGGAGCGAATGCTGCAGTCTCTACATACGACTGGAGTCTACGGGTGAGCGACGGATGTGCGAGCACAGTCTTTGCACCTTATGGAGCAGGGCTGGTAACTCCGGATAATTATTTATGAAGCATTGCACCATCAGGTTCAAGGTGTGAGCCAGGCAAGGTATGTGTCTGAGTTTTGCCAGGGCTATGGCCACCACAAAATTACACCCGTTATCACAGACTACCATGCCTGGCTCAAGATGTAGACTGCCCAGCCATGACTCAGTTTCTCGCTGCAAGTAGTCGACCAGTACCTCCACGGTGTGTCTGTTGTTGCCCAAAGACATCATCTTTCAAACAGCGTGCTGACGCTTACCACTAGCTGTTCGATAGTGGGACACCTCGTGTGCAACACTGGCAGCTGCGGATGGAGTGCTCGTGCGACTGCACTCTGTCGACGAGCTTTCGCTTCTGGAGGAGGAGGAGGAGGGTTGAGCGCCTACAGCCAACTGTTGCCTATACCGTGGGCTAGACAGTACTGTCCCACCACCACTGTCCCCTTTGGACCCCACATCCACCACATTAACCCAGTATGCAGTGATGGACACGTAATGGCCCTGGCCATGCCTACTGGCCCATGCATCTGTTGTGAGGTGCACCTTTCCACTCACTGATTGTTTGAGTGCATGGACAATGCGGTCTTTCACATGCAGGTGGAGAGCAGGGATGGCTTTTCTAGAAAAGAAGTGCCGACTATGTAGGTTATAGCGTGGGACAGCGTAGGCCATGAGCTCTCGGAACGCTGCACTTTCAACCAAACGGAAGGACATCATTTCTAATGAGATCAGTTTGGCAATGTAGGCATTCAAAGCCAGTGTATGCGGATGAGAGGATGAATACTTTCTTGTCCTACTCAGAGTGTCTGCTAGGGTGAGCTGGACTTGAGAGCTGCATATGGGGGAACCAGCAGTGGACATGGCAGACTGAGAGGGGGTTGGTGATGGTGATGGTGGTGGTGGTGGTGATGATGGCCTAGATTCAGCCTTTCGTTGGAAAAACATTGTGATTCCCTGACTGCTTTGGCCTTGCGACTACACCTCAACATTTCTTGCTGGTGGTGTGCTAACCGTTGGGCTTACAGTGGGGGAAGTGATGTAGCGCTACTGGCTACCTTCAGTCGGAGCAAGTGCACAGGTGCTACCTGAGGTTTTGTAGTCCATCCAGCTTGAAAGTGCATGGTGTTTAAATGTCTAAGCATGCAACTGGTATTCAAATTACGGAGATTTTTCCCTCGGCTAAAGGTCCTTCCGCACTTCTTACAGATAACCTTTGCCTCATCTATAGGATTTTGGTCAAAAAAGTGCCACACTGCACGCTTCCTACTATGGGATAAATTTTCAGGGCTTGCACACTGTGCTAATTTGACCGTCTGGCCAAGCTGTCCTGCAACTCTTTTCGTTTTTTTAACACTTTTCTGGACTGCTATGGGCCTGCCAGATAACCGCAGCTGCGATGTTGATGCCTCCTGCGGATCCTTCTCCTCTTCTGAGCTATTGCCAGCGTAATTCTCTTCCCCCAATGGATGCCAATCCGGGTCAACAACTGGGTCATCCATCACCTCCTCTTCAATTTCATCTCCACCTTCCTCTGTGTCACCGTGTAAGGTGGTATAGTATGCGGGAAGGGGCACCTGAGTTTCATCAGGGTCAGAATCTGGCTCAGTAGACTGCGAGGGCAATACAGTGCTCTTGGTGAATGTACCAGCAGAATCATATAGCAGTGGCTGTGCATCAGTGCACTCCATGGCATATTCATCTTGGACTGGGGAATTCAGAATTTCACTTGATAACCCAGGCATGGTATGTGAAAAGAGCTCCAGGGAGTAATCTGAAGTGTGGCCTGCCGCATCCTTCACTTTTTGTGGGGTGAAGGACACAAGGAAAGGTCGTTCCTGACCAGGAGCCTGCACTGACGACTCAGTGCTTACAGTTTTTGAATCTTCAGAAGAGGAGGCGATAGAGCTGGAGGCTGTTTCGGCAATGTAAGCCAAAACCTGTTCCTGATGTTCTGGTTTTAAAAGCGGTTTACCTACTCCCAGAAAAGGGAGCCTTCCAGGCCTTCTGGAGCCAGACGATGACGCAGGCTCAAAACCTTCTGCCTTAGGTGCTATTGTGCTTTTGGCACTAACAGCAGATGCACCACCACCACCATCAGTACCAGCTGGCCTCTCCCGCCCACGTCCGTAGCCTCTTCCACCATACTTCCTCATGTTTGGGAAAATGTACCAAAAACACCAGCAGATATATGGTACTGTATCAGAAGCATACAGCTGTATACGGTGTAGGGTAAAATTTAAATCTCCGTATAAATTTCCGAAGTCACACACTGTTAAGGCTGGCGGAATGCACCAAATAAATATAAATAATAGGTGTGGTCGCAGCCCAGGGTCCACTGTGCAGGCAGAGCCTGCTGCCAGTAAGATGGCACAATATGGCGGTGTAAGCGAGCTCTGTTACTCCACAGAGTCGCAGATATGTGGCACTATATGGCGGTAAGAGCGAACTCTGTTACTCCACAGAGTCGCTGTGGTAGAGACTGTGTCCTGTTAACCTCACAGGAACACACAGATCACTGCAGAGCGGATAGCAGTCCGTGGTCATGCAACAATAACGCAAAACAACCAACTCCTCACTGGAGTAGCCGGTATTCTACAGGCTATTTCAGCCAAGCCCTGAACACATGCATACAAAAACTCCTCACCGGAGGTGCCGGTATTCTAGGGGCTTATTTTAGCCAAGCCCTAATCGCATGCGTAATTGACCACACTGGCGCAAAGCACATAACTAAATTGATACTAGCGCATGGCCGTGCGGTCATGCGCACCTTTTATAGTAGCAGCTACAGGACCTTCCAGAAAAGGACCAATGAGAAACTGTTTCAGAACACAAGCAGTTTCAGGACCTTCCTGGCGGACCAATAGGAGTTGCTGCAGTACCTGAGCATGTGACCCCTGATCTCCAATGAGAGATCTTACCCTGGGCATGCTCAGAAGGGGAAACGCAGGACTTAGTCCCAAAGACGTCTGCTCGCCGCTGACCAGTACTGGCTACAATAGCAGAACCTGAAGAGGCAGCAGTAATCCTCTGCACAGTATTAAACTGGGCGAGACACTGGGACCGACGTCTCTGCTGAGCAGAGTCCACTGCGGCCGGAGACGGATGGGAGACCGCAGGGGGATGGTTCGAGATTCCCCTTGTGCAGAAGCGGGAACTCGACCCCTAACACACACAGACGCTCACTCAGTATGGATTTGACCGTAATACAAAAAGCAGAAAAACGGTACTGTATCAGAAGCGTACGGCTTTATACGGTGAAGGGGAAAATTTAAATCTCCATATATATTTCCGTAGTCACACACAGATACTCACTCAGTATGGATTTGACCAGAATACAAAAAGCAGAAAAACAGTACTGTATCAGTAGCATACAGCTGTATACAGTGTAGGGGAAAATTTAAATCTCCACATATATTTTCGGAGTCACACACAGACGCTCTCTCAGTATGGATTTGACCGTAATACAGTACCGTTTCTCTGCCTTTTGTATCAGAAGCGTACAGCTGTATAAGGTGAAGGGGAAAATTTAAATCTCCGTATATATTTCTGGAGTCACACACAGACGCTCACTCAGTATGGATTTGACCGTAATACAAAAGGAAGAAAAACGGTACTGTATCAAAAGCGTACAGCTGTATACAGTGTAGGGGAAAATTTAAATCTCTGTATAGATTTCCGGAGTCACACACAGATGCTCACTCAGTATAGATTTGACCAGAATACAAAAAGCCGAAAAACGGTACTGTATCAGAAGCATACAGCTGTATACAGTGTAGGGGAAAATTTAAATCTCCTTATATATTTCCGGAGTCACACACAGACGCTCTCTCAGTATGGATTAGACCAGAATACAAAATGCAGAGAAACGGTACTGTATAACTGTATGAGAAGTGTACAGCTGTATACAGTGTAGGGGAAAATTTAAATCTCCGCATATATTTCCGGAGTCACACACAGACGCTCACTCAGTATGGATTTGACCGTAATGCAAAAGGAAGAAAAATGGTACTGTATAAGAAGCGTACACCTGTTTACAGTACAGGGGAAAATTTAAATCTCCGTATATATTTCCGGAGTCACACACAGACGCTCACTCAGTATGGATTAGACCAGAATACCAAAAGCAGAAAAACGGTACTGTATCAGAAGCGTACAGCTGTATACAGTGTAGGGGAAAATTTCAATCTCTGTATATATTTCCGTAGTCACACACAGATGCTCACTCAGTATGGATTTGACCAGAATACAAAAGCAGAAAAACGGTACTGTATCAGAAGTATACAGCTGTATACAGTGTAGGGGAAAATTTAAGTCTCCATATATATTTCTGGAGTCACACACAGACGCTCACTCAGTATGGATTTGACCGTAATACAAAAGGAAGAAAAACTGAACTGTATCAGAAGCGTACAGCTGTTTACAGTGTAGGGGAAAATGTATATCTCTGTATATATTTCCGGAGTCACACACAGACGCTCACTCAGTATGGATTTGACCAGAATACAAAAAGCAGAAAAACGGTACTGTATCAGAAGCGTACAGCTGTATACAGTGTAGGGGAAAATGTAAATCTTCGTAGATATTTCCTGAGTCACACACAGATAGTCAGCATGTATTTGTCCGTGATACCAGCCCGTACACAGTAATGTGTGAGGAGCTTACAGCTCTATACGGTGTGGGAAAAAATGAACGCTCGGTAACTGTGCTGAAAAAAAGAATAAAAGTATTAGTGCTGTGTAAAAAGCAGTCTGAACAGAAGTGTACACACAGCAATACAGCTGTCAGGCAGCCTAAGAACCAGCGCTGCTGCACACAAGAAAACCCTCCCCTGTCACTGCACACTAACTGTACAGCACAACTGCCATCAGCACAAGCACATAAGAACTTCTCTTTCCAGCCCTAACTCTCTCCCTACTAATAAACAGCAAGCAACCTCTCCCTACTGTTAAGATCGGCAGAAGTAAAATTGAGGTCGGTGGTCAGGGCTTTTATAGACACTATGATGCCCCCCAAAGCAAGCCAATCCCTGCAATGCCCTTCTCTAAGATGGTGGTGGACGCTGCCCATGTCATCTCGTTGCCCACAGTGTACGTCCTTGCTCATTGGCTGAATTAAGGCACCTGCAAACATTATGGGAAAACCGACTTTGGTGCTCGTTTTGCCGAACGCATGGCTGACTTCACGCTATGGTCGGGTTTCACTCGGCGAAACTCGACTTTGGAGAAAGTCGGCGACTAATGAATCTGACCGACCTGTTTCGCTCAACTCTACATTTTACAACCACCTCTTTTAGACCTGCTTGGCGTGTCTCTCGTCATTAATGCATGATGTTGCACAGAGCTGGTACATCTACCAGCAGCAGTGTCTGAGGGTGTTGTTGCCATCAAATGATCGACAACGGCCCTCTTGAAGGATTCAATTGTGAAAACCCTTGGTGACTGCAACAGTAGCGAAGGAAATTTGTCATTGTACAGTGGGTCTAGAAAGGTGCCTAACCAATATAGGTTGCTATTGAAAATGTGGATTATGCGAGGGTCTTGGCACAGACAGTCAGATGAGAAGTGTGCCATGTGTGCCAAGCTGCAAAGAGGCAAATCTTCTGTGACCCCAGAAGGAGGAACAATACCCATCCTCTCCTCATACTGACTCTCCTCCACTTCCTCCTCAGCCCACCCATGCTGGACAGACATGAAGCTGGGGTTGGGAGTCCCCTCTGCAGCATGAGGTGTCCCCTCGGTACCACTGAAAAAGAAGTCCTCTCCCTCCTCGTCTTTGTCATCATCTTCATTCCCCAATCTTGCCTGACGATATTGGCTGGGCTGAGTAGGATCACCCATTGTGAAATCTTGCTCCATACCCAGCTGCTGGGCACTCAAAGATTCCGTTTTTAGATTATGCAGCGATTTTTTCAGCAGACATAGCATAGGGATGGTTACACTGATATTAGCCTGATCACCGCTCACAAGCTTGGTGTATTACTCAAAGTTATCAAGCACCTCACAAATATCAGCGATCCACACTCACTTGACAGTTGTTATAAGTCTTGGCTGAGTCTCAGTGTGACGGGCATGTTTAAGCTAGTATTCAGCAAGTGCCCTCTGCTGCTCACTTATCCTTGCCAACAGATGATATGTTGAGTTCCACCGTGTTGGCAGGTCGCAAATGAGTCGGTAGTTTGGCAAATTAAATTGCTTTTGAAGAGCTGTAAGACAGTTAACAGCGGTTGAGGAATGGTGGAAATGGGCACAAATACAGCGCACCTTCTCAAGTAGGTATGGCAATTCAGGGTATGTTTTTACAAATTTGTGCACCACTAGGTTCAGCACGTGAGCCATGCATGGAGCGTGTACCAGCTTCCCGAGCTTTAAAGCCGCCACCAGGTTACGCCCATTATCGAAGACAACCAGACCGGGTTGGAGTTGCAGTGGGGAGAGCCACTGATCGGTCTGTTGTTTTATTCATTGCCACAGCTCTGCTGCAGTGTGTGGAGTTTCACCTAAGCAGATCAGCTTCAGCAGAGCGTGTTGCCGCTTTGCCGATGCGCTGCTGCACAGCTCTGAACTTTTGAGTGATGTGGAGGGTAATTCAGCAAAGAATCATGAGGTGGAGGAGGAGGAGGAAGAGGGGAGACAGGACGTATATGATGAACAGGAAACCCTGATTGAGGTTGGGCCCGCTATTCGTGGCGTGGGTAGGATATGTGATGGTCCAGTTTGAGACTTTGTCCCACCCTCCACCAGGTTGAGCCAGTGTGCCGTGACAGAGATGTATCGTCCCTTGCCACAAGTACTTGTCCACATGTCTGTTGTAAGGTGGACCTTCCCGGTTACGGCATTGGTGAAAGCATGCTTTAGATTGTATAAGACGTGCTGGTGTAACGCAGGGATGGCACACCGGGAAAAATATTGTTGGCTGGGAGCCGAGTATCGTGGGGCAGCCACAGCCAGCAGATCACGGAAAGAGAAAGACTGTGTCCCCACAAGCCTAAATGGCAACATCTCCACTGCTAGCAACTTGGCAATGTGCGCGTTCAGTATTTGTGCTGGTGGGTGCGTGGCTTGGTATTTATGCCTCCTTTCATACATCTGGGGCACGGACAACTGTACGCTTGGCTGGGACAAACAAGTGGATGAGCTTGTTGTGTCCTGTGTCTGTGCAACCGCAGCTTGTGATGAAGAAATATGATGATCACCTGCTTCCTGCCCAGCAGATTGGGAAGGACGGATCACAGGCGATATAGCAGTGGTTTGATCCGCAGACACCGATTTGGTACCCTGTTGTTCCGCCCACCGACTAGGGAGCTTGGCTGCCGTGTGTTTCCGCATAGTGGTGGTGCTTTGGTTGCCTTTGCCCTGGCCTCTGCTCAGCTTCGTATGGCAGATGCTACAGATGACAACATTTGGTTCAGAAGGACTATCTGAAAAAAAATTCTAGACAGTGGCTGAATGCACCCTTGCCTTGACTTGGGGCACAGAGGGCTTGCTCTTGGCAACAGTTGACACACTTCTCACTCTGCTCAAACCAGAAGCCATTGGTGCCTTTGTTGGTGCTACGTATCCACCTTCATCCTCTGTGCTGCTGTGCTGGCTATGCGTGCCAACGGTTCAGGTTGGATCGGTGGTCTCATCATTGACCACCTCGTCGTCCATGTCATCCTCCTTCCGTGTTGATATTGTCGACTGGCCAGATGGCAACTGTGTGTCATCACCATCAGCCTCCACCTTTTCACCCAGTATATCATGTGGATGAAAGTGGCTTTCTTCTAGCCGTGAGGTTTCAAATATTTGGCCATCATCAACAGACGATACCTCCTCACGTTCCTCTTCAATGTCACGTGGTGAGAGGTCAGAGGCAGTGAAATTAAATGGACCAAACAGATCCTCGGAGTGGCCAAGGTTGGGGTCAAATGTTTCCTGTGACTCCTGATGGGGTGATGAACTAGGAACAGGTTGAGAAGAGGATGACCCAGCGTTCTCTGTATGGACAGGAGACTGTTTTGTCATGGACGATTGGGTGCTGCTAGAAAATTTTGTTGAGGCCTTATGAGCCATCCAAGACAGTATTTGCTCTTGTTCTTCTGGCTTCCAGGCCCGTTTACGTTCCAGACCGGGAAATTTCACCAGGAACCTAGATGTATCAACCTTTTTCGGTCTCCCTGACTCTGCGTCTTGTTAGGAACCAATGACAACCCCACGTTCACGTCCATGTCCCTTTCCCTTCACAACAGCCTTTTTAGGAATTTTGGATTTTTCTGCCATAGTTGCAGATGTTCAGATGCAGATATTGGGGAACAAGGAGCAGTTAGTGCTTTGGTGAAGGTAACACTACAGCCTAGTACTGCTTTGTGTTTTACAAACAGCACCGCAACGGCACAAAATTGCCCTGAGGTTTAAGGTGAGATTACGCACCCCAGTCACCACACAAGACAGTGGTGCTGCCACAAAAAAATTGCCCTGAGGTTTAAGGCGAGATTACGCACCCCAGTCACCACACAAGACAGTGGTGCTGCCACAAAAAAATTGCCCTGAGGTTTAAGGCGAGATTACGCACCCCAGTCACCACACAAGACAGCGGTGCTGCCACAAAAAAATTACCCTGAGGTTTAACCCCTTAACCCCCAAGGGTGGTTTGCACGTTAATGACCGGGCCAATTTTTACAATTCTGACCACTGTCTCTTTATGAGGTTATAACTCTGGAACGCTTCAACGGATCTTTGCGATTCTGAGAATGTTTTCTCGTGACATTTTGTACTTCAAGTTAGTAGTAAAATTTCTTCGATAAAACTTGTATTTATTTTTGAAAAAAAACGCAAATATGGCGAAAATTTTGAAAATTTTGCAGTTTTCAAAATTTCAATTTTATTCCCTTAAAACAGAGAAATATGTCACAAAATAGTTAATAAATAACATTTTCCACATGTCTACTTTACATCAGCGCAATTTTGGAACCAAAATTTTTTTTTGTTAGGAAGTCATAAGGGTTAAAATTTGAACAGCGATTTCTCATTTTTACAACAAAATTTACAAAGCCATTTTTTTTACGGACCACCTTACATTTGAAGTCACTTTGAGGGGTCTATATGGAAAACAATACCCAAAAGAGACACCATTCTTAAAACTTCACCCCTCAAGCTACACAAAACCACATTCAAGAAGTTTATTAACCCTTCAGGTGCTTAACAGGAGCTGAAGCAACGTGGAAGGAAAAAATTAACATTTAACTTTTTAGTCATAAAAATTATCTTTTACAAACATTTTGTTTATTTTCACAAGGGTAAAAGGAGAAAATGGACAGATAAAATTGTTGTACAATTTCTCCTGAGTACGCTAATATCCCATATGTGGGGGAAAACCACTGTTTAGGCACACAGCTGAACTCGTAAGGGAAGGAGCGCCATTTGACTTTTTCAAACCAAAATTGGCTGGAATTGAGATTGGACACCATGTGGCATTGGGAGAGCCCCTGATACACCTAAACAGTGGAAACCCCCCACAAGTGATGCCATTTTGGAAACTAGACCCCCTATGGAACTTATCTAGATCTGTTGTGAGCACTTTGAACCCCCAAGTGTTTCACTAAAGTTTATAATGCCTGGGTGTGAAAAAAAAAAACAATTTTCCACAAAAATGATTTTTTAGTCCCCAATTTTTTATTTTTCCCAAGAAAATTGGACCCCAAAAGTTGTTGTTCAATTTTTACTGAGTATACTGATACCCCATATGTGGGGGGGAGCTGTTTGGGCGCACGGCAGGGCTTGGAAAGGAAATAATAACGTTTTGGAATGCAGACTTTGATGGGTGTCATGTTCAGTTTGCAGTGCCCCAGATGTGCCTAAACAGTGGAAACCCCCCACAAGTGACCTCATTTCGGAAACTAGACCCCTTAAGGAACTTATCTAGATCTGTGGTGAGCACTTTAAACCCCCAAGTGCTTCACACAAGTTTATAATGCCCGGACATGAAAATAAAAAATCCTATTTTTTTCCCACAAAAATTATCTTTTAGTCACCATTTTTTTATTTTCCCAAGGGTAACAAATGAAATAGGACCACAAAAGTTGTTGTCCAATTTGTCCTGAGTATGCTCATACCCCATATGTGGGGGGAACCACTGTTTTGGCGCACGGCAGAGCTCAGAATGAATGGAGCGCCATTTGACTTGTTCCAACCAAAATTGGCTGGAATTGAGATTGGACGCCATGTTGCATTTGGAAAGCCCTTGATGTGCCTAAACAGTGGAAACCCCTCACAAGTGACCCCATTTTGGAAAATAGACCCCCCCTAAGGAACTTATCTAGATCTGTGGTGAGCACTTTGAACCCCCAAGTGCTTCAAACAAGTTTATAACGTAGAGCCGTGATGATTTTTTCCACAAAAATGATCTTTTCACCACAACTTTTATTTTCCCAAGGGTAACAAGGCCCCAAAAGTTATTGTGCAATTTGTCCTGAGTACGCTGATACCCCATATGTGGGGGTAAACCACTGTTTGGGTGCATGGCAGAGCTCGGAAGGGAAGGAGCGCCGTTTGACTGTTTCAAAGCAGAGTTGGCTGGACGCCATGTCGTGTTTGGAGATCCCCTGATGTGCCTAAACAGTGGAAACCCCCCACAAATGACACCATTTTGGAAACTAAACCCCTCAAGGAACTTATCTAGATGTGTGGTGAGATCTTTGAACCCCAGGTGTTTCACTTAAAGTTTATAAAGCCCGAGTATGAAAGTAAAAAAATCATATTTTTTCCACAAACATGATCTTTTAGTCCCCAACTTTTTATTTTCCCCAAGGGTAGCAGGAGAAATTGGACCCCAAAAGTTGTTGTCCGATTTGTCCCGAGTACGGTGATACCCTATATGTGGGAGAAAACTACTGTATGGGCACACTTCGGGGCTTGGAAGGGAAGTAGTGACTTTTTGAATTGCAGACTTTGATGGAATGGTCTGCGGGCGTCATGTTGCATTTGGAGAGCCCCTGATGTGCCTAAACAGTGGAAACCCCCACAAGTGACCCCATTTTGGAAAATAGACCCCCCAAGGAACTTATCTAGATGGGTGGGGAGAACTTTGAACCCCAAGTGCTTCACAGAAGTTTATAACGTAGTTCCATAAAAATAAAAAATCATAATTTTTCCACAAAAATTATATTTTTTCCCCCAATTTTTTATTTTCCCAAGGGCAACAGGAGAAATTGGACCCCAAAAGTTGTTGTCCAATTTGTCCTGAGTACGCTGATACCCTATATGCGGGAGAAAACTACTGTATGGGCACACGTCGGGGCTCCGAAGTGAAGTAGTGAGGTTTTGGATTGAAGACTTTGATGGAATGTTCTGCAGGCGTCATGTTGCATTTGGAGAGCCCCTGATGTGCCTAAACAGTGAAAACCCCTCTCAAGTGACCCCATTTTGGAAAATGGACCCCCTAAGGAACTTATCTAGATGTGTGGTGAGTGCTATGAACCCCCAAGTGCTTCACAGAAGTTTAAAACGTACAGCCGTTAAAACAAAAACATCATTTTTTTTTTTACAGAAATGATTTTTTCACCCCCAATATTTTATTTTCACAAGGGTAACAGATGAAATTCAACCCCAAAAGTTGTTGTCCAATTTGTCCTGAGTACGCTGATACTCCATATGTGGGAGAAAACTACTGCATGGGCACTCGTCGGGGCTTGGATGAGAAGTAGCAATGTTTTGGATTGCAGACTTTGATGGAATGGTTTGCGGGTGTCATGTTGCGTTTGGAGAGCCCCTGATGTGCCTAAACATTGGAAACCCACCACAAATGACCCCATTTTGGAAACTAGACCACCCAAGGAACTTATCTAGATGTGTGGGGAGAACTTTGAACCCCAAGTGCTTCACAGAAGTTTATAACGTAGAGCCATAAAATTAAAAAATCATAATTTTTTTCCACAAAAATGATATTTTTGCCCCCAATTTTTTACTTTCCCAAGGGTAACAGAAGAAATTAGACCCCAAGAGTTATTTTGCAATTTGTCCTGAGTACCTGATACCACATATGTTGGGGTAAACTACTGTTTGGGCTCATGGCAGAGCTTAGAAGGGAAGGAGCACTGCTTGACTTTTTTCAACGCAGAATTGGCTGGAATTGAGATCAGACACCATGTCACATTTGGAGACCCCCTGATATGCTTAAACAGTGGAAACCCCCAATTCTAACTCCAACCCTAACCCCAACACACCCCTAAACCTAATCCCAACCCTAATCATAACCCTAACCACAAACCTAACCGTAACATACCCCTAAACCTAATCCTAACCCTAATTCTAACTTTAGCCCCAACCCTAACCCTAACTTTAGCCCCAACCCTAACCCTAATGGAAAAATGAAAGTAAATACATTTTTTTAATTTTATTATTTTTCCCTAACTAAGGGGGTGATAAAGGGGGGTTTGAATTACTATTTATATCGGGTTTTTATGATTGGCAGCTGTCACACGCTAAAAGACGATTTTATTGCAAAAAATAGTTTTTGCATCACCACATTTTGAGAGCTATAATTTTTGCATATTTTAGCCCAAAAAGTCATGTGAGGTCTAATTTTTTGCAGGACGAGTTGTCGTTTTTATTGGTACCATTTTTGAGCACGTTACATTTTTTGATCGCTTTTTATTACAATTTTTGGGAGATTAGAATGAACAAAAATCAGCAATTCATGAATTTCTTTTGGGGGGGTGTTTATACCGTTCCGCGGGTGGTAAAATTGATAAAGCAGTTTTATTCTTCGGGTTAGTACGCTTACGGCGATACCACATTTGTATCTTTTTTTATGTTTTGGTGCTTTTATACAATAAAAACAATTTAATATAAAAAATAGTTATTTTTGCATCGCTTTATTCTGCGAGCTATAACTTTTTTATTTTATCGCTGATGATGCTGTATGGTGGCTTGTTTTTTGCGGGACAAGATGATGTTTTCAGCGGTACCATGATTATTTATTTCCGTCTTTTTGATCGCGTGTCATTCCACTTTTTGTTTGGCGGTATGATGTTAAAGCATTGTTTTTTGCTTTGTTTTTAATTTTTTTTAATCGGTTCACTACAGGGGTTAACTAGTGGGACAGTTTTATAGGGCGGGTCGTTACGGACACGGCGATACCAAATATGTGTACTTTTATTGTTTGTTTGTTTTTATTTACATGAAAAAATTAATTTATTGGGAATATTTTTTTTTCTTTATTTGGGAATTTTTTTTTACATGTGTGATTTTTATTTTTTTAACTTTTTTTCTTTGTCCCAGGGTGGGACATCACAGTATAGGGTCCGATTGCTGGTGTAACAGTGTGCACAGCACATCGTGCTGTTCTGAGGGTCTCAGGGGAGCACGGAGGGAGCCCCCTCCCTGCACAATGCTCCCCTTTGCCCCCGGGACACCGCGATCATGTTTGATCGTGGTGTGCCAGGGGTTAATGTGCCGGGAGCGGTCCGTGACCGCTCCTAGCACATAGTGCCGGGTGTCAGCTGTGATAATCAGCTTACACCCGGCTGCGATCGGCTGCGCTTCCCCCGGGAGCGCGTCTGATCGCATGCGACGTACTATCCCGTCCGTGGTCATATTGGCCCAGGTACCATGGACGGGATAGTACGGCGCATGGCAGAAAGGGGTTAAGGCGAGATTAAGCACCCCAGTCACCCAATTGCCCTGAGGTTTAAGGCGAGATTAAGCACCCCAGTCACCACACAAGACAGTGGTGCTGGCTGCGTGTCAGTTGTGCAGTACCGTGCGTCCTGTTCGCTGTGAACACAGCACTGCAACAGCACAAAAAAATTGCCCTGCAGGGATAAATGTGACCTCAAAAATAGCTGGGAAAACTGTCACTACTCAGTCCCTGACCTTATACTTTCAGCTCTGAAAAGAGCTTTTGGTTTTTACAGAGAATTTCTGGACGATTTGCACAAACACAACTCTCCCTAGCAGCTGCTCACACTCTCCCTACACTAGCTGTGTTCTGCATGCAATGTGCAGAAAATGGCGGTGGCATGGATAATATAGAGCCTATGAGTCATAGGCTAAGAATCATGTATGATGCTGGGCGGCCAGCCAATCATAGTAATGCCACAACCAAGAAGGCTGCAGCATTACTGTGATTGGCAAATGCTGAGTGGGAGATCCGAATATTGCGAGGCGAGTAGTGAAGTACTCGCTATGTTTCGAGTACCGCGAGTACTTCATTACTCGCCGAGTACCGAATACTCGCGATTATACTCGCTCATCCCTATTCATGTCCCAGCATTATTTCTTTTTATATCTGCTGTATCTAACATATTGCCAAGTCTTTTACTTTTTTTTTATTTAAGTTTGACAGTTACTTTTGGATTCTCTTAGAAGTTTGTATTTTCAACAAGCTCCCCGCCATGCACAAACTACAGCTATTGAGCTATTCTAAAACTGCTTTCACTGCATAAAGAATATATTAAATCAGCTTGTGCTAAACATTCATAATCGGTTATATTCACCCTACTGTTTGCAAATAAAGTGAAAATGAAAACTGTAGCAATTTATGGCCCATCTCATGTGAATAAAAAAAATTTCTTTAGATGAATCACAATATGTGCCATTCGTCACATTGGTATGGAATAATTTCTATATTCTGTTCACATTATTTCTGTAATGACTTCACTGTAGTCGTTCAACTGCAGTACTGGAGGTGAATTTATTAATGCTGACTGCAAAATGTAAACTTTAATAGTTTGTTCCTACAGAATTTAATTTTGTAATTTTAAAACAGCTCCAATAAAATAAATTTCTTATTTAATATTACAGCTACAAACATGTACTAAGAATCATAACTACACTAACCAAATAATATGCTCTCAAACGCACGTTTTAGCATAACATAGGAGAAAAACCTTGTTTTCACGGAAGATAATAAAATGTTTATTTTATTCTTATCTAGGCATAGGCAATAGATAGCATCCATCCAAGTGATCATTTACACACCAAAAACACAATAATAGACCTTAACCTTATTTAAGGATACTGTTAGTTGGGCACTGTAGAGCGGTATTCTTTTGAGTAAGTATGGCAGTGTTGTTTGGACATTGAATGTAAGCACTTCCTATTTTGTTGCCAGTTCTCTTTTATGACTTAATTAAATATTTATATCAGCTAAAGAATAGTAAAAATTGAATCAATACAGTGTAAATTAAATTAAAATTTAATGTACACATACACTATATTCAGAATATCTAATAGCCGTACAACATTAAAGGAAGAAAGAGGGAGAGCAGGGAGGTGCTCCCAAACAGGGATGGATTTTTTTTGCAAATTGTTCATTTATTATATAAAATAAATAAATAAGACATTATTAGAGAAACTTAGAACACAAGCCTAATATTTGATAATATTTCATTAAGCCATTCCTTAAAAGGAACCTGTCACCTTGAAAATGAAGTCCACTCTTCAGGTACCATATTACAAGACAGGGGGAGTTGAGCAGATTGATATATATTTGGTGAAAAAAGACTCAGTTTAACCTTTGATTTAATCCTTTAGCTATCTGTTTTTTCTGGGATTTTCAGTCCAGTGGGTGGTCCTATTCGTGACTGACAGTTTTCTGTGTGCGCACACTTATACATAGAAAGCTGTCAGTTACTGATAGGACCACACACTGAATTGAAAATCCCAGAAAGAGCAGAGGATTAAATGATGAAAATTCAGGTTATACTGAATATTTTGTCTCAAAGCTATATATCAATTTACTCAGATAATCCTGCTCAATAACATGGTAAATATAGGAACGACCAGCTCACCCTTTCTATATGAATGAGATCTGCAGCATGGGGGAAACCACTCCTGCTAGACTCAGTGCTATATAGATCCAATAGTAGAGACTCCTCCGATTGAAAAAAGTAGAAAGTAGAACTGTCACGCTGTGACGGTCTACGGTAAAGAAGGCGGGCCTCAAACTGTCCCTGTAATTGGAACTATAACTATCCCTGTGCTGGGGGTACTTGTGAAGGTAGAGAGGCCCAAGTCTCTGACATTATCATGGTCCTGTTAAACCTTTATCTGTCCCCTACCCTACCTGGACAGAAATGTAAGGTAAACAAGACACAAAGAAAAAACAGGGATAACAGAAAGCAACAAACATATAAACACTCACCAAAGATAGATAGGTACATAGGGAAGGATAGGAATGTACCAACCAAATAAGAATAGGACAATGAGGAAAGCATACACCCAAAAATAGCACGCAACACACTCCAGTGGCAACAAATATCTCCAATACAGCACAGCATCTCCAAGGAGCTAGGAAGCAAAGCTTTCACTGGCAAGGCAGAGAAGGTCTGGTCAGATTTTATAGGGAGAGGAAATGACCAGATTAGAAGCAGCTGAAATGGAGCTGCAAGTTTCTCATCAACACAGAAAGGGTAGTTAACCTTTTCAGCACCAAAGGAAACCAATTCCATTTAATATGGGACTCAAACAGATAGGCTAACTGGAAGATCACAATAAGCAGCAATCTTCTAACCCCAGATTTCGTGACAAGAACTTTATTCCAGTGCGATTTAAAAAATGAATGACATCTTCAATCTCATTCAACAATGTAATATACATTTCCTACATGTTTCTGACAGTAAATCAATCCTTAATCATGGATAACAGTCCTTTATCAAGGACACATACCAAAACCAGCTATAATGTAAGTTTGCATTCTCTTATAATGTAAGTTTGCATTCTATTGAATTGCGACATTTGTAACAATTTCCGCTTACTTGAGATTTTCACCCCTTAGTCACACAGCATCTCCTATCATGTATTACATATGGTATTGCTGCATGTACTTGGACTGATTTTATAGTTCCTGAGTATCACAACACCTCGGTTTTATGTTTTGATTGCATACAGTATTTTTGTATTAATTTGTTCTCTCGATAATTATATTTTTATTAGGCTTAATATAGTCTAGTGTTGGGCTTTATTCTATGCCCCACTTTCCCCAGTGTTGTTTGAGTTGATCTTAGAGTTCTCTGCCCAGGTCACTTCATTTGTGTATAGTTTTAAGATATTTGTTGTTTGTCAATATTTTACATATAAGTCACTTTTTCTGCTCCCCTGTCTCCTGAGCTAACCATCTATTCTGAAAAAAAATAACTAAAATTAATCTTGGTCACTACTGGCAGTGAGTTTTCAGGTTATATGTCTCATTATGCTATTTGGGGGAAGGGGTGAGCACAAACTTTTCATTGTAAAATAAGAACTGCTGATTTTATATGTTTTCAACTACAACATTAGAGATGGACATTTTCTTTAATGCCAACAATGCATAATTGGCAGGTAAACACGTTGGAAATTTATGATAGCACAGCGAGTGCCCGTGAAATGTCAGTGCTTAGGTGAAACCAGGTAGAAGACAATTTACACTCTGATTAATGCATTCGGTCTGACTCGTAAATGTTGTTTTCAGGGAATATTAAAGTGATTCATATAAATGCTGCTACGAAATAAACTTTATTGAACTTATATTTCAAGACAGAAACTTTAGCCAGAATGATGCTAAGAGAAAGGCGTTGATCACAAACAAATGGCATGCAGTTTTATTGCTTGTCAGTGGTATTGATTCAAAGCAAAGAGGAGATGTCAATACAACCTTAAAGTCAGCATGTGAGCTTTTAAATTGTGAGCAATCCATGGAGGATGATCAAAACCATTAACTATGAATATAAGCAGCCTAAATGCAGGGATTTGTAGTGGTGCATTGTAATGAAGCTGGCGAAAAGGATATTACAGACAGTGTCAGGCTCACAAGGTATTGTGGATTCTCTAAACCTCTACTCCGAGTGAGCACATGGATTTGGGGCGTTAATGCAGCAGCAGGAAGGCACATGGACACCAAGGACTTGGCACACACAAGAATCCCAGGAGGAGAAGGCCAGTGCTAAGGGAACTCAAAAGGGAGATGATATCATTGATCTACTCTGGGCAATCTGCAAAACCTGAAGTGGAGCACAACAGAGGGTCCTAGACCAAGAAGAATGGAGAAGAGCACACAATACCCAGAAGATGTATGTAACAGACAGTGGACCAATTGCTGCTACTTTTATTGAGTCCATATTAAATTACTAACATTAGCACTAAATAGATTTAAGTTGTTATTGCAGTTTAGTTCTATGAACGTTTGTCAAATTTCATTGTTCAAAACACCGATCGCGAGTGTTGGATTTTTTCAGCCAGTGATCTGAACTAGCTGCATTGAAGTGATGCTTGGTGCAGATCAGCTGATGTGATTTAAATTTGACCGAGGATCATTCTTTCAATATCCCGTTTTCATCTAATGTGTATTTCCAGCTTTTGTTTCCACATTTTAACTTTGAATTGAGATTAAATTTTGCCTCTTTATACAAAATCTCTGAATCAGATATGAGAATCTGGCCTCATTCAGACGTTTTTGTGCATGAGAAAGCCCATAAACCATTTTTCATCAGTGTATTGGATTTGATTTCCATCCATTTTTGGTCCATTTGTTCGCGTTCACCATTAGTGTGGCATCGTAAGCAAAAAAAAGAATGGGTGAGTTTGATTCAAAAATAGGAACTAAAACAGACATGTCTCTGCTTTTTAATTTTTTTTCTGGGAACATTGAATCCGCAAAAGTGACATATAAAATTGACCATAGACTATAAATGGTACCTGTTCTCTTTGAAAAACTGTGTTAGAACACATACAAGCAAACATATGTCTGAATGGGGGCTTATATAAGGTCAGGGCTGTCACCAGGAATTTCAGGGCTACATATTGGCAAAATTTTCGGGCCCCCTTGAGCTTCTGTCCAGTCTCCACCCCATCTCCACCTCCTCCCCGTCTCCGTCTCCACCCCTCAAAGCTTCCACAGTCCCATTGCCCATTCTTGGAAAAGCTCCACTTTGGAATCACATCTTCACCAATCACACATAAACAGTTCCCATTGAACACCAGATCACATACATAGCCAGCAGCTTTTGTTTTGCCAAAAGATTTTTTAAACTGCTATTACGTTAGAGTCCTCTGGCTGGGCCTTACTCTCCTTTAACCTATTAAACATCTCTTAAAATATCAAATACACTTTTTAAGATTATTTTATTTATATTTCTTTAAGGTAATGTGTCACATGCATTTTTTAAAATGACCAATAATATCACATACAAGGGACAATTGCTGTCACAACATGGTCAGACCACATATTACCACCCATAGTGACTGAATAATGTCACATACAAGGGACAAATACCACCACACCATGACAAAATAACATATCACCATCACATAGTGACTGAATGATGCCAAATACAAGTAACAAATACCGACACACCATGACTGGACCACATATTACCACCACACAGTGACCGAATACTACAATACTGATCTTTAATAAAAAAAACACAATATTAATATGACCAAGAGTGACATTATACACATAAGCTCTGTACATAGTATACAGTGTATAGTAAAAGTGTACAGGTAATAAAGTGATCACCATGGACATTAAAAACAGATCTGTATTTAGTGTCAGTATATACAGGATTTATGTATATAATATACAGTGTATAGTATGAGTCAACAGTAGTGTTGAGCATTCCGATACCGCAAGTATCGGGTATCGGCCGATATTCGCGTTATCGGAATTCCGATACTTAATTCCGATACTTTTTCAATATCGTATACCGGAATCGGAAGTTCCCATAATTCTTTGAGAGGCAATGTGATTTTAGTCAGCCAATGAGGAATCCTACGAAGTGTGGGCACATCCTGTAATGATGCGGTCATCTTAACTAATGGCATGGCTGTGATTGGCTGCTGAAATGATGTCAGAATGCACTATAAAAGGCGCCGCAGCCATTTTAGCGTCACTGTGCTGTGAACTCAGTTAGGGACAGAACGCTGCTGTGCTGACTCTGAGGGACAGTTAGATATTGCGATTTTGTGTACTACTGTGCTTGAGGCAGGCTAGTTTACCAACCGCTGTGTAAAGCTTCATTTTGCCAGTGTTGTTTTAACAGCTCTGTGCAAGGTGTGTGTGTGACAGTGCAGGTGACGCTGCAGTTTGCTCTGCATCCACCGCTGTTTGTAGGCATCTGCACGTGTCACTTTTTTTTTTTTTTTTTTATTTTATTTAGTGGAATTGGTGCAGCTCCATTATATTAGAAAAAAATCAAATCTATTAGTGTGACGTGCTTCCATCCGTATACAATACATTGGTTGCAAACACTATAGAAGTACAGAAAGGAGCTTTTCACAGATTGTGGACAGTTTGTGTTTCAGTGTTCACTTCAGTCTGTGTTTTTTACTTTTTTGAGTGCAGATCACGCTCCAGTTACTTGTTCAAGCACTGCTGCTTGTACTCTGCTGAGCGTGTCTCAGTGGCTCATCCTTTTCATTTATCTCCAATTGGTTCTGCTACATTCCATTTAAAATAAATCTAATCTATTAGTGTGACGCGCTTCCATCCGTATACAATACATTGGTTGCAAACACTATAGAAGTACAGAAAGGAGCTTTTCACAGATTGTGGACAGTTGTGTTTCAGTGTTCACTTCAGTCTGTGTTTTTTACTTTTTTGAGTGCAGATCACGCTCCAGTTACTTGTTCAAGCACTGCTGCTTGTACTCTGCTGAGCGTGTCTCAGTGGCTCATCCTTTTCATTTATCTCCAATTGGTTCTGCTACATTCCATTTAAAATAAATCTAATCTATTAGTGTGACGCGCTTCCATCCGTATACAATACATTGGTTGCAAACACTATAGAAGTACACAAAGGAGTAGCCTTTCACAGATTGTGGACAGTTGTGTTTCAGTGTTCACTTCATTCTGTGTTTTTTACTTTTTTGAGTGCACATCACGCTCCAGTTACTTGTTCAAGCACTGCTGCTTGTACTCTGCTGAGCGTGTCTCAGTGGCTCATCCTTTTCATTTATCTCCAATTGGTTCTGCTACATTCCATTTAAAATAAATCTAATCTATTAGTGTGACGCGCTTCCATCCGTATACAATACATTGGTTGCAAACACTATAGAAGTACAGAAAGGAGCTTTTCACAGATTGTGGACAGTTGTGTTTCAGTGTTCACTTCAGTCTGTGTTTTTTACTTTTTTGAGTGCAGATCACGCTCCAGTTACTTGTTCAAGCACTGCTGCTTGTACTCTGCTGAGCGTGTCTCAGTGGCTCATCCTTTTCATTTATCTCCAATTGGTTCTGCTACATTCCATTTAAAATAAATCTAATCTATTAGTGTGACGCGCTTCCATCCGTATACAATACATTGGTTGCAAACACTATAGAAGTACAGAAAGGAGCTTTTCACAGATTGTGGACAGTTGTGTTTCAGTGTTCACTTCAGTCTGTGTTTTTTACTTTTTTGAGTGCAGATCACGCTCCAGTTACTTGTTCAAGCACTGCTGCTTGTACTCTGCTGAGCGTGTCTCAGTGGCTCATCCTTTTCATTTATCTCCAATTGGTTCTGCTACATTCCATTTAAAATAAATCTAATCTATTAGTGTGACGCGCTTCCATCCGTATACAATACATTGGTTGCAAACAATATAGAAGTACACAAACGGGCCTTTCACAGCTACTGAACATGGGTTTTTAATTTTTAACTAAAATATGTATTTTTTCAAATGACACAAATATAAGTAATGTTGAAGAGGAATAGTCCTACATCCATTGTTTGCACAATATTACAGGTGTACATCATGTCCCTTAATCAACAATGTATTATTATATTTACTTGTATGCTTTTATTTAAAAGCCAAGAACACAGAAGGATAACCTTCGCACTGCAGCTGTTGTCAAAGTTCAACCCACATTATGCACTTCCAACATTGCAGCATTTGAGGCATGATGTGAGTTGGATTGGTCAAAGTTATGGAGTGAGAAGGTTCACCATCAGTACCCTATAGCATAAGTATGCTTTTGTGTTAGCATTTGTGTTAGACATGTGGATATCTGCCATAATATGTCACAATTATTTAGTTACAGATTTGTTACCAACACTAATCATTGAATGGTTTTAAATTTGACGTTTCACTTGTTTACAGCTTAGAAATAAGGGTGTAGCCTGATATCTATGTGTAGCACTAGCCACTTTAACATGTCATGTTTTTTTAAACATGTGTAGCTAGGTAGCAGTAATTTTTGCCGGACACACAGCAGGGGAACAGCAGGCGTTACTGAACCCCACTATCACTATAGCTTGTGTATTGGTCTGTGGACACGACACTTCTGAGCAGCAACTGGCAGTGTTGTAGCCCAGGGAGTATAGCTCAGGTGGTAGAAAGATGAACATAACAGGAGACATGGAAAACGTTGCCAACCAGTTAGTTAATCTGAAACCGGACAGGCAAATTCAGGCGAGATCCATGCCTAGTTCATTTTCAGAAAAGTAAGCCGTTCTACATTATCGTAGGATAGTCGCATGCAACGGTCTGTTAGTACACCACCTGCAGCAGTAAAGACGCGCTCCGATAATACACTGGCAGCAGATCAAGCCAGCACCTCCAATGCATACTGGCTAAGCTCTGGCCATGTATCCAGCTTAGAGACACAAAACTTGAATGGGGAAGAGCCATCTGAGAGTACACTGAGAGGGCAAGACATGTAGTCTGTAACCATCTTACGGAAATGTTGCCTCCTGCTGACTGGAGCCGTCTCGGATGGTGTAGACATTGGTGGCGCTGCCACAAAACTTCGACACATTTGGAACATACTGTTCTTGCCCTGTGCAGAGGCGCTGCTTGTGCTCCCTCTTGTTGCAGAGCTGTCTCCACTGCCTCGACGCACAGAGCTGCTTTGTAAATCAGTAGCAGCAGCAGTGCTCTCGGCTGGAATGGAGAACATTATGGATTGCACCAGTGTGTCTTGGTACTTCCGCATTTTACGCTCCCGGTTCAACGGTGTGATGAGGCTTTGTAAGTTGTCCCGGTAGCGAGGGTCTAGGAGGGTGTACACCCAATAATCAGACGTGGTGTGAATGTGTTCGATGCGGCGGTCGTTTCTCAGCCACTGCAGCATGAAATCAACCATGTGCTGCAGACTCCCAACTGGCCAAGAAACGTTGTCCCCTGCAAGAGGCGTCATCTCCGCCTGCTGTGCATCACCCCACCCTTGGTCTACATACTGACTAGAGCATTGTCTACCTCCCTCTGGAGCGATGTCTTCCTCCTCCATTGACTCCTCCTCATCCTCCTCACAAAGTCCTTCAAATACATATAAATTTACAAAATTTAAAACTCAAAATTTAAAAACTTTGTATCATAATTCTGTAACATCAGTTTATGGAAACACAATACCATTACAAAAGGATAGACAAAAAATGTACATTATGTGCTTTGTAAATACATTAAAAGTTTGTAATGGTTATGAAAATATAGACAGCGACTCTGGAGGTTCAATTGTTGATACAGCATGGTACTTTGAAAGTCCTCCAGCCCTTTGTGAGGAACCACGTTGCGCTGACTGTCCAGAAGGTGATGGAATTTGTGACTCCTCATCCTCCACCTCTTCCAAAACCTCATGCCTTAGTGCTTGCAGTGTTTTTTGAAGCAGGCAGATAAGGGGGACAGTCAGGCTGACTAGTGCATCATCTGCACTCGCCATCCGCGTTGACTCATCAAACGCACGCAAAACGTGGCAGATATCCTTCATAGAGTTATTCGCCACTCATTACACTGGCAGTGGCTGCCCATTCATTATAGGATCCAATTCTAATTACTGGTTCTCACCAACAAAGCTCTCCACAGCGCAGCACCCCCCTACATCTCCTCCCTTATTTATATTTATCGGCCTAACCGACTGCTGCACTCTGCAAACGACCTTCGACTAACCTCTGCACTAATCCGTACCTCCACTCCAACTCCAAGACTTCACCCGCGCTGCGCCAATCCTCTGGAATGCTCTACCCAAGAAATTAGGAGCGCACTCTAGGCGGACCTTGTGCAGCAGTCACAAATCCGGTAGTCCCTAAAAACCTGCACACCAAGTTGAGCCATAGACAGACAGGATGTGGTGAGGTTGCCAAGGCCCGAGCGCCCAGATTTCGGCCATTGTCCAACCTACCAAGCCGCCTGGATTCTCTTCCAAAAAACACACGCCCTCCTGCTTTTGGCATTACAGAGCTCCTGTGCTGTGTGGCTAAGAATTCCCCTGGAAATTAATTTCAGGATGGCCGTTGACATTGGACACGCTGTGCTCATATCGGCGAACAGGTAAACGTTCACGGTCCAGGGAGGTAGACCGGGCGGCTCCGCGCGATGATTCTGAGGAATGGAATAGGAGGAGGAATCAATGTGTACAACTTGTTTCCCCTGCAATCCTTGGATTGGGCAGAACATCAGCCCCCGCAAGTCAACCCGGCTGCACAACATTGACCCAATGGGAAAGGTATTGTCCCTGGCCATGGGTGTTAGAACCCTCTTGTTAGTTTTGTTTCAGTTTGCTTGGTCACAGACCTTTTTTTCCCTATTTAGTCTGGCTCCGCCCCTTCTGGCTTTGCTTGACTTCATTGTATTATCTACTTTAAGCAGCCGGGTGTTGGTGCCTTTATTCTGTCAGTTTTGCTTGATGTTAGGATCACAAATATTTATTTTTCTGTTTAATTATCCATGCACAATTTTGTTAGGAGGTCCACCTTTTCCACACCCTGATCTTGTAGGATTACTCCCTCGAAAATATAGGTCTTCGTTCACACTAGGAGGACTTTAGCGGGTCTGGTCGAGGATCAGGTTCCCCTTACATGTAGGGATTAGCTTATTGTTTGGGACAGAATTCCTTCTTTCCTTACTGTTGTAGCAGATCATAACAATGGGTACTGGCCACGATCGGTGGCAGGTGGACCTTCTTGAGGGTTTTAGTAGGCTGTTTAATTTTTCCCTACATGCTTTGCGACCAGGGACGGCTTGCCTCTGAAATGAAATCGCTTGGCAATTGTATGTGGGTTGACAATGATATTCATTCGGAAACGTCGTCCCACCACCGAATCACGCATTCAAGGGACAGGATTTTTTGCAATGCCAGCTTCAGAGCCGTGCTCGTGCATGGTTTGCGGATATGGCCGTTTTTATCCCATGCCTGTCTACCGATGGCTGTTTTGTGCCTGGGAGTGTGAGGATGCAGGGAAATTGCTGCTGTGGTGGAATAAAAAGTTTGTCCCTGGACAACAGTGGCCGAGGTTTTTTTCCTGGCGAACCTTGAGGAAGCATAACCGCGTGTGTAGCTCGATAAGAGGCTTCAAACACAACCTGAAGTGTAGGTGCTGCGTAGGGTTTGGCCTACTCTCTAGGTGTCTTTGTAACTCAACACGTGCTTGTCCCACATTTTCCACAATTTGTGGTATTGGGTACTGACACTTTTAGCTATTTTTAATTTTTTAATTACACAGCTTGCATTTCACATACAAATACATGGCAAGGTGTGAAAAAAGGACCACGCAGTGCAAGTCCTGGGAGCGCACGTTTTGACTTTTGGAAACAACTGCTCCACAGGTGCCAACTGGGGCTACAGGCAACCGAGTCTGCAGCCTACTCTCCCCCCGTTTGTACCGTGGGGCAATGCTTCCTTATCTTCCTTCTATCACTAACCTTTCTCTAGGGCCCCTTTCCCCCTTTCAACCAAAGTATGGTTCTCACCCCCAAAGCCCCACATGCAGCACCCCTCCTACATCTCCTCCCTCATTTCTATCTATGGCAAACCGACTGCGCGCTCTGCAAACGACTTTCGACAACCTTCACTAATCGTACCTCCCACCCCGACTCCAAGACTTTCCTGTTACGCCAACCCTGGAATGCTGACCCCAAGAAATTAGGACTATCCACAATTTGCTGGTTTTCAGGCGCTCCCCAAACACATTTGTTCAGAGCGGCCTATCACTTCACAATCAAAGTCATTCTATTATCTGTGTAAGTGGTTGTGTCTTAGCCCTTCACTTCTCCTCCCTCTCCCTTAAGGGCTGGAAACATCATTGTAAATGCACCATTGTATAAAAAACACCTATACTTTTATCTCCCCCACTCAGTGTACATTGTAAGTGTCACGAGCAGGGCGACTTATTAGCTTTTAAAATTTTTGTATTGTTAACGTTGTTACTTATAACTTGTTTCGAAACGGCTAAACGTAAAGCGCTGCGGAATATGAGGCGCTAAAAAAATAAATATTATTTTATTTCCTCTGAGCTGCTC
>JARQOD010000006.1:386399101-386416062 GCA_033576555.1 Oophaga sylvatica | reverse complement strand
ACCCAACATAGCCAGGGGAAGAAGAGCAAAAATTCACACTCATCGTAGCTTCTGGAAGGAGTCTGCTGGGGGGAGAGGAGCAGAGAGTCGCTCCTGAAAGAAAGACAGGCAGAGAAAGAGTCTACAGGGAGGCTGAAGCTGAGAGCAGCTTGTCCTCGGAGGTCAGAGAGAGAGACAGAAGGAAGCTCCCGGGAGGACAGAAGGGGTCCTAGGAACACGGATAGTGAGGAATCCATCCATGGGGCCCGTATTCACCGGCGTGGTCGGTGGAGGGACCAGGTCGCAGTTAGGGGAATGGCCCCAAAACTAGTGGGGAAACTAAGGACTAGAATCATCAACAACTGCCCTAGTGGACTGAATCTGCAGCGTCGGCTATCACCTTATTTGCTGAATACCACAGGTGGCGTCACAAACTATTTTTCATAAACTTTATGTCCCCTTAATCATCATCATTTTCATTGGACGCTCAGGGACACGGACCGGGTCACTGGTGCTGTGACACATCCCCTCAAGAACCAGCCCGGTACCGAGTAATCCCTACGGCCCTGGTGGGCTCTCCAAAAAAGAGCCAAAAGTCACACCTAGCATAGTCAGGGGAAAAAGAGCAGATAGCCACACTCAACATAACCAGTGGAACAAAAACAGAAATTCACACCCAACATGGCCAAAGGATTAGTAGTGGGAAAAGAGAGTGAAGAAAATGAACATAGAAATATTAAAAGAAAATGACAGAGAAATGAGAGGCATGGGGATGTTCCATCAGACAGGTCAATACTATGTGCATCTATTACTCAGTGAGTGTTGTTTGAGGGTTCAATCATAGTTTTATGTGCAGGTAATCTAACATGACAAAACATTTAAATTTTTCTATCTTGAAGAATAGAGAGGAGTTTCTCAGTCATCATACACCAGGAGAGGCATTTTTTTGAGAAAAATGAAGAAATTTCTACTCTTGATTTTCTCTGCAATAACAACACTACAGCATAATGGTTTAACTTCATAGACTTCTCTTTTTCAAACATTACTACACTACGTAGATGAAAGCATTGCATCACACCTCTTACGCTAGGGCTACATGGTGACTTTGGCATTGCATCACACCTCATAGGCTAGAGCTACATGGTGACTTTAGCTACGGTACCTGTCGGCCAAGAGAAGTTTGTTAGGTACTGATGCCACATCACAGCTCAATACAAGTGAATGGAGTTGCATTACAACCACAAGGGTATTGCGACTCTGACAAGCAAGTTCTAAAGAAATCAACGAGGTTGAACTTTTTGTGACTTACTACTCATGGTCGATGTACTCTCCACGTCGAAAAGCGATCCTATTCACTTATATTCAGCTGCGATATAGAAGCGATGCCTAGTGAGCTTTGCATAAAAAGTGACGCAGACAAAGTTGCCAATTAGTCCTAGAATAAATAATCAAATTCAAGTTTTTCAATCAGTCCCATTGCCCCTAATGTATAACAATCATCCCCTCACCATGCCATATGCTTTTACTAACATCTATAAAAGAATGGCTCGCTCTAAAAAGCTCACTGATACCACCGTGGCCCTGTAGTAGAAGCCAATAGTGTAACAGGTCAGTTCATAAAATTTCTTCTGTCCTAAATATTCCACTACCAATTGAGGGATAAGATAGAAAAGTGGAAGCGTTTCGGAACCAACGCAACTCAGCATCAAAGTGAATACCCCACACAGATATAGAGTGGGGTCTCCAAGTACTGAGGTGCATAATGCATGAAAGTTGTCAACGCTCTTCTAACCCTTAACTCCAGAGAATGGAAATCTTAATGCTTATATGTGCCAAGACATTTTGGACAAGTGCACGCTCTTATCTTTGCAGGAACAATTTTAGGTAGACTCTTTTCTGTTCTAGACGGACTGTGCTCAGTGCACAAAGCAGGTCTGTAAAGACATGGTTGGGTGAGTTTGGTTTGGAAGAACTTGACAGAGTCCTGACTTCAGTCTCATCCAACGCCATTGAAATGAACTAGAACAGAGATAGCAAGTCAGGCTCTTTCCCCCAACATCAATGTCTGACCTCACATATGGCTTTTGGATCAATGGGCAAATATTCCTACACACATCCTCCAACATCTTATGGGATTTGAATTGGAATGTCTTTAAAGCTTCTGTAGTTCTATGTATAGGTGTCCATATAATGTACTGTATGTTCCTTTGAAACATGTTGCACTATATAAATTATGGGAAATAAACTCTCTTATTCCATTATTGTATGCAGTAGTTTCCCTTTAAGCAGCACATTTATTCCAGGAGGCTCCTGTCTAGGTTCGGCGTAAGAATACAGCTGACTTGATTACTAGCAGATTGTCTGTCTTCATAACAATAAATTAGCGCTTCCATCTATTGGGGGAATATGCAGCATGTGTCGTCTATTTCCACTTTTTATTTTATAACTAAACAATATTTTATTGTAGTTGTCATTGTGCTCTTAAATAATTCTAGTTAAAACCACTTGCCTATTCTTTACTTTTGCATTTAATTTCAAAGGACTTGCAGTACAAATCAATCTGAAGCAAGTAATAATTCTCGTGTATTCTGCTCCAGACTAGAATATTAACAAGGCTGGCACTTTTAGAATCCCTTCTTTAATTTGCATTTATTGCCCACAGTGGATAGCTGAACACTTTCCTCGCTTCATGCAGTGCTGCCCATCAGGTAACTTTGTCTGTATGGTCAAACTTCCTATAGTGAAGATAAAATAAATGCTGTTTTATATCCTGTAACTGATTAAATCTGAATTGTATGGGAAAATTACATTAGCTTTATGCCAAATCTTTTTATTTATTCATTTTTTTCTATAGCCAGTCTTAGATTGCCTGTGATAGGTATAAAATGTATAATCAGAGGTAAGAAATGGGAATATTTAATCATGAATGCATAGGTGTCATGTGAATAAATTAGGGAAAATAGAATTAAGCATTTAAATTATGTAAGGTTTCACTCACTCGGCTGCTTCAGAGGTAATCAGGAGACACTTTCTTATGCAAAACGTCCTTAGGTTTATTACATCATAAACCATATGGTAACATATAATACACTCTTCAATGCTTCAGCTCCTGCCTGGAGCCTCACTCTTCATTCACAGAGACCTCTCTGTAATGTCCTGCCTTGGACACATGGAAGTCTGTTCACACTCACAGACTCCCACACACTCTCTCTCAGGTGCAAAGCACACTTCTTAACATAGGTGTAACCCCACCCACAGATGAGGTCAGGATCACATGGTTAGGTCACCTGGTCATGACCTCATCACAGGTCCTTTACCACAACACAAATCATGCCTCCATGCATATCCCGAGGAGCATACACAGTGCCCCCTAGCTGCATCAGGGGTCACTACACCACATACCTCCCCCTCTGTTCAAACTTGTGGGGTTGAACACTTGTTACCCGACCAGAGATCCTTCTCGGTCGTCTCTGCCAATCAAACCGTCTCTCTAAGTCGGGCCCTTCTACTGACCCCTTTTGTAGGCGTCTGTCATCCGACTCTGTCACCTCTTTTACCAACGATGGCCCCTGTCAGACCACCCGTGTCCC
Source organism: Oophaga sylvatica (assembly GCA_033576555.1). Classification (NCBI taxonomy): domain Eukaryota; kingdom Metazoa; phylum Chordata; class Amphibia; order Anura; family Dendrobatidae; genus Oophaga; species Oophaga sylvatica. Next base: position 386,412,493 of record JARQOD010000006.1, on the reverse strand, counting down.
AGCAGTCAGTATGGCGTCGTAATTCTCTTGCACCCATACGTCCTGTCTGGTCTGAGTCATTTTCATTTCGTCCACTACAGGTTCTCCTGCTTAGGTCACTCATCACTGAGCTAACTGAGGCATCACTATTTCTACCTCTTCCATCAGGCACTCTTCGCCTCTCAACACGACGGATTGAAGGTGGCGGCCATCTTCTTTCCATTTCCTGCAGCTCTCTGTTGATCTGCTCCCTCTCCAGTCGTAGCTGTTCTACTTCTCTCAAGTATGACACACGATACTCCAGGAGCATCCGGATATTCCCAAGGCTCTCTCTGGATCCGACAACGAGGAACGGAACCATCCCATCTTCACCCCTGACCTGGACTTCGTCATCAGCGGAATCCTGACTCTCGTCACACCGGACTTATTCACCATCTCCTGCATCACTTTCCCGAGTCTTCCGATGACCTTCTTCACCAGACCTCTGGGCACTTGAACGATGTCTTCCACCCATCCAAGCCGATTTTGAGCCTTTCTTGCTTGCTCCAAACGTCGAGCGGCTTCGTGATTTCTCAACAGGATCATTTGCTTAGTGCGGAGACAATGTAGGTGCATGTCCCTCAGGATAGCCACTCGCTTCATTGTGACTTCCCTAGTCGACAGTATGACTAACTGTTCATCTCTGCCACCCAGTTCACACTAGATGCTTCTACCGCTTTTCTAAAGGCCTCATGCACCTCCTCACTGGCACATACTTCTCGCAGGTCTTCGGGTATCTCTATTACACACTTGAAACCCGACCCGTCACCTTCTTGGACAGACTGTTGGACCTCCTCGTCCTGAGCATTAGTACAGTTTTCCAAGACATCGCTCTCCCTTGTGTGCCCATCTGCATGGCACTTCCCTTGCTGGATTTCTTCTTCCATAGATTTCTGGAGCTGGGCACCAGTCTCCTCCTCCATCTTGAGCTCTCGGAGAACTTCATCTCGCTCTTCTGCCAAGCAGTGACACTCCTGCTGATGTTTCTCTTGGGCCTCTCTGAGCACCACCGTCTCTTTCCATAGAGCCTTGTTCATACTCTTACACGCTGACAGACGATATCTGAGCTTAGAGACTTCCTTCTCCAGCTCCTCCACTTTGTGCTCAATCATTCGTCTCAGGACCCTTTCTCGCCCGAATGTCTCTTTCACTGTTTCCTCAAACAGCTCCATCTCATGGTCCTGCTCTCTCCAGCCAGCACATGTCGCACCATCACCTCTTCAATTACATTTTCGGCTGGGCATTCTTGCCCACACACACTCTGCCTTCCAGAGCTCCGCCCGTTCCTGCATCCGCAGTTTCCACTGTCTCACGACTCTCGGTAACTTCAGAGAGCTCCTGCTTACTGCACTCACTTTCCCTTGCGGTCGAGTCACAGTCTGCATAGGAGTCACTCCCCCTCCCCCTGTCATCCTGGAACAGCACGTCCCCACTTAGACAGGTCTCTGCCCCCTTTCCTGGAGCTATACCGTTTCTCACGGTCACACGTCTTGTCACGTCCAAGTCCCCGAGTTGGTCTGACCCACACTTTCTTCTGGTCACCTGGAACTCAGGACTATCGCTATTAGGTGTTACCTTCTTTTCACACATCACACGACAAGGAACCACTACAGCCACCTGCTGTGATGGGGCTCCCTCCTCTGAACAACAACACACTTTATCAATTTCCCATGCCTTTTCAAATAACGTGAAGTCCCGCTTCCTCTCATAGGGGTACACTAAGTTCGGTGGTATACCAGCATAACACCCTTTTGGAATCTCCACCCACTTTTGGGCCACCATCCCCTTTTGGGTTGCCACCCCCTTATGGGACTCCGCCCCCTTTTGGGCAACTTTACTGATTTGGGCTACCACCCCCTTTTGAGACTCCACCCCCTTTCGGGCCACCATCTCCATTTGGGTTACTGCCCCCTTTTGGGACTCCGCCCCCTTTTGGGCAACTTTACTGATTTGGGCTACCACCCCCTTTTGAGACTCCACCCCCTTTCGGGCCACCATCTCAATTTGGGTTACCGCCCCCTTTTGGGACTCCGCCCCCTTTTGGGTAACCATCCCTGTTTTGGGTTGCCGCCCCCCTTTTGGGACACCACCCATCACTGGGGTACACACCACGGCTCTTACAGGCCCCAGTCCGCACAGTACCCTTAAATAGTGACTTTCACTTAGGGCGTGTACTGGCCCTTTAAGAGTTCGTGTGCCTCCGTTCACACTGTCCTTTTTTCCCCACACCAGCTCCTGCTGGTTCTGCCACTGCTTCCGTTGCAGCCACCAACAACCAGCACCTCCAGATGCTACTCCTAAGCTGCTGTGGCTGTTACTGCAGCTCCGGCTGCTGCAGAACTTCTTGCTGCAACAGTCACTGTAGCTCCTGCTACCACAAGTCTCTGCACGCTGCGCTGTCTTGCCGCTTGTCACCTTCGTGACCCAACGAGTCACAGCCAGCCGCTTGTCACCTTCATGACTCCTCCGAGCCACAGCAAACACCTCACACGTGTTCCAGAAAAAAAAACAGTTTCTCACTGACCCGTCAGCACAACACAGACTCCTGTCTGTTACACTCTCAGCCAGAGAGATTTTCCGGACACCTCCTCTCTCATAGAGGCATCCCACAAAGGAAAAAACAACAGTCTCACTGACCCGTCAGCACACCACAGACTCCTGTCTGTTACCTGTTGATCACGCAGGTTTCCGGATACCTCCTTTTCATAGAGGCATCCCACAAGGACAAAACAATCTCTCACTGACCAGTCAGTACACCACAGACTCCTGTCTGTTACCTGTTGATCACGCAGGTTTCCGGATACCTCCTTTTCATAGAGGCATCCCACAAAGACAAAACAATCTCTCACTGACCCGTCAGTACACCACAGACTCCTGTCTGTTACCTGTTGGCCACGCAGGTTTCCGGACACCTCCTCTTAGAGGCATCCAACAAAGGAAAAAAAAAAAACAGTCTTTCACTAATTCTTCTCACTGATCCCGACCAGCATAACACGGTTGTCAAGACCGTCACCTGTTGACGTCATCCACACAGGTTCCTGGAGACCTCCTCCTCAGAGGTATCCTATCAGCATGCTTTTTCTCTATTTTCAATGACCCCGGTCAACATAACACAGACTCCTGTCTGTCACCACTGCTTAACAGCGTCTTCAGATACCTCATATCAGAGGCACCACATAAACATCAATGCACAGTTTTTATTCGTGACCACTGGTCACACTCACGGTTTTCACAGACCGTCCGTTCCTCCTCTGATTCCTCATTCCCAGTCCTGGAACATGTGCTCCTTGGGTCGCTGCCATCATTCCATCCACCAATTGTAAGGTTTCACTCACTCGGCTGCTTCAGAGGTAATCAGGAGACACTTTCTTATGCAAAACGTCCTTAGGTTTATTACATCATAAACCATATGGTAACATATAATACACTCTTCAATGCTTCAGCTCCTGCCTGGAGCCTCACTCTTCATTCACAGAGACCTCTCTGTAATGTCCTGCCTTGGACACATGGAAGTCTGTTCACACTCACAGACTCCCACACACTCTCTCTCAGGTGCAAAGCACACTTCTTAACATAGGTGTAACCCCACCCACAGATGAGGTCAGGATCACATGGTTAGGTCACCTGGTCATGACCTCATCACAGGTCCTTTACCACAACACAAATCATGCCTCCATGCATATCCCAAGGAGCATACACAGTGCCCCTAGCTGCATCAGGGGTCACTACACCACAATTATTACAAATATAAAATTATTCTGCAAGAAAATCCCATGGTGGTTTCTTTACTTTCTCCCACTGTATAAGAAATGTGTGTATTACCTTAAGGCCTCATTCACACATTCGTCAAAAAATGGTACTGGAATCAATCAGTGTTTTGTAGATGACACACTGATGATGAAAAAGGACACACGGATAGTGTGTCCATTTTTACCATCAGTGTGTCATCTGCGTTTTTCACAGAACAAATACGAACAGAAAACGGATGGTATACTGATGCCATCCCTGTGGTGTACATGTTTTTCACGGAACCTTAGACTTGTATTGGCCCTTGTTACCGAAGCTGACAGAAAAAAACAGCCATTTCTCTGCATGTTTAGCATGGACATGTGATCCGTGTAAAAACACGGACATGTGAATAGCACCGTATATTATTATGGGTATGTGTTGTATCCATGAAAATAATGGGTAGAACATGTACATGCAACACGGAAGTGTGAATGAGGCCTAATGTGGAGTTTGAAAGAAGAGTAAACCAATATGTACAGTATCAGCACCTCTGTATTAGCTTTACAGGAGCGTAGAAATTCAGAAGGGGTTGAGGTGCTTTGAATATGCTGGAACTAATCCTTATGATTGTTCAGTATAAGCTCTTGTGTGTACGTGAGAAATAAAACTATTTCTGGCAATTATGTGGCATGTATCATTCACTTTTCACCATTTTCCAAGTATTATCTCTAATTGTTTTTTGTCTCTGAGCTAGTGGGTGTACACTCACTTTTTATTGTCTTTCATATCCTGCACACAGAGCCATGAGGGATTCCTCCTGTGAATGAAATCCACTCTCTTCTATACCTTTTTTAGTCCAAATTAATAAGATTTGTTTTATGAGCTCTGATGAAATCAATACAGCACAGCCTTGTATGGTGTACTCAGGATTTCTGGTTTATTAATACAGATCCCAAGGTTAAGTAGTGACACAGACAAAAGAAACCTTCCCACTGAAAGATTTAACCACTAGGAATTTTAAAGGAGCAAATAGAAATGTGAAACTTCTTTGCCAAGCAGTGTTATTTGATCACTGTGACACGTGCTTTATATGACAAAATGGATGCCACAGACACAAAATGGAATCTGTTCTCTCACACTGCTCTCATAATACTATGTAGAGTGAAGACACTAGCAGCAGCAGCATGGAGGACATTACACAATAGTACTGAGCAGTGCAGCTGTGAATCCAGCATTGGTGTAAACACTTACTCAACTAGTGCTTCTCAAATTGAGAGACTAGCATTGACCAGTGAGGCACCAGCTAGTTGTTGGTGAACCACAGCTGGAGTGTAAGGGGAAGGAACTAATTAGGCATGTCTCCTCTGTGACAGGTCCAAAACCATTGGGGACTGTCACCTAAGTTGCAGTGGGGAAAGCGTAAAGCACGAGACCGCTCCCTGTACTCGAGAGAAGGGGCGTGGTCAAGCTGAGAGGACGTTCGCGCAAGGATTCAAACAGTTTGGGCGGGAACGTCGAGCGCGCGAGATGCCTGTGAGGTAAAATCAACTGAGAGGAGACTAGACAGAGTAAAGCAGAGCCTGGGACAGCAAAGCACTTTGACAGGAGACTACCGACTGGGTACCGCTCAGACACCGCTGTCCCCGCTGACATTGCTGCCCTCGCTGAGACCGCTGCCACAGCCGCCCCCTCTGACAGCACTGACAGTGAGAGACAAGGTCTGTGAACGGGACTTAGGCGTGCATCGATGCACAGTGAACCGGGCTGCCCATTGTAAACTTCCACTGACCAGCCGGGGGAGGAAGAGGAAGGGTCCGACCCTCGCACGAGAATTTAACCCCTGAGGGTGTGGCCGGACCCCCTTCCCCTTCATCCCCGTTGGTCAGTGGGGTCCGTTATATGGCATCACCTGGAGGGGGAGTGACGGGAGGAGGGAAGCACAGCACACAGTTCCTTTTAAGCTATAGTCTATATGGGCTCCTCAGTCAGAAGCTCGATCCCTATTCGGTGCCGTGCTTGCCAAGACGTTTCCCTCTTCATCACCTCATATGCTGGACCCAAGACCCGGGTTAGGATTCCGAGGAGTCGCCGCAATCGTCAGGACCACGGGAGGACACCGCCAATGTCAAGAGATACAACACCATCTTCCTCAGGACTGTGACAGACCCCACTGTGACGCTATCTAAGCGGCCCCCAGTGACAGACAGGAGTTCAACCATGACTGGCGCCTGAGTGATAAGTTATATTTAATTGTATTGTCGGCTTTACTTGTCCTTGTTCCTTAAGTTTTCCCCATTAGTCATTTGCTGTATTAGGAAATATTATCCCTCTTTTCTCCCTGCGTGGAGTTTTTGCTGTATAATAAACCCCTATCACCCTTGGTCTGTGTACAGTCCGTTACTGCATCCTACGTGCCTGCAGTCTTCTCACATGGGAGGCAGAAAATAAGTGATCAAGCAACGTAATTAACTCATTTTGTACTTATTCTGATATTATATTGGGTTTAGAAAACAAAATTTGGAACATTTGGGAGATATTTTTCATTTTAGTATGGACTCTCACTACAGCTGGTGGGGCTCAAGCACCACTTAGGTCTGTCTGGTGAGGCTTGGGCATTATTTTAGCTTGTCTGAGTCCCCTGTATAAAAAGTTTGAGAAGTCCTGTACAATATGCTAAACACTTACTAGAAAACATTCAATAAGCTCCTCCTTTTTCGCCCCATAAAATACAATAGGCGGCTGTAATCTGATCCCTCAGTTAGCTGGCAAGCTATCTTTTGATCTGTTTTACAGCGTAAATTATTAATTCTGGATGCATGGGAAGAAATGTCTCAAAATTGGCCACTTCAAAGTAACCATTTAACTTTTTGGACTATTATTTGGTAAGTAAACACATCTTCTCTTGAGCTGCGTTCTCTTGTAGACAGTTCTGTTATACGCAGGTTTTCCATAGGATTTATCTGTATGTTGCTGCATTTATTTCACTGTCTTCAGTAGTTTTCTAAGATCTCACTGCTGTCTGTCGAGGAAGCACATCTAGGGCATGATTTTGGTAGGACTAATGTTGGGAGATTATGGGTTTCTGGTAGTAGGATTTGGTAGGATTCATTTATGCCATCTGTTTAATACCTTGTTGAGACAGGCTGACTTCACGTCTGATGTGCTCACAACAATCACTAATAGATCATTCTGTGCACATAGGCTGTTATGTTTTTGGCAGCACATGTCTTGTCTACAGGACGATGTGCTGGTGAGAATGATGAATATTAAGTAAGCTTGGCAGCCCATTTAGAGGGCCCCATTATCGGGAAACTGTCCAATAATCTACAGTATACGAAAAACAAAAAAAAAAACCCTGTTTGGGAGAGAAGAACAGACAAAACGCGGCGCCCTAAGTGCATAAACATAATATAGTCTTTGATGGGTGCACAACTTCATGCACTCACCTGATGGAAGACTAACATGGATTTAGATTGTGTATCCTCCAAAAATTCTTCTGGGAAACTTTTCAATGGACAGGGCCTGCAGCTTGCATCGGGTGGATCCAAGTAAAAGAGCCAAACACAAACTCACACAGGACAAGTAAATCAAAACGAACACATCCAGCCTATGAACGGCAGCGCTTCCCAAGACTCACATCCAAAGATGATATTTGGAATTTTTTCTTTTTTATTACTTGATAGGAGGAGATACAAAGCGTTTCGGATGCAGTATATATCCTTCTTCAAGTATCCTAAAAATACAATATGATACCTGAAGAAGTATATATACTGTATCTGAAACGCGTTGTATCTCCTCCTATCAAATAATAAAAAAATAAAAAATTCATAATATCATCTTTGGATGTGAGTCGTTCATGGGCCGGATGTGTTCGTTTTGATTCAATAATCTACAGTGGAAATGCTCCTCTTGGGTTTTAGACAATGACAGGCACTGTCTTTATCACAATAGCAACAGAGAAACTTTTGGACATCTGCTGAAGGGAAAAATATTTTCAGGGAGATCCCTTATTGTAAAAAGAATTAGGCTTTATTACATGAGACCATCAAGATAAATGTCTGCAAAGCTCATTCCATACGGCACCGTATTACATTTTAAATGTTATGATGGTTCAGCATAGTACAGAGTTTTAAAGTCTGACTACGACTATCCTTCAGTAATCTGCTCAGGACTTAACCCTTGTCCCATGTTTTGTACTTACATATTATGGAACTCTTTGGCCCAGACTATGACACTCTTATATCCCGGCAGGACCAGTTTAAGCCAAAATGAGATCCTGGGCAAAAGTTTAAAGTGGGGCCCTAAATGCTCAAATATTGCAGCATCACACAAACATTTATGTTGCATTTACATGCGCTGAGTTCAGACCGTTAAATGAGCGCGGATGACAATATTAAAGTGCTTCGTTGTTTAACCACTTCTTTACACCGGCCGAGGAATAATGATGGGCACAGGATGATCACTAGTAGATCAATCTGTCTCTATACAGTATAATGTTATCAGCAGCATATCTGTAGTTTTCACTGGCGATGTGCTGCTGAGAACAATGATTTCCGTTCCACCATAAACAATCCAATCACCTGATGAATGAGCAGCATTTTGCTCGTTCGTTGGGCAATTGCTGACATGTTTACGCTTGCCTGTGCTGCCGGTCTTTATAAATGTTGATGCTACATACACACTGTATGTTACACACATACAGTATATATACACACACATAGCACAAACGAATCTATGCACCCACACAGCACACACGCATGTATAAACTGAGCCCATACACACACATATTTGTATATGTATGTACACAGAGCACATACACACATGTATACAGAGCACATACATTTACATATGTCTTCACACACACATGCATACAAATATAAATATTATATATATACAGTACCACCAAGAGTCTATACATTCTAGGCTAATCCACATAAACAGAAACAGACACACAAGTCCATTCACATCATTGGGCTGTCTGTGTCATACAGCACGGGTCCTGCAGAGAGAGACAATTTTTGCATCTTTGACCAAGAGTTGAGGATTCTGAACACAGGCCTCCTTATGTTCATTAAGAATTATCTAAAACTGTTTAATAAAATAGGTTTTACAACATGAAAAGTCAGTAAAAAGAACGTTTTCATTAGATCATCTTCTTAAATTAAGTTAAATTTGAATTATTAAGCATGTTATAGGATCACGCGAGTGGTCACTAGTGGAAATGTTGAACTTAATGCCTTGTAAGTTCTGCTAGTTCTGCCTGTCTCCACATTTAGGAATTAAGGAGGTACCATAACCCTAAATACATTTTATACATATGATTATTTTTTTAGTTTGATAGTAAACCCATCATGAACATCCGAAGAATGAAGCCTGCAGGGAGCACTCGTTATGCTATTATATGGCTATTACAAGGATTTTCCGATTTTTGATTTTGTTTTTTCCTCTCCTTCTTCCAAGAGCCATAACTTTTTTATTTTTGTGCCACATAGATACTGTATATGAGGGCTTGTTTTTGTGTGAGACAAGTTGCACTTTTGAATGACATCATCCATTCTATGACATAGTGTACTGGAAAACGGGAAAAAAAATACCAAGTGCGTTGAAATTGCAAAAAAAAGTGAAATTCCACAATTGTATTTTGAGTTTTTACCATGTTCTCTATATGGTAAAACTAACCTGGTAATAACATTCTCCAGGTCAGTATCAGTATGCAGATAACAAACATATGTTTCTTTATTTAGGAGGTGAAAGAAAATTCTGAAATTTGTAAAAAAAAAAAAAAGTTTTTGCTTCTGTTGCCATTTTTTGAGACCTGAAGTGTTTTCATTTTTCGGGATACTGGTCTGTGTGAGGTCTTATTTTATTTACGATGTTTCGATCACCTTTTATTACATTTTATTGTAATTAGGGTTGAGCGATACTTTCCGATATCAAGAAGTATCGGATCGGAATGGGTATCGCCGATACCCCAAAAGTATCGGCGATACCCGATTCCGATACCGGAAATCCAATGCAAGTCTATGGGACAGAAATATCGTAACTAAAAAAACCTCTTTCTTTCCTTGTAAACACTAAATATACACACATAGAATACATATATATATATATATATATATACATGTCATTGTGACATATATATATATACATATATTTATAGTTTATACACTTCTACATAGTAAAATAGCCTCTGATTCAATTGCCGAGTAAAGCCGGCTTTTGTGAAAAGACAGAAGCACCCGACATGAAATGACACTTGGTTTACATAGAGTTAACCATGCCTTTTCATGTAGTTTGATATCTGATTTGCACAAACAATTACATGACTGTATGTGTGCAAAATTTCACACCTGTAGGGGTTAATTAAAGGTGTAAATTCGTTGTAAAAAAAACAGACTTTTTTGCTACGAATTTACACCTTTAATTAACCCCTACTGGTGTGAAATTTTGCACACATACACTCATGTAATTGTTAGTGAAAACAATAGATCAAACAACTTGAAATGACATGGTTAACTCTATGTAAACCATGTGTCATTTCATGTCGGGTTCTGCATTTTCACAAAAGCCGGCAATTGAATTAGCGGCTATTATACTATGTAGAAGTGTATGAACTATAAATATAAATATATATATATATATATGTGTCACAAATTCAATGACATGTATATATATATATGAGGTGTAAAATTGTTGAAAACAAATGCGTGGGCTCCCGCCCTATTTTCGCAACCAGACAGACAAAGCCAGCGAGTGGGGGCAGATAATAATAGCCCAGAGAGGGACCATTATTTTTGGCCCCCCCCTGGCTACTAACATCTGCCCCCAGACACCCCAGAAAAGACAAATCTATAATTAGATTCGACCTTTCTGGCACTTTGCCCATCTATTCCCATTGCCCTGTAGCGGTGCCAAATGGGTTAATATGGGGTTAAAGCCACCTTGCTATTGAAAGGTGACCTTAAGCCAGGTTAATAATTGAGAGCTGTCAATTAGCCAACTATCAATTATTAATCCTATTGCATGAAATAAAAATAAAACACACACACTTTAATTAAAAATCATTTTAATGAAATAAAGACACATGTTTTTGACCATCTTTTATTTTACTGCAAAAACCATTTCCTGTAATAAAAATAAAATAAAAAAGCAAAATTATTCTTACCTATCCCATGCACAGTCAGGTTCCATGGTGTAATCCTGCAGAAAGGGTTAATGTTTACTGCAGGGACCGCAGCTAATGCTGCAGCCTCATAGTAAACCCCCCAAAAGAATGAGCTCCTCTCCTGGCTGACAGGAGAGGAAGTGGAAAGCTTAATTGATTGCTTTCCACTTTCACTTCAGGTCAGCCAGGGACACAATCAGTGACGTCAGAGGGAACTGATTAACAAAAATAGGGGTTCCCTTCGAAAAAAAAATGGCGTGGGGTCCCCCCTATTTTTGTTAACCAGCCTGATGAAGCAGACTGCTGAGGCATGGTATTTAAGGCTGTTAAGGAGCCAATATCCATGGACCTTGCCAGCAGCGTCGGACTGGAGTACCTTGGGCCCACCAGAGAAAAATTATTCTTGGGGCCCACCATCATACTTCCCAACCTTTGAAGAAGGGAAAGAGGGACAAAGGCTGTGGCACGCTGTGCCTGCTGCAGCAAATTTTAGGCCATGCCACGTTGCACCACAGACTGTCCAGGAGTTGGTGGATGCTTTAGTCCAGGTGTGGGAGGAGATCCCTCAGGAGACTATCCGTCGCGCTCATCAGGAGCATGCCCAGAAGTTGTAGGGAGGTCATACAGCATACCTCCCAAATTTTGAAGACAGGAAAGAGGGCTAAAGGCTGCGGCGCGCTTAGCGCGCCGCTGGAAATTTTAGGCCACGCCCCGACCACACCCATTTCACAACTAATCACACCCATATCCTCGCCCCAAGCGTACCCATTTAGCACTGCTGATCACACTGACTGGTAATGAGGGCACAGTGGCTGGTACTGAGGAAAAGAAAGAAAGAGCAGCGAGAGAGAAAGAACAAACAAAGAAAGAAAGAGAGGAAAGAAAGAAAAGAGAGAAAGAAAGAACAGAGAGAAAAAAGAACAGAGAGCGAGAAAGAAAGAACAGGGAGCGAGAAAGACTAGAGAGAGAAAGAAAGACTAGAGAGAGAGCCAGAGGCATAGCTAGGGTTTTGGTTTAGTGAGGGCGAAACTTCTGAGTGGGCCCCTAATCAGAGAACCTCAGCAAATGACCGCGCTGTTGCCAAAAATAATCTATATATAAAAAGACCAATATTGATATTACCGCCATATGGTCTGTGGTAAATAATACCAGTCCTACAGAACATATAATAGATTACAGCACAGGTACAGATAATGACTTACCGCTGATGTTCTTTCTAATGGAATTGTTCACTTTTCATGTCTTTTCCATCTGGCCCAGACCGACATGACGACTTCTCCAGCCAGGACTCGACTGCAGAGATTACAACAAAGACACATTTCACTTCTCATATTTTTAGCACTGTCACGGTCACCAATTGGACTATTCTCAACCTACGCAAACTCCTCATCCTGCTGATACCCCAATACTGAGCCGCTGCTGCCATATGTGTCCCTATTTCTGCACCTGATACCCCAATACTGAGCCGCTGCTGCCGTATGTGTCCCTATTACTGCACCTGATACCCAATACTGAGCTGCTGCTGCCGTATGTGTCCCTATTACTGCACCTGATACCCCAATACTGAGCCGCTGCTGCCGTATGTGTCCCTATTACTGCACCTGCTGTGTGGTTCTGTGTGACCTCTAAATTCTAAAGCACCCCTCTAGAATATAGTAATGCCGGGTGCAAGTGCCCTAGAACACAGTGCCCACAATTTGTCCCCTAGACTGTAATAATGCCCTGTGTGCCCCTTTGACAGTCACAGTAACCCGAGTTCCCCTATAACAATAAGTGTCCACTTTACATTTAATAATGTCCCAAGTCTCCCCCTATACATCTCCCCTATACACAGAATAATGCCCCTCACTGGATATATACTGACTCCTTAATGTCCCCAAACTATTTAATGGGTCCAGCACTGTATGATGGCCCTTAGATAGCATCCATACAGCATAATACACCAGATAGTCCTCAATATAGTATAATGCACCCCCATAGGCAGCCTCTATATTATAATAAACCCCCATAGGCAGAGTCTATAATATAATGCACCACCATAGGCAGACGCTATATTATAATGCACCCCCATAGGCAGCCTCTGTAGTATAATGCATCCCCATAGGGAGTCTCTGTAGTATAATGCACCCCAATATGGAGCCTCTGTAGTATAATGCATCCCCCATATACAGCCTCTGTAGTATAATGCACCCCCCATATACAGCCTCTGTAGTATAATGCACCCCCATTAAAAAAAACAAAAAACAATACACACCTCCCGGCTCCTGTACTGCTTACTGTTCTCCCTCTCAGCGTCTGAAAGCAGGCGCCGGCAGGTGACGTCATCGCGCCCGCTGTCAGACGCTGAGAGGGGGATTATGGGAGAGAAGGAGCGCTCGCTCCTTCTCTCTCTATGCGGTCAGCTGTATCGGCTGGATGCCGATACAGCTGACCCTCCGATGACGGGTGGGGGGCCCACTGCTGGCACCGGGCGCCCCCAC
>JARQOD010000006.1:386376601-386394101 GCA_033576555.1 Oophaga sylvatica | reverse complement strand
AAATATAGTAAAAGAGCAATAATAAAAACATCTTAATTTTGCACCAAATTCGTCAAACGCTGTGCATTATTTTGATGAATTTGGTATAAAAAATTCTCAAATGCATAAAGAAGGACAAGCCAAAAAAAACATTCCAAAAAAGGCACAAATTCCATATCATGGCTTCAGTCTCTAGTGCCATTTAATGAAGGTAGCTACCATATAACACTAACAGTTTTTGCCTCTTCAAAGTGGAGCAATGCCATGAAGGCTCCATGTACGGATGGTCTTGTTAAGGTGAGCCAGTCATCTCAGATCACCCTAATCCTGTGTTTAAATATACAGGTCAAGGAAAAGTGGCTTCTTGTCACCAGGCTGGCAAAAAGCACTCAGGAAACATACCCCCTTTGGTACTTTCTTGTTTTATGCTATGAGATAAATGAGACTGTGTAATGACAATGTCTATGTAATATCTATGGCTATTATATGACTTTTATCCTGCATTTTCACCAGTTTTCTCCTCTACAGTTCCATCTCTTAGTTTGCAATTTACTCTGAGCTGGTGGGAGGAGACTAGCTGCTTAGATGTCTCCTGTTGTGAATGGGTTTGAGATGAGTTCTGAGCAGAGGCTTCCTCTGGTGGTTACAAGCGGTGCTGGTCTGTCCAGTGAAGATTGTGAGGACTGGGAATCAGGTGTTACTGACTGGTCTTATATAAGAGAGTCACCTTCCCATCAGGGTTGCCGGTGATCAATTGTTCTGGTCTGAATCCTTCATTCCTGTTTCCCTTGTAGCCTGCTGTGTCGTGTCTGCATCTCCTGCTAACAGATAAGACATTTTCTTCTTTTTGTTTTTGTGCTATATTTTTGCATTTTGTCCTGCACTTCTGTGGGGGCCTTCAGGGTCCCCTCCGGGGGCTTTTGCCCTCTCAGTTTAGTTCAGCCACTGATGTTTGTACTTTTGCTTTTTCCAGTTTTTTCAGTGGCTGCTGTTTTGATTTTGTTACACCAGAGAGCTAGTTTGGGTGGTAGAGGTCGTGTGATCTCAGGTGTTTTTGAAATTGGTAGAGTTGGTGCTTTTAAGGGTTTTTTGGGATTGCAGTGAGTACCCTTCCTATCCTTTTCTGTTTAGTTAGTTTGGGCCCGGCGTTTGCTCGTGCTGTTTTCTTTCTGTGTCGGTATTTCTTCTTGTCTGGCCGCCATTGCTTGTTTGGGGGCTTTCTATTATCTTTGGGGTTCTGCTCCGGGGCAGATGGCTTTCCTATTTCTATCTTTGGGTGTGGTTGGTTTCTCAGGCTGTGACGAGGCGTCTGGGACCAACGTGGGAGCGCTCCACGGCTGCCTCTAGTTGTGGTGGTTAGTCAGGTACTGCAATCTCATAGATTCCAACTGCTCTGGTGTATTGCCTTTTTTACCTGCACTCCTCAGCTACCAAATCATAACAGTATCACCGGCCCAAAAATTGAAAATTGTATGGTACTCACAGAAGGGAAAAAAATATTGTGAAAGAAAAAAGGTTGTCAGAGTTGTCAGAGATATTTTTCTGTTTGTTGCATTTTTTTCCCTCTGTATCTCTGGGTGCTGGGGAGGATCTTTTCTCTCAATGGAGTTTGCACGGTTGTCTGGCCGTGTGGATCAGCTTGCCACTGAGGTTCAGAGTATTGCTGCATTCTTGCTAGGTTGCCTGTTGTGGAACCTAGGATTCCCATGCCAGATTTGTTTTAGGGGATCGAGCTAAGTTTCAGAATTTCAAAAATAATTGTGGATTGTTTTTTGCCTTAAAATCTAAGTCCTCAGGGAACGCAGCGCAGCAGGTTCAAATTATCATCTCTCTCCTGCGCGGCGATCCTCAGGATTGGGCTTTTTCCCTGACACCTGGGGATCCTGTTTTGAGTGATGTTGATGCATTTTTTCAGGCTTTGGGGTTATTGTACGATGAGCCTAATGTCACTGATCAAGCTGAAAAAGCCTTGTTGGCATTAAATCAGGGGCCTTATGACGCTGAGTTATACTGTCAGAGATTCCGTAGGTGGGCAGTCCTGACCAAATGGAATGACGACACTTTGGCAGCCCTTTTCCGGAAGGGTCTGTCAGATAATGTAAAGGATGTTATGGTGGGATTCCCTGTCCCCTCTGGTCTCAATGATTCTATTCATTAGTGATTCAAATTGACAGACGTTTGCGTGAGCTGAGAAGTATGCGTGGAATGGTGTTGCCTTGTGAACCAGCTTCTGAACCCATGCAGTGTGATAGAGTGGTGTCTGGGGCACAGCGTCATGAGTTTCTAAAGCGCAATGGGTTATGTTTCTACTGTGGTGATGCCTCTCATGCTATTTCAGTCTGCCCTAAGCGGGGAAGACGTTTTGCACGCTCAGTTGTCTTGGGTAGTGTTCAGACTAAGTTTTTATTAACTGTCACTCTGATATGCTCTCTGTCCTCATTTTCTGCTCAGGCTTTCGTTGATTCTGGAGCAGCTATTAACCTGATGGATTATGATTTTGCTAAACGTTGTGGGTTTCCCTTGATACCCCTACAGAAGCCTATTCCCCTACTGGGGATCGATTCTACCCCTTTGGCTGAGAATAAACCCCAGTTTTCTACTCAGGTGATAATGAGGGTTAAACCTGATCACCAGGAGTGCTGCAAATTTTTGGTTCTGTATAATCTGCATGACATTATCGTGCTGGGTTTCCCTTGGTTACAGTCTCATCATAATCCTGTTTTGGATTGGAAATCTGTGTCTGTAACCAGTTGGGGTGCCAATGTGTTAATACCAAACACTCTGTTTTTTCTCCTCCCCAGGCTCAGGATGTTCCGACTTTTTGATTGATTTTTTGATGTGTTTAGCGAAAGTAAATCTGCATCCTTGCCTCCCCATAGGAGCTATGACGCGCTATTGAATTAGTGGGGTAGTAAATTCCCTAAAGGTCGCCTTTTAACTTGTCTGTACCTGAATATGACGCTATGCGGTCTTATATCAAGGAATCATGGAGAAGGGTCATATCAGACCATCCTCTTCACCCTTAGGTGCCGGTTTTTTCTTTGTGGCCAAAAAAGATGGTTCATTAAGGCCGTGTATTGATTATCGCCTCTTGAACAATATTACTGTGAAATATCAATACCCTTACCCTTGATTTCTGACTGTTTTCCAGGGTGAAAAACGCTACTTGGTTTACCAAGCTTGACCTCGGGGGGGCGATAACCTTATTCGCATTAAGCACGGGGATAATGGATAGACGGCATTCAATACCCTGAAGGGCATTTTGAGTACCTAGTGATGCCCTTTGGGCTCACTAATGCTCCTTCCGTCTTCCATCCTTCATGAATGACATTTAGGGATTTTGTGGACAAATTTCTGATTGTTTATTTGGATGATATCTTGATTTTTTTAATGACTGGGACTCTCATGTGAAACATGTTCGAACGTATTCCAGATTTTGAGAGAGAATGCTTGTATGTGACGGGATCAAAGTGTCTTTTTGGGTACAGAGGATCTCATTTCTGGGATTCATTTTGTTCCCCATCTTTATTGAAATGGACCCGGTCAAGGTTCAGGCCATCTGTGATTGGGTCCAACTACTTCATTAAAGGCTCTTCAGAGATTTTTGGGTTTTGCCAATTTTTATCGTAAATTTTTTGGTAATTTCTCGGTTATTGTTAAACCATTAATGATTTGACCAGAAAGGGTTCTGATGTGGTGAATTGGCCTCCTGGGGCATCTCTGCATTTCAGGAACTTAAGCAGAGATTCACTTCTGCTCCTGTTCTACGGCACCCTGATGTTTCTCTGCCATTTCAGGTGGAGGTTGATGCCTCTGAAATTGGGGCAGGTGCCGTTTTGTCCAAAAAGATCCAGGGGACCTCAAAAAAGTAAACCCTTGTGCCTTTTTCTCTCGAAAATTTCTCCTACTGAACGTAATTATGACGTGGGTAATCGGGAGTTATTGGCCATGAAGTGGCTTTGAAGAGTGGAGAAAATTGGCTGGAGGGAGCCAAACATCAGGTGGTGGTCCTTACGGACCATAAGAATCTGGTCTATCTGGAATCTGCCAAGCGACTCAATCCTAGACAGGCCAGGTGGGCCTTGTTTTTCAACTTTTTAATTTTGTGGTTTCCTTTCTTCCTGGCACTAAGAATGTTAAGGCGGATGCCCTCTCGAGGAGTTTTCCTTGCGGACTCTCCTGAGTTATTGATCCTTCTGTTATTTTGAAAGAGGGTGTAGTTCTTCCGCCATCTCGCCCAATTGAGACTTACTCTGAGGGGTGTCAGGAGGATAGGCCCGAGTGCTGCCCTGTTGGAAAATTGTTTGTCCCGGACCAGTGGAAAAAGACTGTGATGTCTGAGATTCATTGTTCCGTATTGGCTGGGCATCCCCGGGAATTTTTTTGGTACCAGAGACTTGGTTAGTCGGTCCTTTTGGTGGCCTACCTTGTCTCGTGATGTCAGGGAATTTGTGCATCCTGCGGGACTTGCTCTCGCTCCAAACCTTGCTCTCGCTCTAGTGGTTGTTTGATGCCATTGCCTGTGCCCAAGAGACCATGGACCCATATCTTTATGGATTTCATTTCCGACCTCCTGTTTCTCAGAGAATGAACCCCCATCTGGGTAATTGTGATAGGTTTTCAAAATGATACATCTTGTGCCATTACCTAAGTTGCCTTCCTCCTCTGAATTGGTGCCGTTGTTCCTTCAGCACGTGGTTCGTTTACACGGCATTCCTGAGAACATTGTGTCTGACAGAGGAGTCCAGTTTGTTTCCAGATTTTGGAGGACTTTTTGTTCTAAACTGGGTGTTCAATTGTCTTTCTCCTCGGCATTTCATCCTCAGACAATGGTCAAACTGAGAGAACAAACCAGACATTGGAGATTATCTAAGATGCTTTTTTGTCTGCTGATCAGGATGATGGGTCTCTTTTTTGCCTTTGGCTGAGTTTGCTCTTAATAATAGGGCTAGCTCTGCCACTTTGATGTCTCCGTTTTTCTGTAATTTCTGGGTTTCACCCTCGATTTTTTCAGGACAGACGGAGGCTTCTGTCTGTCCAGGTGTTGACTCTGTTGTGGAGCGTATGCAACAGATTTGGGACCAGGTAGTGGAGAGGTTGTCCCTCTCAGGAGAAGGCCCAACGGTTTGCTAACCGGCATAGGACTGATGGTCCTCGGGTTTTAGTGGGGGACTTGGTTGGTTGTCCTCAAAGAATATTCCTATGAGAGTAGCATCTCCTAAATTTAAGCTAGGTTCATTGGACCTTATAAGATCATGGAGATTATTAATCCTTTTTTTTTCGTTTGCTTCTTCCCGGGACATTTAAATCCATAACGTGTTCCACAAGTCTTGTTGAAAGAGATTTTGTTGAGCCCGTGGTTCTGCTGCTGTGCCTCCTGACCTGTTTTGGTTGAGGGCAATCTGGAGTATGTGGTTGAGAAAATATTAGATTTCGTTTCTTTGACGGAAACTCAGTATTTGGTTAAATGGAGAGGTTATGGTCAGGAAGACAATTCTTGGGTGTTTGCTTCGGACATCCATGCTAGGAGACTTATCCGTGGTATCATAGAACTCATCCTGACCGACCTGGTTGCTCAAATGAGGGTTCGGTGACCCTCCTCAAGGGGGGGGTACTGTTGTGAATGGGTTTGAGATGAGTTCTGAGCAGAGGCTTCCTCTGGTGTTACAAGCGGTGCTGGTCTGTCCAGTGAAGATTGTGAGGACTGGGAATCAGGTGTTACTGACTGGTCTTATATAAGGGAGTCACCTTCCCATCAGGGTTGCCGGTGATCAATTGTTCTGGTCTGAATCCTTCATTCCTGTTTCCCTTGTAGCCTGCTGTGTCGTGTCTGCATCTCCTGCTAACAGATAAGACATTTTCTTCTTTTTGTTTTTGTGCTATATTTTTGCATTTTGTCCTGCACTTCTGTGGGGGCCTTCAGGGTCCCCTCCGGGGCTTTTGCCTCTCAGTTTAGTTCAGCCACTGATGTTTGTACTTTTGCTTTTTCCAGTTTTTTCAGTGGCTGCTGTTTTGATTTTGTTACACCAGAGAGCTAGTTTGGGTGGTAGAGGTCGTGTGATCTCAGGTGTTTTTGAAATTGGTAGAGTTGGTGCTTTTCAGGGTTTTTTGGGATTGCAGTGAGTACCCTTCCTATCCTTTTCTGTTAGTTAGTTTGGGCCCCGGCGTTTGCTCGTGCTGTTTTCTTTCTGTGTCGGTATTTCTTCTTGTCTGGCCGCCATTGCTTGTTTGGGGGCTTTCTATTATCTTTGGGGTTCTGCTCCGGGGCAGATGGCTTTCCTATTTCTATCTTTGGGTGTGGTTGGTTTCTCAGGCTGTGACGAGGCGTTTGGGACCAACGTGGGAGCGCTCCACGGCTGCCTCTAGTTGTGGTGGTTAGTCAGGTACTGCAATCTCATAGATTCCAACTGCTCTGGTGTATTGCCTTTTTTACCTGCACTCCTCAGCTACCAAATCATAACAGTCTCCCATACACAGCTTTTTTATCCAATATCTTGTCCAAGAGAAAGCCACATTTCTCCTAATATGTTAATAAGCTGATAAGAGCATGAGTCGTATATAGATCTTCTCAAGAATCTGCCTCCAGAACTCATTTTAAATGAGAGGGTAGTTACGAGTGTGAGACATGTAACGACTGACAGTCTGCTACCATAATCCTACTGACCTGCAGATCCTACTGACAGCTCCCTTTAACACTATGGTTGCAGATAAGAAATGTTTTTTTTTTTTCCTTTTAATGACATATTCCCTTTAAGCTGACAATTAAGCAAAAGTATTAAGATAGAGACTATTCAAAACTGGTTCCTGAGAAGCATTTGGAACTGGACCCCAAAAGATTGAATCATGTAAAATTAGAGCAGAACTGACAGTAATTTTACACCTCTACAAACCAAGACTGAAAGAAATGTATCAACAGCGCAAAACAGGTTTTTGCCCAATTTGTGTTGAAATTTGTTTAGAAGTTTAATTAAGTGATGTTTTAATTAAACACATTTTTCCTCCTGCAGTCTGAGATTCTGAGAACTGCAGATCCACTACTATGGAAGGTAGTAACTAAAACAGGAAAAAAACAAAATTAGCAACTGAGCGCTCCATAGTGCAGAGGTTTTCTGGCACACAGTAAAGTTTTCAGGTTGTGCCCTGGCCTTGTAAAAATGTGCAAATGTCAGATTTATCTAATTTATTATTGTCCTAATGAAGACATCATTTCAATATTGAAAAGCGGGCCTAATACTTACTGATTTTTACCCATTTATTGAAGATAATAGAGCTCAGCTACAATTCTTGAGCTGTAGCCACCACATAGTAAATGGAGCTTTTCGTTCAACCTCTATTGGAGCTGATAACAGCTGATCAGTAGGTGTGCAAGGACTCAAACTGCAACCAATCTAGTATTGATGACTGTAGCGCTGCTGCCGGCAGCCCTGCATGGTGTCCCTTTCTCCGTTCATGCAGGGACGCCGGCTTACTCACAGCACCGGTCCTCGGCACGGTCCCCGACGTGCTTCATACTTCCTGCTTGTAGTTTGTGTGTGTGCCGCAGCTCCAGGCAGCACGCCTTGTGGGCATGTTGTGTGCGCTTCCCTGCTCTTAAAGGGGCAGTGCATTTATTTTGCTAAATGCCCTCAGCTTATTGCTGAGAGGCATTTAGCGTCATATGTTCACCTGTCTGCACAGTCTGAACCGGTCCCAATTGGTCACCCTGTCTGTGTAAGGGGTCATAGAAACTGTTAATGCCCTGTACACATCCCGGTTGTGAATGTCATGCTCTGTATATATAATGTTTTGAACTTATTTCTGTGATTTCATGTTTTAGCTTAGGGTAAGTGCAGTACCCAATGTGGACACTAGATGGGGCACATTAATGTAAATAGTTTACATAGGAGGAGTCTGCTGTGGGTAAGCCAGGAACATTTCCTGATTATAGTTAGTAGGGCCAGGGAACCCAAGGAGTCCAGTAGGGCTTAGAGCCCGGGACAGCACAGTGACCCCGCAATGTTCAAGTTAGGAGCCCAGTGTGTCCAGGACCTGATAGTGGCTGAAAGTTGCAGCAGGAGAAAATTGCAGCAGAATAGAAAGGCAGGTCGTTCCAAAATGTGGCGGTTTACTACGTGGGCAGATGCCCTATTGTCTGGGGTGAAACGGACAGGGGAACTCCTGAAAGTAGTTAAGCCAGACAGGGAGGACGTTGCAGTACCGAGCTGGGATCCTGACGGTGCAGAAGGTGAAGCAGAAGGTATGCTAAAAAGGGGACATTGTATGCATGTGGCGGGAGACCAGGGTGCGTTTGAGCAAACACTCTCAGCCACGACTACGGCCCTGGCGCTCCCTCACATCTGCACAGTCTGAACCTGTCCCAATTGGCCATTCTGTCTGCACAGCCTGAACCTGCACCAAGTGGCCATCCTGCCCTGTCTAGGAATCTGACTAAAGGTTTAGACCCTTGGGGTCAGCTGCTACTACCAGATGCTGCCCAGCAGTAGCACCTGGCGGCTACCTGCTGCACAAACCTGACGCACACTCCAGTGAATACCGTGAATACCAAGGTACCTTCTTAGTAACGCCCCTCCTGGTCTATGGCACAATGGGTCCACTAACCACCTGCGCCTCATACAACTGTAAAAATGACCTATACAAAGGACAGATTATCAATATGGTAAGGCTGGAAAATCACTTTAAAAATGTTTGGCTGCATTTGGCTGCATTCTGAATATGATTTATATGATTATTTTAACATTAAATACCTTCAATATGTATTTCTCCTTCTTGGGAAAATGAATATGTAAGCACATTCTGTATAAGTGCATTTTGAACCTGAACATGCACTGCTCTATGTCGTTTTAATATCAACTTGCTTTTTTAAAATTTCCCCTTTGACATCTTTGGTCCAGACGAAAACTGTATCAGATTTTGTTGTTTTCTTTGAAGCGTTTCTTGTGATCAACTCTGGTAAACTGAATTTCTCAACCCTTTGTTCCTGGCTTATTATACTGTATATTAATTTAACTAGGGTATCCAAGGTTATCCTGGACTTTTATTTTTTTTGTGTATGGGGCTAAGATCTAACAGAAAGGTATTTGCTTACTACCTGCCTGTTCTGCATAGAAAGGATCTTTGTCGGTGGTTCCCATACTTCATTTCACCTCTAGTCAACAGAGCAGCAGCTCTTCCTCTTCTGGTCTGCTCTTCCGACGGGGCGTCACTGCAGATATCTCGCTGATTGACAGGCAGCTCCCTGCAGTTAGGTAGCGGGGAGCTTGCTGTTAATCAGCTGACACTGGCAGAGCGAGCATAAGGGAATCAAAGACGCTGCTCTGTCGATTTGACATCTGCAAAAGCAGGGGAGTTGCCACGGGAGTCGTCTGTGACTGATCTGATCTGGCTGAGATGGCACCAGTCAGAAACAATCTGGTAGTTACCGGCTACCTGCCTGTAAGTCTTTAGTTCCATTCGCAAAATAATAAAAGATCCAGATGGCCCTTTAAGAGGCATGCTCCTCATAATATATTGTAATATATTTGAACTGTTGTTTCCAGCATTAGAAATGTACTGAAGTTAAAGAATACATTTCTGTATTCACTTATGCCACTCTTGTGACAAATTATCATGAACTTTTAGGGCAGCGCCCCCACTATGCTCAACATAAAAATGTAAAAAATGTTGGGCGAAGCTGGCAAAAAACAAAGGGACAGTAATCACCAGATTTGTATACAGGTATGAGTTGTGCAAAAATTTTGGAGCAATTTTTATAGAAAGTGCCATACATGAGCAGTATACCGTACACATGTAAGGAGGAAGACCAGGCTGCAGGTGCTGGCATCATTCTGGGACTGGAACTGCTGAGGCTGCATCCCATGTTGCTCGGGGAAAGTATAGGGGACGGGACAGGCCCCATGACCGGGAAGAGGGGCATGACTTAGCCAGCAGTGAGGAGAAAGCGTGCGAAGAAACAGGGAGTTTCCCGCCGGCACCGAGGGCAGAGGCAGGCGTGCGGCGCGCTCTGCAGCATGAAAGACAGCCAAGGGCAGAAGCACGGCAGAGCTTGCACGCACGGACCACTGAACCAGTGAGAGCGCCGAGCGCCCGGTTAAGCAGAGTGCAGGGATCGCGCGGAGGAGGCGAGGCCCGGTACAGAACCCTGAGGTGCATCCCCCATTGCTTACGAC
Source organism: Oophaga sylvatica (assembly GCA_033576555.1). Lineage (NCBI taxonomy): Eukaryota > Metazoa > Chordata > Amphibia > Anura > Dendrobatidae > Oophaga > Oophaga sylvatica. Next base: position 386,383,956 of record JARQOD010000006.1, on the reverse strand, counting down.
GCACAGCAGCCACCCGTGTATGACAGACTACTGCAGTGATCCTCACTTTGGCTGGCACATAGAGGAGCGCACGCCGAGCAGAGCAGCCATACAGGTGACGGCAGCTGCTCAGAGAGACATGTGCCACGAGGAATCTTGCAGAGAGCTTTACTCTTTTGCTCCACAGTTAAATGGACTGGGGGCTGAGCCGGCAAAACGGAGACCGCCCGTTGCTGCCAGAAGTTGGACCCTGAGCTGTGGAGCTTCATCTGAGGACATTTTGCTGGCCTTGCTGGACTACAACCCTCACCGGATTATCTGCGGCTGAGGAAACCATAGACAAGATAAGTGGACTGTTGTTATATTGCCTTTTCTTTTCTCTATTTGCTCATTTAACTGTTTATCTCCCTGCGAGGAGTACCTTTACTGTTAATTAAATTGTTAACCCTTGTTCTGTCTGCCTTGCGTCACTGCATCCCGCAACCTGCTTACATATCTCTCTGATTTCTTATCTTTTTGCTTGTACCTTAATGCTACTTATTTCACTTCGTAGATCGGAGGGGATAAGAACTTTTACTGTTTTTGGCCAATGTGGCCCTAATTATATACTATTTTGATTTGATTTCATACAAAGGCGTAAGGATTTTTTTTTAGATTCCATTTAAATATGATTTTAAAAAATAATTAATTGAAGATCGATATGAGCAGTAAATATTAAGAAGTGGAATCCATTACATGGAGAGAAGGAAAGATATATTAAAAAATTATAAAAAACATTTCTTTGCCTTCCTTGTACTATTGTATTATAAAATCTGGTGGGAGAAGGTAAAACTTTGTAAAATTGAAGTACAGACAAAATTTTTAAAGTAAATTGATGCCTTGTGCTAGAAAATTGCATTAGGCTCTGTACACACGGCGCTTTGTAAATATTGGCACAGCCACCAACTTGCCCAAAGGAAGCTGCTTAAGAAAGACGTTTTCCTTCGGCTACTTTCACACATCAATTTTTTGACGTCAGGCGCGATCCGGCGTGTTTTTAAAAAAACGGATCCGGTACGGATGCGTTTTTTGTAATTGACTTTCATTAGCGCCGGATCGCGCCTGATGTCACAGCGTTGCATCCGTTTTTGGCTGGATCCGGCGGAATGTACATTCCGGCGGCCGGACAAAACGGTCACTGCAACGTTTATTTTTTTTTATCCGGAGCCGCCTGATAGTGCCTGAAGCGGCGCATCAGGCGGCCGGAAATAATAGAAGTCTATGGAACCGGACCAGTCTTTTGTGCAATCCGTCAAAAGACTGATCCGGATTCTGGAAATCAGGGACTACTACTACTACTACTACACTACTACTACTACTACGTCCGGACATGCGTACCTGCATTTTCCGCCTGCAAAAGTTCTTTTCCGGGTTCAAAAGTTCAGGTCGGATCCAGCAAAAAAAACTGATCCGTTGCATCAGTTTTTTCATTTCAGCGTTGGATCCGTCCTTTCAGTTATTCGACGGATTATGCCTGACACAAAAAAACTGATGTGTGAAAGCAGCCTTAGGCAGCTTCATCGGCAGCTTCATCGGCAGCTTCATCGGCAGCTTCACCGTCATTCTTGTGACGGCTCCACTGACAGCATCTTTCTCTCTATATTGTTAAGTATAAAGAACGGGCGTCTCCCTAGCAGAAGTTGTCTGAAGTATGAGCATATCACTTCTTTTAAGGTTTCTGAAATCCTGGAGTGGTTAAAAGAAATGACATAAGGGGGAACATGTGCACAGCAGTGCCGTTTTGACATTGCTGTGAGTTAAGTTCATGTTATGATGATGCACTTTTGTGACGCTATTTTAGGCAGATTACATATGAAAAAGACGACAAGTGCACAAATCCTTAGGGTTAGTTCACACTAGGCTTTTTTTCAGTGTTTTTTTTTCTGCAGTAAAACCTGATCTCTTGGCAGGAAAGAAGCTGTTTAAGAAGAAGGACCGGACCTGGGGTACCTCTTTCACGCCAGGTCTGGAACTGCAGGGGCTGTCTCCCCTGTTGTCGGGGAAAGCTTAGGGAATCGGACCGACCTTTGCACTTGCCAGTAGGATGTAGAGCTGGAGCATGTGCAGAAGCGGAGAGAGCTTGGCGGGAAGAGACAGCGCGGCAGAGAGAAGGCAGTGCTCCCTCCCTTGATCACTGCCGCAGAGCAGGCCCGCGCTGCAGCGCACACATGACCGCTCATGGATGCCATTAATAGAGACTGGCTGGGTGTCCTGTGACTACCGCAAAGCAAGGTGCCAAACTCCCGGGCCCGTGAGTACCGCGCGCAGACGGCCTAAGTTAGACTGGGGAAGTTACCGTGAACTTAATTTTACAAATTTTACAAATTTGTCCTGGCCATGATGAAATTAATAAAATCATCTGTTACTTGCCCTCTTTAGATCCAGCACTGTCTCCATCACTGATCCAGTGACAGTGTATGTGCTGCAACGCTGACACCAGATCTACAGCACTACACCAATCAGTGAGTTCAGAAACTCTGTAATGTAGATGACAAGCTACTGAGCCTAGTGATTGTCTGCAGCGCTGTAAAAAGGGACATCACCGCAGTAGTCTTTGCACAGTCACCGGTGGCGGCACAGCACTGGACTCCGAGAGGGTGAACACCATCCCTTTCAATTACTTTTATCACAGCCAGAATGAATTTATAAAAAAAAGTTGAAAGGGAAAAGAGAATAATTACAGATTGAATAATGCCAGTGACATTTTAGAACTTGTTTTATAATCTGGATTATACCTCTACATTATCTAAAATTACAGGATTTACTTTCACTGCTTCCATATTTGCTAAACATAGAAAATACATTTTTTGGCTGCTAATTACGAAACACCTGCCTGCTTTTCTAATGAGATCTCTCTCTCGCTCTCCCTTTTTATAATCGTCTGTTCATTTCTTGATCTTCAGTTCTATATTTTTGATTGCTTTTGATTCCTTTGAGTGCTTTCTAAACAATCTCACTACCTAATGTGACGGCCTCCTTGACAACGCACTTCCATCTGCATTTCAAATATAAAAACAAACCTTGCAATCTGTTTGCAAATGTTGAGATTTCTGAAGGGATCGTTATGAATTGGTATTTGAGAAAATGTCTTGTTTACACACAAGCCTCTGTTTTTCCGGCAATTTTAGCATCTGATTACTGAATATTTTAGTGGCCACGGGTCTCCGCTCTGGCCTCTAAATACAGTTTTGCATTTATATTGGTGTCTATCACAATCTGGAGGACTTATATATTAGCATTAGACATAATGTGTTTGCAGGAGTTTTAATTAATGATGGCAGCACGCTGGCTCAGTGTCAGCACTGTATATGGCTCATTTAGCATGCAGCCTGGGGCCCTGGGTCAAATCCCAGGACAGTGATGATGATGTATGTAAAGCACTGCAGAATATGATGGCGCATAAGCATAAGAAATAATGGTTTTGAACTCTGAAAACCCTGACCCAGACCCCATGCCACAAAGTGTACATTGAGCCACCAATTTATATTACTAACTTTTTGGGACTCTGAAGCTTCATATTATGGCTTTCTACATCTTCTACATTACTGAAATGTTACTATGGGAGAATGTCTCCATTATATAGTATTTGAACATCCCACAATGTTTTCCCATTTGCACCCAAAAAATTGTATGACTTTGTATGATAACTGAAGTACAGTACAGGCCAAGTTGATGGATTACTATGATAAGACAGAACATGTCAGAATGGCTATATAACTCATTTTTGAAAGTGTAGGGGCAATTTCGGCCCACCAAGCCTGATGGACAGCTTCTAAGTGTTTTCTCCTCATGCTGCTGAGATCTCCCACTGCTTGGAACAAGTTGCAGGTTGGGCAAACAATCTCATGTGAATCGGGACACGGCCAACTGATGGTTGGGGGAGATGTCGAAAACACATATATGATTTAGGTCTGCCGATTGCATTGTTCACCCAGAAATAAGCCAACGGTCGATGTGTCAGTGGGCAGCTTTCTCATACAGAACTCAGCAGTGTTTGGCTGATCCAGCTGTTGGTCAAATGGTCAGCTGACAGCCATCTAATGTGTATGGGGCCTTTTATTAACCTTATCTCATTATGCAGGACATCCTCCCCCCTACTATCATGTGTGCTTTGTGAAGTCATTAACATTTTAATTATTGCAGTGCATTATGGGATGTATTTCTCATGTGTTGTATCTGCCATTTGCTCTGTGCACCGAGGCCTCTAAAGATGTTCGTTGTCTCACACTCAAGATGAATTAATAGAGTGGTAAGATGCATCTACCGATTTCAGACAAATATAAATAAATTGTGAGCCTTTTTGGGGTCTAGACCGATGTGCATGGATGGTGACGACATTCTGCAAGGGTGGTATCGTGGCCACTATGGACAAAAAAGAGATAATGTGTATGGAGAGTAGTGTTGAGCATTCCGATACCGCAAGTATCGGTATCGGCCGATATTCGCTGTATCGGAATTCCGATACTTAGTTCCGATATTTTTCCATATATCGTATACCGGAATCGGAAGTTCCATAATTCTTTGAGGGCAATGTGATTTTAGTCAGCCAATGAGGAATCTTATGAAGTGGGGCACATCCTGTAATGCTGCGGTCATCTTAACTAATGGCATGGCTGTGATTGGCTGCTGAAATGATGTCAGAATGCACTATAAAAAGGCGCCGCCTCCATTTTAGCGTCACTGTGCTGTGAACTCAGTTAGGGACAGAACGTGCTGTGCTGACTCTGAGGGACAGTTAGACATTGCGATTTTGTGTACTCTACTGTGCTTTAGGCAGGCTAGTTTACCAACCGCTGTGTAAAGCTTCCTTTTGCCAGTGTTGTTTTAACAGCTCTGTGCAAGGTGTGTGTGAGAGTGAGGTGACGCTGCAGTTTGCTCTGCATCCACCGCTGTTTGTAGGCATCTGCAAGGTGTCACTCACTGTTTTTTTTTTTTTATTTGATTTTGTTGGAATTGGTGCAGCTCCATTATATTTGCAAAAAATCTAATCTATTAGTGTGACGCGCTTCCATCCGTATACAATACATTGGTTGCAAACACTATAGAAGTAGACAAAGGGGCCTTTCACAGCTACTGAACAGTTGTGTTTCAGTGTTCACTGTAGTCTGTGAGCTTTTCATTTTTTGAGTGCAGATCACGCTCCAGTTAGTTCTTCAACTACTGCTGGTTGTAGTCTGCTGAGCGTGTGTCACTGCCTCATCCTTCACATTTTTCTCTAATTGGTGTTGCTCCATTATATTTGAAAAAAATCTAATCTATTAGTGTAACGCGCTTCCATCCGTATACAATACAGTGGTTGCAAACACTATAGAAGTAGACAAAGGGGCCTTTCACAGCTACTGAACAGTTGTGTTTCAGTGTTCACTGTAGTCTGTGAGCTTTTCATTTTTTGAGTGCAGATCACGCTCCAGTTAGTTCTTCAACTACTGCTGGTTGTAGTCTGCTGAGCGTGTGTCACTGCCTCATCCTTCACATTTTTCTCTAATTGGTGCTGCTCCATTATATTTGAAAAAAAATCTAATCTATTAGTGTGACGCGCTTCCATCCGTATACAATACAGTGTTGCAAACACTATAGAAGTAGACAAAGGGGCTTTCACAGCTACTGAACAGTTGTGTTTCAGTGTTCACTGTAGTCGTGAGCTTTTCATTTTTTGAGTGCAGATCACGCTCCAGTTAGTTCTTCAACTACTGCTGGTTGTAGTCTGCTGAGCGTGTGTCACTGCCTCATCCTTCACATTTTTCTCTAATTGGTGCTGCTCCATTATATTTGAAAAAAATCTAATCTATTAGTGTGACGCGCTTCCAATCCGTATACAATACAGTGGGTTGCAAACACTATAGAAGTAGACAAAGGGGCCTTTCACAGCTACTGAACAGTTGTGTTTCAGTGTTCACTGTAGTCTGTGAGCTTTTCATTTTTGAGTGCAGATCACGTCCAGTTAGTTCTTCAACTACTGCTAGTTGTGTCTGCTGAGCGTGTGTCACTGCCTCATCCTTCACATTTTTCTCTAATTGGTGCTGCTCCATTATATTTGAAAAAAATCTAATCTATTAGTGTGACGCGCTTCCATCCGTATACAATACAGTGGTTGCAAACACTATAGAAGTAGACAAAGGGGCCTTTACAGCTACTGAACAGTTGTCTGCAGTGTTCACTGCAGTCTCTGAGGAATAACCACACTTAGGCCTTAAACTTTTTGACTTTCTTTATCAATCTACCAAGATGAAGAAGGCAGGGAGTAAGGCACGTGGTCGTGGCCGTGGAGTTTCAGCAGGGAGAGAACGTGGGGATTCTGTGGCTGCTGCCGCACCCAGTGACACAGCATCACCAGTTTTCCCCGTGGCGTTCCTTTATGCGCACTTTTGTAGGAGCTCAGCGTACCCCCCTGCTGCGGGAAGAACAAATTGAAGCCGTTGTTGGTTGGATGGCAGCCAATGCATCGACTTCAATTGCTTCCACCTCCTCTCAGGACCACAGCACTGTTGAACAACCATCTGTCTCTTCACCGCCTGCCAAATTGCCCAGCAGTCAGAGAGTTCTGAACTGGAGCCAGCTGAGTCTCTGCTTCTGTTCTCAGAATCTGTTGGCTTGGAAACAGGGGCCCAGCCAAGCAGCATTCTGGAATGTGAAGAAGAGGCAGTATGCAGTGATGCGCAAAGCTGTGTCTCTCTGAATGTGAAGAGGCGGGTGAGCCAGTGCCGATGGTCAGCCCCACGCAGAACGCATCTGATGATGATGAACTCAGTGCCATTTTCTGTTGAGCAAGGTGCTGGCCAGACCACCAACAGCAGCAGGTTTGGAAGAGGGGTAGGATATGATGAGGTCCAAGAACCCAACAGGGTGAGGACAGGAAGGTGGTGGTAGCAGCTTGAGGAAGAGATTGCCCCAACGGTCCAAAATAGGGGGAGGTAGGCTGCAGATCGGTTGCGTACCCTCCAGTTTGGCCCCGTTCGTAGCATTTCTCTTCCAAAGCCAAACGGGCGCTCCCAGGATTGCAGCGTGGTCCTTTTTTGACACACTTTCAGGAAATTTGCTTGTAAAGCAAGCTTTTAATCAAAAAGTTAAAAGAGGTAAAAAAAAAATCAGTAACCCAATCCACAAATTGTGGAAAATTACGGACAAGCACGGCTAGTTACAAAGCACAATGGAGATGTAGGCCAACCTAACCACCTACTCTACTGTTTGGAGCCTCTTCTCCAGCTCACCACAGCTGGTTGGCTTCCCAAGGATCGCCATGGAAGAACCTCTGTAACTGTTGTCCAGAGACCCAGTGTTATTCCACCCAAAGCTGCAAGTTCCCTGTCATCCCCACACTCCCAGGCCAAAAAAGCCAT